>CM052799.1:184005452-184172399 GCA_028533885.1 Nasua narica | reverse complement strand
CCATTGTATAGATGTACCACATCTTCCTTATCCATTCATCTGTGGAAGGGCATTTTGGTTCTTTCCACAGTTTGTGGCCATTGCTGCTATGAACATTGGGGTACATGTGGCCCTTCTTTGTACTGCATCTGCTTCTTTGGGATAAATAGCCAGTAGTGCAATTGCAGGATCATAGGGTAGCTCTATTTTTAATTTCCCGAGGAATTTCCACACTGTTTTCCAAAGTGGCTGCATCAGCTTGCACCAACTTGACTGTTTGTGGGGAATATTAAATTTCTGATGACTATTTAAGATAACAATTGAATTATTGGGTAGACAGTTGACTAGACATCTATAAGAGGGTGAAGATAAAGAACATAGGAAGGCCAAAAACAATGCTCTGAGATTGGAATCAAATTATGGAGAAGAAAATACAAAAATTCCTGGAAAGGTGAAGTTGGAGGCAAAGTAAGTGAGTACAGTGTAACGCATTCAGAGAGAGATACACTCTGTCAAGAAAGAAGAATTCAACTAACCTGAATTTCCAGAGCTCTGGTAAAATGAATACAGAGAAACCAACCATAGTTAGATTTGGCAAGTCATGAAAGGTGCACTTCAGTGGGGTGGTGGGTCAACAGTCTAAATGTTTGAAGGAACAGAACATGAGACAGTGGAAGCAATAATCTTATAAATACATTTTTGAAATTTCTATAAAGAGGAATAGTGAATTAAGGAGTTACCTTGGGAAACTGAAGGGAATTACCTGGGGAAAGATTTGTTTAATGTTTGCTTTGTTTTCCATGAGAGATAATTAGCATTAATTATATTTCAGACCATTAGGGCAGCAACACTTAAAAAAAATAAAGAAAAAGAAAAAAGGAATGCCATGGCATATACATAGGCAGAGTACAGAGGATTTTTAAGGCAGTGAGGCTATTCTATATGATACTACAATGGTGGCTACATGTCATTGCACATTTGTCAAAAAACACAGAATATATAACATCAAGTATGAACCCTAATTTAAACTATAGACTTAGGGTGATAATAATGTGTCAATGTAGGTCCACCATTTGTAATAAATGTACCATTCTGGTTCCAGATGTTGATAGTTATGGGATAGGTGGGACCTTCCATAATCATTTTAGCTATTTACAAAACTTGCTAAATAATTATTTTCTTAACTAATAGATTTTAGTCATACACCTTTCTGGCCCATGAATTTATTCAATATACAGGACTTAAGTCTAAAAAAAAATGACAATCACATTATTTCAACTAGTGTTCATTAAAAAATTATTCTCAGTTGAATGATAACTGATTGATGAAATCTAAAGTGTGATAATTTGAAACAAAAATCTGATGTAGTTGAGATTTTCTAACAGTTATTATCTCAGTGAAGGAGGAACTGAAATGATATGCAACCATTATAACGTCTCTAGTTTGTGGAAATATACTTATCAATAAAAATAAATAGAAAATACATTAAAATGCATGATAAATGGATAAGTGATTGTTTTTAACCTGATTATTTGTATAAAAACATTGCTCTGTTCTATTTAAAAGCTATTTTCCTTTGACTAATTTGAATTACTTATCAAAGCAGATGAACTGAATGAATTACAAAGATCTTGGGTACTGAATTCCAGAGGAAGGCAAATTGAAGTCTAAATGATTTCTAGTCTTGAACCCTCTTCACCGTTGGATAACCCAATCTTAACACTTTTGGTTATACTTTAAGATTATATATGAAGAGATATGTACTGAAAGTCTTTAAACACAGAACATCATTGTATTGTGGTCACCTTGGTCATTGATTATGGATTTATGTGCATAATCACACCTCCTTCCTGACTTTTCCCAAAGACATAAAATCTATCTGTTTTCAGACAATAACAAGACTCTCTTGGCTTTTCTGTACCTCCTACTAACCTGGATTATCATCCAGTGAAAACAATGAAGTCAAAAAAAATCAATGATTATTTAAGAGAGTTCCTTGTGTCTGATTAAAAATAGATTGCCTATTTAACATTGTATGCCTCTACAAATGAACTTTTTTTTTAATATAATGGGACAAATAAATATCTGAAGGTAAAAAAAAAAATCAGTCAGAATATTAGCTGATAATTATATATCCCCAACTGTGAACAGATCTCCCTGTTGACTAGTGAGAAATTACAAAAAAAAAAAAAATTGGGAAGCACTCACATTTCAGATATAGTAAACCCCATAAGCATGTAACTGGCAAAAATTATTAAATTTCTTAAGGTTAAAAAATGGTATCAATTGAAAATGGCGCTGATAGAAGTCTCAATAAAATGGGATCCATTCTTATCACTCTCTCTGGTGGTAAGTTCTGATTAGAAATTGCAATCCATAGGATAAATTATATTTAGTGTTCTGAAGAAGAATTAGGCATAAAAAATAAAATAATAATTTGTATAAGTAAAAAACCAGAAATGCAGCTGGCTCAGGGTAGTTCTTCAAGACATGTGAATAAGCTGGCTCTTTTTGAATTGTATTACAGAGGTGAATTGACATTGCGATTTTCTGTGCTGCATCCTTTTAAAGGTGGAGAGACAGCTGAAAAGCTGAAGAGGAAAAAGTGTCTTGAAACAAAGTAGCCAGACTCAACTAAGTGAAACAAAGTAGCAAGATAATCGAAACAAAGAGGGAAGACTCATTGGTCAAAAACATGTGCTATTGGTTTTTGGAAAGAGGGGGAGAAGACTACAGGTTTGATTTTGTGCCAAGAGCAAGTCAAAATTGGCCTGCTGCAAATGCCACTTCTTGAAACGATGCATGTTTATTGAGGTTCAAATGGGATTTGGTGTAATGCAGGGATTTGTATGTATGACTATTTCCTGTCATTACTGACATCGAATTGTTTTGGGGGAGTCCCGAGTCACCAAATAAAACAAACTTCTTTAATTCCTCTGAGGTTTTATCTTATGGTTAAGAGACAACAAACTAATTAGATTAGTCATAAGATTAGCCAGTGGCATGACTCCTGTGGGGGATCCCACCCACATCGAGGGTATATAAAAGGTCTCTGCAGGGGAATTGTCCACAGTGAAGTGACACTTCTCCTCTCCTCCTCTACCTAAGGACAACTTCAACAACCAACACCATGTGTGGCAGCTACTACGGAGGCTGTGGCTATGGGCGCTGTGGCTACGGAGGCTGCGGCTATGGAGGCTGCGGCTATGGCTCCAGCTATGGCTGTGGCTTCCGCAGACTGGGCTGCGGCTATGGCTGTGGCTTCCGCAGACTGGGCTGTGGCTATGGCTGTGGCTCTGGCTGTGGCTACGGCTATGGCTCCCGCTCCCTCTGCGGCTGTGGCTACGGATGCCGCTCTGGCTACGGCTGTGGCTTCGGCTGCTACTATTGAGGATGCCATGGGAGACTTTTCTCTCCCACACATGCAACATCATGATTTACCTGCACTGAGTCCCATCCCGTGTGTTCCTACACTGGGTTGGGATAATTCTGATTTGTGGAATGGGATGGTGCCTGTCTGGATCTAAAACCCGTAGTTATTTATTCCCAACCTTTGCTCCGTGAAAAGCCAGAATGTGATATTCATCCTGTGAACTCACTTACCTGCTTTTACCAGTCACTGATCCTGCCTTGATAATTTTTATGCATCATTCTGTTTCCCAGGGTTCCCTAATAAATTCAGCTAGCCTGAAATAAAAACCTTGGTTTTCTTTCTGTTTATTACAAGTAATGGAATTTATTTATTTATTTGTTTTAAAGATTTATTTATTTGAGAGAGTGTGTGCACATCAGCCAAAGAGTGGGGGGAGGGGCAGAGGGAGAAGGAATCCTCCAGCGGATTCCCTGCTGAGCCCAGAGCCTGACTCCAGCTCTACTCCAGGATCCCGAGATCCTGACCTGAGCTGAAACCGACAGTTGGAGGCTTATCCCACTGAGCCACTCAGGCTCCGCAGAATTTATTTTATTAAAAAAAAAAGTTGTATTTGCTTGATACCAAGAAAGGTTGCAATTATCTGTTTTTGACATATATTCTTTTGCTGTTTCTACTTCAGTTGCTCTACCGGTCCTATTATATCTCTGTTGCTGGGACTTTTTAGTCTAAATGGGATAGCATTTGTCAATTAGCTCATCGTTGCTTAGCTCGTAGTAAATATTCTGCATATCTTTTCCCTTCACAAACCATCATCTGCGAAGTTCCATGCCTCCCCAAATCTTTTTCTAAATGTTTTATTTTTAAATTACAGACAGAAAAATTCACTCCCTTGGTGTATAGCTCTGTGACTTTGAAAAATGCATAGTTTTGTGGTACAACGGTCAAAACCAAGATGCAAAACAGTGCCATCATTCTCCCCGCAAAACCCCTCATGTTTTTTTTTGTTTTTGCTTTGTTTTGTTTTGTTTTTGTAGTTTCAAGTGTTTATTTAAATTCCAGTTAGCTAACATATAGTGTAATATTGGTTTCCGGAGTAGAATTTCGTGATTCATCACTTACATATAACATCCAGTGCTCGTCACGAAATGCCCTCCTTAAAACCCATCACACATTTAACCCATGCCCTGTCCACCTCCCCTCCAGCAGCCCTCAGTTTATTCTCTGTAGTTAGGAGCCTGTTTTATGGTTTGCCTCTTACTTTCCCTCCCCACTCTGTTCATCTGTTTTGTTTCTTGAATTCCAATTATGCGTGAAATCATATGGTGTTTGTCTTTCTCTAATTGACTTATTTCGCTTAGCATAATACATGCAGCTCCATCCATACCATTGCAAATGGCAAGAAAAGATGCTCAACATCACTCACCTCAGGGAAATACAAATCAAAACTATAAGAAGGTATCACCTCCCATCTGTCAGAATGGCTAAAATTAACAACACAGGAAAGAGCGGATATTGATGAAAATGTGACGAAAGGGGAACCCTCTTACACAGTTGGTGGAAATGCAAACTGGTGCGGCCACTCTGGAAAACACTATGGAAGTCCCTCATGCTTTTTCCAAACCCCTTTGTAATTAAGCCTTCCTTTTACTCCTAAACCTTATAAATAACTGATTCTTCAATCTGTCTATACTTTGGCTTTCCAGAAGGCCTTCTTGTGTTGGAGGTCCCCAAGACTGTTCACAGTTTTGGAAATTTGCTAGAAGGACTCATGGGACTCAGCATATACTTGTGATCTTGGCTAAGATTTATTATAGCAGAGTAGTAATGATGCATAGCTAGATAAGGGAAAAAGAACCAGGCAGATTTTGGGGGTATCCATGCAAAGATGTGATGCTCTCTCCCTCCAGGAGGGGCCACACAGAGCTCGCTCTTTCCCAGCAACAGAAATAAAGCTTTCTGTGGGTGATATTTCTGCTCATGGAAACCCATTAGAGACTCAATGCCCCAAATTTTAACTGGGGACAGGTAAAAAAAAAAAGCACCAGCAAAATTTCAGTCTCCCAGTATGAAACATATGTTTAGCAAAAAAACACATTGTTTATACAATCTAGGCATAGTGAGTCCCAGTTATCAGTTAGAGAATGGTGGGAACACTTCTGACATCCAAGTTCCTAGATTTGGGATCAGGGTAATGCTGATTTCATAAAATAGATGGAGATATATTCCCTCTTCTTTTTCTTACTCTCTCTTTTCTGGACAGATTCCATATAACTAGTATTATTTGTTCCTTTGATGTTTCGTGGAATTGATTAGTGAAATTATATGAACTAGCAGTTTTCTTTTTGGGGGAAGATTTTAATCACAGAATGTATTTTCCCTTCAGTTATGTGGCTATTCAGATGATACGTTTCCTTTTGATCAAGTTTTTGACAATGTTCTGCCTTTTACGGAATAGGTCTATTTCATCTAAGTGGTCAAATTTATGAACATAATTGTTCCCTGTGTTCCCTTAATGTTTTTGAGATGATTATGGGCTCTGTAGTGATGTCCCTATTTTGTTACTACTATTGGTAAATGTGTCTTCTTTTCTTTGTGATTCTTGTTACAGATTTAACAATTTAATCGAAATTTTCATAGAATCAGCTTTTGGCTTCATTTTCCCCCCTCTATCTTCTGTTTTAAATTACACTGATTCCAGCTATTAGCTGTATTATTTCCCCCTTCTTCTTTTTGCACTTCTCTGCTAATTATTTTGGAGGAATCTTGGATACTGATTTGAGAACTTTCTTCTTTTTCAATATAAAAATGACTCCTATCGATTTCCCTTCAAACACTGTTTGATTTGCATCTCACAAATTTTGGTAACTTCTATTTTAATTTTCATTCAATTCAAAATATTTTTAGCCTCCCTTTAAATTTTCTCTTAGACACAAACACACACACACTTACATTTTATGTGATTTGCTTATAAATAATATATAATTTTGGCGAATTTGACAATCTGTCTTTTTAATGACTATTTGGATATTCACATACTATATAATTTATTGATATAGTTGGAATTAGTTCTGTCATTTTGCTATTTGTTTCTGTTTTTAATTTCTCAGTTCCATTTCACTGCCTACTTTATATTATTTAAGAGTGTTTTAATATTAGATTTTTATTTATCTTGTGACTTTTTGCTATATCTCTATATTTTTTAGTGGTTAATCTTGAGATTACAATATATCTAACTAATATTTCACAGCGTTCTCAGAGGTCATATTTTACTACTTTAAGTAATAGGTATAAACCTTACAAACCTAAGTGTCTCTTTACCATTGCCTCCTCATATTACATTTATTATATATATATTATGTCAACATACCTTGAAACCCCCTCATTCAATATTTTAACACTTGCTTTTAGTAGTTACATGTATTTTAAAGAATTTAAGAGGGGAAGAGTAATGTATTTTATTTACCCAGATGTATAAAACTTTCTATTGCTTTCCCTTATTTCTGAAGTTCCAGCTATCTTTTTGGTATTATTTTCCTTTAATGTACCTTTTAGAAAAAATCTCCTAGACACAAATTCTTGGTTTTCCTTTAACAGAGAAAGTGTTTGTTCACTTTTGTTCCTAAAGCATACTGTTAAGAATAGAATGTGGGATTCTTTTCTATCAGCACATTAGGTATATTTTCCACTGTCTTTTGGACTCTGTTTCTGACAAAAAAAATCCACAGTAATTTGAATGATCATTTCCTACATGTAACATATTATTTATCTCTAGCTGCTTTCAACAGTTTTTCTTTTTTTTTTTTGTTTTGTTTATGATGTCTATGTGTCACCAGCTAGACCCTAAGACCTGGCCTTTACTATCCACCTTCTTGTACTCACTAACTTTTGTCTTAAACGTTTTTCCCTAAGCTCTTCTTTCAGGTTTTCCCCTTAAATCAGAAAAATGAAACCTGAAACCACCTCCAGGGGATGGCAACTGCCCTGACAAAATCTCCCATCTGTCCAGACCATCCAGATTCTTTGAGCTAAACCTGATTTGTACCTGTGGAGATGGACCATGAGTGACCTCTGGAATGACCTCCAATCACCTTTACCTCATTATGATACTAATATCTCTGCCCAGGGAGGAGACTCAGGCTAATTTACATAGCATACGATGTATGTATAGGCATGTTTCCTTAAGGTGTACGTGCAATCTCATGCTCGCCTCTGCATACATGACAAGGCTCCCCTATCTAAATATTCATCATAACCCTGAATAAAAGGAATTCATTCACCCTTTCCTGGGGTGTCATGGCTTTGGAAGCCATTCCCCACTATCCTCTTATTTAGTGTAAATAAAAATTCTTTGTGTGATAACTCAACCTGATGCAGTTTCTGACTCATCAAGAAATAAACTCACTTTGACTCATTTGCATATGAACATAATTTTTTTAGTTTATTCTAACTGGGATTTACAATTTTTTTGACTCTCTAAATGCGTGAATTTTACCAAATGAGAAAATTTCAACCATTATTCCTTCAAATATGATTTCCCTGTCAATCTGTATTCCCCTGCATTTGAGAGTCTAGTGCTATAAATGTTGGAAACTTTGGTATGCCCCACAAATTCCTGAGACTTTTTTTTTTTTTAATTTATTTATTAGAGAGAGAGAGACTGAGAATGAGAGAGGAGAAGGTCAGAGGGAGAAGCAGACTTCCCGCAGAGCCGGGAGTCCGACATGGGACTCGATCCCGGGACTCCGGGATCATGACCTGAGCCGAAGGCAGTTGCTTAACCAACTGAGCCACCCAGGCGCCCTCCTGAGACTTTTTATTCCTAGTTTTAAGTTGGATTTCCTTGGGGGTTTTTTACATTCAATAATTTCTCCTGATTTATCATCAGATTTTCTGACTCTTCTGATATCTCAGTTTTGCTAGTGAACCCATCCAAAGGATCTTTTTTTTTTTAATTTCAGATACGGTACTTTTTAGTTATAAACTCTTTATTTGGCACTTTTTATTTATTTATTTATTTGTTTGTTTATTTATTATTTTAAAGATTTTATTTATTTATTTGACAGAGAGATGAGAGATCACAAGTAGGCAAAGAGGCAGACAGAGAGAGAGAGGGGGAAGCAGGCTCCTTGCTGAGCAGAGAGCCCGATGCAGGGCTCGATCCCAGGACCCTGAGATCATGACCTGAGCTGAAGGCAGAGACTTTAACCCACTGAGCCACCCAGCCGCCCCTATTTGGCACTTTTTACATTTCTATTTCTCTGTTGAGAATATCTTTTTTTTTTTTCCTTTTCTCTTCATTCGGTGTTTATCTTTACCCTATGGATCATAGTTATAAAGTTGCTTTGGGTACCTGAATGGCTCAGAGAGTTGAGTGTCTGATTCTTGATTTCAGCTCAGGTCATGATCTCAGGGTTGTGTGATCAAGCCCTGCATCTTTAAGAGTCTATCTATTATTGTTACCACAAACTTAACAGTTTAAAAATCAAGTATTTAATATTTCACATCTTTTGCTAGTCTCTGCTAAGCATAACTTAGCTGGCTCTGCTGCTTAAGGATTTCTCACAAGGCTATAGTTAAGGTGTCGGCTGGGTCTAAAACCCAGGATCGACTCAAAGATTGACTTGGTAGGGATCCATTTCTAAGTCTACATGGTTTTTGGCACAATTCAGTGACCCCTGGGTTGTGGGTCTGAGGGCCTCCGTTTCTTTCCTTTTTTTGACAGAAAGAACACATGAAGGAGGGTGGGATAGAGGGAGAAGGAGAGAGATAATCTTAAGCAGGCTCCGTACTTAGCACAGAGCCTGACACTGGGCTTGATCTCACAACCTTGAGATCATTGACCTCAGCTGAAATCAAGAGTTGGACCTTAAACAACTAAGCCATCCAGATACCCATAGGGTCTCAGTTTCTTGCTGGCTACTGGCTACAGGCCACTTTCAATTCCTTCTCAAGTGAGCCTCTATTAGGCAGCACAGACCATAGCTGTATGCTTAATCATAGCCTGCAAAGAAGAAAATATGTAAGAAAGATGGACATTATGATTTTATGCAACGTAATCATGAAAGTAATATCATATTATCCATTTACGCTATTGATTAGAAGATGCCACCAGTCCTGCCACACAGAAGTGGGTGGGGTAACACAAGGGTGTGAATATCAGTAGGTGGGGAAGATGTGAGCCATTTTAATAATATATGCCAGAGTGGGTCTGTCTCAGTTTTCTTCCCCCTTGAGAATTTATCACAATTCTCAATTGATAACAATTGATCACAATTCATGAAAAAATGATTTTATATTGTATCTTGGACATTTTGAATATTATGTTGTGTTACAAATCTTGAGAGATTGTTATTTGTTACTATTGTTTTCTATTAGTAAGAGATTAGCCTGGTAAGCTTCATCCCACTGCAATTTCTGTCTCAAAGTCATGACTGAATATGTTACATATATCAAAGCTAAAGAAGAAACCTGAAGGCAGAAGGTAAGATTTTATACATTCAGCTATGTTCATGTAATATGTTTTCAGGCTGCAATATCTCCTATTATGAGCCCATAAAAATTAGTGTCAAATAACTTGCTGAAATATTGATATTAACCTGTATTTATGGCAGATTCTAAAACTTTTGAATAGAGCAATTGGGCAACCTGAACCATATTATTTTTCCCTTCATTCCTAAATACAATTTTCTGCCTGATCTGAATGGTTGATAAGGCCTATGAGCAAGAAAGTATGTCAAGCTAGGGCTCTGTGTGGATTCCAGTGGAGAGAATTCATCTAGGGCTTCCTGCATTGTAGGTTTGGCACACACTTGGCAAAATCCCATATATCCTATCTAAGCACTATAAACAAAAATTATTAACTATATCAGTACTCATAGATCTCCGGC
Source organism: Nasua narica (assembly GCA_028533885.1). Taxonomy (NCBI): domain Eukaryota; kingdom Metazoa; phylum Chordata; class Mammalia; order Carnivora; family Procyonidae; genus Nasua; species Nasua narica. The sequence goes on along the minus strand of CM052799.1, from coordinate 184,162,160 downwards.
CATGTAAGGGAAGTCAACTTCAGCCCAACATGCCACATCCCTATTGAGATTGGAAGCAGCCTGAGGTACCAATTAAGAAACTGTAGAAATCTATAAAACAAGAAATATAAAGACCTAAAATCATTATAAGGAAAAAAAATATGTTTCTCTCTCTGTACCAGACAAGAAACTAAGATCTACAAAGGTCACAGATTTTTCTGTGGTCACAAATATTGGAATCAGTACAGCAAAGACAAGATGAATACCGAGGAAAATTATTTCCCAAAGAAAATTGTTACCCTATTGATAACCCCAAAAAGCAAAGTCAAAAACTGCATAATAAATAATTAAACAAGTTTTCTTTTTCATATTTATGAGGAAATTCAAATTTATTAGGAAAACAGAGAAGCAAATTTAGCAAAAAAATACAAAAATAAGAGCTACACCAACATCATATTGTCGGAACATGAGTTCACAGGTTGAATTTCATGTTCTTCCAGATATCAAGTGGTATCAGTTCCAGATTTCAGACATTTACCAAATCGTATCAGAAGTTTTCAGTGTAGAGTAGAATAAGCATCACTTGGGAGTAAGGCAAAAAATGTGTGTGGTTCAAAACTGCTGAGTCATTAAGTGAAGAGGTGGAGGGTGAGTCTCCCGTGGTGACCTCCATTAGTAGCAACCAAAGCCAGAGCTGTAGCCAGACCTGCATCCGTAGCCACAGCCACAGAGGGAGCGGGAGCCATAGCCATAGCCACAGCCAGAGCCACAGCCCAGTCTGCGGAAACCGCAGCCGTAGCCACAGCCGAGGCCTCCATAACCCCAGCCTCCATAACCGCAGCCTCCATAGCCACAGCCTCCGTAGCCACAGCCTCCGTAGCCGCAGCCTCCGTAGCCACAGCCTCCATAGCCGCAGCGTCCGTAGTAGCTACCACACATGGTGTTGGTTGTTGGTTGTTGAGCTTGTCTTTGGGTAGAGAAGGTGAGAAGTGTCACTTCACTGTGGATATATTCCCCCTGCAGAGGCCTTTTATATGCTCTCAGAGTGGGTGTCACCCACAGCACGTGTCATGTCACTGGCTAATTTGCAGGGCCAATGTGAGTAATTTGTTGACTTCTAGTTTTAGACGTGGCTTCAGAGGCAATGAAGAGATCTGCTTTGTTTCACCACATCTGAACCATTCTTTGGGCCATTAAGGAGAATCAGTTGTCTCATCCTCAAAGCTGTACTCATGAAATCTTCAATTACCCTTTGTAAACAATCTCTATGGCAAGAAATAACATTTTTATTGACAAACTCTGACCTGCGCCAGATAAATAATTTTACCTTCGCTGTATTGATATTCAGCAGATCCATAGTATTCTCCCTTAACCTTGAATTGTCCATTATTGCCTCCTGCTTCAAACCTATTATTTTCCATGAGGGATTCTTCTCATTTTCATGCAAGAGATGCTTTACTAAAGAAGTCAAAAATTTATTACTTGGTTTCATGATGCTTTTGATAAAAAGAAAATAGTTTAAAATTGTGAAATACCAGGTTTAAGAAAACTGGACTTTCCAATTTACATTAATATTTCTTAAACTCTTAACACTCTATTTTAAAGCATGAAATATTTCCCCCATGGTTTCAAATTTATATCCTGAATTCATAGTCAGAAAAAAAAGAAGAAATGATGAGGTTTCATTTGATTCATGAAATGACATTTTCATGAAATATATATATATTTTTAATTTGAACTCTGTGATCTTACTGGAGTGTGGTGTTTTTAATTTAAAACAATAATACTGCCAGAGATACCTTTTCATGGAATCTACTAGATTTTCCCTAACAAATGGAATCTTGGTAAAATATTCCATACTCTGAAAAATATAAGAAAAACGTTGTTATTATTATTATTATTATTATGTTATTACTTTTACTACAACGAAGTTCATTGTTGAACTCAATGATAAATTCAAATAACCACTCTGAACCTCTGTGTTCCTAGAAATATCAACTGCTGGGAGTCAGTAGAACACATTTGATAAGTATAAGGTATGTGTTACTCTATGTTTGCACATATTCACCCAATTTTTCTTAAGGAAAAAATTCTCATTTATTTTTGTGTTAAATGTAAGCTCCTTTGGAAGCATATTTTGAAATGTATGTTTGTTTATCTCCACCATTTCTTTGTGTGAATGTATTGATTAACGCAGAGGAATATGATTGAAACACCAACTATCTCCTATAAGAATCTGGAGAGTGTTGTTTGCTGACCTATTCACAAAAAGTTAGGATGAAAGAACATTGCAATAGCTTAGGATTCTTTGTATAAGAAAGAAAATCTCACTTAGGGAGAAGACAGAGGAACCTGAAGTAGAACATCAATGACCTTGTGATAAGTCTTTTATATGGAATTAGAAATAACTAGCTTTGCCTCCCACATTGTCTCCCTTGATAATAATGAATATTGCTAATTAGGCAAACTAAAATGAGGGAAATCTGAATATTTCTCTTTAAGTTATCTGTATTTAAGAGGTTTACATATGAACACATGTAAATTCTGATAGAGTAAATCTCTTGTCTCAGTCCTGGGTATGTATAGATTGATCTTTTTAAGGATAGAACTATAGGAAAAGAACTAACTATTCCAAATCAGGACATCAATCTGGGGACTCAGAATGACTCCAGATTTTGAAATAGTTCTATTATAAAACAAGCACAACACTCTCACTTTTTTTTTGACTTTCTAATGTTTAAAAGCCACATAATTTAGAAAAGCATAACAAGCATACATGCAAATGGCAAAATCTGGGAAGAGTAAATACATATTTGTCATGAAAGAGTTGACTTCCAAATGTAAAGATTCATTAAAGGCAGACAAATACTAATACAAGGTAAGATAGGGGGAAAAATTCAGAAATTCTTCTAAAATTTAGAGTAAAAGTATAATAAGAAAAAATATACAAAAATAGAAAGATGTGTAGAACAAATTCCAGATATCTAATATGGTAGAGTAAGAATCACGCATATAAAAAGTGATAAACAGAAAAGAGGAACAGGGAAACATTTAGTGGAGTATTCCTAGAACATAAACATATATTTAGTTTCATATCAGATGTTAATAATTAAAGGATACTAATATTTCAATGTCCTGGGACTTTCTTTGCCTTTTCTGGGGAAAATATTACCTCGGCTGAAAAAACTATTTTACATTTATACATAAAGAGACAAAAATCCTGTAGTTATGAGAACTGCCACTTGAGTACATTTCTTCATCACTATTTATTTGCAGTTGTAAAATGGCAATAGTTTTACTATATACCAGACTTGTTCTGAGAATGATGTGAGATAATGCACGTAAGGGATTTCACACAGTAACTGCTCTGGTAAACAGCTTGTAAATGCTATCTAATTGTTATTATTATTAAAATAATAATTATAAATTGTTACAGAGAGTTCTGACATAAGAATAAACAGAAAATATTCCTATATATAGGAAGAAGCAGAAAAAAAATCATGTGTATAATAGTACATGAGAACACATACATACCATTTATTAAATTCCAGGCATGGTTTAAATGCTTTACATATCTTAACACATTTAATTCTCATAAAAGCACCAAACTGTAGGTGGTGATTTTTGTGTTAAGAATAACAAGGCCTAAGAATTTACATAATTTGCCCAATGTTATAGGCAGCTAAGTGGAATAATCTAAATCTCACACAATGCAGTATATTTATTCATACTTTTTGCCTCGTGAGAAAGCCTAGGAGTTGCTATCCCTGTTATAATAATGGATTATTTATAATAGAAATCCATGAATTTAGACTGATGTAAATAAATGAACAATGAAGTGGAAAACTTCCTTGCAGAATGCCAGCTAATATATCTGAAAAGAAAAAAGATGAAAATGAGAAAAATCAATATTCGCAATCCATCATCATAATAAATAATTCAAGCAAGGAAGAAAAATAAATGCTAAGATTAATGATAAATTTGGGGATTCGAATGGAATATTCATATAGTCACAAAATATCTCTACCAAAATACTTCTTAATGGCTAAAAGAATAATAAAAGTAACTTTCAGGTATAGGAATCTGGTGCTCGCCATATTGATGAAGTGTAAAATTATCCCTATCATTAATGGGACAAATCGACCTCAAATGCCACCCAATAGAGTACAACAAAAAGCAAACATCAGCACTTCCTTTATTCATTTGACAAAATGCATAACCTTGTTCTAATCACAAGGAAACATTTGACAAATCAGAACTGTGGAATATTCTAAAAGAAAATAAGACCTGTCATCTGTAGAAATATTAAAGTCAGGGAAGAGACTTTAAGACAATGTGACAACTGGGTGCATTTGTGACCCCGGATTAGATTATTTTTCTATGAGCATTATTACAAGCAATTAATTCTTAGAAAGGGTATTGTAGAAAGGAAGAGGAGGAGGCAGATGGGGGTTGGAAGGAGAACTGAGCTGGCAGTCGGCTCAATGGAAGGCTCAGGAAACAATATGGAAGATTCTAAAGTTGGGATTTTCCAGAAGAATAGTGGGAGGCTGGGGCAAGAAGGTGTGTCATTATACCCTCCACAGATCAACCATGGGAAGCTGGTTGCAGGAAACGGGTGCTGTCTTGTGTTAAAGGTGCCCTTCACCCGAAGGTACTCTGTGACACCCCCGGCAACTGGACAGTCATTTTTTCATTGCTGAAGAGGAATTGAGTACACCTTTGTACACCTTTGTACAAAATAATCCCAGAAGATGGGGACTAAATGTGATAGCACAACATTTAAACTTACATATGTTAGGGGTGATCCAGTTATAAATATAAAAAAAATTTATTATAAAGTTCTTAGGTAATTCACCTATTACCCAGGATTCTCAGTGATATAATTTTGACAATTAATACTTGAATTTCGTTCTCAGAATTTATCATAGAACACCAAGTTTCCCCCTCCCCCCAAAAGAAAGCAAAATTGCCTTGTATTCACTTAATGCTTGAGTGACCTAATTTTGGCACAAATTTCCTTATTTGGGGCATATCAAATGATTTTAAAAATATTGGTTTTGGAAATATATGATTATTATAGTTTGTGGAGTCAGAAAAAAATAGATTGTGGCATTTTTTGGTAAATGATTATCTTGCATGTTAAGAATGTATTCGTGTATTAATATGAAATAATAAGAGGTTGAAGTGCTCTAGATTATAACAGACAATAAATTGCAAAGTATGATAATTTTCACTTATTGGATTCTCTATTAAAAATAAAAGCTATGGGGCGCCTGGGGGCTCAGTGGGTTGAAGCCTCTGCCTTCGGCTCGGGTCATGGTCTCGGGGTCCTGGGATTGAGCCCCTCATGGGGCTCTCTGCTCAGCAGGGAGCCTGCTTCCCTATCTCTCTGTCTGCCTCTTTGCCTACTGGTGATCTCTCTCTGTCTGTCAAATAAAAAATAAAAAATAAATAAAGGCTATAAAAGACACTTAAAAATTGACCACAGACTATGAATTATATAATAATCTCGTTCAGGAATAATTGTGTGTGTGTGTGTGTGTGTGTGTGTCTTGTGTATGTGTGTGTTGAGAGACAGACTGAGAGACACATAGAGAGAGATACAGAGCAGACAGACAGGGAGAAAGGGGAAACCAAACAGGCAACATACCAAAAATTGCCAAGTCTACGTGAAGAGTACTTAGCTGTTCATTATACTGCTTTCCCAACTTAACTGAAGATTTGAAATTTTTCAAAGGTAAATGCTGGGAGAAATGAATTGATATAGAGAAAAACATTATATTTTGGAGTACTGAAATCTGCAGTGAATCATTTCTTGAATGCCTAAAAGTAAGTGACTCCTGTTTAAAAGCTTGAATATGAGCATAAAGAAAGGAAAAGGGGGGACGCCTGGGTGGCTCAGTTGGTTAAGCAACTGCCTTTGGCTCGGGTCATGATCCCAGTGTCTTGGGATCGAGTCCCGCATCGGGCTCCTTGCTCCGCGGGGAGCCTGCTCCTCTCTCTGCCTCTCTGCCTGCTTGTGTTCTCTCTCTGTTAAATGAATAAATAAAATCTTAAAAAAAAAAAAAAAAGAAAGGAAAAGGGAAAATCAAAAACACAAAACATAAAAATGAGAGAGTGCAACCTCTAGGAAAAAGCATGCGACCTCTAGGTAATGCAGAGGGAAAAGAAGAATATGTAATTATGATATGTACGCTTGCTTCCGTACTAAGAAAGCAGAAGAAAATTAAAATACAAATGGGGTGAGTGGGACTGGGTGGAAGGAATAAATACAGGAGTGAGACAATTACTGAGTATATCTTTTTATATAGTTTTGATCCCTGAACCATGGAAATATTCACTATATTTTAAAAACAGAATAAATACACTTGAAATCGAATATAAATGGAAACAAAAGAACTCTATCCATAAAGTGAATAGCATAACTACTCAGGAAGAAAATTAATTCATATAAATGTTGAGCACAATATTCAGTCCATTCTTAGTGGAATCCCTTCTAATGCTAAAAATACTGCTAAGAAATTTGAGCAGTTTGCTCAGGGGTATTGCTTTCAGTATACAATTCAGAGTGTATATTGTGCATAGGTATGAATAGAGTTCACATAGTGATGTTGTTGGGATTCGGAGTTTTCACTGTAAGAAAGAAGCAACTGTGGCATGGGGTAAAATGGAAAAGATTCTTAAGTTTTTCAGTTTCAGTTGGAGTTATTCATAATTTGAAGCTTTTAAAGAAGTGAACCAGCCAATGTGAATACAAAGTAGATGCTTATTTGGGGCTGTTAGTGGTGGCATTTCACTTGAAGCAAAATACTTAGACAAGCTAACATGTCAACCAAATATGCTCATGCTAAGACAGGGTTTATAGCTTTCCAAAAGCGGCAGATTTTGGAAAGCTATAATCAGTAGCAGCCCAGTCTCATGAGTCACTAAGTAAGGATCTGTTGTCTAACTCAAGTCAATATCCAATTTCTTTGTGTTTGATTGTTATGACCCACCAGGTAGTCCAAAGGAGTTTTGAAAAATCTACCATTGCTTGAGATGGACAAGTATAAACCATCTAAATTTTTCATAATATTAAAATAAAATTCTAATCTTCCAGAATAAGTAGGAAAGACAAGTCTTCATAAAATAATGGTTGTAAAGGAAAAAAGCGCTCTCTTCTGGGTTATGATTTTTCCAGAGATCTTAATTCCTTCCATGGCTTCAACTGTTTTACTATCTTGGACCAGTCAAAATGAATTGGGACAAATCCATTACCTCACACTGAAATGCTACTTAAACTCATTCATGTCTAACGCGAAAGCTTGAACTACTCTATCAAGAGAAGATAATTGCCAAGTTTACAGATACATTAGTCACAGAAAATTAGTGGAGAAGCAAATGATTATGGCTACAACTGTGAAATCACAAAAATTAGAGGAAAAAGAAATTTCAAGAAAACCATCAAGTGCTTCTAAGCTTAAAGACGTAATGGTTGGTAGAAAAGATGTCACTTAAAAAAAAGCTATATTTTTCCAGACGCATTGAGGTTAGGTACAAGGGTAGGTTTAAACTTCTCTACCTCTTGTATTGAGCAAGCATAGGAAATGCTTCTTCTTTAAATATGCCCCAAAACATTGGGGTGCCTGGGTGGCTCAGTTGGTTAAGCATCTGACTCTTGATTTCAGCTCAGGTCATGATCTCAGTGTCCTGAAATCAGCCCAGAGCTTGGGATTCTCTCCCTGTCTCTGCCCCTCTCCTGCTCATGGTCTCTCTCTCTCTCTTTCTCTCTCTCTCACTCTCTCTCAATCTCATAAATACATAAATACATAAGTCTTCAAACAGACTAGAATTGAAGAATTCTGTACCAACTTCCGCATCTTCTAAAGGATTTCACGATTAAGGTTTTAGTGTAGAAGTACTTCGAATATATAGTGTTTCCAGGCAATGCTTAAATAAGTTGACAAATTACCTGTTTTCATTCTCATAACACATCAGCTTAACACATGGTATCAGTACTTTACCAAAGCAGAAAAATGAGGGCTAAAAGTTTGATACTTAGTGTTGCAAATCGAGGATTTGGTAAAACAACTGAAGTAGAAACATTAAAACAAGACGCCTCCCCAATAAGGCAGTTGTTTCCTTAAATTCACCTGGGGCCAGGGGAGGCGAAATGACAAATACTGGACGTTAAATGACAAGAAAGCCAGGTTTATTATTCCACACTGGAAGAGTTTATTAGGAAATTAGAGAAATGGTTCCTGCATGAACATCGAAAGGGAGGACCTGTGGTGGCATCCTTCCAATGAGAGACCACACAGTTCTCAGGATGAGTTTCACATGCTCCCACTTCTCATGAGTTAGATACAGGAAGGAAAAAGATTGCTGCATCTGATCCGAAGGGCTCCAGAAGGCAGGTCTTCAGCCAAGTTCAGAACGTGTGGGGCTCAGAGCTGGTGAATCCCACCTGCAGGTGTGGAGGGTGGGAATCTCTCATGGCGACCTGTTAGTAGCAGCCAAAGCCACAGCCGTAGCCAGAGCCGCATCCATAGCCACAGAGGGAGCGGGAGCCATAGCCATAGCCACAGCCATAGCCACAGCCCAGTCTGCGGAAGCCACAGCCATAGCTGGAGCCATAGCCACAGCCCAGGCCTCCATAACCCCAGCCTCCATAACCGCAGCCTCCATAGCCGCAGTCTCCATAGCCACAGCCTCCATAGCCGCAGCGTCCATAGCCACAGCCTCCGTAGTAGCTGCCACACATGGTGTTGGTTGTTGAGGTTGTCCTTGGCTAGAAGAGGAGAGGAGAAGTGTCACTTCAGTGTGGTATGGACGTTTCTCCCTGCAGAGACCTTTTATATGTTCTCAATGTGGGTGTAACCCACCATATAAGTCATGCCATTGGCTAATTTTATGACTAATCTAATTAGTTTGTTGTTTCTCAACCATAAAAGAAGTCTTAGAGGTATTTGGGAAGCTTGCTGTGTTTGGCTCTCAGTTTGGACTCCCCTTTATCCAATCAAGGGCTTCAATGAGAAGAGACACACACTCGCACCTATGCAGCCCAGCCCCAAATTAGAATTTCATTTTAACCTCCTATAACCATTCTTTGTATCAAGAAAGAATACATTTATTAGTCTCAATCTTATTTGCTCTTGGCACTAGCTAGTTTCACTAACGTTTTTAACATTTCATAAGAATACTACTACTTTTGACTCTTCTCTTGATCCAAGTTAATTGTTTTCTGCAGGGATTTAGTTCCTTTCTATACTAAAACCATAATGTATCTTTCATCCCCATGATGTTGATAATAATTCAACTAAACTTTCCAAAATACCGAGTCTGAGCAAGATGCATTACCCTTTTCTATGTGTACCAATTAGTCTAATTCCCATTTATATTCAATTTCTACCAAAGAACTACAAAATAAGTTATTCCTTGGAATACAATTGCTCTGCTTTTCTCTCTCAACATTTAGCATACAATTATACAAATAAGTATTCTCATTAATATCAGAATAATATTCTAAGGAACTTTCCAATAGATTTAACATCGCATATTTGCGTTTATCAGTATATTACACAGAGGTCTGTTCCTTTATCAAAATACCCAGTCATTACTCTCTATGTAACGAATAATACTGCATTCTCTTGCATAGCCCTATCACTGTTAGTCTTTATTCAAATTAATGTGGTAATTTGTCCCATTGGAAAGCCCTGGAAAAGTGAGAATAGTTTCATGTGACAGTTAAGAAAATGTACTTTTGTGTCTTTGCAAGAATGTATGTGGGGAGGTCAGTATCCACACATCATATGTAATCTGTCAGTGTATTTGTTATTCTAATATTTCTGAGTGAAACTATTATTTTTATGTATCCCCTCATAATTATTGGCAGACTCAAGGAGTAAAAGACGATGGACACTGTCTGTATTTTAGTTAACTCTTCTCCGTAGCTTATAAGAATGAAGATGCAAGATTTTTAAAATTTTCCAGTTTATCTGTCTTTTAAGTATATCTAAGAAGTCAAAAAAGCTTCTTAATAAGATAAATGTTTTCATACTGAGGATCTGATCAAACACATTCAACCTTTCATCTAGGGTGTGTTTTTGAATGTTTCCATGTGTTTTTGAATGTTTCCATGTATGTCTTTTGGTAGCTTCATTTTTTTTTTTAAATGGGCATATTATTGTGTCATTTTATTCACCATTTACTGGATTGAGATCTTAGAAGGAGAGGACATCTTCACTATATCTTTTTCAGATTTCCCGTACAGAAATTAAGAGTAGCCTCAACATATTGCATGGAGTACTGGGTGTGGTGCATGAACAGTGAATCTTGGAACACTGAAAAAATAAAATTAAATTAAAAAAAACATAGCCTCAACTATCACAGTCAATCAAGTAATAACTTAGAATAAGTTTTTGATAAAAACTAATTTAAATAACATGCTCATCAGTCTTCCTCGAGGCCAACTTCTTAGAACATTACCTGAAATTGATATTACTAAATTGCATGTCAGTTAAGAAAAAAAAACTATAATTAACTTTTTTTTTTTTGGTATTTGATTAAGATAGCTGTAAAAGACATTATTGTTTTGTGCAATACAGTGTCCTTAATAATTTCATTTATGGGGTTATTTCTCTATAGAATGTACTTCCTAGGGCTAATTTGTTCCTTTGGAAGAACCAAGTTGTCTCTCTGATCATAACTGAGGGCTTGTACCCAAGCAGATTCCATTAACAATTTGTTTTCTGCTGTGATTTTCTGAACCGTATTTAGTTCTGAAGTACATTCCATGATCAAAAGCAGAACAAAATGACCTTCCTTGTGTCCATGGTCCTTTCCAGTTACTCTCTCATTTTCTTCTGTTTCATTGCAAAACTTCACGTCTATTTCCATGGTAGTTTTCTTTTTACACCTTTCCTCGCTCCATTTGGTGTTTGGTTCTCACCACTCCACCAAAACCGCTCCTGCAGGGATCACCAATGCCCAAATTTCGTCAAAGCTAGAGAGCACGTCTTCATTTCACTAAGACTCTGAGTAGCATTCTGATTCACCAGTTTCTCTTCTCATTCCTGAAAGACTCCCTGACACTTACCTACATCCTATTGCACACATTGGATTTAATTCTAATATCATCAGGGGCTCCTTTTTAGTATCCCTTTTCTTTTTCTCTTCTTCAGGTCTTGTTTTCAAATGTGAGATGCTTGCCCTGCCTATAGTTTACATTTAAACTCTTTTTTTCCTTAATTGTTTTTTTTTTCTTTTTAAGTCCAGTGTAGATAATACACAGGCTGTGTTATATTAGTTTTATAGTATCCAATAGAGTATTTGAACTTTCTTTCAGGATTACTTTGGATGCATTATTTTAGCCAATTAACCTCCATTCACATTTCCAATTCTGGTAAATATCCAAATGATCACTTGACATCTCCTTAGAGTGTTAAATGTCATCAAAAATATAATAAAATGAAACTAAGTTCTAGATTCTTCATAGCCTCAGTTCCCTTTCTCCCTTCCTCCCTCCCTTCCTCCCTCCTTTCCTCCCTCTCTTTCTTCCTCCCTTCCTTCCTCCCCTCCTTCCCTTCCTTCCTCCCATCCTTCCTTCTTTCCTTTTCTCCTTCCTTCTACATCTTAAAGCTTACAAGACATAAATCAGTTGGGGTTCCTCCCCCTGGTTTATTTTTCACTGCATTTCTCTCTCTCTCTTTTTTTTTAAGATTTTATTTATTTATTTGACAGAGAGAGAGAGATCACAAGTAGGCAGAGAGGCAGGCAGGCAGAGAGGGGAAAGCAGGCTCCCAGCTGAGCAGAGAGCCCGATGCGGGGCTCGATCCCAGAACCCTGAAATCATGACCTGAGCCGAAGGCAGAGGCTCTAACCCACTAAACCACCCAGGCACCCCATATTTTTTACTGCATTTCCACATTAAGGTTGCTAGACTACACAGGACACCTAGTTAAATTTGAATTTCAGAATGTTGAATTCAGAATACTGAATTTCCCAAATATTACATGGGGATATGCTTATATATAAAAATTGTTTATCTGAAAATCAAATTCTTATTTCCTATATCTAGTAACTGAAAGCTTAGAAACAGAGCTGCCTGGTTATAGCCTTGACTAGATCTGTGAGTGTCTCTTGGAACACTCTTCCTCTCTTTATAGTACACAGAAATGAGTAGTCTTTCTGTTCTTCAGATGTACCAGACCTGTTTCCAACTTAAAACTTCTGCTTGGGGGTTGCTGATCCCTTAAAAGTAATAGCAATAATAGCTAGGGCCGTTTTTTCCTTTCCCCTGACCATCTAGTCTGAAGTAATCTCTCACTGGTGCTCTTTTTAAATTTACCTTCCCTTGCCTTGATTTGTTATGTAAATAGAATATCCCTATCAGAAATGATCTCCTTCACTTGTCATATTAGCTTTCAAATATCTGCCTGCATTTCCTGCGCTTGCTCAATCTAGAATTTAATCTCCATAACAATAGGGATCTTATCTGTGCTGTTCCTGTGAGCATTTCCAGTGCTCACAGTAGTGCCTGACGGATCACTGATTCTTAAGTTTGATGCATGAAAAGATTAATAAATGACCAAATCAATGCAATCAAGTAGCGTTTTAAAAATTCTTTTATTTTGAAATAATTCGCGTTACCAAAATTTGCAAAAATATATAGAATATTCTCATTTACCCTTCGCCCAGTTACACAATTATGGTAATACCTTTCATAATCAAGTATAACAATCACAACTAAGAAATTAACCTTGCGCCATATTCTTAACTAATTTATACATTTTATTTGGGTTTTGCCTTTTTTTTTTTCCACTAGTGTTCTTTTTCTGGTCCAGGACCCAATTCAAGGTCCTACATGGCATTTGATTGTCTTATCTCTTTAGTCTCCCCCAAACTGGTGACAGTTTCTGTATTTTTTAACTTTTATGGCATTAACAATTTAAAAAGTCAGTTGTTCTACAGTATGTTGCAAAATTTGAGTTTGTTTTCTTATAACAAAGTTGGGGTTATACATTTTGGGCAAGAACATCAAAAGAGGGATACCTATTTCATTGTGTCATGTTGTCAGTAAATCTTTAAAATTTTCTGGAGTAGATTTTTAAGCTCAAATTACTAATACAGTAAATCCTTCCATTTCTATATAGCCATGGTTCATGGATTGATTGCTTGCTTGACTGATTGGTTTAAAGATTTTATTTATTCATTTGAGAAAGAAAGAGAGCACGAGCAGGGCATGGGCAGAGGGAGAGGGATAAGCAGGCTCTCCACTGAGCAAGGAGCCCGATGCAATGCCAGGCTTGATCCCAGGACTCTGAGACCATGACCTAAGCTGAAGGCAGACATTTAACTGACTGTGCCATCCAGGCGCCCCCTGGTCCATGGATTTAAACTTTAGGAATTCTACTGTGGTTTTTGATTATATACAAAATGATAGATGCATATACATGTGAAGTATAAACCAAAGTGGATAATACTGCTTCACACACACACACACACACACACACAACAAAAACACCAAAAACACATTAATCATTCAGACATTTACAACTGAACTTGTCATGTCTTCTCTACATAGTCTACGTGAGTTCTGCCCTATCTTCTCCACAAATTTTCCAACCTTTCCTACGTCTTTGAAACCATACCTTTACTCCCAAGGGTGCATATATGCAGCTAAGAAGGAAGATGTTATTAAAGGAAAAAAGAATTTTGAAGAAGTGGAACATGTATGGGTTATGTGATTTCATGGTAGCTAGTAATATAGTTTAGATCTCACATCTGGAGTAAACAAGTCACCAAAGTAGGAGAAAACCCTTTCATTAAAGGCACATGATTTCATTACAAGCATCCTGACACACAGCAAAATTATCTTGGATACATTGGTTATGAAGAATTCTTCAGACTATTATAATGCCAATTATTTTGAAGTGTGAATCCAGTAGTGCTTGTGGTTTGCCCTACATACCACTCAGTTGGTATATAAGGCCCTGTGTAGATTATGAACTTAAAACCCTAGAAATTGATTCTGCTCTTCAACTGAGCCTTCTCCTTACACTATGAGCTTCTACAACAACTACTATGGTGGCCTGGGCTATGGCTACGGTGGCCTGGGATGTGGCTATGGATGTGGCTATGGTGGCTACGGATATGCTTCTTACCGTCCATGCTGCTATGGAGGATACTGGTCTTCTGGCTTCTTTTGAGAAATTCTAGATTATTGATTTGTTTAGGAAGTTTTCCTATGAGATCCTATATGTATCCCCTGTGTTATTTATAATAAACCATGTTATTGTCTGTCCAAGTAATGACTGTCGAATCTTAGACTACCATGTAACGTCAGAACTTTTTAGGTTGAAATCACTTGAGTTTTCAACAATTGAGAAAAATATTCATTTGGTCTTTACTGTTCCATGATTGGACACAAACAATATCCACCATTTCCATTTGGGAAAAATGTCTAAATTCATTTTTCATTAAAAGTAGTGCTTGCAGGGCATCTGGGTGGTTCAGTCAGTTAAGCGTCTGAGTTTGGCTCAGGTCATGATCCCAGGGTCCTCGGGTAGAGTCCCACATCAAGATCTTTGCTCAATGGGGAGCCTGCTTCTCTTTCTCCCTCTGCCTCCCCTCAACCGTGCTTGTGCTCTCTCTCATGCACACGCTTTCTCTCTCAAATAAATAAATAAAATCTTTTAGTTAAGAAAAAGTAGTGTTTGCATACCTACAACATTTGATGTATATTTATTTATCCAGGTTTCTTTTGTGTGTGTGTGGTTGTTGTGTGTGTGTGTGTGTGTGTGTGTGTGTGTAATCCTTTTGGTTATCTATAGTTCACAGGTTAGATGAGTGGTTGAATATAATTATTCATATAGTGATTTTCTTTTTTAGTTGTTTTATTTTATTTTAATTCCAGGATAGTTGACATACAGTGTCATGTTAGTTTTAGGTGAACAATATAGTCATTCAACAATTTCATACCACCCAGTGCTCATCACAAGTGCCCTTCCCACACCTATTTCACCCATCTCCCTACCCACCTCCCCTCTGGTAACCATCCGTTTGTTCTCAACAGTGAAGAGCCTGTTTCTTGGCTTATTTCTCTCTTTTTTCTTTGTTTGTCTGTTTCTTAAATTCCATGTATGAGTTAAATCATATGGTATTTGCTTTGATTGATTTATTTCACTTATTATACTCCCTAGCGTCATCCATATCTTTGCAGATGGAAAGATTTCATTCTTTTTTTATGGATGAAAAATATCTTATTGTATATTTGTACCACATCTCTTTTATCCATTCATCTATCCATGAACACTTGAGATGCTTTCATGATTGGGCTATTGTAAGTAATGAGGCAATAAACATAGGGGTGCATTGTCATCTTAAATTAGTGTTTTTGTATTCTTTGGGTGAATGTGCAGTAGAATTAATGAATTATATGGTAGTACAATATTTAACTTTTTGAGGAACCTCAATACTATTTTCCACAGTGGCCACACCAGTTTGCCTTCCCTCCAACAGTGGATCAGTGTTCTTTTTCGCCACATCTTCACCAATATTTGTGGTTTCTTCTGTTTTTGATTTTAGCCATTCTGATAGGTGTGAGATGATATCTCATTGTGGTTTGGATTTTCATTTTTCTGATGATGGGTGATGTTGAGCATTTCTTAATGTGTCTGTTGGCCATCTGTAGGTCTTTGGAGAAATGTCTGTTCATGTCTTCTGCCTATTTTTAAATTGGATTATTTATTCTTTTGGTGTTGATTTGTATAGATTTTTGACATATTTTTGTTTACTAATCCTTTATTTGATATATTATTTGTAAATATCTTCTCCCATTCAGTAGGCTGTCTTTTAACTTTTTTGATTATTTCCCTTGCTGTGCAAAAGATTTTTATTTCGATGTAATCTTTATTTTGCTTCTGTTTCCTTTGCTTCAGGAGACAAACCTAGAAAAATGCTTGTATGACTAATGTCAAAGATATTACTGCCTGTGATTCCTCCTACAATTTTTATCATTTCAGGTCTCATATTTAGGCCCTTAATCTGTTTTGAGTTCGTTTTTGTGTGTGATGTAAGAAAGTGGTCCAGTTTCATTCCTTGGAACGTGGCTAATCGGTTTTCTCAAGACCATTTGTTGAAGAGACTTTGTCCCATTGCATATTCTTTCCTTCTTTGTCAAATATTAATTGACCATATAATTATGGGTTCATTTCTGGGCTTTCTATTCTGTTCCATTGATTTAAGTGTCTACTTTTGTGCCAGTACCATACTGTTTTGATTACTATAGCTTTGTATATAACTTGAAGTCAGGAATTGTGATATCTCCAGTTTTGTTTTTCTTTTTCAAGTTTGCTTTGGTTATTCAGAGTCTTTTGTGGTTCGTACAAATTTTAGGACTATTTGTTCTAGTCCTGTGAAAAATACTGAGGAAGATATAGAATTTGAAGTTTATTTCAGTGAAATTTTCAAAGGGTAAATCTGCTTGCATCTTGGAAAGAAACCTGTTTCATAACAAGGCAGTGGCTTGTACAGACAAAAATTATGTAAATTTAAGTCTGATTCAAAATAGAGGCTGTAAATGTATCCCTGATCCTGATAGTCTGTTCAGTAAAGCTATTTATAATAACTTCTCTTAATTCACTTGATTTATTACTACTAAATAACAATAATGTCAGCAATAATAAAATATAAATCAATTATATCTATTAGCATTTTAAAAAGTAACATTGGAACGTGGCAAAATTAATACTGACAATGGGTCCATCAAAATTACTTTTTGATTAGAGATCAAATTATGAGGGTGGCCAAAATCTTAACCTGCCCCCAAATGCGTATTTTCAAAAAGCGTCTAGAGGAAAGAATTGGGTAGATAAGTTTACTCCTATAAGCTGAATAGCACATGAGACTATATACAATTTCAATTATTTTAAATTCACTGGCTCTTGTTTTTGGCCTAGTATATGATCTATCTTGGAGAACATTCCATATGTGTACCTGAAGGAAATTTGTGTTTTCTTGCAGTTGGAGAAAATCCTGTCTAGAAATGTGTTAGTTCGAGCTGGTGTACGGTGTTTTTTTTCTTTAAATTTATGTATATTATAATCTTTCATGTAGTTGCTACATCCATTATTCAAAGTGAGATTTTGACACCTTCAATTATTATTATTACAGTCCTTTTTTTCTCTCAATTCTGTCAATTTTTTTATTTGTTTACTTTGGTGCTCTGTTGTTTGCACCAAGTGAATTTAACACCAGTACACACCTTATATCTTCCTGAAAGATTACCCTACTTATCATGGCAAATGTCTCTTTTTCTCTATTAAATGTTTTTATTTTGAAAGTATATTTAATCTGATACTGTTATAGCTACTCCAGCTTTCTTAATAGCTGCTCTTTGCATAATATGTATATGTATTTCCATTCTTTTACTTCCAAGTCATTTGTTTCAAGAGAATTTGATTGTTGAAACATTTTTATGACAGTTACTTTAAAATTTGTATCATAAGAATAGAAAACCTTATTAGTGCTAGGGTCAACTAATTATCTTCTCTCATTCAAGTTGTAATTTTCTTGTTTCTTGGTATGACGGGTATGAGAGTAATTTGGTGTATTTGAAGCATCTTGATCTTATTAAAATTTTTTTTTCAACAGCAGGTAGTCACCCTGCTTGAATTTAGCATATGGGGCTTGTGGATTATGATTCATAATTTTCAGAGTTATTGTGTTATTTTGGTCTGTTTGGTTTAACTTGCACCACTAGTTTTCCCACTTGGCCCCTGCCATTGCTACCTGAAATTGTGGAAGGAGTTTTGCCAGCCCATCTGCTGTGTGTCTTTTGGTGTAGTAATACATGGTGAGATTCCCCATCTACCTCCTTCACTGCCAAGAGGTCTCTTATGGGGGGAAAAGGGGAGTCTCAGATATATAAGAAACAGTTTTCCTGGATTAGGAAACAACTCCCATTAAATAACATATAGATGAAAAAAAATCACATGGGAAGTTAGAAGATATTTTGGATTGATTAATAACGAAATACAACATTCCAAATATACGACTTACCATTGAAGAAGTGATTAGAAGGAAATTTATAGCTTTA
Source organism: Nasua narica (assembly GCA_028533885.1). NCBI lineage: Eukaryota > Metazoa > Chordata > Mammalia > Carnivora > Procyonidae > Nasua > Nasua narica. The sequence continues at coordinate 184,144,099 of CM052799.1, read as the reverse complement.
AATATTTATGTTAGAAAAAAGAACATGTTAAAAATCAGTGTTCTAAGCTTCTTCACAAAGCTAGAAATGAAGGAAAGATTAAATATAAATTAAGAAGAATGAAAGAAAAATAAAGACACGAATGTAATCAATTCAATAGAAAATGAACAAACTAAAGAAAATTAATAATATGGTGTTTTTCTTTCTCTAACTTATTTTGCTTAGCATAATCCTCTCTAGCTCCATCCATGTCACTGCAAAGGGCAAGATTTCATTCCTTTTTTATGGCTGAATAGTATTTCACTGTATATATATGCACCACATCTTTATACCTTCATTAGTCAATGGATACTAAAGCTGTTTCCATAATTTGGTTATTAAAAGTAATGCTTCTATAAACATGAAGGTGTATGTATCCCTCTGATTTAATATTTTTGTATTCTTTGAGTAAATACCTAGAAATACAATTGCTGAATCATAGGGTAGTTCCTTATGATTTCACTCATATATGGAATTTAAGAAACCAAACAAAGGAGCAAAGAGAAAAAAGAAAAGAGAAAGAGAGAGGCAAACCAAGAAACAGACTCTTAACTACAGAGAACAAACTGATGCTTTCTAGAGGGGAGGTGGGTGAGGGGATGGGTGAAATAAGTGATGGGTATTGTATGGAAGTGTTGAATCACTATATTGTACACCTGAAACTAATACTACACTGTATGTTAACTAACTGGAATTTAAATAAAAACTTAAAAAGAAAAGAATATGGATAGAATATGGATATACCCAAAGTTGGTACTTTGAACAAATCAATCAAATAGATAAATTCCAGAGAGATTGGTCAACAATATAAGAGAGGGTATACAAACTACCAATAAGAATAAAAGAATTAATGCCTTTTAAGATTCTGAGGGCAACAAAAAGGATGTCATTATTATGAAGATTTTATGCCAAAAAATTCCACAATACAGATGAAATGGAAAATTTCCTTTAAATATACAAATTACCAAGATTGGCTCCAATCTGAGTAGGACTATATCTAATAAAGAAAAGGAATTAATTAAAAATACCTTTCCAAAAAAAAAAAAAAAACTTCTAAGTCCAGGTGTCTTCACTGGAAAATTTTATTAAATATTTGTATCACATTCTTATGTATAACTTAAAATGGCAGAAGCTTTGGTACTTGAACCCCAAGTACCCCTTTTTCTCCAGGAGTGATACTGAGCAGAGATATATTATACTTGTATTTTCTTTTCTTTTTTGTTTTTTTTTTTAGTATTTTATTTTTATACCCAGAACACAGAAACTGTTTTTATGAAGAATACATATGTCCATCTCTAATGTTATCTACATCATCTATCTCTCAAGGAGATGTAGATAGAAACATTAAAAATGGAAGACTTTAAAATATCACTCTCACAAAACCATATCAAGTAGAAAAAATAAGTAAGCAGAGAAAACACCTAAACAACATAATTAATAAAAGATAGCTATTATGGATATATATCCGCCTCTACACTGATAGTAGAGGATAAACCTTCTCAAGCTTCTACCAAAAATACACAAAAATTAATCATATGTTAAATCACAAATAAAAAATTGGCAAACTTCTGAAGTAAAAGTACTGCACAAACACTCTCTGACTCCTATCCAATAAAGCTAAAAATTGTTAATAAAAACAAGAAAAGAAAATTCCCTTCACCTGGAAAGGAAATCTTTAGTCAAACAACTCTCGAGTGAAAAAGAAAATAGAATATGAAGCTATAGTATTTTGGTTTTTTAAAGATTTATTTATTTGACAGAGAGAGAGAGAGAGAGAGAGCATGCATGGGGGGAAATAGAGGTAAAGGGAGAGAGTATCTCAAGCAAACTCCCCACTGAGCGTGGAGCCTGACACAGGTTCCATCCCATGACCCTGAGATCATTACCTGAGGGGAAACCAAGAGTTGGATGTTCAACCAACTGAGCCACTCAGGTGCCCCAGGTTATAACATTTTAAAATAAATAACAGTGATGAAAATAGTAGTTAACAGAATGAAAAAATTTCAAGCAGTTATTAGAGAAAAAAGTCATAGTACTAAACACTTTTGTCAGTGAAAATGAAAGAAATAGCATAAATAACATCCCAGTTAAGAAAAACTTCATAAAGAATAACTAAGTAGGGGCACCTGGGTGGCTCAATGGGTTAAGCCTCTGCCTTCGGCTCAGGTCATGATCTCAGGGTCCTGGAATCGGGCCCCACATCGGGCTCTCTGCTCAGCGGGGAGCCTGCTTCCCCCTCTCTCTCTGCCTGCCTCTCTGCCTACCTGTGATCTCTCTCTCTCTCTCTCTCTCTCTCTATCAAACAATAATAATAATAATAAAAGAATAAGTAAACCAAAGAAACACAAGGAAACACTTTAAATAAATAATAATAAACATATAAGCAGGAATTAATGAAGTAGAGAAAAGACAACACATTTTTTTAATGGCTCAAAGTGCTATTATTTGAAAAGATTAACATTTCTAAATCACTTGCTAATTTCATCAAGGATAAAAGGGAGAAAGCATATACAAAATAAATAGCAATAAAGAAATAAATATGGAAACAAGAAGTTTTAAAATTAGGTAAGTTTAGTTTGCTGATTTTTATGGATATAGATTTGAAAACTTACATTCTTCGGGAAATACAGATTACCAAAGCCAATACCATTACATTTAGAAATTATAAAGAGATTAATTCTTGTAGAACAAACAGAAAATTAAGGAAATGACCCACAAAAAATTCCAGATCCAGATATTTTTCTCAGTGAAATTCTCTCAAACTTTTAGAGAAGAAATATTCTGAATGAGCTATAAATTGTTCCAGAGCATTGCAGGTGAAGAAAAACTTCCTATTTCCTATTTGGAAGGATGTATAGCATTGATATTGGTGGTGGAGAGACAATTATGATTTCTGCCTCTCGATATCAATGCCTTATATGATCTCCTCCTCTTGAGTGTGAAAAAAACTTGTGATTCACCTCTAATAAATAAAATGTGGCAAAGGTAATAAAATATTTATCATCATGTCTATGTGAGTATATTGCATAAAATCATAAGTAATTGCAGGACCTTTCTTTTTGGAGTCTCTCGCACCTTCTTGCCTGGCTCTGAGAAAGCCAACAACCGTATACGGGAATCCACATGGCAAGGGGCTATGGGCAGCCTTCTGGAGCTGAGGGTAGTCTCCAGCAGATACCCCGCAAAGGCCTCTAGCTGACAGTCAATATTGAGCTTCTCAGTTATATATAAGGAACTGAATTCTGCTAAGTATGTGTGCTTGAAGGCAGCCCTTTCTCAGTTGAGACCAAGATGAGACCAAACATCTGGCAAACATCTTGGTTACTGCACAGTGAGACTTGAAATTTTGTCAGAAATGCTATTTTTATCTAGTTATTATGGCCCCACCGTGCATGTCAAATGGTTTTACAGTCTACTACTACCTTAGGAAGTAATAGACTATAAAAATATTCCTTAAGTTCTTTCTTTTATTAAAATATTTTTTTAAACATTAGAAGTGGAGAAGAATATTACAACATCCATTTGTCTTAAAAGATACATGAATACAAAATTGGGGAAGTTATTATTTTTCTTAATACACTGCATGAAGCTTAATTTCTAATTCATCAAATAATATTGCATTTGGTGTTAAGAGTTACCCAACACAACAAATATTATTCCCTCAGTACCAGAGGAGGAAGCTGAAGTATACCAAGAATAAATTACTTTCTTAAGACAATTGACAAAGAACTTGGTCAAGAAGCTGACTTGGAAATATTAGGGAAGTAGCTCCCTAAGGAGATCATTGTTAACTTTCTTGTAAACTGAAACCTGAAAATTTCAGTAAGACACTTGGGACATCAAATGATGGACATAAACCCAGGGTTGCTGTTTGGATTGAACACGTTTATTAGGTCAACACAGAAACAAGCTCCAGCATGAATATATATCATCGAGGCGGTTGCTCTGACACCATCATCCTGATGAAAGCAGAACTGTGGGGGTCACGGGTGAATTTCACCATCTCCCACTTCCCGCGTAAATTCAGGGCATCTGTAGGTTAGGTTGTAGGCAACGACAGGCCGTGCTAGACTTCCATCATGCAGGATATCATCACCCGAGGGAAAAGGCTCAGAACGTGTGGGGCTCAGAACTGGTGAACCCCACGTCCAGGTGTGGAGGGTGAGAGTTTCCCATGGCGACCTCAGTTAGTAGCAGCCGAAGCCAGAGCCACATCCATAGCCACAGAGGGAGCGAGAGCCATAGCCGTAGCCACAGCCAGAGCCACAGCCATAGCCACAGCCCAGTCTGCGGAAGCCACAGCCATAGCAGGAGCCATAGCCGCAGCCTCCATAACCGCAGCCTCCATAGCCACAGCGCCCATAGCCACAGCCTCCATAGTAGCTGCCACACATGGTGTTGGTTGTTGAGGTTGTGCTTGGGTAGAGGAGAGGAGAAGTGTCACTTCACTGTGGTTTTCTCCTTGCAGAGGCCCTTTTATATGCCTCAGAATGAGGGGGCCCCACCACATGTGCTCATGTCAGTGGCTATTTTTATGACTCATCTAATTAGCGTGTTGCTTCAAGACCAGAGCCCAATGCCTGAAGGCATTAAGGAGGCTTGCTTCGACCAACTGAAGACCTTTAATAAGATGGAGTCACACAAAGCTGTCTTTCATAATAAGTCTTCACTTTAATATTCTATAACCAGATAGCATATAATGCAGGGAACATTTTCAATGGTTTCAATTGACTTGCTCTTGACCATCATTCTTTTTTCTCTTTGACCTCCCAAAATTATACTGCCCTCCGAAGTATAGTTTTAACACTAGTTCCAGCTCAGAGTCAAATTGTGTTGTGTGACTTATGTAACAGTGATGAGATTAAAGTACAGAATAAAGATTAATATATAGTAGAAAGGTAGTTTGGGAGAGAGAGAGATAGAGAGATACCTCGCCCTTCTGGTTATTGAACTGATGTGACAAAACAGATAAGTCATAGCTAATGATTTTTCCAGTGGGCGTCTATGTAAAAGTATTTTCATGTGCAGCTCCAAGAGCTACTATGCTCTACTCTGCATTAATCTAATGTAAGTTTCATTTGAGGAAAATTCCGTGTCTGATCCAGGTCGTTGGGTAAAAACAGTAGCACTATTGCCCATCAAATATTGTATTTTCTATTGCAATTTCCATTGCACTGGGAGTCTACATTTAAACATGTGCCCCTATACAGTGTAATTCCACCCCTGCCTCGTGTATCTGTAACTCGTTATTTTCACTCACACATAAGACTCTTTATGTGGCTGCTTGATATACCTGATAAATCTGATATTCCCACAGCAAAGATAACCTCATTGTGAGGTCTGTCTCAGTAAGCCATTTGAGTGTGCCAGACTCTGGTCTTCTCCTCGTAGAGTTCCTATTACCCGAAGGTGGTAGCTAGCATTGACTAACATCATACAAAACACATGTGTGGTCCAAATGTATGCTGAATAATATGGTCTCAATCCTGGTAGTTTAACTGACTTTCAATGATGCTCCTGATGATGAATTCTTACTTTTATTTCCTTTATTTATGGATAGTGTTAATTAGTCACTAATAATGTAAAGAAGTGGTAGTAAAACATAAAGAAACAATAGTTAATATTCTTTCATTTACTACTCTTGAATGTAGCAGGTCTATCAATGATAAAGGATCCATGTAGAGATTATGCTTAGTAAATCGACATGACTGGCCTTCTCTTCCCTGGTCCTTAACATGGGCTTTCTAAAAGCAAACAGAAGCAAGAACTTCTTGATCTTGTGTTGGTTTCTATCCTTCCTCCACAAAGTGAAAAAGTCAATCCATTAGGAAGTGCTAACTTTACTTTCCCAACCAGTGACTAGGTAAAGTTGGTTATTATTCGTTTTTGAAAATATGAAGAGAAGAGGGAAATGATTTCTCCTTCTAAAATGTATGTTGAACCTCTGCTTGGTATTTGCATAAATTAGCCCATCTAATGGATCAACACATTTATAGGTTAATCATTTTAATTTGTGTTTTAGCTATGTCAAATTAAACCAATTCTCAGAAAGGTAAATTTGAATGACTTTCTGTTGAAATTGTGCAGAACTGAACATCATATGTATTTATTTCTGCCCACATATCTGGTTCCTGATGCATGCTGGTATCTAGAATGTGATGGAAACCATTGTAGTTTTGCATAATATTTCTTAATTATTAACTTATTGTGCAAAGGGTGTCAAGGTATGTACTCTGGCAGGTTGGAACACAGGGACCTTAAGTCAGTGAACAAAATTTTTTTTATCTAAGATGATGGTACCAAATATACAGACCTTTATTATTTGTATCAAATTATAGGAAGTTAAAGAACAGGCAAACTAATTATTGGTGATAGAAAAAAGAATAGTGATTAACTCTGGGGAACATAAGTATGGATTAATTTTTTTTAAAGATATAATTTATTTATTTGACAGAGAGAAAGCAAGAGAGAGAACATGAGCAGGGGGAGAGGCAGAGGGAGAGAGAAAAGCTGGCTCCCAACAGAACAGAGAGCCCAAATCCACTCTGGGCTGGATCCCAGAACCCCAGGATCATGACCTGAGCCGAAGGCAGATGCTTAACTGGCTGAGCCACCTAAGCATCCTGAATTAATTTCTTTAAATGTTTTTTCTGAATCTGTTGGGATGATGGTTGATATCTTTTACCTTATTTACTCTGTCGATATGGTGAAATATACTGTCACGTGGTAAACAAATTTTATGCATTCCTAGTTTAACTTTAATTTGATAAAGATTTATTATACAAATATTTCTTATGACATCTCTGTTTGGTAATATTGGTCTCATGATTTGCCATGGAAAATGTTCCCCTTCCTTCTATATGAAATAGATACTTCTAAATTCAACATTTGATATAATGTATCGTTTAAGCCATCTTGGCCTGAATGTTTTGGGTGTGTGTGTGTGTGTCTGTGTTTGTGTGTAGGAACACTTAAAAATATGTGTGTGTTTTAAAGATATAAGGCTATTTCGATATTATATTTGTTTTGTACTAGTTTTGATAATGCTTTCAAGAAATTTTTCTGTTTCATCTAAGTTATTGAATTTATTGTTACAAAATCATTCACCCATCCATGTGTATGTTAGTCATGTCTGTCAGATCTATGGTGATGTCATCTCTTTTATTCTAGATATTGATAATGTAAATTTTTAATCCTTTTAAATTATCAATTCAGATAAGACCTGGAGAAAGCCCATGTTAGTTTCACTGCTCTTATTTTTTTTCTCTATTTCATTGATTTCTGCTTTTTATCTGTTTTTTGCCTTCTACATAGTTGGATAGCTTGTTCTTTTTTTCTAGCTTTTAAGGTAAAAGCTTAATTGTTGATTTTAAAATTTTCTTCTCTTCTCATATATGCATTTAAAACCATGAATTACTGTAGTTGCTACTGACATATAGACCCACAACTTATAGTATTTTTTATTATCATTTTAATTCTTTCAAAATTTTATTTTAACTTCCATTGAGTTTCATATTTGATCCATGAGATTTAGATTGTGATGTTTTGGAGATTTTCCAGATAGTTCTGTGTTCATGGTGTTCCATTTAATGTCAGTAGAATGTATTCCTTTTAAATTATTGCATTTAATTTCTTAGATCTTATTTTATAGACCAGCTTATGGTAGATCTTGGAGGATCCCAGAAGAATGTGGAAGCTATGTACATTCTACCACTATTGGTTGTAATGCCCTGTGTGTGGCAATGAGGTCAGTCGGGTTGATCTGTTCCTGTTTCCATAAATATAGTGATTTTCTGTCTACTTAGTCCTATCAGTTGTCAAGATAACTGTTATGAAATCTCTAGTTAAAATTATGGATTTTTCCATTTTTCCTTTTGGCGTTTTTTAGTTTATGCTTCACCTCATTTTGAAACTCTGTCATTAAATGCAGACACATTTAGAATTGTTATTAAAGAATTGATCTTTCTATCATTATGAAATATTACTCTTCAGCTTCAGTAATATGCTGTAATCTGAGGTTTGATTGGTAATGATTTATCCACTCCAACTTTATTATTATTTAGTCTTTTTCTGTATTTATATATAATGTAGGTTTTATTGAGGATAAGCCACAAAAAATATTCTTATTTATAATTAATATATTTTGACTTTCAAGTTCAATGGCCTTTGACACAGTTTTATTTAACTCTATATCATCTCATAATTTGTTTTCTATTTCCTAAAATGCCCTTTTCCCTCATGTTTTTATTTTTTTATTGGCTTATTTTATTTTTAAAATTCCATTATAATTCTCTTTTGGCTTATTAGATATAATGTTATTTATTGGTTGCTACAAATATTACAATATGCATCTTAAATTATCAAGTTTTTTTTCAAACAATATTATACCACTTCACATAAATTCAACTGATAGCAGCACACATTTTTCTTTTATCCCATTCTTAACGCTATTATCAGGCTCTTTGGAGATTTTATGTTTAATTGAGGTATTTAGTTTTCTTATTATTTTTTATTTTGAGGCTTACTTTGAGATTAATATAGCCACTCTAACTTTCTTAAACTAGTGTTTATTATATATTAATAATTTATATGCATAGTATATATTTATTTATTCTTTTATTTTTAACTCCTCTGCATTTGTATATTTGTTGTAGGTTTCTTTTAGAGCATAGGTCTGGGTCTTATTTTTAATTGCAGTGTTTAGAACATTTCAATTCATGTAATTACTATCATGGTTGTACAAGAGTCTATATCTTATTTGTTCTCTGCTTGCTACAGCTGTTATTTTCTGTTCTTACCTTATTTTTCTGCCTTCTTTTGCACTTTTTTAGTGTTCCATTTCATTCTTTCATAGATTTACTTGATATGTTTATGATTTTAATGGCTGTTCTAAGGATTACAGTATGTATCTTAATTTGCCACACTGTGCCAGAGGTAATATATTTTTTAAAGATTTTATTTGTTTATTTTTTGCATGTGAGGGAGAGAGAGAGTAAAAAGGAGAGAGAGAGAGAGAGAGGGAGAGGATGAGCACAAGTAGTAAGGGGAGGGGCAGAGGAAGAAGCAGACTCTACTGAGCAGGGAGCTCAATGCTGGAATGGATCCCAGGATCCTAGGATCATGGCCTGAGCCAAACACAGACGCTTAAGTGACTGAGCCACCCAGGCACCCTATGCCAAAGTAATATTATACTATTTTATGCATATATATTGACCGTATAGCAGTTTACTTCCTTCCTCCTACCTTTTGCTATTATTATACATTTTACTTTTATACATTCCATAAACTCATAGATCATGTTTATTACTTTTAAGGTTAATTATCTTTTAAAAAAGGAAAAAATGTTTCAGTTTACCCAAATATTGATTATGATAATACCTGCCCTCATTTTCTTTCTGTTCTTATTACTTGGTGTTTAGTTCTTCAGTCTAAGTTTATATTATCTTTTCTTAAAAATTAATTTTAGAAATATTTCATCCATTCATTATTCAAATACTTTTTCTGAGCCCTCTCTGCATATAGAAGTATCCAGAGTGTATGCATTTCTACATGTGTATGTATATGTATGTCAGTCACTCAGTATTGTACCACAGATAACAAAGCATCTGTTCATCTTCTTTAAGTTTTTTTTTCTTTGTATTCAGGTTTTAGTAATTGCTATTGTTCTATCTTCAAACTCACTGATCTTTCTTTGGCAATATTTGATTTTTTAAGACTTAATTTTTTAGAGCAGTTTTAAGTTTACATAGAAATTTAAAAGGAGGGTGCCTGGGTGTCTCAGTTGGTTGGGCGACTGCCTTCAGCTCAGGTCATGGTCCCGGAGTCCCGGGATCGCTCCCATGTCGGACTCCCGGCTCTGCGGGAAGTCTGCTTCTCCCTATGACCTTCTCCCCTCTCATTCTCAGTCTCTCTCTCTAATAAATAAATAAAATCTTTAAAAAAAAAGAAATTTAAAAGGAATGTATAAAGATTTCCCATGTACTCTCTGTCTCCTGACATGCATTGCCTCCTCCATTACCAATACTCTTTACCATTTGTTACAGTTAAGGAAGCTACATTGACTTGCTGTAATCATCAAAGTCGGTAGTTTACACTGGGGTCACATTAGAGTGCACTCTTAGTATTGTCTACCCTATGGGTTTAGACAGATGTATAATGATATATTGCCTTCATATATTGCCTTCATACTGTTATAAACTCCTCTGTGCTTTGCCTATTCATCCCTCCTCTGTCTTTTGGCTACCACTAACTCCTGGCAGCCACTGATATTTTTACTGTGTTCAGTTTTGCTTTTTTCAGAACGTCATATATTTGGGATCATGCAGAGTGTGACTTTTTCAGATTGCATTCTTTCACTTAGCAATGTGTGTTTAAGGTTCCTCCATGTCTTCTAGTGGCTGAATAGCTCATTTCATTTTATCATGGAATAATATTGTACTGTCTAGATGCACCACAGTTTGTTTATCCATTCTTTTACTAAAAAACATCTTGTTTGCTTCTAAGTTTTGGCAATTATGAATAAAGCTGCTATAAAAATCCCTGTGTAGCTTTTTTGTGTGAACATAAGTGGATATGTTAAATCATGTAAGAGTATGTTTAACTTTGTGAGAAATCACCAAACTGTCTTCCCCAACTGGCTGTACCATTTTATATATCTACCAGCAATGAATGAGTATTTGTATCGCCCTACATACTTGCCAGCAATTGGTAATGTCAGTGTTCCAGATTTTGGCCATTCTAATAGGTATATAGTAGTAACTCACATTGTTATTTAATTTGCATTTCCCTGAGGACATATGATGTGAAGCATCTTTCATATGGCTATTTGTCATTTATATGTCATATTTGGTGAGGGTTTTGGTAAGATCTTTGGCCCATCTTCAGTTGGGTTATTTTTTTTCTTATCACTGAGTTTCAAGAATTCTTTATATATTTTGAATAACTGTTCTTTATTAGATATGTCTTTTACATATATGTTTTCCAGGTTTGTAGTTTGTTCTCTCATTCCTTTGACATTGTCTTTAAGAGAGCAAAAGTTTTTTATTTTTTATTTTTTTTAAGATTTTATCCATTTATTTGACAGAGAGAGAGATCACAAGTAGGCAGAGAGGCAGGCAGAGAGAGAGGGGGAAGCAGGCTCCTCACTGAGCAGAGAGCCTGATGTGGGGCTTGATTCCAGGACCCTGAGATCATGACCTGAGCTGAAGGCAGAGGCTTTAACACACTGAGCCACCCAGGTGGTCCAAGAGCAAAAGTTTTTAATATTAATTTTAATATTAATGTAGTCCACCTTATCAATTCTTTCATGGACTGTGCCTTTAGTGTTATATATAAATCATGAGCATACCCAAGGTTATCTAGGTTTTCTCCGATGTTATCTTTTAGAAGTTTTATATTACTGAGTTTTACATTTGCTTTTATGATCCATTTTAAGTTAATTATTTTGAAGAGTACAAGGTCTGTTTCTAGATTTTTTTTTTTTTTTGCATCTGATGGTTGTTCCAGTATATTTGTTGAAAAGACTATCTTTTCCTCATTGTATTTCCTCTGTTCCTTTTCTCAAAGATCAGTTGACTATATTTATGTGAGCCTATCTATGGTCTCTCTATTCTGTTTCATTGATCTATTTCATTTGTTTATTATTTCACCAATACTGTACTGTTTTGATGACTGTGGCTTTGTAGTAAACCTTACAGTTAGATAATGTCCGTCCTTTAACTTTGTTCTTTTCCTTCAATATTGTGTTGACTCTTCTGGGTCTTTTGCCTCTCCATATAAACTTTATAATCAGTTTGTTGATATCCACAAAATAACATGCTGGGATCTTGACTAAGGTTCCAATGAATCTGTAGATCAGGTTGGGAAGAACTGACATCTTAACAACGGCAACATTTTATCTGTGAACATGGAATATCTCTTCTTTTAATTTAGTTTTCATCAGAGAATTGTACATATATAAACTGCTAATGTCAGTGGTATTACACTTTTAACTTCAAATTTCACTTGTTCATTGTTGATAGGTAGAAAAAAATTGACTTTTGTATATTAACCTTGTATACTGCAAGCTTCCTATAATCACTTATTAGTTTCAGGAGGGTTTTTTTTTGTCATTTCTTTTAGATTTTCTAAATTATTTCTAAACAATCATGTCATCTGTGGAAAAGACAGTATTTTTTCTTTCCTTATCGATGTAAATTGTCTTTTCTTGCTTATTGCATATACATATATATATTTGCAGATGTTCTTTATCAAGTCAAGGAAGTTCTCCTCTATCCCTGGTTACTAAAAATGAATGGTTATGGGATTTTGTCAAATGCTTTTTCCTGAATCTTTGAGATAGTCATGTGAGTTTATTTCTTTAGGCTGTTGATGTGATGGGTTACATTAATTCATTTTTGAATATTGAACTAGTCTTGAATATTGAATTTTGAATTTGAACTAGTCTTGTATAATTAAGATAATCCAATTTGGTCATGGGCATAATTCTTTTTTTAATTTTATTTATTTGACAGAGAGAGAGAGAGAGAGAGAGAGAGATCACAAGTAGGCAGAGAGGCAGGCAGAGGGTGGGGGAAGCAGTCTCCCTGCTGAGCAGAGAGCCCAATGCGGGGCTCGATCCCAGGACCCTGAGATCATGACCGGAGCTAAAGGCAGAGGCTTTAACCCACTGAGCCACCCAGGTGCCCCAGGCATAATTCTTTTTATACAATGTTAGATTCGTAAGCTATTTCATGGAAAATCTTTGCATCTATGTTCATTTAGATGTTGATCTGTAGTTTTCTTTTCTTATAATGTATTTATTTGGTTTTGATGTTAAGGTAATGATATTGGCCTCATAGAATTAGTTATCAACTATTCCCTCTGTATCTTCTGGAAGTGATTGTAGAGAATTGGTATATATTATTCTTTAAATGTTTTGTAGAATTTTCCATTGACCCATATGGATCTAGTGTTTCTCTTTTAGAAGATTGATAATTATTGATTCAATTTCTTTAATAGATATAGGCCTATTAAGATTGTCTGTTCTTCTTGTGTGAGTTTTGGCAGGCCATATGATACTTTTTATAGCAAGCCACTATTTATTTTACTATTAACTATAAAAACTGTTTATAATTCTGTAATTTATTAATTTTATTCAGTCATTTAGATGACTGATTGTTCTTTAAATTTTTGTCTATCTTACTAGAATATGCCCTCTGTGAGTATAAAGGGAATCATTATTGATCAATATTACATTATCATTCACCACAAAAAATCAAACAAGACCTAAATATATGCAATGATATACCATGTTCATGAATTGGAAGACTCAATATTGTTAAGATTCCCATTCTCTCAAAATTGATGTATAGATCTAACTCAATCTCAATAAAAATATCAGCAGAATATATTTGTAGATATTGACAAGCTTATTCCAACATTTAGATTTGTATTTTTTTAAGAATAACAATCTATCCATTTGTCCTTTTTTGCCTTTCCTCTGCTTAAGCCCGCAATTTCTTTCAGGATTCAAGGGATACTACAAACACTGTATTTATTTAACATGGGTGGTTGAATTTATTTAAAATGAGTGTCAGACTCCCATTCTGACAGTCTTTCTACATCCAAATTAAAGATAGGATTTGTAATGCCAAATTGTATTATTAATTGTATTATAAGTGGCTTCTCCTTTTATATATAGCAACATAAAGGGTTTTATTTCTGTATTTTCCAGGTATCAGCATTACTATTTTCATAATCAGTCTTCAAAGTTCAAATTCACTCCTAACTTATAGTATCTTAGAGTAGGGTGAGGATAGAAAATGGATCTTTGCATCCATTTTCCTGAATTTATAATTTTCTCCTGAATTAACTGTCATAATGGCTGATCCTGCCCGGGTTTAGACCTATCCAGTGGTAGAGCACCTAATGAAGAAATCACTCTTGTTTCAGATGGTGTCACATATTAGAAAAAACTCTTGTGTCAAGAAATTTGTATGTCATGATCATCATGATCATCACCTTAGCCAGATTAGTGTCTCTAGAAAGACACAGAGCACATCTGCAATAATAGTCCTAATAATTTTGCAATACCAGTCTTTCAGATATGTATCTGTGTATACCACCCTAAATACCCCACAATTCTAAGTGTTAAGAAGAAATACGTTTTTTTAGCACTTAACTTTTCTAGGTTTTTCTTCCTTCTCCTTCACCGTTGATGTTTAAGATCTTATAGGTTCTACCTTCAGAGAGTTCCTGACATTCATCTATTCTCTTTTATTATCTATGCCACCATCCAAATCCAGGACCATTCAGCCAGTCTCTAGGTCATTTATATACCAACTATTGAACCTTTGAAGCTCTTTTTCCAACTTGCTTTTTCATCATTAGCATTTTCCAAAAAAGATTTTCCTGTGGCCTTTGTTCATGTGAGTGTATGTGTGTGCATGTTGATGAATGCTTAAATCTTTATTAATATGGAAAGAAAGAAATGGATAGACCTAGGATCACAAAACACAAACATTTAAGAGAAACCCGTGAGTAAAATGAATTAAGAACACAAGACTAAGCCAATAAAAAGCTTTTTTTTTGGGGGGGGGTACAAAATTCAAGATATGTAACATTAATATGACATGGATATTGGTCTATTAGAATTAAAGCTAGACATACACAATTAAAATAAACAACCGAGCATTAGCCTTGCCTATATCTGAAGTCAATAGTGTGTCAGTCATGAAAGGCACACAAGCCTGTTAGGGCCAATAGAACAATCTTTTGGAAATTGTCACAACATAGAAACACAGAATAAGAGGGTAATGGGTTTATACTTGGAGTATGATCAAAATAAGGTTTTCTGCCTTCCAGGACCATCATGAGTGAACTCAGCCCCCTGAATAGCAAATAGGACTTTTAAGGAGACGAAGGTTCTGACTACTCTTTCTTCAGTGTACTCTAATGTGATTATGAGACATTGAAACAGAAGTGGTCTTGGAATGATCACTTTAGAGGAGATGGTGCACTGCAGTCAAATTCTTTCAGCCAGGAGTATAATATCTTCTATAGAAAAATGGCTGACAGCCACAGCAGCCAGCCATAGCCAGATCTATATCCATCACCACAAAGACAGTGATATCCAGAACTGTTTTCGGAGCCAGAGCCGTATCCACAGCCACATCTAGAACCACAGTCATAACCACAGTCATAACCACAACCACTGCAACAGCTACACATGAGTTTCTGTTGTAGTTGTAACACATGATGTCTAGAAATTGGGGTTCAGTGTTTCAGTAGTGAAGCAGGTAGAGGTTTCTAGAGTCTGAACTTCATGTTCCACCCTGAGACATTTATATACTACCAGTGTGGGTGAAACATAACATAGACTCAGTGGTCTCATTACCATAGCAATTTTCATTAAAACAAAACAAAACAAAATAAAAAAACAGAAAACGCTCATCCTTCTAAGGACAACAATTTTTTTCAGGTGGTCATGCCCAAGATTTGGCCTTAGCTAGTCCAGAGAATTATAAAGAAACAGATGTAACCTATACATTGAACATGTCTTATAGGATGTAACTAAACCTAATTTAGGTTTTCATTCCAGGGAACATTAATTCTCATGCACATCAGGTACACATAGTGTGGGCACCAAGAGATGCAATATCAACAAGAAAGCACCTGGGCTGGTAGTGGGCAGCAAAGAGCAGGGACATAAGGTAAAGCTTTCTTATGTTATACTTGCAAGATGGAGGACTGGATGGAGTCCGGGTAAAAATGGCCTCTGTAGATGTTGCTGAAGCAAGAGTCAGGTGAGGCAAAGAAGATCTGATTCAGTGCATCAAGTGTGTTTTTTTGCAAATATCTTCTCCCAGTAGTGGCTTTTTCCCCTCATTCTCATGATTAGATTTAATTTTTTTTTAAAGATTTTATTTATTTTTTTATTTGAGAAAGAGAGAGAGGGAGCTCTAGTGTAAGAAGGGGCAGAGAGAGAGAATCGCAAGCAGACTCCATGCATAGTATGAAGCCTGAGGCAGAGCTTAATCTCATGCCCCTGAGACTGGGAATGGAGCCTAAATCAAGAGTTGGACGCTTAACCAACTGAGCTACCCAGGCGTCCCTTATATTTGATTTGAACACCATCCATTGAATTTGTTATTTCGGACATTGTATTTTGAGGTGTACATTTTCGATTTTTTATCTTTCACTTACCTTCAGATTTTCATGTTTCTTATATTCTTGAGGATATTTATAACAGCTCTTTTAAGATCATGATGTGTTGTTTTCATTATGTCCGTGATTCCTTGGTTTATTGTAACTGATTGATTTTGTTTTATAGTGACAATTTTTTTCTGCTTCTTTGCTTGTCTAATAATTTTTAAAAAGATATCAGACAATGTTAATAATATGTTGTTTACAATTTGGATATTGTAGTCTTTCTTTAAATAGTGTGGAAGTTGGTTTTGGCAGGCAGCCAAGTTACTTGCGCATCCCTCAGACTTTGCACAATGTGATGGATGTAACGTAACCTTTAGTGTTAGTTTGCCCAACTACTCCAGTGTCTCCCTTTTGGGTCTACTCTTCAGTGAAGTCTCTTTGCTCTGGCTGGTGGATCTCAGGTGTTTCTCAGTTCTGCCTGATCTCAGGATTATTTAGCTTATAGGTTGGTAGTTATTTTTTGACCTTTCTTATGGAATTAAACCATACACTTGAGTGTTTTAGCATTCAGTAGAGCAGGCAGAAGAGGCCCCTTTGTGAATATCTAGAATCCTTTATCTGTGTAGCTCTCATTTCTTTACAATGATTATTCAAAACTTACAATCACTCCCTGAAATTTGATCTTTCTTCAGTATTAACATCATGCTCTTTTTGGGTTCCCCTTCTTGAAATGTGGGCCTGAGAGAACTATAGGCAGAAAGCTAAGTGATAGTAGGATTTGAATAGTTTGTTTCTCTTTGGAAAAGCATTGCAGTTCTGAGGTACCTGTTGGACAATTTCTGAAAACAGTTATTTATTTCATTTATTTTGTCCGGTTTAATATGAAGGGAGTACAAGTGCAGTATTAGCTACTCTGACATCACTAAAAGTAACTGTTTCTCTTCAATGCACATTTCAAAAGAGTAGATAAATTTCTAGTATTTTTGAAAAAAATCACATTACTCTTTAAGTGAAAAAACAAATTGAATCGTAATATATCCAATAATACCATTTTTATCAAGAAAAAATATGTAAAACGTAGCATTTATTGAGACATAAATATGATACGATTAATTTCTTCAGCAGAAAGGAGATGTAATTCCTAAAACAAGAATGGGAAAGTCAAAACAAGTTTTTCTTTAATATGTAATTTCTTATCAATATTCAGCCTGTTGTGTCTTTATACCCAGAACTCTGCATGAAGGTCGTCTTTTCCCAATGTGTCTAGAGCAGAAGCAGGATTTATCATCTCCTTGTAGGTGAGTCTGCATGTCTTACTTATAGAGGGCCATTTGTCAGACCCTCCTCATTACAACTTCTCTTAAAACAGATGTTGTGTGCCCTTGTTGACATCCAATTTCAACACTTTTTCTTCATGTGGTCTTCTAAAAAAATCTGAATATTCTCTAATAGAAAAAAATAAAACGCTAATTGACAAGTGTTAACATTGTCCTGTCTCCCAAAGTTTTCTGTCTTCTGGGAGAAGGACATTCCCATCTTGGAGCAGCATGCTAATCGACAACAGAAAATTGTCACAGATATTTATCTATTTAAAGGACCTGAGAAACACAGTTCAATGTGATGACAGTAGGTCTTTGTTTCCAGAGGGATATTCCCTATGGTCTGAGACATAATGATATTCTACAATATAGAATTGTTCTGAAAATCATGAAGTGCTTTGGAAATGCTATACGATCATTTCAAAGAACATTTGGAAAATATGGATGTCATTAGAAAATATTACTTAAATAACACCAAGTGGAAAATCCAACCTAAAAATGTGTGTAATATTTTTTCAAAATGTTAAATAATTTCCAAAAAATGTTTAAATAAAAATAGAAAACGATAGGAAGGATATACATCATAACACCAGCATCGATTCTTGTAAGGTGATGCAAATGTGTAAAGGTTTTACTTCCTTTGTGTTTAGTATTTTTCTTAAAAAAATCCAGTATTTTATTAATGTTAAATTTTATCTATTTTAAACAAATTAGTTGTAAATCAACCTTACATGTTTATTTGAACTAAAAATAAAACATAGTTCATACGAGAAAGAAGAACTATGGTCTTATTACCTCAGTAAGATCCTTCTTATTGGTCTTACATCTATTTCTAACCTTGTGTAATCCAACTTGAGCAAACTGGATGTCAGCTTTTATTTATTTATTTTTCTTAAAATTATGTTATTTTAGAATCTTAAGCTCTGTATTATTTAGATACTAAAATATATATCTTCTATTTACTCTTTGTCTTTCCCTGTTTCATAAGTAAATAATAGAGAAAATAGGGAATTTTATTTGATGAACTAAAAATGAAGTTAATTATGTGAAGTTTTAAAAAATTTAATTCTTAATAATTCTTATTTATGGCATTTCTAAAAAGTCAGTTATAGCATATTTACCTCTGACACATTACAAAGAAGTTGATTAATTTGAAAAAAGAAAAAAAAAACAGAAACAATACAAGGCACAGTAACGCATTCTGCTTCACAACATCTTCATCTGAAGCCAAAGATTTATTTTTTGTTTTCCAAGTGATCACAAATAATAATGTTACCAAATATTTTGCACAACATAACATGGGTTAGTTTTTCCGTCTTCCATGGAGCGCTTTCCCATTTGTTCAAAACCTAAATCTGAAAACACTGACACGTGGTTTCTTTTCTCACACATTAACATTTTTCTTCTTAGAACAAGTTCTGTATTAGCCAACGTTGTGGAGGTGACAATGTCACCACAGCAGATTACCAAAACAGGGTTTTTCATTCATGCTACAAGTTGGGGTCAATTGCTACTGGTCTGATCTTCATGCTTTCACATTCTGGGTTCCATGCAGAAGGGTTAGAGAGCACCCTTGAGGACACTTTTGTTGCGAAGAGGAAAACTGGGATTATTGGCAAAACTTGTGATGTTTCTGAAAGGGCGTGTTCATATGTGATACAAATCATGGCGGCTCATATTCCTCAACCAGATGTATCACATGCCAAACCCAACGTTAGAGGAATTGGAGCATATAATCCCTTTACCAAGAAGAATAGAGATTTTATGGGAACAGTAATGCAGTTGACTACACAGTACCTGTATGTGCTGTTACAGATGCCGCTCTGGTGAAAGTTTTGTCCAAATACACTTGCAATGTGCTGAGCTGTTTATGTAGAAGCTTCAATAGCGTCCGCTTAAACAAGAAACCTTCCCGTCACGTGGGCCCCTAGCACTTGTCAGTCTGTTCTCTGCTTCCTTCTAATGTGTATTCTCCTGTGGCTGCCTTTTCTTCTAGCCCTTTCTACGTTGACTTTCAGTTTTCACAGCACATTCAAATACAATCCCCTATGTGAGTAGCACGCAAAATTTTGATGCAAAATTTTAGTTTAGTGAGAGGGAAAGTCTTTTAGACTCCACATTCAACTTCTAATGGCATGACAATGATGACGATGATGATGAATGTTAACCCTCACTAGTGCTATACAAATCTAAGTGTTTGACATACATAAATTCATTTCATATTTTATATAACCATATAAAGCAATTTGGAATGCCATTTTTATTTTATAGATAAGAAAAAGTCAAGACACAGGTATAAAACAATAGTCCAATTGAAAAACATGAGTAGCCCATGGTAGGAAAAGGAGATGGAACGTGATAGCTTTGTTCTCTACGGTACTTAAAGTTGACCTCTTTAGTCCCTTACTAGCTGCTGCTTTTTCCCCCCCATACCGAATCAAAGGGTACGGAAGAAAGAGAGTAAGAGGATAGAATGATTTTATCTGGCTGGGTGCCTTTGTGTTCTCTGAGCGTAGCAGATGGTTAAGCTGGCATCTCTGGCTCAATCTCCCAGAGGATAGTAAAGATGACTTTTTTCCTATTGGGCACCATCAGACTTCTCTTCTTGGTCCCTGACTCTTTACTTCCCTTGCTCCGGCATCTTGTCACACTTTCTGATATGTGTCATTCACCGCCATCACAGTCTCTAACTCAAAAGCTTGGGAGACCATGGCACCTGGCACTGAATTCTCTTCTTGCATTTAATTCACCAAATCACAGATTTTTTTTTAAATATTTTATTTATTTACCTGAGAGAGAGAGAGAGAGAGAGAGAGAGAGAGCATGAAAGGTGAGAAGGTCAGAGGGAGAAGCAGACTCCCCATGGAGCTGGGAGCCCGATGCGGGACTCATCCGGGACTCCAGGATCATGACCTGAGCCGAAGGCAGTTTCTTAACCAACTGAGCCACCCAGGCACCCCTCAAATCACAGCTTTATGCAGACACCCATTTAAGCACTCTTGCCTCAAAATTCCTTGATCCCCTCTCACATTTGCTCTACTAGCAAATCACTCCCAGATCCCCTCTTGTCAATATCTCAAGGTGCTCCTTTTCTAAAAATGAGGCCAGTATTTCTAAATCTCTTATTTTTCCAATTCTCCACACCTGGCTTATGGCCACGCCATAGTATCTACACAATCAATACAATGGTTATCCTGAGTCAGCTCTTTTTAACGTTATGTTTTTCACATAATTTCTTATATGGGCTGTGGTTTATATCTATCATTCTGAGATTATTGTTAATAATGCCACCTTTAAAAATTCATGTGTTACTAGTTTGGAGAATAAATCGTGTAGCCTTCTATCTACAGTTTGTTTCATCAATTACACTTCTTTCAGCAAACTCTTTGCTCCTTCTATTCCCCTACCTTGTAAACTTTCCTCTGTGCACTAATGCGAGTCTTCTCTATTCCAAACTCGGGCTCCCGTCTGCTGCTGGAGGTAACCGCAGTACCACACGGAGTGACGCCATGTGCCTTCACAGCATTCTTGTTTCTGGCTGAGTCCGCAGTGCTACTTAGTCATCCCTTTGCCTTTTCTCAAGCTTCTCTCTTTCCTCCACTGCAGCTATTCTGCCCTTCACCATTATAACTAAAGCCTCTTGTTCAGTGCTCATTTCTGCCTCCACCCTCCTCCGCCTGCAACTCTTGCTTCATATTTCACGGAGAAAAGAGAATCTATCAGGGGAAACCTCTATCAACTCTCTTCCCACACACTTATCTACATTTGCACCTGTCTCTTAGCCTTTTATTGTAGTCTCAGAGGAAAGCATATCCTCCCTCCTGTCCAAAAAATCATTCTTCCACTTTGCTTTAAATGCCATCTCCTTCTGCGCATCGCTTGATAAATTATCCTCTCTGTCTACTACATTTCCAGATCCTTTTTTCCCACTGACACCTTCCCTTTAGTCTATAAACATGCTCAAGTCTTTTGATAGTAAAAAGTCTGTCTCAACACCAGATCGCTCCTGGCTAGCTTTTCCTCAACTCTTTTTTTATCCAAGGTTTTAAATAGTTTCCTCCAATACCTCTGCATCCTCACTCTGCTCTAACTTGTCACCTACCCTCTATAACTCAAGCATTGTCCTCCCTTTGGTCACCAACAGCTTATTGATAACTCAGTCTCCTTACTTGTCTCATTGTTTGTCCTCTTTGTTTTGTGGCATTTGGTGCTGATGACAACTTCTTTCCTTGGCCTCCATTATATGCTTTTTCTAATTTCATTCTCTTGCTTTTATAATATTTCTTAGCAATCTACTTGCTCGCTGTTCTTCCTCTGTCAGCTGGAGGTCTACTCTTGGACCATGGTTCCATCACTAAATATACAAAATGCAATCTCATAAGCAGGACATAAATTCCATTATGATGCAGTCCCTGGGTTAGTATCTAATGCCATTTCCAGCTACTCCTTCATATGCCAATAGCTGTTTCGTCTTGTTTTTCCTACTTAGAATTTGCTGATCATGACAGCATTCATAGACCTTCCTGTCTATGGATAACTTATGCCATCTGTGGAAATGCTTCTTCCCATCTGTCTGCCAGCCGATATCTGAATCAACTGGTAAGTCTCAGCTTGAGCATCACATCATCGAAGGGAGTTTCTTTGTCTGCCTCACACACAGTCTACTTAGTTACATCAGTAGACCCAGATAATTTCTTCAGCCATGATCCACAGAACACTAAACTTTCTTTACAGAACTTAGCATTTGTATTATAGTTGCTTATTTTAGGTCTACGTCAAAGAATTAATCCATTAATAAATTAATTCATTAATTCACACACATAATGTAAACTGAACTTCTATCATGAAAAGAGAAATAAGCCATAATCCCTGCCCTGAAGGAGCTTATAGCCAAGTGAGTTAGACAGACAGGTGAGTGCACTACAGGGAAGTGCTCAGAGAGAGGTAGCCATGAGGGTTATCATGGGACCTTAAAAAAGAGACATTAGACTGATGGGCAGGTGAGCCATCCAGAAGTAGGAACACATAGACTGAGTTTTTCTATGACAGTGATGGTAGTCATAGAAAAACAAGGTGGGAGGTTATTCCAGGTAGAGTGCATAGCATATAGAAAGGCATATATTTACAAAACAACATTGTTTTTCAAGAGATATATAGAGTAATTTTAAATTCTTTAATTTGTCTTGCCTTCTTGATTTCTATGTTCTGAGCACTCAGCAGAGTTTCTATAACAGAAGCTTGGCTCCCAGATGAATAAATGAATTAACAAGTCAATGAAAATTATATTATATGTATGTAGTTTATACATAATATATGTAAATATAAAATATAATTTTTATTTCTATATATGTAAATGAAAATGATGATGCAGTTAAAAATACCAACATATGCACAAAAGTTGTTTTACACAGAGCATGCATTAAAAACCAGGTTCTGCATGGCACTGTAATAATTGACATTAATTATTTCTAATCATGGTAAGCTTTCAATCTCATCTAGTCATAGCAAAATCAATACTATTGTCCGAAAAAGAAGCTCTGTTCTCCCTCATACAACTGGCCTGTTGGCCTTTGGATCTTTTCTGTCAGTCTGCAGCTCTCCTGTACTACTTAATGTTGAGCTTTGTGTTGTGTAAATTATATTGGCCGTAATTTACATTTTCTACTTCGCTTTTGTTGGCTATTGTTCTTCAGCTCATTTGGAGAAGACGTGAAAAACCAAGCAGTGTGTCTCATGATTTTATGGCTGGTCAACTTGCTTATCTACTTATGCCTAGAGTGGTACTGCCTTTCTTAAAGGTGACTTTTAGTGCCTTCACATGATGACTTCAGAAAAAGAGTAGGAAGTTGCTCCAATTTCAGTCTTCGTACCTGGTGAGTGGAGTTAAGTTTCCAGGCGTGTTATGGTCATATCTGGTCCAAAGAAGTGTGCTGTGGAGGGAAAAAACAAATATTTCAACTCGGTCTTTCTGAGAAAGAGGAAGTGATATAAGTGGTAGTAGGATTACAAAAGAGGACAATGGAGAGCAAAGCCAGAATCATGTAGCTGGGCAGATTTGAGTTCGGTCCATCACTCTTGGATTTGCCACTTGCATGATTTTTGGACAATAACTCCACCTCTTGGTGGTGCCTCAGTTGTTGATATGCCAAATTGGGGATATGTCTATTTCTGAAGACTTTGTGACATTTAATGAGATAAGATACAAAACAATGCCCAACAAATGTTAGTTCTCCAATAGTCTGGATTGATAAAGGTTTTTTAATAGTTCAAAGCCAGCAGAGGAGTGAGATTCATAGCACCTGACGTGTGAACTCTACCGTCATCACTTCTGTGCCAACTGACAGATGAGTTTGGATTTGATACATCACCAGTGGGAGAATGTGATAGAACTATAATTTTGTGGGATGCATGAGAAGCTATGCTACAGATTTCATATTATATTTGTAAACAATATAGTGCACATATGTGTCGGATGTCTCACACGTCTTACTTCTCAAATTAAAACATTTTTCTTTTTGCCAGAAAGAGCTGCCTTGTTAGTGAGACTGTCGAAGACAATGACAGACTGAAACAGCTCTGTGAATAAATTCCAGCAAAACCTTATAGTGTGAATGCCTCTAGAGGGGAAGTTGTTTGCAAGAAAGAACGATTCTTAGCCAAATTTAGGGATGTAAATGTAGTAGCTAGGTTGAAAAAGAATCTGTGCTGTAGTCAGAATTCAGATTCTGGAGTAATATTTCTTTAAGAAATTAATAGAATGTAGACTAGAATAAAATGATTGGATGAAATGTGCCAGAAGTTCTATTTATCTTGATCCTGGGCATTTTTTTTTTTTTTTGCTATCTCTTATTAGTCACATTAAGGTACTAAGTGGTATTTATATGTTTTTTAACTCTTAAAGGAATTTGTCTCATTTTGTATAAAAACTTTAAACTTTTAAACAATCTTTCTCTGCTAATTACTTTAATGTAAATATATGTAAAGCTTACTGAGGTGCCTAAGTTGTATAATTATAGCTGTCTAGGGGCACCTGGGTGATTCAATGGGTTAAAGCCTCTGCCTTCAGCTCAAGCCATGATCTCAGGGTCCTGGAAGCCAGCTCCTCATCTGGCTTTCTGCTCAGTGGGGAGCCTGCTTCCCCCTCTCTCTCTGCCTGCCTTTCTGCCTACTTGTGATCTCTCTCTCTCTGTGAAATAGATAAATAAAATCTTAAAAAATAATAATAATTATTATAGCTGTCTAAATACTTGCCTCTTGCTTTCCTTCTGGTACGAAGATCCAGGAGCACAAGGTCATATTGTTATCTAAATCTGCTATTATCCAGATACAAAATTGGTGTAACACACTCATAACAATAGCAATGATGTCTTTGAATGACATAGTGTTGTCAGCATTCCTAGATTCCTAAATAGAAAATATATGTATATCCCTATCTCATAAAGGATGTTGGCTGTCTAAACTCTCAATCAATCCTTAAGTATCTGGAAAGATTAAGGTCTCAAAGGTGGTGTTCATGCCAGCTAATCAATACCTGCTAAAATATTAGAAGAGAGAATCGTCTTTTGGTTGTAGAACAATATTGGTCCTATGACAATAAAATTGTTTGTCAGACTATGCCTTACATGCTTCTCCTTGTACCTCCAATTAAATAGGTGTCGTAAGCTGTAAACTGATTCTGTTATCTCAGATATTATTAAGAAACTGCTCAAAATGGGGTAAGCAGAATACAAGTGATGCTTTGAAGACTGGTGATGGATTTAACTGAGAAGAAAATCTCATTGGGGCAAACAATTTAATGGGAAGAATTTTACTATAGAAAGTAGTTAATATGAGTTACCTCATATAAAGAATTTTCTTTATCCAAAAATATTCAGAGCAATTAATGCATTTCTCATGAACTTTCATCCATCCATCCATCCATTCATTAATTCATTCAACAAGTATTGAAGTACCTACCATATGCCAGATACTTTGTGAGACAGTGGGGTTTAGGGATGGGTGCCATAGGGTCTGTATCCTGAAGATGCTCATAGTTTCTTATGGGAGACAGGACTATAAGCAAATAGTCATAATAGAGTTGTCATTTTAGGGTGCCGGGATGATGCAGTGTGGACCTGCTGAACTAGTTGAAGAAGGGAAACAGAAGAATTAGAAATGATGGATCATTCAGGCCATACATCAGGAAACCAGGAGTATCTGTGGTTTGCTGCAGCCACTACTGAGCAGATACAAGGTCATGTGTAGCTAAGAACACTCAAACTCAGGAAACTAACTCTGTTCTTTGAGTTAACCCTCCGCTCTTGATACCATGTGTTATTAAGGCGACTACTCTAGGTTTGGCTGTGTCTGTCTTGGCTAAGGTGGTTATTGGTATGAGCCTGGGGGGTATTTTTACAAATGCTGCCACCCTTCTTGTGGTGGCAGATGCTGGTGACACAGATTTTACTGAGGAGCCTCCGCAACTGCTCAGCCTATTGAATTCATCTTCCTGCGAAGCACTAGCTCTTTTTCCAGGGTGCATCATCCCATCAATGTTCTCAAAAGATAAATAACTAATCTACACCTACACTTGAATTCTTTGGAACAAAATTTGTAGAATATAGATTGAGCAATAAGTATCCCGAAGTGTTTATATTTCTTTTGAAATTGCATTATTTTAATAATCCCATACATTTCCAATTAAAATTATTTAGAATAATTGGAAATGTATGGGATTATTCCAATAATAATCCCATACTTATTATTATAATAATAAGTATTATATATATAATATATATATATTATTTCTCAAGTGTGAGAAATTCTTCCTTTTCTTTAATTAAATATTACATGATCTTACAAGGATGGTTTTATTTTTGTTTATTGCAATAATCTTACATCATACATACATTTTTGTTTGGGGGCTTCTTTAAAAAAATATTTTATTTATTTGAGAGAGAGACAGGGAGCACGAGCTGCGGGAAGGGTAGACAGAGAGGGAGAAGCAGATTCCCCATTGTGGGGAGTCTGTGTGGGGCTTGATCCCAGGATGCTGAGATCACGACCTGAGCTGAAGGCAGATGCTTAATGGAATGAACCACCCAGGAGCCCCTTTTGCTTTTTCATTAAAGATTTATTTATTTATTTTAGAGAGAAAGTGAGAGAGAATGGGGGGAGGGGCAGAGTGAGAGGGAGAGAAAATCCTTAAGGAGACTCCCTGCTGGGCGTGATGCCTGATGCAAGGCTCTATCTCTGGATCCTAAGATCATGACCTGATCTGAAATCCAGAGTTAGATACTTAACTGACTGAGCCACACAGGCACTCCTTGCATCAGTTTTCATATTTGCATTTTCATCATCAGTAATACTATTGGTTCTTCCAAGTCAATTTGGCTTAATTATACAGGTATATGTAGAATGGTTGCTTGCTATGTACAACTTATCATCCAGACCCCATAGATACAGAGATGTACAAGATGGGTATGGTCTTTCTTCTCCCAGATGTACCTTCTACATGGGAAGGTACTGTTTATCTATTAGGCAATGATATTGTAATTTGATACTTGTAATTCTTAGAATAGCATAAGATATTCTGGGATCATAGATTGTGGGGAGGTTGAAACCTTCTAGGAAGAAAGTTAAGTAAGCGAGTGGTAAGAGTGCTGGATAAAGAAAGGGGTCTTCTGCATGTGTACGTGTGCATGTTCATGCAAGAGAAATGCTAGCAAGAGGGCTGTGAGATCTAGATGGAGGTAACAGGAGAGAAATAGAAAACACCACAAGTTGAAATAACTGGAAGATATTCAATGTGAATGGACTCTAAAAGACTCAGAGAGAATGAGTGGAAGAAAAAGATTTAATATTGATATGACCATATTTTAAATCTTTGAATCATTGTGAAGCTAAACTGTAATGTGTTTTCAGCCATTTTTTTTTAAGAGTGTGAACACAAACATCACTCCTGTTGCAAACAGGGCTGCAACTATTAATCACTGGTGAACAGATTAAATCATCAACTTCCCAGACTCACCTTGGGGTGAATGCTACTGCCATGGAATGGGACATCTTTTCTTATTGTCATATTTAATTAGTTCTGCTATTAATTTGTCAAACTTTAATTGAATATGAGCTCTCTGTCGGGACTGCGCTGAACCTCGCTAAAACTGAATAGTGGACTGTCTCGTCTAACAGGATTCTCATAGTCTTATAGATCTTTTTTAAAAAAATATTTTATTTATCCATTTGACAGAGAGAGAGAGATCACAAGCAGGCAGAGAGGCAGGCAGAGAGAGGCGGGGAAGCAGGCTCCCCGCTGAGCAGAGAGCCCAATGCGGGGCTCGATCCCAGGACCCTGAGATCAGACCTGAGCCGAAGGCAGAGGCTTTAACCCACTGAGACACCCAGGCACCCCAGTCTTATCAATCTTTTATACTTACCTCCTTTCCAAAGAAGATATCCTCTTAAACTTACTAGAATGTAATCTTTCCACTTTTCTGAATGCCATCACTTCCTACCTTATTACGAACTTTGCTATTCTTATGCCTTTAATATTAAATCTCTAGTGCCTTCACATTCTTTACCTTCTGTATCCTCTTGTAATTCAAATGTTATCTGGATAATATAATATGTGGAGTATGTAACATACAAATATACCAATAATAAATAAACATAAGATTAAAACCTAACAAAACCCCCAAAGAAAAGAATAAATAATACCTACTATAGACATCACATTTCCTAGAGTCTCATGTCTTGACTTTCTATCAGAGGCAAGTTTCTCAAAATAATCATGTGCATATATTGTTGCCAATTCTATCTACCCAGATCAATTCATTCTAGTCTTCTCTTTTCTTTGTCCCAACCACCACTGAAACAACCTTATATGATGAGAAATTTGATCCACCTACAGTTCCCTTCCCTCATCTACATTATTTACTGAGTCCCCATGGATATTTTCCTGCACAGTCTCTCCTTCGTATTTTCTTCATAGTTGTCTTAGAACAGGGTTCTGCCAAAGTGGAGACTGAGAATGGGATTTGTAGACAAGTGCCTTATTGGGGTACTCTCTAAGGAGAATTGCCCAAGACAGACATTCTCTGAGACCCAAGGAAGCTAAATAACACATGGAAGAAGCTAAGCAAATATTTTCTTGAAGCTGGAATCTAACCTCTGCCTGAAACCACAGGAATTGATAAAATATGAGGGGTACCCCAGAACTGTCTTCCTTTGAGGCAGTGGGGCTGGGCTTTGTACTCTCATATCAATTAGCCACTGGCTATGGGCTACTCTTCATTAAGGAAGGGATGTGTCTCAAGGAGAAGCAGCTCTTATCAGCTGAGAGTAACTCTTTGAAGAAGAGGATAGATATGAACCCTCAGTATCCAACACAGGGTTCGTTGATGGGTACCCCAACAGGTAAGGGGAGACTGACTGAGGCACCAGCAACATCCTCTCCAGTAACTAATCTTGGCCACCCTCCCTCAGCACTTTACATATTGACTACGTGGGACCCACTCCACATGTTCATTGCTAGTCCAGACCTCTCAATGGGACTTGCATTTCTAATTACCACCTTATCAAAGTTACATTTATACATTTCAAACATAATCTTTTCCTAATACCCTTAATCTTCTTCCAATATTTTAGATCTCAGAAAATGGAACTACTTCCTCAAAATTTATCATGCCCAAACCCTGGAATTTGTTAAAGACATGTTTTTCTGACCCCTAAATTGAATCCAAAATCAATATATATTGATTGTATTTTTAAGACTTATCTTAAAGTAACTTTATCTTCATTGTCATGTTCCTAGTCCAAAATGTATCATTACCCACACGGACTATTGCCATAGACCCTTGTTTGTGTCTTCACATCATGCCTGCTCCCTCTCTACAGAATATTTTCCAAAGCCCATCTTGCCCCTCACCTATAGCTTTTCAAACTTTTTCACAATGGAGTTTGTAAGGACAGAGTATATAGGACTCATGATAACAAGGTATTTATTTAGTTTTTGCTATGTCACCAACTCCACAATAACACTGTCTCAGTATAATGGGGGCTCAATAAGTAATTTTTGAGTGAATTACTTAAACAGGGTTTGAAATTATAACTGCAGTACCAGGGATCATCTCCTGAGCAGCCCATTGCAAGCATGATATTTATAGTTATTTTTGAGATTTTATATTCATCTTTTTATTTTTCAGATTTTGCATTATGCCTGTATATAATAATGTACAACCTAAAAATACATAAATATCATGAATGACTTAAGATTTTAATCATTTAAAAGTTCATTCAAAGATCCGAGTAAAAGTTGTGTTCAGGTAGATGATCCTTTTTTGTTCTGTGTCTTGGGCAACCCAGACACAATGGATGAACTCTTCAGTGTGGACAAGGAAGATTTACTGGTAGGACATTGCTTAAATGCTCCAGCAGGACGTGTAAACTCATCCACCCTTTCACTTTTGCTTGATTTTTCTAGCCTCGTCTCCTTCTGTTTCTGTCATAGAATTTACTGATTTACTCATACACATACGAGCTTTAGTAGAATGAAATTTAGTTACAGGAGATTCACAAAATTAAAACTACTGGAATGTCAAGCAACACAGTTTAACAGGGTAAAGATATAAAGGAGGTAATAATGGTATGTCATTGTTAGAGCCAGTGGCTATTGGAATGATTTCTCTCTGTCCTCGTAGGTGGTAGAGTGGAGTGATGGAGAGGGAATCTAGAACCAGAATGTTGAGGTTCATGTTCTCTAACACTACTACTTGTGCACATTGGGGAAAAGTACTATCAATCTTATCTTCCATAAAATGAAAAAGATACACATCCCGAGTTTTGTTTTGAGAATTAAATGTGATTATGTGTCTAAAAGATGTAACAGTGCCTGGAATATAGTAAGTGCTCAAAATATATTAGCATTTATCATTAATACTAGCTCCATATGCCAAGCTAATGGCCCACATATTGTTCTAGAAGCTTGTTTTCTGAAAACTATAAGTAAAATGTATGTTTTCTTTTATAACACTTCCATTTCATGAAGATCTTGACCTCTGTTTAGATACATAAATCATAGTTGCATTGGATCTTTTATGACATCTGACTATGAGATTGGTTATAGAAAACATAGCCCCAGAATATACCAAGTTTGTGGGAGCTTAGACAAAGAAAGTTATTTGTATAATATTTCAGCTTCTGGAACACAGGAAGGGTATAAGAGGGATTTAGGTAGCAGTAATGTTATAGGTCACCGAGGACTGTTTCTTCAATGAAACTTCCAAAAAAAAAAAAAGAAACTTCCAAGTGCCATCAATGGTAAATGAGGTCATTTCTGTTTTTTGACCTTGGATTATGAGCAGAAGTAAAAATGAAGCATATTAACCTCATAACCAACCATCTCTCTAGTTATCAAAGCTCTACCTTGTATTTAGTGAATTTGTCAGGAAGTAGGTTGCTTTGATTGCAATGATTTTAGCTTTTTTGTAAAAGCGATTGAGGTTTTAATGTTAATAGCCTTAAGTTTTGTTGTACATAGGGTCAAAAAATAAGTATTATATGATGGTTTATGCCTGTCTTTACAGCTACTGCTGTCCTTGAGAATTATACAGGCAAAGGAGGAAACAGAAGGTAATACATGGAAGTGAGAAAAAGATTAAAATAATCTGGGGTCACAAAGACTCACAGTTTCACTGAGGATTAAAACTAGAAATAGTTTTTCAGTTTTGTTTCAAAGACTGTCTATGAAAGTTTAGTTACAAGAGAGACTCATAGCAAACCCACGATAAAACAAGAATAATATGACAAAAGACTTAAGAGGAACAAAGTTCAAACAAACATTTAAATACATCTGGAGTATGTCACATGCAGTTATTTTGGGGGTCAGGTGAGGGTAGTGATGAAAAAATGTTATTTAAGTAACTTGCACTGAAATCATTTGGGTCAGCCAAGAGTTTGATTCTATTTTTGACATTCTTCTGGCTTTGAATCTGCCAGTGAGATGCAAACTACTATTTTCAGGACATAGCTAGGCAAGGTACGGCTTTTATTATATACATGATGTAACTGGGTTTGAAGACAACTTGTTAGGAACTTTATCTTGTAGCTCTCTTGCCCTAATCCTTATCACATTGTCTGGCGTATGAAATAGGGTCAAATACTTGGTATCGATGAATGAATGAGGGGTGTCTTGTTATGAACTGGGGTAGGGAGAAAGTGAAAGCTTTGTAACCAACATAATCATTTTCCAAATGAAAGTATCTGATATGAGAGCAAAGTAACCTTGTTCCTAATGAGCATGCAAACCTTATTTTGTCTGAAAAAATATATTGATGACATGTCCATTCCCCATACAATTAGTCTCTAGACTGTGAAGAGTGCTTGCTTTATCTCCCCTCTACTGAGTATAAAAGGACTTGTGTAGGTGGTTCTCAGAGGACACATATGCTACTATGGTGGCCTGAGCTGTGGCTCTGGATGTAGATATGACTTCAACTGTGGTGGGTGTAGGAGCAGCTCTGACGGCCATGTTGCTTTGGAACATGCTGGTCCTGTGGATTCTACTTAAAATCTTTTAGCATAGCTTAGACCTCTGGGTTCATTTATCTATCTTAACTTATGATTTTACTTCTAAGTTGCTTTATGCCTTCTGATTTATGTTCATTTTTGAAATAAATCCTAACAACATGAAAAACTTTAGGATTTCAACCTCATCCATCAGATTGAGCAAACTATTTTTTTGAAAACTGGAAAAAGAGGTAGATTCCATTTTATTTAGAATTTAGCTTTTTACTCTTATGTGACTGTCATACATTGAAATAATTGTATTTTAATGTCTAATTTAGAAAAATTTTAGTCTTATATTTTCATTGAGTGTCATCTGATTTTTGGCATGACAAGACTTTACTTTTATTTATTAATCTCATCGATATTTATTCGCATCTGTGGTTTTGTGATTATCTGAGTGAAAATTTTCTCTTAATAGTAAAAGGTACACATAAAGAGGATGGTTTATTTTATTTTTTAAAAAGATTTTATTTATTGATTTGACAGAGAGAGATCACAAGTAGGCAGAGAGGCAGGCAGAGAGAGAGGGGGCAGCGGGCTCCCCGCTGAGGAGAGAGCTCGATTGGGTGCTTGATTCCAGGACCCTGAGTTCATGACCTGAGCTGAAGGCAGAGGCTTTAACCCACTGAACCACCTAGCTGCCCCAGTTTACTTTTTTTAAAAAGATTTATTTATTTATTTGAGAGAGAGAGAGGGAGAGAGAGCATGTGTGAGGAGATGGGCAGAGGGAGAGAATGTTTCAATCAGATTCTCTGCTGAGCAGGGAGCCTGGCAACGTAGGGCTTGATCTTACAACCCTGAGATATGCCATGAGCAGAAACCGAGAGTCCAATGCATAACCAACTGAAACACTCAGGCACCCCAAAAAAGATAGTTTAAACAAACGAATGCTGTTGTTGTTGTTTTCTTCTGCAAAAATAAAATTGAATACAGTGAAAGGAAACAATACTCAGGTACTTGGTTTTTACTGAAAATAGTTTAATCGTTCTTTATTAGGGACCTTGGGGCATATAATCGTCACTCACCTCAGAAAGTCAAATATAAAACAAATACAAATTACTCATGATTGATAGATAGACACAAGGAAACTAATATAATAAGTCAAAAGATTATTAGTGAGAAAGGTGGTTTTAAATTACAAGTTAGCTAGAAATTCCTCTCTCTCTTTCTTCACCAAATCCTGGAGACCTACAAGATTTATATTTATTTACTAAGTTGAAGGAATAGAATTTGAAAGAAAAGACCATGGACTGCCATGCCAGAGAAGATATTAGGTAAGTGTCCCCAGGAGCCTGTGCAAAAGCAGGTCTGAGAGGAAAAGCAGGAGTTAGAACTTTCTGTTAATTTTCATAAACCAATCAGAACAATTCTTCCTTAATCTCATCAAACAGAATTCACTTCCTCTCCTTTGGATCATTTGTTAAACTGAGTCATCTCACTGATTTTTCAAAGCATCCTATAGCAGTGATCTCATTTACCTTGAGAATGCCAAACATCATCTCCGTGGCCATGACATCTTTCTTTCTTTCCAGCCCAGATCCCTCACTTAAAAAGGATTCATGCATCTGACTATTTATATGAATTGAATATATCTCACAGTTATCTTAAGCTGAACATGTTTAAAAATAGACTTTTCATCTTCTTTCACTCCAAAGAAAATTTGATCTAGCTTTCCCATATGTGTTAATGACATATCCATATTTTCAAACCAAAAGTTCTTGAGTTTCCTGACTACTCTCTTTCTCTTGATGTCTACACCCAATCTCTCAAAAAGTTATATCAATGCTACTTTTAGAACCTATCCAGGATCCAACCATTTCTGGCCACCACCACGGCTATAATCAGAGTCGTTCTCCAAGCTACACAGAGTGGATGCTTCTAGTGTTCCTCGCATATCTCCCTGGTTTCCCTTACCATTTGCTGTGCTCAATGCCTCCTTTTTGCTTCCACCTCTCCACAGTCTCTTTGTTGGAGGCTGCTGGAACCTACTGCTGCCTTCCCTCAGGGAGAACTGCACCTGCCTGGAAAGTCATGCACGCACTCTTCTTATCCCTACAGGTAGACTTGGGAAATGAAAGAGGGAGGAAGGAATATAAATCGTGTAAGACCATGGTATTCCTTTCTAAATACTCCACTGGTTACTCACCCCATTCAGAGTAAAAGCCAGACTCCTCCAATGGCCTCTAAAGGCACCTTTCCATCTGCCCTCCAGTGGTTTCTCCCACCGTGGTGCTTTCTGATTATGCCAATCGCACATTCCCTGTCAGTGCCCTAGTGCTCAAAGCCCCTTGAATCTAGAGTGCTTTTCTTCCAAACATAAGCACAATGTCTCCCCCATTTTCTCCAATAATTGTCTCAAAATGTCCTTTGTGAGTCTTCCCTCACCACTCTGCTGAAAATGTCAACTCCTTGGTTGCACTTTCTAACTCCCTTCTGTATCCTATTTCCCTCCATATAATTGAACACCATCTGAAATATTTAGTCTCACCTAGACAAATGTGTGCCTCATAAGGACAGGGGCTTTTGTCTTTTGATTTTTTTTTTTTCCATTAGAGTATCTCCCAAGCTTCAAAAGGACCTTACAATTCATGTACAACATATATTTTTTAAGTGAATAAACATGAGAATGAATGAATTAAAAGCTACAGTGACTTACTAATTCTGTGTTATTTCATGTCGGAGAGCTGACTTCAGGGTCTCATCAAAAGCATTTTGACATCTTCATGTCTGCTCAGTTATGTTTCCTGGTAACCCAGAATTCTGGTAGCTTCTGTCTTCAGTTATGTGCCCTCCATCTATTTTTGAATTCTTTTAAGTAAATGTTCCATTTCAACTCCTCGTGCCAGCTGCTTAAGTAGCATCCTCTCATACTGTGTGTGCATCCAGCTGAGAGGATTATCCTGGAGAAATTACCTTTACTCTGGTAAATGAATGCTTTCTTTTCCTCTGTCGATTAAGACTTTTAGGTAAATGTTCTCTATACGTGCCCACCTCACTGATGATGTCTATGTTCTATGTTTTAAGAAGAGCATTTGTTTACATTTTGCACAATATTAAAAGCCAACATTTAATGAGTGCTTATGTTGTAAGAACTACCATATGAATTTCTCTACTCCCATAGTCTTTTGTTTTCACAACAATCTTGCAAGATATGTTATACCATTAACCCCCTCCTTATAGTCTTATTTGAGATTTTATGTAACTTACATCATTAAAATCTAGTGATTTTTGTATACTGCTTTTGTTAATTAGCATTATACCACTAGGGAATTCCCTATTAAAATGCCTTACAAAAACCATGATTTTAATCATAGCAAAGTATTCAATATTGTCAATGTACTTTATTTTACTATTACTCTATTGTTGTACATGTAGATTATTTCCCATTTTTATTCTTTTTTTGTTTAAATATTTTATTTTATCTTTTCCAGTAGTCTCTACACACAAAATGAGGCTCAGTCTTATAACCCCAATATCAACAGTAGCACGCTCTACTGACTGAACCAGGCAGGAGCCTCTGTTCTTTTTATTATAAAAACTATTATCATAAAAAACTAAGATGGACATCTTTGTATATACTTTTATCATCATTTTGTGTCTTATCCTTAGGATGAATTATCATGGTCATTACATGTATTGTATACTTTGAAGTCTTTTTTGTTTGTTTTCTAGGAATGACTTTGACTTTGGCTCAGAAAATATAGGTAGGTATCACAGAAATTAGTTATACAATTTGGTGTCTATAAGATAAAAGTAAATTTGCTTCTCATATGATACTATGCCTGGTCCTGAGAGCTGAGAAAACATGCTTCCATGAGTGCTCATCATATTCCATTCCATATGCTCATCATATACTGTATACTATATAATGTAGAAAGTGATATTTATACAGTGGGTAGAATGTAGTATGAGGATCCATACTCCTTGAAGTCAAGTTTTATTTTTCTTGCCATTACAGGAATAAATTTGAGAAAATTTGTTCTTATCAGAGTGCTCAACAATAACAGATGGTGTAACTACCAAGAACAAATCAATGAATGTAATCCTATTGTGGTTGGAGAAAAATGTCATCTTCCAGATGTTTAACTCTTTGAATTTATCTCAGGATATATTTTAGAAAACTCTACATAAAAAATCTTGAGTGTAATATTTAAGAATCCTGTATAAATTTTGTTTGTCTCACTGAGTTCAGACAACTATCTTATCCCACCAAATTCTAGGTTAAATTTCCAGAGGAGAACCAGGGATTCAGAAATTCTCCATTGTGCTTAAGTGGGAAGTTTGTGCTTCAACAATTAGCTATGTTAACCAGAATTTTATGAAGGTCATTCTGTCTGTCACAGGTTTTGTTTGTTTTGTTTTGTTTTAAAAATATGAGGATTATGTTTATAATACTACAATACTGTGGAATTTGCATCAGTCTTTTCTTTGGTCTCAGGGAGGAGTTAAAGAAAGCTCAAAACTAACAACTGCCCCCCCCATTGTTGATCCATTTTGTGTTTTACATCACATTATTGTTTATATGTGAACCAGTTCAATATTTGCTGAACAGTTAGGTTTAGGCTGCTAAGATATAGACATAGGAGTAATTGTCTTATAGCATAAAAGGCATCTGAGTCATACAAGGGAGAAATTGCAAACATATAAAACAAAAGGTCAGGTAGTCCTGATGATTAGTTTATGGGGTTAAAAATGATAAAGGGAGAAATAATGAACTTCATGAATTAAGCAAAGACATCTAAGTGTAAAGGGAATACAATATTTAACCTACTAATATATCAAAGGAGAAACCTGTGACAACAGGAGAAAAAGCAATCTGTGGTTGCCATAGAAAGGCAAGTAGTTGAGCACATCACTGAGGCATGCACAAGGCCATTGTGGTAACTGGTCATATTATGTCTTTGTGCTCGTCCATCTAGGGTATCCCAGAATATCATTCAATAAATGTTTTAAAGAAATAGGCTGAGTAAATATATACCATGGAATACAATGGGTGTAGGGGTTAGCCCCAGTTACATGTTGACAAAAATAATTTCATTACATAATAAATACTTCTTAGTTCACAGAAGACAGAAAGAAGAATCCAGAATCTCCTGAGGAGAGGAAAAAATTAAGTCTCCAGAAGTCCCTAAGAAAATATTAATTGCCCTAATAAGTCAATACCTCTCCAAAATCTAGCTCTTCAGCTTCTAGGTTAGATGATTTGGTTCAGCTAGTACACTGAGAACAAATCCATTTCTCAGGGGCTGACTAACATTAACAAGTTCAAATGAATCATCTATAAAACATAATGCCAACTCATTAATATACAATAAGACATAATTGTTGCAGGAACTGTAATACTTCTTTTTCCTTGATTTGTGAATTCTCCTTATAGCAAACCTACATAGAAATCCAAATTATAATTAGATCATTTTATTAATTTATGAGACAAATCACTGTTATAGGGAAATGGAAATACTCAAAGCCCATTTTATCACCATATTATCTCTATTTTATTTGGGGAATGAAATCATAATCAGAAGCCAATTTATTAATGTACTCTGAGAAATCGCTGTCAGGATGGTCAAAAGGCTTAAACCCAATACAATCAGCTTACTTTCTTCCCGAAAGGAATGGCGAGGCTGATAATAATCAAAAAGCTGTGCTCTGGGCCAAGGATTAGAACACAAGGAGTTACGAAAACTGAATGTTTAATGATATCAGACTAGGATAACTTAATAAACTTGTTACACAATGTATTTGATCATGTTAATATGACTAGATGTACTTGAAGTCTTTTTTTTTTTTTCTCCCCAAATTTATATTAAGGTCACTTTTGCCCTGAAGTTGGGAACTTCAGTGAGGCATTCTTCCCTCAACATAACCCTAGCATCCCAAAGAACCACCCTACAGCCTTGATAGCCCCTTTCTCAGTGGATACTTGGACTCTGCTAGATGAACTGTTTATACTGTATGCCTAACTTCCAGTCAACATTTTCCTCATTGACTGTAGTTATTACTAGAATAAGACTCTAGGGTTAAGCTCTTCACAAAATGAGAAAAATTTCTCTTCTAAAACCATAACTTTGGTTTTCAAGTGGTTAATCTAGTTAGCCCTTTCTAAAAGTAATTACATAATTCAAAAATTTGACTGTTACAAATATGTAGGAGAAAGATTGTCTTCCTAGGTCTATGAGTGAAGGGAAATTAGAAATAGCAAGATTAATGCTCTTTGCCATTTAAAAAGAAACACTTCAGTTTCTCAATACTTGAGTAATTTGAGTGTCCTGCACTAAGATCCAAGGTGCCTGGCTTATGAAATCATCTAACTTCATGTGCCTTGAACTACTGGCTGTCCAAACATCTCTTCAGATCATATTTATTGGGAGAAGGAGAGAGTGCATGAGCAGGGGGGGAAGGGTAGAGGGAGAGAGAGATGGGAAGCAGACATCCCACTCAGTGGGGAGCCCTATACAGGGCTCCATCTCAGGACCCTGACTGAGATCATGACCTGAGCCTAAACTAAGTGGCAGATGCTTAACCAATGGATCCATCCAGATGCCCCTCTTTAGATCATATTTAAAATGCTGTGTCATATACTTTTCTTTGTAAAAATGATATCCATAATTTTCACTTACTTGATATATTGAAGATACATGACCTTCAGAACTTTGTGATACTGCCGGACACCATTACTTCATTGGTCCAAATGTACTATTTATCTAAAAGGTAATAATTCTGGCAAAAAATACAATTACTTCAAGCATTTGGAGTATATTGCCATGAGGTTTTGGTAGTGGTCATCAGTTTCAAACATAAAGAAGTTGGGGTGCCTGGGTGGCTCAGTTGTTAAGCGTCTGCCTTTGGCTCAGGTCATGATTCCAGGGTACTGGGATCGAGCCCTGCATCGGGCTCCCCGCTCAGCAGGAAGCCTGCTTCTCCTTCTCCCATTCCCTCTGCTTGTGTTTCTTCTCTCGCTGTGTTTCTTTCTGTCAAATAAATAAAAAAAAATCAAACATAAAAAAGTCAACATATATTTTAAAAAGATAGCCAAATGAATTCTACCAAACATTTAAGGAAGAATTAATACCTATTCTTCTCAATCTATTTCAAAAAATAGAAAAGGAAAGAAAGCTTCCAAATTCATTCTATGAGGCCAGAATTACCCTGACACTGAAACCAGATAAAGACTCCATTAAAAAAGAGAACTACTCTTTTAACTCTAATGAGCCATGAATGTAAAAATTTTCAATAAAATACTAACAAACTGAATCCAACAGTACGTTAACAAAGTCATTCACCATGATAAAGTGGGATTTATTCCTGGTTT
The DNA here is from genome assembly GCA_028533885.1 of Nasua narica. Classification (NCBI taxonomy): domain Eukaryota; kingdom Metazoa; phylum Chordata; class Mammalia; order Carnivora; family Procyonidae; genus Nasua; species Nasua narica. The sequence continues at coordinate 184,104,775 of CM052799.1, read as the reverse complement.
GCAAGGGTGTTCAATATTTTCAAATCAATCAACATGATATACCACATTAATAACAGGGTAAGAACCATATGACGCTTTCAATAGATGCAGAAAAAGCATTTGACAATGTACAACACCAATTCATGATAAAAGTCCTTAACATACTAGGATTAGAGTGAACATACCTCAACATAATATGCACCATAAGCAAAAATCCTACAGCTGATACCATCTTCAATGGGGAAAAAGTGAGCGCTTTTCCTCTACAGTCAAGAACAAAATAGGGGTGTCCATTCTCACCACTGTTAATTAATATAGTATTGGAAGTCCTAGCCATAGCAAGTGGACAACAAAAAGAAATAAAAGGTATCCAAATTGGCAAGGAAGAAGTCAAAATTTCACTATTTACACATGGCCCAACACTCTATATGGAAAACCCAGAAAATGCCCAAAAAATTGCTAGTAAATTTCCAGGATACAAAATCAACACACGGAAATCTGTTGCATCTTTAGACACTAATACTGAAGCAGCAGAAAGGGAAATTAAGGAATCACTCCAATCTACAATTGTACCAAAACCCATAAGATAAGATACCTAGGGATAAACCTAACCAAAGAAGTGAAAGAGGTGTATTCTGAAAACCAATGAAAGAAACTGAAGAGGAAAGGCATTCCATATTCGTGAATCAAAAGAACAAATATTGCTAAAATATCTATACCACCCAAAGCAATCTACACTTTTAATATAATCTCTATTAAGACACCAACAGCATTCTTCACAGAGCTAGAAAAAACAAACCTAAAATGTTTATGGAATCACAAAAGACCCAAATAGACAAAGCAATCTTGAAAAAGAAAAGCAGAGGTAGAGGCATCACAATTCTGCACTTCAAATAATATTATAAAGCTGTAGTCATCAAAACAGTATGGTACTGCCACAAAAATAGACTCATAGATCAATAGAACAGAGTAGAAAATTCAGAAATGAACCCACAACTTTGTGGTCAGTTAATCTTTGACAAAGCAGGAAAGAATATCCAATGGAAAAAAGACAGTTTCTTCAACAAATGGTGTTGGAAAAACTGGGAAGCAACATGCAAAAGAATGAAACTGGACCACTATCTTACATCATGCACAAAAATAAATTCAAAATGGATTAAAGACCTAAATGTGAGGCAGGAAACCATCAGAATCCTAAAGGAGAACACTGTCAGTAGCCTCTTTGGCATTGACTGTTACAACTTCTTACTAGATATGTCTCCTGAGGCAAGGGAAACAAAAGCAAAAGTAAGCTACTGGCACTTCATCAAGATAAAAGCTTCTGCACAGTGAAGGAAACAATCACCAAAACTAAAGTTAACCTATGGAATAGGAGAAGACATATGCAAATGACATATCTGATAAAGGGTTAGTATCCAGAATATATAAAGAATTTATCAAACGCAACACCCAAAAAATGAACAATCCAGTTTAAAAAATGGGCAGAAGACATGAATAGACATTTTTTCTCCCAAGAAGACATACAGATGGCCAACAAACACATGAAAAGATGCTCAACATCATTCATCATCAGGGGAATACAAATCAAAGCCACAGTGAGATACCACCTGACACCTGTCAGAATGGCTAAAATCAACAAAACAGGAAACAACAGATGTTGGTGAGGATGTGGAGAAAGGGGAACCCTCTTGCTCTGTTGATGGGAATGTGAACAGGTGAAGTGGCTCTGGAAACAGTATGAAGGTTCCTCAGAAAGTTAAAAATAGAACTACCCTATGACCCAGCAATTGCACTTTTAGGTGTTTACCCAAAGGACACAGAAATACAGATTCAAAAGGGTACCTGTACCCCAATGTTTATAGAAGCATTATCAACAATAGCCGAATTATAGAAAGAGTCTAAATGTCCATTGAATGAATAAATGAAGATGTGGTGAATATGTACATATATGTGTATATACGTACATGTGTGTGTATATATGCATGGTGGAATACTACTTAGCCATGAAACAAATGAAATCTTAGCATGTATTATGATGTGGATGCAGCTAGAGAGTATTATACTAAGTGAAGTAAGTTAGAGAAAGACAAATAGGGTTTCAGTCATATGTGGAATTTAAGAAACCAAACATATGGACATAAGGATAAAAAGAGAATGAGAGGCAAACCAAGGATCCAAGGAACAGATTGTTAACTCTAGAGAGCAAACTGATGGTTATCAGAGGGGAGATGGGAGGGTGATGGGGGAAATAGTTGATGGGGATTAAGGAGGGCACTTGTCGTGATGAGCACCAGGTGTTGTAAGTGTTGAATCACTATATTGCATACATGAAACTAATATTACACTGTATGTTAACCAACTGGAATTTAAATAAAAACTTAAACAAAAAAATAAAAACAAAAAGATGGCCAAACATATAAAAGGCCAAACAGAATGATAGCAAGTATAGCAAAAGTTTTATGAAATGAAGTATAAATGAGAAGCATCACATAGTCCAAATGTAATATTGCACATTGATAAGAGTGGAATTGGCAATAACGTTATAATGGCTATTGTCAACTGTGAGCCAAACAACACAGCTTGAAATAAAAAGAAGGAAAATATTAAAAATAAGTAAATTATTAAAAAAAACAACTGGTTTTAGATAATACATCACACAAGTATAAATTTAGGAGTGATTATGTTTAGAAAAAAATAGACAGAGGTGAAATTAAAAATAATTGATTCTATAGAAAAATAGTAGTTTTTAATCATAGATTTTTTTTTTTAAGAGAGAGCGAGAGAGTGTGCATGAGCCTGGGCAGTGGGGAGGGAAGGAGCAGCAGAGGGAGGGAGAGAGAGAGAGAGAGAGAGAGAATCTTAAACAGATTCCATACCCAGAGTGGAGCTCAACACAGGGTTTGATCTCCTGATGCTGAACCGAAATCAAGTCTGATGTTTAACCCACTGAGCCACCCAGGTGCCCCGATATGTCATGCTTAAGAAATGCTGATGCATGTAAAACTGAACACCATATAACCACATAAAAACATACAAAACAATGAGAAATGCAGCATTATGAATTAAGCTAAAAAATAATTTGTGATCAAATACCAAAACCAATCAGTCCTGGACATTAGGACTCTCTCCCAAAACAAAAATCAAGATGATGTTGGTCAAAATCCTGCTTATTGCTACCTGGGGATTATGTGTCTTTGTGCTTTAAGTCTAAAGAGGGATGATGTTATTATTTCTTGGCAAGCTTCTTTGTTATGTGTGGTTTTCAAGCTATGCAGACTCATGAAGCTTGGTATAGAGAGTAAATATGGCAGTAAATTTTTTTTCATTAGTAAATGTATATTATATAGTTTAAAGAATTTGGAAGCAGCAGCAAAGGAATTCTGAAATTAATGGGTGTAAGAGCTTCTCTTCCAAATTAATACAATGTTAATGACATGGTTTCCATACAAATTAGTAGACAAAATGCACAGCATGATCCCTTGTGGTTTGTCACACCCACTATGGAGGGTATATAAAAGGTCCCCCATGGAAACAGAGAAGTTCATATTCTGTAAGCAGACGCTCTGCTCTTGCCTAAATCTTCAGCTCTTGACACCATGAGCTATTACTATGGCAACTACTATGGCGGTCTGGGCTATGGCCTTGGCGGCTTGGGCTGGGGTTATGGCTGTGGCTATGGCGCTGGCTATGGAGGCTATGGATATGGCTGCTACTACCCACATTGCTATGGAAGGCGTTGGTTCTCTGGCTGCTCCTGAGAAGCCTTATACACAATCTTGCACACGACAAAGGACTTTAGCTCGTTATCCTCTTGCTGACTCTACCTTCTAGATATTTTGTTCCATTGGTGCCTCTCTTCTGTGAAGTAATGAGAAGCCAATCCTAGGTTAATGTAATAGAATTTCAAATTCCTCTTGCCAAGACCGATCTGCTAAGAATCATCTGCATTTGCACTTCTAATTTGGGGGGAGGAGAGAGAGACTTAGGTAGTGATTCTCCTTTTGTATACATTTTTTTGTGCAGAACCCTCATTCCAAACTGTGCATGGGAGATATATGTAAATTCACTTTACATTAGACTTACACTGCCTGGCATTTTAAGTGGTCATAGTGTCTCTTCCATCCATCATAAGGAGGTATGAGCTCTGAGTGCGAGTTTACGCTCATGTCTGCCATCTGTGTCCCTATGCTTTGCAAAAGCTCCTGACCATGGTGTCTTACCTGTAATCCAGCAGTTCTTTTCACACTCTACTCAACATATAACAACATAGCTGCCACTGCTCTTACCCGGTCTCATAGCTTCACAGTGGGATTGTTATACAACATTATAACACCATTTTCTGCTGTTATACTCAAAGCCCTGCTGTCTTTTACTGTTTCCAAGCAGGACAGGACTCTGTTGTGTTGTCAGAAGCTGTGTTCTTTATGGATTTTGTCTCCTGCAGTGGCTTTTTTAGCCTCACTTAAACAACAATTGAAGAAGCTCAAATAGCCTTCAGAATTACATAGTAATTGGTTAGCTAAGGTGCCATCCTAATTTCCGGGTGCCCAGAGCTCTGCTTTATGGTTGGATAGGAAGCTCCGTAAGTCCTACATTTATTTGGGAGTCCAAAAAGGTGTTTGTCCTGCTGTAGATGATTGCTCCTTCAAATGTTCTACCTGGATGAATTTTACCGCCTTGTTAGTCAGACCGACGATATTTATGTAACGTAGTGTGTGATTCTATCTAAAGGGCTGACAGTTCCAGTCTATGATGTGTGTGTGTGTTGGAAACTCATTTCTATTTCTAGGCTTCCAGAAGTACCTGCATTGTCCTGATTATTCTGTTTACCTATTTTTTGTACTTCCAGTTGGCATCTTCAATTTTTATTCAACTTTTTTTTTTTTAACAAGACTTGCTTCACTGAAAATAAAACCCTACAAGAATGGCAATTGTATGGAACTCTATTGTCTTTCTGAGGAATTTATTTTTCGGTTGTGAAGACTAAAGTTCTCTTAAAATCTCTTAAAATGAATGACAGCCTTTGAAAGACAACTGCATTCAGGCCACAAACACAGATAGGTCAACACTTAACCTACTTATCTTTTCACTTTTAACGTGGCATCCTTCGCTCTGGATTCTAGACACCAAACTAAATCAAACATGAAAGCACACAAGATTTTGAAAAAAGAGGAAAGGATAAATTTTTGAAAAATGCCGTATTTAAGAAAATAGGGTGCCCGTGCCAAACAAAATAGTATCTCTGCCTATATTACTGAAAATATTGATAATGAGTAACCCTAGATATTGATTCGTAAAATAGCAAGAACAGACATCAGTAACAAATAGTAGACAGAAGATATAGTAGGTCACATGCAGCACAAGTTCAAGTTCAGTCCAATACCAAAGTTACTATAAACTTTACAAAATTATTATGCATTAATTAATTAATTTATTTATGCACATTTAAAAAAACATATTTTTAGTTGTGCTGGGTTTGGGCATCTATGAGAACTAGCCGTGCTCACTGTGTCAACAAGAGCATCAGTTTATTCAGTTTTGTTGTGGTTGGGGACATCATGGTGGCTGATGACTCCCATGATGGGTTCAGTCATCAGCAAAGGGGTAATGTACCATCATATTGTAGCCGATCTGCACTAAGTGCTGGAGGTAGAGAGACACAAAAAGTTTCCTGGGATCTTGATGAGCTCACAGGTCAGAAGGAAACTCAGATAGCAAATTTACCATTACAATTATCTGTGTCAAGTTTTAAGAACGATTTATGTATTGGGAACAATGGGATCTCATGGGAGAGGCATCTAATGAAGACTTGTGTAGTCAAAATTTTTACAAAATCTGCTTCTTGAACTTAGTATTAAAGAAAAGTACAAGAAGGGGGATTTAGAATGTGACTGAAGTATAGGATTCGTGCTGGCCGAATACTCTGGGCAGCCCATTTTGCCATCACCACTAACTAGAAGCTATTTCTCGAGTAGACATATACTTGTTCAACATTTTCAGTAGAGATTCATTTAGAAACTAGAAATTGGAAGGTGGAGTTAGATTGCCTGGAAAGCCCTTCCACCTTCATGGATCAAAAGTAATGTCACCATCAAAAATAATGGTAGCCATTTTCTAAGAATTGCTGTGAGTAGGGAGATGAAATTGAAGATAGATAATTTAGAAGAACCAGTGCCCTGTTTTGTAACCATTACAAGTCTAAAGAAGATAAAAGTTGTAGAACCAATTGTAGCAGGAAGACATTACCGTTTCCCCCTCTACCCCATCTGTAAGGAGGAACATTCCTAGGAAAACTTTTGTCAGAAGAAGTGGTACCATTTATTTATATGGAAAAAACACCGAGCATTCCTACACCCCAGAAGTAGCCTCTCTTAGTCTTCTCTAATACCTTGGGACACATCTTGCTAACGGATGCACAAAATCAATGGAGATACAGCACAGATGGCCACAATCACAATTCAAAGCTTTACTGGCTGGTGTGGAGATGCTGAGTACAGCTCCTGGGGAAGAAGCTGGGGGACACCAGTCTTGCTCTTTGGGGTGCCCACTGCCTCTATAATGACACACCACAAAACCAATGTTGAATGCTATTTTCGCTTTTTTTTTTTTTTGTAAAAGGGAAAAAATCCTCTTCAGATTTCTTTGGTTTAGCAAAAGAGGCACAAATATACATATTTCATAAAAGTGAAGGAGTGTAACACAAACTTTGGAAAGGGGAGGATGCCTGTATTTTTGTGGTCATAGGATTTAATCAGAAATATATTGCTGAAGGCCTTCGTTAAATTCTCCTTAAGTAAGTAACTTAAGTAAATTAACTTTACTTAAGGATATTGTTATTTGATAAAAAATATTATATTATTTTATCCATTTTCAAAGCACTTTTCCTGTATTATATTTTCTTCTTTAATATTTGCAACAGCTTTTTTGAATTGTACAAAGCTATTTTTATTCTACTTTCCAAAATGAATTTCAACCTAACATCCAGTGTCACATTAAGTGATATAACCAGGACTAGAAGCCAAACTCTAACTGTAGTTAGAAAACTTCTAAATTTTTTTTTAAAGGTTTTATTTATTTTACAGAAAGAGAGAGAGAGAGATCACAAGCAGGCAGAGAGAGATGTGGAAGCAGGCTCCCTGCCGAGCAGAGAGCCCGATGTGGGGCTCGATCCCAGGACCCTGAGATCATGACCTGAGCTGAAGGCAGAGGCTTGAACCCACTGAGCCACCCAGGCGCCTTCAAAACTTCTAAATTTTAACTTTAGTTTATTGATCTGTACAGAGAAAAACTGTCTTTGGGCAAAAACAGCATACTTTCTTGCAGTGTGACAGGTAGCATGTGGCTTTAAGTTGGCATCCATCTCTTATCCATAGAAAAGAGTCACAAAGCAGTTTCTTAGGTCAACCTCTAGTTACTTTTGACATGTATAATAATATACAAAATAGTCTAAATTTAACATGATACTATTTTCTCAATTTTCCTTGAATCCCTTCTGAATCGTAAATGTGCAACAAAACTTAGGTGGTGAAGTTCAGGAATATTAGCAATGATTTCAGGAACTGAGTCAGAAACCTTCAGGATCGAAAGGTTAAGAGACTATTTGTTTTCTATAGCTGCTTAGCAAATCACTGCATATTTATCATTTTATTTTTTTAAAGGTTTTATTATTTTAGAGAGACAGAGTGCGTGAGTGGGAGAAGGGGCCGAGGGGGAGGGAGAGAGAAAGAATAATCCAAAGCAGGTTCCTATCAGCTGGGAGCTTGACACGGGGCTCAAATCCACCATCTGGAGATTGTGACCTGAGCCAAAACCAAGAAAGAGTGTGACGCTTAGCCAACTGAGCTATCCCGGAACCCCCACATTTGTCACATTTCATCATGCCTACCCTCAACGGTAGGTCAGAAGTCTGGCAAAGTGTCATTGGGTACTCTGTTCAGCTTATCCCAAAGCTGGGCTGACTTCTTACCCGAAGGCTCTAAGGAAGAACCTGCTCTCAAGCTCCTACTGCTTGTTGACAGAATCCAGTTCCTACGGTTGTAGGACTGAATTCCTGTTTCTATGCTGGCTGCAGCAGAGGGCTTCTCTCAGCATCTAAAAGTTCCCTCCCTTCCTTGGCACACAGACCCCTCCACCTTCAAGCCAACAAAGACATGCCAAACTCTCCACACTCCGAGTCTGCTACTAGCCAGAGAAAATTCCATTCTTATAGGGCTCCTGTGATTAGGTCAGGCCCACCCAGATAATGTTCCCTTTTTAAAGCCAGCTGTGCCATGTATGAAATAGCCTAATCGTAGTACTAAAACCCTTTACAATCTCAGTGCTGAAATAAGGCAGAGCCGGAATACCAGGAAGGAGTAGATCTGGGGGCCATCTTAATGTGCTACCTAACCAAGTGCCATGTTCTCTGACTACCCTGAACAACCATGGCCCACCTCATTCAGAGTAAATGCAAAGCCCTCCCTATGTATATGTGTGAAATTTTTTTTTAAATGGTGCTGCTGAGTGTAACAGCACAGACCTATGTGATCTCACATCTCTCATGTAATCTTCCTCTCTTCTCCCTCTGGTTTGTTTCACTTCAGGCAATCTGGCCCTCAGGGGCCTTCATGTCAGAGCACTGGTGCATTTGGTTCCTTCTATGGGGCATGCTGTTCCCCAGACAGCTACATGGCTCATGAAAAGTCACTTATCTGGGATGAGCCTTCCCTACCCTTCAATAATTTCAATACCCCCAATGGTGATTGCGTATTTTCACCTCTGCTTTATATTGTGTTCTTAGCAGTCACTATTACCTACTCTTGATTGATTGTCCTCATCTCCCATTAGAATGCAACTTCAGGAAGACAGGGCTTTTGTCTGCTTTGTTTACTGCCTCAAAATCTGCTTCCCTGTGCCTGGAAAAATGTGGAACACAAAGTAGCCACTCAGTAAATATTTGCTGAAAGAACACATTAAGTATCTTTTGTTTATGGCCTGCCTCCCCGCACTAAAATGTTAGTCTCCTGGAGACAGGGGATTTGTTTTTCTTTTTACTACTATTTAGCTTCAGGAGAAGTAGGTAAATGTTCTCTATTATTTGTTGAGTGAATGAATAAGAATTAATTTGGAGGAGGTGAAAGAAAAGAAGCTTGGTTCAGGTATGAGTCCAGGTTCCTAGTTGGATAACTGGTAATTTCTGAAGCTCTTTGTCAAGATAGGAACCATAGGGAAGAGAAAAAACTTTGGGTGAGTGGGGAGTAAAAGGTAAGATGGTCAGCATTTTTTGTTTTGTTTTGTTTTGTGTCGTTTTAAAATACATTTTCACGTACTGAATCCGAAATAAGTTTCGAAGCAAATAAAGAGACGAAGCGGGAAGTTGAAAGAGTTGCTGCCCGACAGGGACTGTGTGCTGGGCTCTGTGCAGCTGGGTCAGAGAGCAAGGGAATGGGAGACAGAGGCGAAGATTTGGAAGACAGAGGGGCATTTGACATGACTGAGGGGAACCAGGGAAGAAACGACCTTGGACCCAAAGACGGATTTCCAGGCAGTGGTGAGGGCTTAGTTGGGATGAGAGGCAACAAATTTGTGTTGTGTTCAGTTTTCAGTTTTTTTTTTTCTTTTTGCCTATGCAGAATAGATATGGAATAATTAATGTGCTAATATTCTTCACCGCTTATGTTCACTAGTATGACTTTTTCTTTAAACGTAAAGCCCGTGTGTGAGTGAAACACTTTTTTTTTTTTTTTGGCTAATGCTAAGACAGACAACATACTCTAATGTTAAATCTAGGCATCGGTGGGGAAGTGCGTACAAATACCGTGAACTGTATAAAGGGAATAAGAATCACCGAAGAGATAACATTTGGAAAGCTACACAACCCGGGTTCCTGGAGGCAGGGAGAGGGTATATTCCATTCCCCGATGTGTGCCCAGGACACAGCTGCACGTGTGGACCATATTAGGCAACTCAGGAAATGTTTCTAGAGGAGCAACTTACAATTTGATCACATATAATATAAACCTGAAATGAGAAGTGTGTTTTTTGACTAGCCCTAGATGGTATATCTAAGCTCCACTGATATTTTGAAGAGAAAGAGCAATAAAGGAGAAGCAAAAGGAAGGAAAATAATTAAATGGGGAAATAAGGATAAACTAGTTTTCAACAGCAGAAAGATGAGGCACTGAGAGAGAAGTTTCTGATTAATAGAAACAAATTATTTTGTTTGTGTCAGATCACTTGAAAGTATCAAGAAGAGACAATGGAAAAGCCCTATGGTCTTGAGGGAAGAAAGGAAGGGAAACAGAAATCCAGAAGCACACAGTACCCTGTAGTTATTAAGCTAACGGACAACCCAATCTCCGAGTCAATATTCAATGATTATGTTACAGACTCTACTGCAGGTAAGATAGCTGCCCAGACCTCCGAACAGACCTCTTTGTTCATTTTATTTTCAATTCATTTTTTCACAATTTATTATATATTGCTTCTTTTTTAATTGATGCTTTAATATCTACCTCCTATACAAGTATGCAGTCTCCATAATGTTCATGGGCTGGCTTTTCTTTTATACACTGAGTTTATGAGTGCCTGAAATGTAGTAATCATTAGATAAGTGTTTGTTGAATGGATTAACCACTGAAAAGGTTGTGTAAGTTGCCTTCAGCAAGCTAATATTTCCCATAGATATTTCTAAATGATTTCTAATCAATACTTCTCATGGGGTTGCTCAAGCATTAAGAAAGGTTAACTTAGGACTAGCTTGCTTTATTTTATTAAGCCAGCTACAGTAAATTTAAAAAAAATATTAAAAAAATTTATTTTAATTTCCTTTAAAAAGTCATGATGTTTTTTTCTTAAATAGTTTAAGTATTTCTTGTGTGAAAGTTAAATACTTTTCTCCGGAGTCATGTTCTTTACGAAGGCCAAAAGACTTTACCCTTACCTAATAGTAATAGTAGAGACAGTATTATATAGTGAGTAAAAGTAAAGGTCCGTTAATCAGAAAACTGGTTTTGAAACTCGGGTTAGCCACCCTATTAGCTGTGTGACCCTGTGTAGGCAATGGTGCCAGATGGTAATAGTACGACACAGGATGTTATGAGTTTAAACGAATTAATCTAAAGGACTTCAAATAGTGCCGGGCCCGTATTAATCTCTTCGTAAATGTATGTACTCTCATTGTTTACTTTAAAATAAAATTTTGGGGCACCCGGGTAGCCCAGTCGGTTGCATTCAACTCTTGGTTTTGGCTCAGGTTGTGATCTCAGAGTCAGGAGATGGAGCCCTGAGTCGGGCTCTGCATTCAGTGTGGAGTCAGCTAAAGTTTTGCTCTCCCTCTGCTCCTCCCCCTGTGTGCACGTGTGCATGTTCTTTCTCTCTCCAAAATAGATAAATAAACCTTAAAAATACACAAAAAACAAAATAAAAATTCGATACATGGGAACTGTAAGTATCTTATCTAGTTCTTTTCCAATCAATGTGTTTACATCTGTACTCTCCAAGGAGAATCATCCAAAACATTTCTTCTGGATTGCCAATGAAAACACGGTGCTAATTTTTAAATCGCGTATAAGTCCTTGCACTCATTTTGCAGTTCTTGGAAGTAGAGTGGAGTAAGGCTTATATATGACTGCCTTAAAAAATTGGCTGATGTCCAGAGTCTGTTGAGGTGAAACAAGTTTTGAAGGAATTGGATTTTCCTCATTTCTCTTGCAGTTTTTGTTTGAGTGTTTGATTTTTCCACAGTTGATTCAGAACCACAGAAGAAGGCTGACTTTTAAGTGAATACATTTTTAAAACAAACCTTGATTAAAGAGAAAATGAAGAATTCTTGTAAGAAGGAAAAGAAGCCTCTAACACTGATATTTGGCCAAATCTTGAGAACACGGAGGTACCTTGGAAAGATAAAAGACCAGCCGAAGTTTCTTTTCTTCAACAACCTGCATGAGTCCTTAGGTGACTGGGAGAGGCTGGTCCTTTCTGTGCTTAGTGGGAGGCAGTGTAGGCTGAATGAAAAGAGAAGGCAGATCACTTGGTGTTTCTGCACAAATAAAGTTTAAGCCCGGAAGCTGGCTTCTCCTTTCAGGACTCAAATAAAACAGAACACAGGAGGTAATTCCTAGGTCGAATTTTTTGATATCTTCTATTATTGATGTCCTTTATAAGGCAAAATACCTGGCTTTATCTAGGTTACGACAAGGATTAAAGATAATAGTTTTTTTTTTAATTTACCTTAAATTTTCTTGAACCAAGTTTTTCTAGTGGAGCAGACTCTAATACAGAAGTTCTTTACCATTAACAACTGTTTTCAATTGTTATATCGTAAAGTTCCATCAATATGGAAATAATAAGGATTTAATCACATTGTACTATTAATAAGTTAGTAGAGGAAGTGAGCATAATAAGTGTAAATGAAGTTCAAAATCATCTATATGCTTTTTTTTTTTTAAGAGAAGGAGGGTGAGGGAGAGTCTGGGTGGGGAGGGGCAGAGGGAGAGGGAGAGAGAGAGAATTTTAAGCAGGCTCCACACCTAGTGTGGTGCCAATGTGGGCCTCGATTCCATGACCGTGAGATTAAGACCTGAGCTAAAATCAAAAATTAGATTCTTGGGGCACCTGGGTGGCTCATTGGGTTAAAGTCTCTGCCTTCAGCTCAGGTCATGATCTCAGGGTCCTGGGATTGAACCCTGCATCGGGCTCTCTGCTCAGCAGGGAGCTTGCTTCCTCTTCTCTCTCTGCCTGCCTCTCTGCCTACTTGTGATCTCTCTCTCTCTCTCTCTCTCTCTCTCTCGTCAAATAAATAAATAAATAACGTCTTTAAAAAAAATTAGATTCTTAAACTGAGCCACTCAGGCACCCTTAATACGCTTTCTGATATTCAATCATTTTGAGCATTTTTAAAAGCAGAACTGGCTAAATAAATGTGCTAATTGGTTTTGTGTCACTTGCATTTATTCCTGATGATAGTGGGAATAAACAATAAAACAAAAATAAAAGGCAGCGGCACACTCTGCCTGAGGGAATAAATTCCCTCGCCTGCAAGCTTCGCCTCAGTTTCAAATGTATCTGTTGAACTAAGGCTGAATTGGAGCACTTAGGTTTTAGTCCTTGTCTGTCATTGGAGATGGGATATATACATACAATGAATATTACTCAGTCAAAAGAAATAATGAGATCTTGCCATTTGCAACTATGTGGACGGACTTTGAGGTATTATGCTAAGTGAAATAAATGAGACAGAAAAAGACAAATACTATATGATTTCACTCATATGTGGACTCTAAAAAAAAACCAAAACAAATGAACAAACAAACAAAAAAGCAGAAACTGACACATAAATACAGAGAACAAACCTGTGGTTGCCAGAAGGGAGGTCATGGGGGATGGGTAAAATGGGTGACGTGGAATGGGAGACACAGGTTTCCAGTTATAGAATGAATAAGGCATGGGGATAGCAGGTTCAACATAGAAAGATAATCAACGTATTGTAATAGAGTTGTATGGGGACAGATTTAGCTACACTTGTGGTGAGCATAGCATAATGTACAGAGTTATAGAATCATTATGATGTACACCTAAAACTAAGGTCACATATGTGTCAACTATGCTTCAGTAAATAAAAGAAAAAGCTCACCTTTAATATAATTCTGTTGTTTGAATTGTAATTTTCTCATTGGTTAAAAAAAATAAATGGTGTCCCTTGTCTCTGAATTCTGCAATCGTATGGTCCTATGATAATGTGGAATTCAGACCCTGAAATAGGAATATATTCATGGGCAGGAGCTATTTATAATAGTCAGCAGAAACTCTTTTTCTGCTATCTTCAGTGGGACCTACCAAGCAGGCTTACTCTAATGTGAAACATGATGCTTGAGAAATTCCTTGACTTCAGTTGGTGGCTCTTTTAAAAATTAAATATCATCCTTGCACCAGCAAACCCGGTTCTCAGCTGATGTTAAAAGCACATTGTATGTAGATAGATGTCACAGCTGATTGCCATTGTTATAGGACTGGTATTTCAGGGAACAATTCTGATTCACATTATGTGAATTCTTGGGAGAGAAAGAGGACACCCTCGGCTTAGAAAAGAGTCTGCAGCCATGGAATGGCAAAGGACAAGGTACAATTAGAATTAGAGGGCAATTTCAATCTCATGTGATGCATGAAAAATGCCTGAAGCTATAGAGATTTGCTTATGGAGCTGAAACTAAGAAGCCCAAACAAGTATGGGGGTTATAAACACAATGGCATCTTATTAGCAGTAAAGTATTTTTCTAGGCATTCAAATGAAGCAGGAAATCAGACCTGTTACATAACTTTTAAATAACTAGTGACATAAACCAGCAGAGGACATGGTTTGGTGCTAGGGAACAAGATCGTTTACATAGTTTTCAAGTAAAGTGTTCTACCATAGGACATTTAGAGGTGTGGCCTTTTATGCCCCTCAATGGATATAAATGTCCTTGTGCAATCACAGTCACAAAAAAACTGGCCCACGATACCAAACCACACTCACCACGCTGACACCGTGGGCTGCTACAGCAGCTGTTCTGGAGACCTGGGCTGTGGCTGTGGCTGGGGGTGTGGCAGCTTCCAGTCAGGGCTGTGGCTGGGGCTGGGGACGCCACAGATATGGCTGCTATTGTCCCTGTTACTATGGAAGATACTCATCTTCTGGCTTCTACTGAATACTTGAAAATTTACAGTTCGTGGATTTGTCTTCTGTGTGACTCTGATTCATCTAGAAAATGTTATTCCATAACCTTGTGCTTTGTTTATCCTGTCTTGATAGTTAAAGTATTATTGGGATGACCTGGTTTCTGACAATAATGTGATGAAAACTTGATGAGCTAGATGTTGATGTTTTCTTGGTAATATTCTTCAGGGATCCCCTTCTGCATAGGATGGAGCGTCATGACATCCTAGCTGGGCTTTCTTTGCCTTTCTATATTGGATATTTATAATAAACTTTTTCTGACATAGAATGCGTTTTGAGCTTCAATTTTATCACAATAAATTTGCTGTCATGAACTAATTTAATCATCAACCATGGCAATGTTTTCTTCTTACATCTAAAAAATTTACCAATATATTTTGTTTCATGATTATCTCTTCTTCTCCTTCATCTTATCTTCCTTTACATCATCATCAATATCTACCTAGTCTTCCCCATCAGAACATAAGAATTCTATGTCTAAGGGTTAAAGAGGTTCTGTGACAGTAATCAAACCTCAGTTTCATTTTTGAAATTCATTTTTCCTTGGAAATTACCTTGTTAATTCCAAAGGAAAATAATAAGGTAAAACTTTAGTTTGCATGTAAATTATTTGAGAACACTTGAGAAAATAAACATAAAAGAATTATATCACCAAAGTAACAATTGGTAAGTCTAGAAGATGGGTGTATGATATTTGTTATAATATTTATTATTTCTTCTTTTGGTTATGTTTAGAATATTTCATAAGATAAAAGCAAAAACCATTTATCGCAGCCTCAAATATACACTATTTATTAAATTAAATTTAGGAAAACTTACCCAAGGGAAAAGAAAACTGAATAGTTCTATATCTCATGTAAAAATCGAATTCACTGTTAAAAATCTTGCCAAAAATACCACCTGAAGGCCAGATGGTTTTACTGGTGAATTCTAAAAATTTTCCCTTCCAAGAATAAGAAAAGAGAGAACACTTCTATACTTTTCTTGAAGTTAGTAATATTTCAAAATAAAAATATAATATCATCAGCAAGGAGAATTATAGGTCAGTATTCCTCACTAACATATATGTAAAATTCTTAAGAACATATAAGCAAATTCAATACAGCAAAATATGAAATAGACAATTTGTCATGGCCAAATGAGTGTTATTTGAAGAGTTTAAGAGAAGTTTATCATTAGAAAATTGTAAACATAAGCCAATATATTAGCAGAGAAAATGGAAAAATATGTCATACCCACAGATTATTTTAAATTCCCAACCCGTTAATTGCAACATCCTTGTTATATCTGAGTCTAGTGCCAATGATTTACTTTCTCTTTAGAGTGTGTTTTCCCTTGCCTTTTGACATGCCTTGTACTTTTTTGTTGTTGAAAGTCAATTGTGTTCTACTGAAGCAATGAAGGCTTTGGTGTGAAAATTTATGTTAATGTGGTTGGGAGTGGGGCTGTGTTAAAAGTTTTTTGTAGCTATAGACCCGGAGGTTTGCTTTTCAAAGTCAGGCTTTCCTAAGTACTTTTCTTCAAACGAGTCTGTGTCTTGCAACTCTTTCTGCTATAATCAACTCATACTGGAGCACCATTGGCATCATGATAAAGTTTAGGCAAAGGAGTCCTGTAATTTTGCAATTAAATCTCAGTCTCTTGTGGACTGTGTCTCAAGGCTGATATTCACAAGTGTTTCTTCAGTTGCTACAGCCCTTACTGCCTTCTTGGCTGTAGGGCTTCCTGTGTATTTAATTGAAGTCCTGAGCCCTCTAGACTCTGGGTTTTTCTCCTCTTTAATGTGAGACAGAGAGGCTGAAAAAGCCTCGAATAGGAATAATTCCCTTTTCCCAGGTAGGTCTTTTCCCCTGGTGAGTTGGGCTTTGTTATGGAGAAGATTCCAGATGTTTTTTACACTGATTACTCTTTCCTTCCCTTGCCAGAGCCATGATGGGATCTTTCTTAGATCTTCATCATGAGAACTTAATGAAATTGTTAGAAGTAAAGCCCAGTAAAGTGTAGCAATCCCCTTAACACCTTGGTCCCTTGGCCCCAGGAATTTCTCATTCATATGACCAGCAAGTTATCAAAATTATCGTACAAGTGTTCCTTTCAGGATATTGTTCCAGTGGTTTCTGTTCTCGGTAAGCAGATTGAGGCTGTGACTTTAGAATCATTGTTTGTCCAGACTGAAGGTGGCAATTTACTTTGAACTTGTGGGTTCGAATGAACTGGTGGGTCCAATGGAAGTCACTAATTTTCAGGTTTTTTACCCTTGCTTTTTTTGTTTTAAGGATGGGAGTGATGACTTGCAGTGCTTTTTGTGTTGTAACAGAAACCAGAAATAGATATAGGGGCTCTAAAACATAAAAACGAAGATAAAACTTGCAATTAATATGCTACTTGTTGGTTGAATAATAAAGGCTTTCTTCCTGAGCTTGGGAAGACATAGACTTCTTCCAACACTTCTGTTCTTTATTGTACTGTGGTTCCTAATGACTACCAATAGGCAAAAATAATAATGATCATAGTAGTGATAATAATGGTAATATTTAATAATTGGAAAAATGATCTGTTTAATTTATACTACATTTACTGTTTCATCAGTTTATTTAATTTATAAAACTTCATTGCATTGCTGCTTATGAAGAATTAGAAAACAAATTTAAAAATCAATGTAGTTTACAGCAGCATCAAAACATTTAATACCTGGGGGGGACAAAAGGATTAATGGGAAATCTCTCACATCCTCTCCTAAGAGGCACCCATGGCATGACTAGCGACTAATGGTGACTAATGGATTTTACTGGCTGAAAATGAAAATGAATGAAGGAAGGTTTTAGTGGATTATTCTGTCTAACAGTTGACTATTCTAGAAATGCTTTTAGCAATATATACCTGGTTTACCTGGATAGTTTATTATAAATAAACCCTGAATGTACTACCGTCCTATTAAAGATTGGAAGTTAGAAATGTAGCCAGATGAAGGCTATGTGAGTAGCCATGTTGAGCTCTGACATACCCCAAATCTTATTTAGCCTGTGTTAACTGATCTTTATTGCTTTAGTTTTCTTCATGTGGAAAGAAAAATGGGTGTGTTGTGGAAAAGAACATTCTGAAAACTGTATCAGCAGGTTATTTTTTTTTAATTAGGAGTTTTACTACTATTTTTTATCCTTTGTTCTTCATTAGTAAGGCTGAAGCTGAGTCAGACTTGTATATCATGATAATATGACAATTCCAACCTTTGTGATTGCACATCTATTAATAAATCTAATAAAAATGTCCAATTCCTAGTAACCTTTGAAACATTACCTAGAGATTAAAGAAGATCTAAATATAAGGAACAATATATCACAATTGTGCACTGGGAGAATCCTCATTATTGACAGTTCTGCCAAATTTGATTTACAGATTCAGGGCAATTACAACAAAATATCTAAGCAGAAATTTTGTAGACATTAAAAGGTGATCATAAAATTTATATAGACATGTAGAATTCCTGAAATAACCAAGAAAATTCTTGAGAAAGAAAAAAATATCGGTAACTCCTCAACTTTTGTTTTTGAAAAGGCACCATAAAAAACCAAAAAGATCTGTCATAGACTGGGAAAAAATATTTGACATGCATGTATGTGGCATTGGCATACCTTAGGTAGCCTAAAAATTCATTTTTTTAAAAAAACTTATAATTTAAAAAATTTGTGAAAAGGCTTGAACAATTATTCCCCAAAATATACCCCAGTATCTAATTGGCACACTAAACGTGGTGGTCACCAATTCTGACATGTGGGTGTGTGTGTGGAGGGGAACTCCCCCACACCCACTAACAGTTCTCCAACACCAGCTGGATATTTTACAGTGTAACTCCATTCTGACGCCATCTATCTGGACCTAGTGTTACATCCCACCAGTTAAGGGATCAGTCCTATAAGACTGCCTTCCAGCATTTTGGACACCAATAATAAATTCAGGTTAACATCTGTACTTCTGACGGACCAGCTATAGATTGGAAGCTGCAATGACTACCTCCTTGTGTTCAGTTAATTTGCTAGAGTGGCTCACAGAACTCAGAGAGACATTACTTACTAGATCATCAGTTTATTACAAAAGGATATAACTCAGGAAGTCAGATAAGAAGAGATGTATAAGGTAAGGTATGGGGAAAGGGGGCTCGACTCTCCCCAAATCTCCCCATGTTTACCAACAGGAAATACTCCAAAATCTGGGATTTTCGATTTTTATGTAAGCTTCATTACATAGTTATGATTGATTAGATCATTGTCCCTTGACAACTGCATCAACCTTCGGCCCCCCTCTCCCTGCCCTGGAGGTGGAGAAGGACTGAAAATTCCAATCCTCCAATCTAGGATTGGTTTCCCCCATAATCAGCCCCTTCTTAGGTGCCCGAGGGGTATCCCAAAAGTCACCTTATTAACATAAAAAAGATACATTTTCTCTTTCTCACCAGTTAGGAAATTCTGAGGATTTGGAAGCCTTGTGCTAGAGATACATATTTCTTATTACAAATTACAATTTCACACACATGAAAAAGTGTTCGACGTCATTATTTATCAGAAAAATATACTTTAAAACCAGAATGAGAGATAGCACTACGTACACATCAGAAAGGCCAAAAATTGTAGTCTTTTTATACAGGTAGGAATGCAAGGCAAGGAGAACTTTTACACATTACCATGGAAAACATGAATTAGCACAAGCACTTTAAGAAACTGGTCATATCTATTAAAACTGAAATCACACATATTCTTTCATTTTTAAAATTTTTATTTTCAGTCCACTAAATTTACTCATAAAAACAATTTTAAAGTGCACATTTTCTCTTCTTAACAAACTCTCATAGAACATAAAAAATCCCAAACATCATACTTGACATTTATAATTCAAAATCCAATTAGAATATTAAATATTAAAAGAAAGAATATTAAATATTTACAAAACTATATCTTTTAAAAATATGTATAAAGTTACTTGCAGTTTTATAGAATTGACATAAAATTGGCTTAAAAATAGGAGAATTTTCCTTTGTTCCTAAAAAGAAAACATGTTGGCCAGGAGCTGTGGAGATTCTTGAGTATGTGAGATCTTAAATTTCAGGACCAAAGCCTTGTCTTTGTGCATAGAAGAGCTCAAACATAAGAGGGTCTTGTAACACTAAGCTCTCCTCCAGGCATTAACAGTGTAACAACATTGACCTTTGGCCTCCACAAGCCCAGTCTGTGGTTTTGCAGTGTTGCTTAAAGATACTCACTTTCATTCGGAACTTCTGAACTTTTCAGTAATTAAGCCTACTCAATAGTTACACATAAAAAATGAAACTAGACTGCTTTCTAACACCATACACAAAAATGAACTCAAAATGGATTAAAGCCCTAAATATAAGACCCGAAACCATGATATCCTGGAAGAGAGCACAGGCAGTGATTTCTGACATTGGCCATAGCAACATTTTTCTAAATAGTTCTCAAGTAATATGATAAATGTCTGTTTTCTCACCTCTCTTTATATTTCTTACACAAAAGATTGTGTAGATCCTTTATTGCACCTTGCTTGTTTTTTTTTTTTTTTCCACTTAACAGTGTTTCCTGGAAATCATTCTGTATCAGTTACAAGATATGTTCTTTCTTTAAAGTTTTTAATGTTTCAAGTTGTGTAAAACTCCATTTTGTCGATAGAGTCAATCATCTTCTCTTGTGGACACCTGGATTTCATCAATACTTTTATTTATTTAAAAAGATTTTATTTATTTATTTATTTGACAGAGAGAGAGAGATATCACAAGTAGGCAGAGAGGCAGGCAGAGAGAGGGAGAGGAGGAAGCAGGCTCCCTGCTGAGCAGAGAGACAGATGCAGGGCTTGATCCCAGAACCCTGAGATGATGACCTGAGCTGAAGGCACAGTCTTTAACCAACTGAGCCACCCAGGCGCCCCATATCATTACTTTTAATTACAAACAACAGTGTAATGAATAACTTTGTACACATTACATTTGTATTGCTAGCGATATATCTTCAGGGTAGATACCTGAAGAGTCATTGCGGATTCACAAATTTATGCATTTGTAGTCACTGCCAATTTCTTCTATATTTGTTTTCTATTGCTGCTCTAAAAATTACTATAATCTTGGTGGCTGAAACAATCCATATTCTTTATCTTAGCGTTCTAGAAGTCAGCCAGCCAGCACGGACTTGGTAGGGCTGCATTCCTTTCTGCAGGCTGTCTAGGAGAATAGATTCCCTTGCCTTCTCCAGCTGCTATAAACCGCCTGCATTTGGTGGCCCAAGTCCTGTTCCTCGATCTTCAAAGCCAGCAAGGGAACACGGAATCCTCCACGTGCTGCTATCTCTCTGGTTCTCTACATCAGGGAAAGGTTCTGTTTTTTGGAACTAATGTGGTAATCTTGTCTCACATTCCATATGAGACATTCCATTCCATTCATATTCCATAATCATAATAATGACTGCATTGTCTCTTTGCCCATGTAATGTTTTATAGATTATGGGACTAGGATATGGACATTTGGATGGGAGCATTATTCTCCCTACCACATACTTCACCTAGAATTTAGCAATTTTCGTTACCATCAGCAATGTGTAAAAATGACTATTTCTCCATAGCCTCACCAAAGAAATGCATTGTCATGTATTTCACATTTTTGCCAATCTAATAAGTGACAAATAGCATAGCATTTTTTGCTCAACTGCATTAGCTAATATCTCCAGAACAGGATTTAATAGTGAATACTACGGGCACTTTGCCTTTTTTCCTGATCTCGGTGAAATGCCTCTTAAGTTCCACATTTAACAAAGATACTGACTTTAAGACAATCTTATTATATTGAGAAATCATCCATCAATTCCCATTTTCTTGAGTACTTTTATTATGAACGAGTGTTGAAATTTGTCAGAAGTTATTCAGCATTTATGGAAATAGTAGTGTGATTTTTCTTGAATTTGTTAACATGATGCATTATATTAACAAGTGTCCTTACATGGAGATCATTTATATTCTTAAATGTCACCTCCTCATGATGCATTATTTTTTTATTATGGCTTTACATTTGATGGGCTAATATTTTATTATTTTTGCATACATCCTTGTAAGTAATATTGGGCTATAATTTTCTTTTATGTGTGTGTGCTATCTTTATCAATTTCCTTTTTAAGGATTTTATTTATTTATTTGTCAGAGAGAGAGAGAGAGAGAGAGAGCGAGCGAGCACAAGCAGGGGGAGCTGCAGAGGGACAGGGAGAAGCAGGCTCCCCGCTGAGCAAGAAGCCTGATGTGGAACTCGATTCCAGGACCCTGGGATCATGACCTGAGCTGAAAGCAGATGCTTAACTGACTAAGCCACCCAGATACCCCAACATGGCATAATTGCTTTTCATAAAGTATTTAGAGGCTTCATTCATTTTTGATGCTCTAGAACAAGCTATGTTGCATAAAGACAAAGTCTTTGAATTTTTGGTGGAATTGCCTTTGAAATATTGGGATTTGTTGCTTTTGGAGGTAGGGATTTTTAAAATTTTTTTCTCTTTTTCTTCCCAAAGATTAGCCTTTAGTATTTCTAGTTCTAATGGTTCCCATTGTAGTAAATCTTTTTTCCTACAAAATTATGAATCTCATTCAGGTTTTCAAATATATTTACATAGAAATCCATAAAGAAGACTCTCTCTCTATGTATATTTTTGTACATATATTTATGTTTATTATATACTTATATAGATTTATGTATTTTTAGCTAAATTTAGTTATATCTTTCTTCTTTTTTAAAATTAAATTTGCTGGTAGTTTTTCTCTTTTGTTGTATTCAATAACTATGATTTTGTATAATTAATTGTTCTATTCGTTTTTATGTGTTTTTGTGCTTTGATCAGTATCTGTTTTATAATTCCTTCAATATACTTTCTCTTAGTTTACTTGTTTGTATTTCTTCTCAATTTTGAATTGGAAACTTAAAATTATCACATTTTTGTGTTTTACTGATATATGTGCTTACAATGAAATTTTCCTCTATCTTTGTAATGAATACTCATAATATGATATAATTTCCAGGACCATTATCACTATTTACAAAATTATGTAACCTTTTTTCTACTTCTTTTTTCACCCAAAAGTTCATAGCTTTTTGTTTATCTGTTTTAATTTCTGGGTAGAAGGATTCATTGGGTTTTGTGTGTGTGTGTTTTTTTAAGATTTATTTATTTATTTGAGAGAGAGATAGGGTGAGAGAGAGAGAGAGCATGAGCAGGGGGAAGGGCAGAGAGGGAGGGAGAAGGAAAGAATGGCAAGCAGACTCTCCGCCGAGTGCGGAAACGACAGGGGCTCAATCTCAGAACCCTGAAATTATGACCCAAGTGGAATCAAGAGTCAGATTCCCAACTGACTGAGCCACCCAGGTACGCTGCAGACTCATTAGGTTTTTAATTTTTTATTAATTGCCTGCTGCATTGCATTATTATTAGAGAACATTTTTTGTAACGTCTGCTTCATGGAACTTCCTGATGCTTTCTTTGGATCTAAAATAATACATTTATGTGATGGGTCATATATGCTTGAAAGTAGTTTTTATTTTCTATTACCAAAATGTAAAGTCATATATAATTTTGAAGTCAGTCAATATGGCTTATATCATTTTGGTCCTCCATACTGTTTCTTATATTTTTCCATTTTATGTCTTGTTCTGAGATTGGTATGCTCTGTTTCCACACATCTTCAGTATATCTTGATTCAGACAGGTGGTTGCTGTGTTATTCTATACACAACAATAGCTGTTATATCTTCATCTTGAAGTGTCTTTTAACTTTAGAAGATGGCCTCCTTTGATGTGTTTTACCATTTGGTTGGATTCTACTTTGATATCAGAATCACAGCCAGTGCTTTTGCATTCTTCCCATTTACCCATTTGATGCCTATACGTTAAAAAATGGTAATCTATTTTGTAAACAATTTTAGATTCACCAAAAAATGTGAAAACAACACAGAGAGTTCCCATATAACTCATACTCAATTTTCCGTATTATTAACATTTTACATTAGTATGGTGTATTTGTTACAACTAATGAATCTATATTGACACATTATTACCAACTAATGTCTATACTTTATGCAGATTTCCCTACTTTTTATTTAGCCTAATTTTTCTGTTCTAGGTTACCATCCAGTGTACCATATTGCTTTTGATCCAAAGGTAGATGCCTAACCGACTAAGCCACCCAGATGCCCCAGCCCCTCATTTTCTAATGTAAACTTTTACTACCTGATTTGTCAGCTTGAATTATAAACATCTTACTTAACTATCACATAACTTTTTCTACCTTTTTCTCTCCCATCTTCTTTTATTTCTAGTCTGATTTGTTTTACTTTTTAGTACTATATAGTGTTTATGTATTTTTATTCCTCATTTTCATCCTTGGTTTAGTCTTGGATAAAAAATTAAATATGTTAAATTCTCAGTATCAGTCCTTCACAAAGTTTCCTCATATATCTCTGTTGGATCCTTGGCTGGTTGATAGAAGAAGGCTTATGAGTGCAATATTCTCCAGGTTTTGTGCAGTTAAATTTTTTTTTTTCCCCAAACCCAGTATATTTGCAGGACAGAATGATTAGATATACAATCTCTGGTTTTATTTCCTTGAGGTTTCTGAAAAGACTGCAAAATTATTGGTTCAATTTGTAAGTTGCCTTGAGGGAGTCTAACGACGGTCTAATTCTTTTAACATTGTAAGTTATTTGATTTTTTTCTGGACTCCTTGAGGTTTTTTTCTTTATCTTTAAAGTCATTTTTTTTTAGTGTGTTAAAATATACATAACATAAAATTTACCATTTTAGTAATTTTTAAATGTACAATTCAGTGTCATTAAATACTATCACATTGATCTGCAACCACTACTATTATCTCTCTCCAGAATTTTTAACTAGAATACATCTTGAAGTTATTCATTGTGGGTCATTTTCCCACATAATAAATGACCATGAAATATGTATATTAAAAGGTTTTCTTTTGATTTTGGGATTTTTTCTTAGGTTCTAATTTTGAATATTATCCTGTCCCATTTTTTCTTTTTGTCTACGACATGTAAGTTGGATTTCTTCCGGTCTCCCATTTTATCCACTTTCTTTTCTGGCTCCTTTTATTTCTTTTTTAGCTACATACTCATTATTTTTATCATTTTTCTGCTTTTCCTTAATTCCATCTTTTGTTTTCATTTGAATTGATAATTCTTTAGGCATCTTGCACCTTGGTGTTCATTCTAATGTGATTTTGTCATTTTCTTTTATTTCTTTCTTAAGTTTTTTTTTTTTTTAAAGATTTTATTTATTTATTTGTCAGAGAGAGAGAGGGAGAGAGAGCACAAGCAGGCAGAGTGGCAGGCAGAGGCAGAGGAGAAGCAGGCTCCCTGCTGAGCAAGGAGCCTGATGTGGGACTCGATCCCAGGACCCCGGGATCATGACCTGAGCCAAAGGCAGCAGCTTAACCAACTGAGCCACCCAGGCGTCCCTCTTTCTTAAGTTTTTCAACAGATTTTATTTCTTCCTATCTCTGGTACATTTAATTTTTTTTTAATATTTAATTCAACACGAAGTATTTAGTTAAAACTTTCTTTTGCTTCTTTTTTGTTTGTATTTATGAGTGAGGATGGTTTGGGGCTGAATGTTTTGATAATCATTTTTTATTGTTCTTATTACATACTTTGTATAGATGAAGATGATTGTACCTCTGAATTTGTAGATCACGCTGGTGAAGTTCATTATGATATTCCTATCATATTAGCATTTCCTCTTGTTTCAGTGTATCAAGTATTATTAATTGCTTCGTCTTATTTGGAAAGGGGTTGGTAGTTTATCCTTCATTTTTTTTTCTTCTATTAGGCTCCTTAATTTTCTCCTCACACTTTATTTTCTCCATTGTAAAATTTCCAAAGGAAACTTGCCTCCTTGCTTAGATTAGTCTTTCCAAATTCATTGCCTTTCCAAAACTGATACTCTCTCTCTGCATTCTTTTAAACACTTCCTTGCAGTTTGACTTCATCTACTAATTTTTTTTCCAGTTTTTATTTAAATGCCAGTTAGTTAACATACCGTGTTATTTTGGTTTCAGGTGTACAATTAGTAATTAGTGAACTAATTAGTAAATTAGTAATCTAATTAGTATATTAGTTTCAGATATACAATTTAGTGACTCCACACTTCCATACATCACCTGTGCTCATTACAACAGGTACACTCCTTAATCTCCATCACTTATTTCTCCCACTCCCTTACCCACCTCTCCTCTGGTAACCATTGTTGGGGTCCTTGATCAAAGGACTGATCAAAGTGAAAGTCAAGCAAAGCTTTATTTCGCGCCAAGCATCGAGAATCACACTGACGGGCACACTGACCGGTCAGAGCCATCTCTACGCAGAGTGACCCTGCCTAGTTTCACAGGCTAATTTTTATAGGGCAAAACCGCAAATCACAAGCTGACTGTGAGCATGTCGCTGCCAGAAGCTAATCTTTATCTTTATTGGTCAGAAGTAGGGAGGACGTCCTGATCCGCTCTTGTTTTCCTAGGGTCTGTTATCAGGCACTAGCAGACCACATTCTACTGGTGTCCTGGACTTATTTTTCTAAATAAATTCCTTTAGGCTGACTCAGTTCCTTCAAAATGGCTGCTTGGACAAAATGGAGTCACTTAGGCTAAGCAGGTCCTAACAACCATTAGTTTGTTTTCTAGAGTTAAGAGTCTTGTTCTTGGTTTGCCGCTCTGTATTTTTTCACCTTTGCTTATTTGTTTTGTTTCTTAAATTTCACAGATGAGTGAAATCATATAGTATTTGTATTTCTCTGACTGACTTACTTTGCTTAACATAATTTTTGTTTTTAAAAATAGTATTTTCCCTTAGGGAGAAGGTTTTCTCTTTCTTGAGGGATTTTTGTTGTTGTTCAGTCTTTGGCACTCTACTTCTCCATTGATGTTGCTGTGTCCTTTTTTTTTTTTTTTTGAGAGAGAGAGAGAGAGAGAGAGAGCAGGGTGAGGGGCAGAAGGAGATGGAGACGGCCCACCCAGCAGGGAGCCCTATGTGGGGCTCCATCCCGTGACTCTGGGATCATGACCTGAGCCAAAGACAGACCTCAGGACATGTGGAGGGTTGTACTTGAAGGCCCTGCTGACTCATCTGTTCAGGCCTTGGTTCATTAAAGCACTCAGCAAGCTGACTAACCATCATCATGTCCTGTGGGCCTTTGACAAGACCTTGGCAGACCCTGATGGTAGGATAGGGTGAGCGCAGGTCAGTAGTTGTGGGCCAGAAGACTCCTCTGGACGTAGCCTCACATTCTCTTCCCCAAGGCAGTCTAGCCTATCCTTCATGTAGCTACTCCAGCACCTCTGAGCTCACCCTTCCTCAACTGCACTGGGAAAGCTAAAGTGACCCCGTCACTGCTCAAGAATTGTCAGTGGCTCCCCACTGCCCTCAGGATAAGCTTAGAAGACTCCTGGCATGGTCCTTTAGGACTTGGGCACTCCCCAACGCCATTACTCACCTCTTTTGACTCAAATTCCCATACCTTGTTCTTCACGTCTCCTTCCTTTGCATCTGTTGCATCAGCAGGAATTGTTCTTCCCCCATCTTTTTTTTTTCTTCCCCCATCTTTAAACAAAACAAAACAAAAAAAAAAACAAAACACCAAAACACAACCTTCTTAACCAACTGAGCCAACCAGGCTCCCCAATGTTGTTTTGTTCTTAACAAAGAATCAGGGGAAAAATTCAAGAAATACCGCCACTAGAAATGGATGCTTCTGCTGCTACTTATTTTTCTAATTTGTAGTTTATAGAAACTTCCATTTTGTAGTTTTGTTGAAAGGATAGCATTTGTGTGGTTTTATAATTTTCTTTTAGTAGGTCTATGTATTTGTCAGGAGGAGTATAGGGAGACTCAGAACTTTGGAGTTGGTACTTCACCAATCCGGGAAATCTAAGATGCCAATGAAAAACAGAAACAACATTTCTAGATTTATTTCTTAATTTCAATTTGTTTCACTTCATAGAGCAGAAGAATATAAACAAATTAAAGTAAACCTGTAGTGTTCAGGGGTATTGACCACAGAAGAAAGGAAAATCCATAAGATTCAAAAATAACCGAGGTGGTACAGAATTTGTTTTCTGTGGATCTGCTCATTTCATAAATTATTCACTCAACTAACAATATATTACCTACTCTCTTCCATCCACAAAAGTTATAAAATGTGATTATAATGAACGTTCATGCCCTGAAGGTGTAAATAGTATAATGGAAAAGATAATAAACAAATTAATTAGTATACTAAAATCTGATGAAATGCAGAGATAGAGTTTTGTTCAGGGCATTTGGCAGCACTCTGAAGCATTTTCGAAATCAGACAGAGATAGAAATAACTTGTCATGTCTCTGAAGTGTTCCTGAAGAAGGTTACACTTGACTTATGTTTTGAAGGATTAGTTGGGAAAAGGTGGGTAAAGAAGAACAAAGGAGAACTCCGGAATGAAGGATCAGCTCTGGTGGTCTCCAGAGCACGGAGGAGAGTGACGTCTTTGTTACATATGGCATAAAGGGAGATAAATGGTCAATTGAGGGTGAATGGGATGGGGAAAAATAAGTTTGGTGATAAAAATCTTTGTTTGTGAATTTAAGAATTTAATCTTTTCTCTAATGACAAATATATAATGGCTGAAAAATGAAATGATTAGATTTGGTTTTTTGGAACATTCATTTGGATGCAGTATGGAGAACAGATCAGATGAGAGCACTTTCTCAGGGCAGTGTGAACACTGGGGAAGCTCTTCTATTAATCCAGAAGAAAGTGATCGAGGACTAAATTAAATAATTATAAACAACATGAGTATTTACGAGTAATATTACAAGGGAAAAAAATTATATGGTTCATTTGGTGACCAACTAAGTAGATAGCATGTTCCTGATGGAACTAGTCATTCCTTTCTCTAGAAGAATCTGGAATCTTTCCACTGAATCAGGATTTCACCCACTATTATTTAGTCACTAATATCTGTTGTGATCTCGTGTAACCTTTTAATTTTAAAATAAACATATTTAACTGGTGTAGGGAGTGGAGCTTAATCAATTCTTTTCTGTACATTCCTAATGGGTTAAGGGGATTTCAATCAGAATGTTACTCTTTGGGGAGCCTGGGTGGCTCAGTGGGTTAAAGCCTCTGCCTTTGGCTCAGGTCATGCTCTTAGGGTCCTGGGATCAAGCCCTGCATCTGGCTCTCTGCTCAGCAGAGAGTCTGCTTCCCCCTCTCTCTCTGCCTGCCTCTTTGTCTACTTGTGATCCCTGTCTCTCTGTCAAATAAGTGAATGGAATCTTAAAAAAAAAAAAAAGAATGTTACTCTTCTTTCTTCTGAATTGGTGTTTTGATTCAATAATATTTTGATTCAGTAATGGATTTGTTCCAACAAAGGTTCACTGCTTGTCACAATGCACTGGGTAGTTTGAGGTCTTGAAGACATGGGAGGATAGAATGCATGAAACCTGTATGTGCTTTCATATATCCTACCTTTCATTTGTTTTCAGTGGTTTTTGTATGTGGTTTCATTTTTAAAAAAATCATTCTGTGAGCCTCTACTTTTATGACTTAAAAGAAAATAACAAATTGCAAACTTTATTTCAATAACATATTTGTGCTCTGAGACTTATTATGGGACCATAAATCTATGGTGATCAAAGAAAGCATTTTTAAACATTGAGCTGATGTATAATAATATGTAACAAAAAATACTATTTAAAAAAAAGCCCTGTACCGAACACTGAATTTTCAAATTTCTAATGTTCTTTATATATAATCAGGTCAATTTTAGATCTTAAACATGTAAAAAGAAAATGTATAAAAATATATAAAAATAAAATACACACGTATATGTATATATACACAACTCTATATGAAAGTATATTCTGTTTCCTTGACAAGTTTATTTGTTTGATTGACTTTTCTGTTTCCCACCTGTAGAATGAGGGTCTTGCTTCTCAAAATGTATTGTTTCTCAGAGTAAGTGTGAATTAAAAATACTAGACATACATGACATGTACTAGAAGTACAAGTACATGACCAATTTAGTTTCTTGGGGT
The DNA here is from genome assembly GCA_028533885.1 of Nasua narica. Lineage (NCBI taxonomy): Eukaryota > Metazoa > Chordata > Mammalia > Carnivora > Procyonidae > Nasua > Nasua narica. The sequence continues at coordinate 184,074,988 of CM052799.1, read as the reverse complement.
ATACCTCTTAGATAATTCATTTTTAATAGGTTTGTTATGGGTCCCCAGACTTTTCATTCCTCAAAACTTTCCCTGAAAAATCACCGTTCTAGATGGTACCCAACTGTATTATGACGAAGTTTGATGGCCATTTCTACCTGTGCTTTCTTTCCAGAGAACAATGTTTTTATGGTAGTTTTCAGATACTTTTCACTCTCCAGGCTACACCATCTAGAAATTAGTGCAAGAATTCTGTACGCTTGGAAGATCTTCTGATCTGGGCAAGAGCTGACGTGACAATCATATCAAAAGATGAAATAATAAACTGAACTTATACCATGTTCCCCTGGATAGTTCATGCTGTGTTTATGTCAAACAAGTTCTTAATAATGATGGAAATGGTACTGTTTGGTTTATATGTTATGGTTTATTGTTTAACTGCCTTTTCCTACATTATGGTCATTTGATAACTTTCTTAGAGGCATCTGCCTGATATTTAATTTTCACATGCACATTCTTGCTGGGGACATGGGTTCCAGGAAATTTGCAAATCATTTAGTCTTAAAAATTTTGGTTTATAGGATTGCAAATAAAACTGACAAAAGAATTTATCATTCATCAAACAGATTTCATGTTACTGCTGGTTATTTTCTTTCAAGTATGAAGATAAGGAAATTACCTTAAATAAAATAAATGAGCCCTCTTTCTAAAACTTTAGATGTTGAAGATGTTGTTTTTGTTTTTGCTTTTTAAATTACAGGCATACCTCAGACACACTGTGGTTTGGTTCCAGACCACCACAATAAAGCAAAAATTTCAACAAAAGTAAGGCAAATGAATTTTTTGGTTTCCTAGTACATGTAAAAGTTATGTTTACATAATACTATTAAGTGTAAAATTGCATGATGTCTAAAAAAAGCCATACTTTCATGAAAAAAGTACTTTTTTGCTCAAAAATGTTAACTATCATTTGAGCTTTCAGTGAGTCATAATCATTGATCACATATCACCATAACAAATATAATAATAATGAAAAAAATTTGAAATATTGCAAGGATTATGACACAGAGACATAAAGTGAGCAAATGCTGTTAGAAAAAAAAATGCCTCTGATAGAGTTGCTTGACACAGGGTTGTCATGAACCTTTAATTTGCAAAACAAATGAAATATCTGCATAAGTTCAAAAAAGTAAAGCACAATAAAATGAGGTATGTTTGTAATAATGAAGTGTGTAAAATTGTTGTGAAATAAAATTGTCTCCTTTTTATTGAGACAATTAATTTGGATCTAAAATGAGCCAACCCATGTTTATTTGCTGGAATGGAGAAATATGGAACAGACTTGTTAGTGCCCATGGTACTTAGTGACTGTGGATTGGTGATATGAACAGATAGTATCTCTTTCATTGTATAGGCTTTGAGGTCAGGCTCTCTTTGTTCCCCTTGTATTGATACATTGCCCAACACAGACAGATGCTCAATGAATATTTGTTAAAAGAAAAAATGTCATTAATATAATAGAATTTTGTGACCCAAAGAGGTTATTGATTAGGACCTCCATTGACAGTATTAAAGCATTGGATGAAAATTGGACAAGGCATTGACAGTTGATTTCCAAATCCTCTTTAGAACCAAATTGTATTCTTACTATTATATTTTGATTTTTAAAAGTTAATTTTCAATGCATTCCTTCCAGATGATCTAAAGTAGGAGTGAAGTGACATGAGTCACACTATAAAATCTCATTTATATATTTATACGACGTAAAGAAAATCTCCTAGTCTCTCAAAAATGATCATGAAGGTGTATAATTCTACTTCCAAATGCAAAGTACACTTATAAAATGAAGAAAATAACATTTTCTTTCCAAAACTCAGCCAGTTGTGAATAGGACCAGAGGAAGATAAGTACATGAAAGTGTTTTCAAATTGCTAATTTCATGTAAATGAATTATTTTGCAAAAGTCTTTTTGGTGTAGCTTATTCAAAAAAACACATAGCTGTTAAAAAAACAAAAACAAAACCCAAACATGTACTGAGTATATCTTTCAAATGAAATTGTGTTACCTTTAACAATGCAAATTCTGATCTTTTGGTTTCCTAGTAGGTCAAAGAGCTTAGCTCTTTATCACACCTGTATTTCATCTTGGGTTAATCCTGTATCTGAGAGTTCCTGCAGGAAGTGATATAATTGGTGTCTTTTTAGGACATTTCACATTAGAGGCTCAAAAGGTTGAAGTTGCTCGAGGACTTGCTCACAAATGTCTTAGATATATGAAGCTTTATAATACTGATACCTCTTTTATTTAAGGAATAATGAGTATTTATTTCATTTATGAAATAATTGGTACATAATTTAAATTCACAGTTAGTAGTTTGAATGTAAAAAATGATTCCGTCGACCAATCAATAATATTGTTTTCTGTTATCTTTTTAGTGCTAATGATTAATATCTGTTAAATAATTTAGTTTCTTGTAGATGCTTTTATTATAAAATGAATCTTGGAGATGTGTTCCTATCTGGAGAAAATAAACATAGGAAACCTAACTATTCTAACTGACATTGGATCTTTTCCATTGATTTCTTTTTTTTTCTTTCTTTCTTTCTTTTTCTTTCTCTTTTTTCTTTCTTTCTTTCTTTTTCTTTCTTCTTTCCTTCTTTTTTTTAATTTTTGTTTTTTTAAAGATTTTATTTATTTGACAGAGAGAGAGAGAGAGATCACAAGTAGGCAGAGAGGTAGGTGGAGAGAAAGGAGGAAACAGACTCCTAGCCGAGCAGGGAGCCCGATGTGGGGCTTGATCCCAGGACCCTGAGATCATGACCTGAGCTGAAGGCAGAGGGTTAACCCACTGAGCCACCCAGGCGCCCCTCTTTCTTTTCTTTTTAACTCAAATAAATTCAACAGGTTCTAGACAAGTAGCACATAATGGAAAATGGACATACCATTCCCGTTACATTTTCCTAAAGAATCAAAACAAGAGTCCTATGTTGGTGAGAGTTTTTTATGATTTTTCTTTGCTAATGATTTTGGAAATTCAAGATCAAGTGACAAAAGAAAAAGATATGTTGAATTTCATGACTCTGACCAGTCAGGTGAAGTGATTTGACATTTAATACCAAATTCACTGACAGTTGTTTGGGAACTGTTTGTTCAGTGTACTGTGAAAAAAAAAAAAAACCCCACAATTTATTTCATTAAAAAGAATAGAACACTGATGATGGCCAAACTTTAGGGCAACTAAATTTTTGTAGGAAAAAAGCAAATTGTTCAAGATCTTAATGAAATAGAGTAAACTAGAAAACTGACATATGTGGGGATTTTGAACAAGAATCACCAACATTTTTTCAGCCTCACTGCAAAATCAGGTATAATTTCCCAGGATACCGACTTCATTCAGTAAAGAATGTTTCCATCATTTTGAACAGAGATGAGATGCTATGACATTTGGCTAGAGGATTTTATGGATGGCAGTGATTGTATGTGTGGTCTTTGAAAATACCATGATCATTGTCAACATAGCTAGGATGTATTTCATTAGAATCTGTGCAAACTGTCCTAAATTAGAAAACAAAGAAATTAATGAGTCTGTTTTTCATGTCATTGAGACCATGGAATGAAGATCATGCAAGTCTGTTTTTATTGCCACACCCTTTTTGGAGATATATAAGAGTCCCTGGGCAGATGGCAACATTCACACTTGGGAAACACACGTCCATATCAAACAAAATCCTCGGCTCCTGACATCTGAGCTACTACTATGGCAACTACTACGGTGGCCTGGGCTGTTGATGTGGAGGCCTGGGCTATGGCTATGGCCTAGGCTATGGCTGTGGTTGTGGTAGCTTCAGAGGCCTAAGTTGGGGCTGGGGAGGCCACAGATATGGCTGCTGCTGCCCATCATGTTATGGAGGATATGAATTTTCTAGCTTTGATTGAGAATGAAAAAGATTGGTGCTTTGGAACTTCAGAATTCTAATACTACCCTACTGCTAATTCTTTCGAGTCTTTCTACGTCCAACGAAATCCAGATGCTGCTCTGACCATCTAGCTGTATGTACAATGAAAAGGATCAGAACTCATACTGAAGCCCTGAAATTGATCAACAACACTTCATTCCATGAATTGATTGGGAATTTTACAGATTGTCACTGGAGGCATTTCTGTGGCCAATTTTTAATAAAGCTATATTGTTTTACTTGATCTCATGTTAATGTTTGCTAATTGTTAAAGTTACCACATGGACCGATTACTGTGCTTTAGGATTATTCTTTCAGGGATCACCTCTTCAGAGAACTTTGTGTTACATTTTTGTTAAAAGTATAGTCTCTTCTTTGGACCTCAGCTTTAAAAGTGAAGTTTTTCTCTGGTTTCTTTAGACCTTTCTACCTATTTTTCAACAAAAATCATCCTATAGGGAAGCGAATGTAATTTTTTCTTCTTAGTGATTTTTGGAAGCTGGATATTTCTTTGCAGGGCCAACTAGAAAGCTTTTAATTACCAGACAATGGAAGAACAGCAAGGGAAGTTGGAGTAATTTGGGGTTTGGCAAGAAAGAAGAACATAGATTTGAAAGAGATTGTCCTAGACAGTTTATCATATGTGATGATTTTTTTCTTTCTTTCTCATAAGCTGCAGCAGAAGAACAATGAGAGTCACTGTTAGTCTTTATTTCCCTAGAGACTTTTATGTAGCTTGCTGAAGGGTGATTGAACTAAAGAAAAACCAAAGACTAAAGGAAGAGCCTTTGGAAGTGATTTGAGGTTAAGCTGTTCTGAATCTGGCATGAACAGGCTTCTGGAACTGTGCCTTGCACAAAACATAGGCTCAAAAAACATTTATTGCATAAATAGAAGTAATTAGTGAGAAACCTACTGTGTGTCAGCTATTTTACAAGGTGTTATATATATATTTTATCATTTAATTTTCTTAATACTCCAAAACATAGGAATTAAAGTATAAAAAAGCTCTTTAAGTTTTCAAACAACTCCACGAAGTAGTTAGAAGAGTGGAAAAATAGAGAATTTGGAGACAAAGAGGCTGGCATTGTGTTCCTTCTTCACTACTAACTGTATGACATAAGACAAGTTTCTTAACTTCATTGATACATTTTTAGTCAATTAACTCTGACCATAATTTTTACTTTCAAGATCTGTTGTAAAATAAACCTACCCTTCATGACATGCATATGCAGGCAAACAAAAAAGTATATATCATGGTGTATAGAACAGCTGGTAACTCCAATTTTCTAGAGTTGCTGTAACAAGATGTCACCAACTGGGTATCTTAAAACAAGAGAAGTTTATTACCTCTAGTCCTGGAGGCTAGAAGTCCAAATTCAAGATGTCTGCAAGGCTGCATTCCCTCTCTACAAGGCTGTAATCCTCTCTGGCATCTTCCTAGAGGTAGCTGGCAATCTGGATCTCCTTGACTTGTTGCTCCGAAGTAACAACTCCAGTCTCTATAGTCAGTGTCACACTGTATGCTTCCTCAGGGTGGCTATGTCTCCCTCCCTTTATGACTCTCTGTCTCTGTGTCCAAATTTCCTGTTCTTCTGTGGACACCAGGCATATTGAATAACCACATTGACTTCGGGTCCACCCTCATGAACTTATCTTGACCTCATCTCAACTTGATTAAACTGCAAAGACCTGATTTCACATCCACAGATATGGGGTGGACAGGTGAGGTCTTCAATGTATCTTTTGTGGGGACACAGTTCAACCTGTAACAGTGACCAATGTTTTATGCTTAATATTATTACTTTATTTAGATTATATAAGTTAACGAATGATAGAATAGGAGCAGATGATTCACCCAGTAGAATTTTGACTTTAGTCTTAAAATCCTTTTCACAATTCTAAGTATCTCTTTCTGTAACTGAGAGATTTAAAGAGAGAAGATGATGACTGATTTAGAATGGACTGTGTTTCAACTGACAATTAGAAGGTCATTTATAACTGCCCATTAGAGACCTTGTGGTTTTAATTTATATCCTCTCATAAATATGCACAGTCAAGCAGCCTCATAAACAAAAGCAGAGACATTAGCCCAAGGCAGCTCATAATTGATTTCAGAGAACTGGTTTGTGATTCTTTACTATCTGCTCAAATTAACTATGCAAATAGAGATCTTTCCCGAAATTTTCATTGTCAAAGAGATGTTACCTTTATAAGATGATGTATACTTTCCTCCACATCTTTCAGCTCATCTCTTAGACAAACCTAGTCAAATCCAAAGCCTACTTTGGGTTTTTTTCAATTGTCTATTCTTGGAAATAACAAAATAAATATTAGGTCTCATCAAAATCATACTTTCCTCATTTCTAGAATTTCTTTTTATTATATTTCTTTTCTTTTCTTTTATTATAATATTTATATAATATTTTATTATCAATATTATTTTATTTATTTATTTATTAATATTATTTTAATCTAGAACTTATTCTTTGATTTCTCAATAGGAAATAATTGGGTAAAGACATGTCTTGGGCCTTTGAACAACATCTTTTACTGCTCTCTTACACAAATACCATTACAAGATTTGTCAAATTGAAAAATTGGAAGAAGTAATTAACTCATGATGCTTCTTTTTAGTTATAACATCCTATGATCCTTTAGAAGAATCCAGATAACTTAAAATATGTTAGTCTTTTCAGGGTTTGGGGTGAAGTAGAAGAGACAGTAAGCCTTCTAGCATAATAACTTTTTTCCCATATCCTGAGCAACTCTATTGTTTCAACAAATTCCTGTGAGGTATATGTTTGGTTAATTGAAGAATTATTTCAGGACCAGCCTGCCCTAACACTCGATTAAAGCAATCTCCTATATCCACTTCCCATGAACAAGGCCCTTGGTGCCCTTAACTGTTAATATTTCCAACAATTTTGTCAGTCTAACAATTATAGAAACTCCCTCCAAGGATTTACCTTTTTTCTTTTATATTAAGCTCTTAGATTTTCTTAATGTTAATGAAACTAGATCTTAAGAAGTTTAGGGAAGTACAAAACTTTCTAATTCTTTTATTGTTTGCCTGAGAAAGCTAGAGGCAAAGGGATAAACACTTTTGCAAATGTTCCAGTTTTTAAGGACATTTGATTTTGTCTAGTGAATGTTAATGTATTTATTCATTCATGGGTCCTCTATTTTGCAAACTTATTTTTAAGTCACTTTTTTTTTTTTACTCAAGATGTATTGGTTTGCATGTTGTCGTTTATTTATTCATTTAGTTTTTACATTTGGAAAAATTTAAGATGATATAAAAATTATGCCTCAGAAACTGCTGACTAACTATATATTAGGAGACTGATTTTCACCACTTTTATTAAAAAGGATCATGGTTTTTCATTATTTTCCTGAGTAAATTCTATACTATTTAATGATAAAAGAAGTGATATGGATAACGTGATATTTAAGAAGTACCTTAGAAGGATAATTAACGGTTGGAAAGTATTGTTATTTTATAAGAGAACTACTTGGTGTTATGAAACTTGTTTTTAAAATTGAAATGTAGAAAGAAGTACTTTGAAGATAGAAATATCATTTCATCGCAGCCACAGATTTGTTTTGAAAAACGCAAGCTAAACAAAAAGAAAATGAACAGAGTGCTTTACAAGCAAGTTCAGACCTTCTCTCAAATATGAAAGGAATGGTTTTATAAACTCGTCTGTGCAGTTTTTATTAGAAGAAGAATTTGATGTATCTTCAAGGATTCTTAATCTCGCTCTTATTTTTTAAAATATTTTATTTATATTTGAGAGAGAGAGAGCATAAGTAGGCAGAGGGGCAGACAGAGGGGCAGGCAGGGAGGCGGGAGAAGCAGGCTCCCTCCTGAGCAGAAAGCCTGATGTGGGGCTTGATTCCAGGACCCTGGGATCATGACCTGAGCAGAGGCAGATGCTTAACTGACTGAGACACCCAGGTGCCCCTTAATCTCACTTAATCCCTCTTAAAGGGATATGGAAGTTCCCACATAGATAGTTGTGATGCAGACTGCCCAGTCTACCTAATGAAATCCTTAGCTCCTGACACCATGAGCTACAATAGAAATCACTAAAGAGAAACCTGGACTGTGAGTTTGGATGTGGATGGGGCAGTTTCCATGGACTGGTCTATAGATGTGGTTCTGGGTGTGGGTATGGAGGTATCATCCATTTAGTAGTTGGTTCTTTGGCTTCTACTGAATTACCATCTTGATTAACTGAAAACTGGGTACAAGAAGCAGACTTGACAAAGTAGACTACAGTTTGCAAAGTTACCATTAGCCTAATAGGTCCAAATACTCAACAGCTACATCTCTAAAACAACTTATTCTGCAGTTGTACTGATGTCTTTAGACATCTTTTACTAGTTCTTCAAAGCTGAGAAGAAATTAACTCACACTTAATCATCAAGCTTTGGTGTTAAAGAGGCTTGGATTTGGGTTTGGCTCCACTACTCCTTAACTCCGTAAGCTTGAACAAGTTAATTGCTAGATGCTTTCATTTCCCCTCCGCAAGGGGTGTGTGGTGCCCTTCTCCTGTGGTTTCTCATGATAGTTAACTGGAATTGATTCCTCATCATAGAATTGGGATGTTCAAATGTTATTTATTCATTTATTCTAATTAATTGATTAATTAATTTTAAATAAAATTGTGATGTTTATACAACTTAGGAATGATCGTTGTAAATTTCATTTCTTTAATGACCTTTGATTTAAAAAAATAAAAGCAAAAGCAAACATGAATTTTGCCTTCATTCACTTATTTCACAAATTATTTTCTTTTTTTATTCCTGATGAAATAAGCTACTAAGAGCAATTATTGTGGTCTCTTGGGCTATGGCTATGGACATGCAAGTTTAGAGATTTAGGTCCTTCCTTTGCTGGCTACGGGTACAGCTCTGGGTGAGTGTGGATATGACAGCTGCTGCCTGTCTTGCATGATGGAATTGTTAGATTAAAAGTTTCTATTGAAGGACTGCCATATAATAAATGTGATATTTCAAAGAAGCATCGGAACCGTCAAGGTTAGTGTCTAAGAATCAACAAACCAGACATGAGATACAGATGACTGAAAGTGTAGATGTGAACTTGGCAAAGACTATTTATGTTTAAAGAAATACGTTGGTGTCCTGTGAGTCCTCATTCTGAAGAGAAGTAGGATATTCTCTCTTCCTTACTTGTATGAGCAAGGTTCTAGTAAGAACACTCACAATGCATGATATTATTTTTCTTCAGTTATGTGCACAATAGACTAGGATCTGACTCCCATCTGTGGAATCTTATGGGTGAGAAGGAATGTCCAGCTGGCTGCTTTAATAATGAGACCAAAGGAGAAGACATTACTTTGGCATCAGGGAGTAATACTGGAAATCACCAGAAAAAGAATACATGTATTTGCAAAATCTAAGCAAGAGCTCATTGATAGAACTGGCATGAAGCCATTTTTTGCTGTAGCCAAGAGTACCACTTGGCATACAAAATTAGACTCTAAAGTCATATTAATAGTGGCTTTATAAATATATACTGATTTATATATTTCTGAAAAAATTTTCCCTTTGAGGTGCTAAATGGATATGTAGCTAGTGATTTTGGCTTCTTCTGTAATCATAATTTTGGTACGTCTTTGGAATTGCTTTCAGAGTTGAAGCTATGCTTCCTCAGTGAGGGTAAATTTGGTGTGCATTTTTAAATAAAAATATTTAAAAGTAATTTAAATACAAAAGTGTTCATAGCAACATTGTTGGTGGCATCCCAATGCTGTGACAACCAAATATCCTTTAAATATTTGTCTATTTAAACAGCTGTGCCACATACGTATGATGGAGTTCTACTCACAGTGAAAAGGAAGGAACTATTGATAACATTCAATCCATTGCAAAAAATCTCAAAGATATAATTCTGAATAAGACAGTCTTAAGAATTACATAGTGTAGGATTCCGCTTATTTGGTATTCTTAAATATTCTAATCTGTAGTAATAATAAACAGATTAGCAGTTGACGAGATTATAGACAGGAGGTTGGTATCACTATAAAGTGATTGTATAAGGGAGTTTGGGAAGAGTGAACTTGTTCTGCATCATGATCATTTCAACTGATACAGAAAACAAATTTCAACATACAAAATTCAAAGTACATTAAAAAAAGACTTAGCAAATTAAGAATAGAAAAACATGTCTTCATTCTGATAAAGGTATCTATAAATAACCTGATTAAAGAGATAGTTGATGGTGAAAGCTGAATGTTTTCTTCCTAAGATTAAAAACAAGGGAAGATATCCACTCTGAGTACTCATATTTAGTATCAAATAGGAAGGCTGGTCAGTAAAATAAGGCAAATAAGAGAAATAAAGGGCATATATGTTAGAAAGAGAGTAATAAAACTCTCCCTGTTCACAGATTACATGATTATATATGTAGAAAATCCTAAAATATCTGAAAAAAACTCCAGAATAAATAAGTGAGTTTAGCAAGATCCCAGATTACAATGTCTAAACAGAAGTAGATCTCTGAGGGAATCCAATCATAAAATTATACTGTAAATAAATTAGAAATATCATATTTCCCCAGATCTTTTTCATCAGTTGTACAGCACCAATTAGAGGTACTAACATGCAAAGAAGTAGAATAGTTAAAAAGAAAACTAGTTTATCTTACCAATAACTAAATATAGCCTAAAATAGGAATAAGGAAGAATCTTTGGGATGTGTCTTTTTTGTTGTTTATTTGTTTAGAGAGAGAGTGTGAGCAGGGGCAGAGGGAGAGGGAGAGGATCTCAAGCCAACTCCATACTGAACATAGAGCCCAACACTGGACTTGATCTCATGACCCTTAGATCTTATGACCCTTATCTCATGACTTGAGCCTAAATCAAGAGTTCGATGCTTAACGGATTGAGCCATCCAGGTGCCCCTCTTTGGGATGCCTCTTGAGCTTATATTATAATGGGTTTACGAAAAAGGGTCTCATTCTTCTAACTGGTGAGAATATTTCAAAGAGTAGGGGACATTGCTACTTTGCTTGTCACTATTCCCAATAGAGAAAAGTCTTGTGCCAGCATGGTACACCAGCAAAGTACTAAAAAAGCAGGATATTATATCTAAATGTGATAATAGAGAATAGTCTCAGATGCCCTAAGGACTTCAGAGGAATACAGGAGTTGGTCCAAAAGCTCCTGGCTCTTGAGAAAAACAAAGAAATTAATTCCAAGATCCTATTAGTAATGAGTTTCCACATCAATTACTCCGGTGGTCTTAGCTATCACCTTGATGATTTTGGAAGCTGGAGATGTGACTGTGGCAATGGCTCTGTCTATATTGGCTATGGGAAGTTCAGCTAGTGCCACTATGGTCTCTCTTTCTGTAGAAGATCTTGGTTCTCTGGGTTCTACTGAAAAATCTGCCAATCACTAAAACAATAGAATTTTCTTCTCACTGTTACTGATGACTTTTTTTTAACTTCCTGTTTTCAAAGTCAAGCCTATTGTTAACCTCATTACCTGCAAAGATGGCTACCATTACACACCATTACAGAAGGCACTTGGAAGCAAGCAGGGCAAGAAAGACTCACTCCTTTCAGGAGAATGTCATCACAGAAAACTGGAGTTCCTTGCAAAAAGGCTGCATTTTGGGACTGCTGCTACTTCATTGGTTCATAGATAGTTTTGTTTCTGTTTTCTTATAAAGTGTCTTCATTGACATAATAAACTTGGTTTTGTTTTGATTTATGTTAAAAAGTTTTATACACCCTCCAGTGTATTTTATTTTTTTGCAAAACCTAAATAATTTTTTGAAACAAATATATGCCAATATTTGTCCATATATGATTATTTTTATTATTAATATTTTTTTAAAGTATGCCCACAAAAGTGTTTAAAATTAACACTTGTTTTATCTGATCTTGCTCAGAATGCTGCTGTCTGACTTGACATGCAAGAGAACCAATGAAACTTGATATTCCTAATATCCTCCAAAATTTTGCCCTCTTATCCCACAAACATAAATTTTAACTTATCATTTCTCCATCTCTAATGTAATTACAGACCACTAATAATCTTCACTGCTAAATGGGAGAGGGCTCTTCCTTTGTGTATAGTAATTATTTCCTTGCTTTAACTACAAGTCTAAGGGGAAAGCATTCATCTGTGTTCTGTGGGCTTGCGTGGTACTTGTCTTCTTGGGTATTCACTTGTTGACTGAACTCTGTCTTGTCTTCTTGGGTATTCACTTGTTGACTGAACTCTGCCTTGTCTTCTTGGGTATTCACTTGTTGACTGAACTCTGCCTTGTCTTCTTGGGTATTCACTTGTTGACTGAACTCTGCCTCTCTCTGCCCCTTCAATAGATCTGTATCTCAGAATTTATTCTTACTCTTGTCGAAACCTTTTTATACATTTGGTTTTAGACACTGAATTAATCTTCTTTCCCTCGGTTTACCTCTGGTGTTAGCCTTTTGTTATAGTCTTAGGTTTCCTATGTGCCCTGGTCTCTTCCTCAATCTTCAACTGTTTTTGGTCTCTACTTCCCATTTTTAGGGGTTTATATTACTGTCCTCTTTTTTTATTTATTTTTATTTTTATTTTACATAGAGTGCACATATATCTGTGAGCTGGGGTGGGGGAGGGGCAGAAGAAGAGGGAGAGAAAGAATCTCAAGCAGACTCCATACACAGTGTGGAGCCCGAGTGGGTCTCAATCTCATGACTCTGAGATCATGACCTGCACCGAAATCAACAGCAAGCTGCTTAACCAACAGCCACACAGGTGCCCCAACCTCATTTTTAAAAAACTATTCTTGTCCACTCTTTCAACTATAAAATATGAATCTCATCAAATTTCTGCTACATATCACCCTTGTTCTCACTTCACTTTTACCAAGATAGTATTTTCAACTGTACAGTATTCTGATCATGGCTTGGCTACATCCTTATATCCCTCAACTCACTTTATCAATGATATTGATCATCAATACCATCTTTTGAAATTCCAGCTTTTGTTTAGCTCTTCCTTTTCCATGCTTGCTCATATACAGGTGCATTGGTCTAGAGAAGTACAGCCTTGTTGAGTTGTCTTACATTAAACTTATAATTTTAAGTCCCAAGTGGCATTCAGCCATGCACGGAAATTCTCCATTTTCCTACCAAATTAGCTTTGCCACTGTCTAAAATTTAACTATTGCGTTCCTCATCATTTTTTAAACTTCAGACATAATTTGCTTTAATCTTCATCCAATTTATGGCTTCTTTCCAATTCCACTGTTGAACCAAAGTTGAACATCAAGCAATTATCACTTCATTTATTTCTTATTGCTGCTGCAACAGATAATCACGAACTTAGTGTTCAAAATGACTCAAATTATGATCTTGTAGTCTCTGTGGTCAGAAATCCAGGCACACAACGGCACATGTGACTTATCTCTTTAGTCTTACAATGCCAGAACAAATTTGTTAGCAGGCTGCATTCATTTCCGGAGGTTCTGTAGAAGAATTTGCTTCCAAGCTCCATCTACTTGTGACAGAATTCAGTTCCTGTGGTTGCGGGGCTGAAGTCTCATTTCCTTTCTCAGCCTCTGGAAGCCCCTGGTATTCCATGGCTCATAGACCCTGCTCCTCTGTCTTCAAAAGCACCAGTAGCAGGTCGAGTCCTCCTTATAGGTTTAATATATGACTTCCATTTCTGCCTCTCTCTCTCTGCCTCTTTCTCTGCTGACATACCTAACTTCTCTGTCTTTCTCTCCTGCTTTTAAAAGCTCATGTGAGGGGCGCCTGGGTGGCTCAATGGGTTGCGGCCTCTGCCTTCGGCCCAGGTCATGATCTTGGGGTCTTGGGATTTAGCCCTGCATTGGGCTCTCTGCTCAGTGGGGAACCTGCTTCCCCCCTCTCTCTCTGCCTGCTCTCTGCCTACTTGTGCTCTCTCTCCCTCTCTCTCTGTCTCTCTCTCTGTCAAATGAATAAATAAATAAATAAAAATCTTAAAAAAAAAAGAGCTCATGTGATGACACTGGGTTCACTTGGATGATTCAGGAATAATCTCCCTATTTTAAGGTCAGCTGGTAAATAACTACATCCGCAAGGTCCCCTCAGAGTGGTATCTAGATTCATCTGAGATTAAATAACTGGGAAAAAGAAAACTTGATGGGATGTATTTGGAATTCTGTCGAGCACAACCATCCTTCAGCAAACATACGTATATCCGCATATTATAGTGCATGATTGGTCTTTGTTCTGTCCAAAAGCCACTGTGCACTGGAAGCCACCCCCTCTCTCCCAGTCAGGTCTCTTATTTTTCAATTATCTTTCAGCATCATTTACACTGAATTTACTAATTACTCTTTATTGATACATTTTTGTCATTGATCTTCTGATCACCATGGTCCCACTTCCCTCCAGTGACACCGACCACCCTATCTCAGGCTCCTTTGTTGGGTTCCTGGGTTCTTTCCTACCTTACATTCAGGGTTCCTCAGGGCAGAACTCTTATCTACTTACTTTTTCTCCAGCTAATCCACGCAGTTTTGTGTTGCAAACACCATTCAAATACTTACGTATCTCCAATTTATGTCTCCTGTCTGACCTCTTCCATCAAGCTCACATTGCGTATCCTACTACCTATTCAATATTTTATTTTATTTATTTTATTTATTTATTTGACAGAGAGAGAGAGATCACAAGTAGGCAGAAAGGCAGTCAGAGAGAGAGAAGGGAAGCAGGCTCCCTGCTGAGCAGAGAGCCCTATGCAGGGCTCGATCCCAGGACTCTGAGATCATGACCTGAGCCGAAGGCAGAGGCTTTAACCCACTAAGCCACCTAGGCACCCTCTATTCAATATTTTAAATAAATATTTTTGTGTCCATGCCAGATCTCTTGGTCTTTTTACACTCTGTCTCCATTCAAGCTTCCCCTCAAATATAATACCAAAGGCATTTGACAAATTTAAGCCTCAAACCAAGCAACCTTAATTCCTCTTTTTCTAATACCCACCATCAATGTCCTATACACCAACATGCTCTTATACAGTAAACCACCAACTCTGCAATAACTTTGGATTCCAAGCTTCTGTACTTGAGCTCTTACAATTCATAAACCACACAGTAGCAAGTTGTCAGTTAGATCACCCCTTTCTCTTAAGCATCTTCCATAGATTTCCATTGCACTTGAAATTCTATTAAAAATCATCATCAAGGCCCAGAAGGCCCTGTATAATCTAAACCTTGCCTAACTTTCTCTCCCACCATTACTTCCTCCCATTAACTATAATCTAGCCATGGTAACTTTCTCCCTATGTCATCATACTAAAATAATTCCCACTTTGAAACATTTACATATGCATTTCTTTCTTTCCAGTTTGTTCTTTGACTTAAACATGTATACATGTGTCTTCTTTATTTCATTCTTATGTTAAAATATCATCTCATAGAGACTTTTCTCGATTATCTCTTATTATAGCATCTCCCCCAATGCTTTCACTCTGTATATAATTACTTTAGTTTCTTCATACATATTATATCTAATAGATATACCAGTAGATTTATTTACCATCTTCTCCCTGGAATGTAATATTAATAAAGATAGGCATTTTGTTTTAATCTTTACTTCTGAACATAGAAAATTGGCATAAAGTGAGCTCTAAGTAAGTATTTGCTGAACAATTGAATCCTACGATGGGATCTCTGTCTTATCCCTACATTATTAGTTATGTAGGGATAACTTGCTATCCTCTAGAATCTTCTGGGGAGCCTTTAAAAATATTGATGCTTGAAACTTATTACAATTATTTTATTTTTTATTTAAATTCAATTTAATTAACATATATTGAATTTTTAGTTTCAGAGGTAGAATTTAGTGATTCATCACTTGCATACAACACCTAATGCTCATAACCTCAGGTGCCCTCCTTAATGCCCATCACCTACTTACCCCATTCCCCTATTCAACTTTCCTCTAGAAACCCTTGGTTTGTTACCTATAGTTAAGAGTGTCTTACGGTTTGCCTCCCTTTCTGTTTTCATTTTATTTTATTTTTCCTTCTTTTCCCCTATGTTCATTTGCTTTGTTTCTTAAATTTTACATTGGCGTGAAATCATATGGAATTTGTCTTTCTCCGACTGACTTATTTTGCTTAGCATAATAATCTCTAGTTCTATCCACGTTTTTGCAAATGGCAAGATTCATTCTTTTTGATGGCCGAGTAATATTCCACTGTATATATAAATACTACATCTTCTTTATTTCTGGACGTGGGGTTGGCCACTCCCCTCATTGAAAGAGTATAAAAAGTTCCATGTATATTGGTGACATTGTGAGCTTCTATAAATCTACTATGGTAGCTTGGATCTTGGCTCTGTCTCCACCCTAACTACAGATTGATGAACATAGTGCTTATGGCTATGGCTTCCACTGTCCTTCTTTCTATGGAAGATATTTGTTCTTTCTAATGTTTTATTCAGAAACTTAGTGGTGACAGATGGTAGCTACACTTGTGGTGAGTATAGCATAATGTATAGAGTTATCAAATCACTGTGGCGTATAACCTGGAAACAATGTAACATTCTGTATCAACCATACGTCAATAAATTTACAAAATACAAATGAAAATACAAATAATATCAGCACAAAAAAAGGAAACTCATCTTTTATATGACTAGCACAATCATTCTACAGAGTTCCTTAATCTTGTCAATGTTATTTTCACTTTGGATTTCTTTAATTTCAATTAGTTTATTTGGAGCCCACCTTTGGCCACAAAAGGTAAGAGCCCACCAAAGCCACGTACTTTGGGACTAGCTTTAATATTCGGGATGGATTCCTCTCATTATTATGGCTCACTTATATGGCACTAACTTCCTTATTTATTATAATAATCCTGGTCATATTTCCAATAAACTTATTGCCATTGCAAATTTGATTTCTTGTCTGTGCATTAAGATGAACTTGGTTTATGTGAGTTTTTGCAATGTCTAAGCAATATATTTTTATACAGAATAATTATTTTTCCTCTGGGATTACTTTTCTTAGGAACAATTCTTTAGAAAGTATTCTCATAATAATTGAGCTAAGATACTTTCTTGAAAGAGAGCTTTTAGGACTATTCAGTATTTCTCGCACTCTCGACAGGTATTCTAATTTTAGGTGTGGAGCTTGGCTAACTGCCTTAAAACTTGAATTTAGTTATTTATCTCTGATTTGCATTTCTGCAGCTTAAGTTTCCATAATTTTTCCTCCTTTCTATAGATTACACAGAACTGAAAACTCTGGCTCTAACTCATGGCAAATGTTATTATAGAATTTGTTATTTTGGCTACTTTGACTAACCAGGTTTTTCACTGCTCCTATAACTTTATGAAGAGCCCTGCCTTCAATGTTTTGCCATATTTTTGGAAATTCTGTGGAAATAATTGTTATCAAGTAAGGCAAAATATATTGCAGCTGTATATAACTAGAGAAAATGCGTATATAAATTGCTTTCCCCCTTAGATTCTAATTTTTGAGAACCCAGTTTTTAAATTAAATCTTTACTCAGCCTTTCAGAAAAAAAAATATTATTATCATCACAAAGATAAGAAAACAGAAATAGGTTAAGTACTTTATCAAGGTCAAATAGCAAGGATAAAGCCATGGAAAGTTTGAAAGAATCCGGAACTGATTCAACCATGAAAAGTATTAAATGAAATAAATTGTAATAAAATTTAAACTGAGCTGAAATCTGGGTGCCCGAATGGCTCAGTTGGTTAAGTGTCTGCCTTTGGATCAGGTCATGATCTCGGGGTCTGGGGTTTGACCCCCACATTGGGCTCCCTGCTCAGCGCAGGAGTCTACTTTTCCTCTTCTGTCTCTGTACCCCCACTCGTTCTCTCTCTCTCTCTCAAAGAAATAAATAAAATCTTAAAAAAAAAAAACAGCTTAGCTAATGTCATGAAGCAGCTACATACTTTTGTGCCTTTTTCTTAGGAAATTGATTAAAGAATTTCTTAGTAATACTAGCTACTCTTCTCAAGGATGGGTTAGGATAATCATTTTGATGGTGTCCTTTGAACTCAAAAGGCATCTTCACCATCAAAACTTAATTTTTAGCTCCTATGAGCTTCTATATAACAAGAAGGGCAGGTTAGACTATGACTGGTCTTGATGTGTTGATGGTCTGGGTTTAAAATTTGGTGAATTTGATGATTTAGATCATGATCAGCAGATACTTACTTTCTACAGAAATAATCGTTTCTTTACATTCCATTAAAAATTGTATTGAGCTTCTTTTGGACCTTCATTATTGTAGTCTGTTTCTTCTGTTCCTTTAATGTCATTAAAATCACATATAGTCTTAAACTCTTTATTGCAACTGCTGGCCTACCATGGACTACTAATGAAGCAACCTGCAGACTGCATACTCAAGAACAAGCTGAAATAAGAGGGCCTATTTCTCTGATTTAGAATTTCACCCATCTAGACGGAATTTCTTTTATTAACATTGTGCTAACTTCCTTATTCCATCGAGAAGATACCTGTTCATGTTTCCAATAAAGTTACTTTATTGACAGAACAAATGTGATTTAAATTTTATTTATTTATTGAAGTGGACTTTTTTCACTTGGGTTTTGCCAAAAATTTTACAATGAACAATGTATATTTCCTTTTGAATTATATTTATTAATGATCGCTTCTAAGAGATCTAGTTTTCTTATATGATGTCATCCCTTCTTAGAATTATACAATATTACTGTAATTCAAATATATAAGAACTAATTAAGCATAATTTTCCCCAAAATGATAAAGACTTTGCCCTTTCATTTAATAGACATAAATTCTAAGATATCTTTTTTCCCTGGCTGTTTCAATTTCATTGGGCACCTTTAAGTATCTTCAAAGCTAAATAAGAAAGGAATCTTCTATGATGCTATGTTTATTTCTTTGATAATAATTGCTTTTGTGTGTGGAGATAGAAAGTATGCAGGGCTTAATGCTCTATGGTTAAGGAGCTTTGATGCAAAGGTCAAAAACAGAGGTGGAAATTATTATTGTTTTTGTACATATGTAAAAATTGATATTTAAGGGATTGAGAAGCTGAGGTTCATATAATTTGTGATGGGTAGAACCAGGGTTTGAACTAAAGGCCTGCATGGCTCCCTGTATTAAGCTCTCAACCAATGCACTTTAGCATTTTCAAACTTATTCCAAGTAAATAGGAATTTTTTCCTATTTAGCCAAGTAAATTTCTGGCTTCAGAGGAGAGTTCTGGTTCTTTCTAAAGAAGGATAATGATAGCCAAAGACTAAGACAATTAATATGATGGAAGAAGAGGGCACATTACATGCTGTAATCCAGTTAGGTCATGCTAATAAGTCAAATGCTTTGAAGACGTGATAGTAATTACCTTTTATTGAAAGACTCTGGCTGTAAGAAATGTAGATGAAGCAGATAAGTAAATAAAATTATGCATCAGGAGCATTAAACTTCTAAAATCACAAGGCAAAGGGATAATTAGGCTGTTTTGCACATTTGTGAAAAGAAATAAGAATGAGAAATATCTATGGAGTGGACCACACCCATTATGAGGGAATATAAAAGTCCGGGTTCAGGTAGTGATGTTCATTCTCTAGAAAGTCACCTTCAATATCAAGCCAAATCCTCAAGCCCTGACACAATGACCTACTACTACAGCAACTACTATGGTGGCCTTGGGTTTGGCCTTGGTGGTTTTGGTGGCCTCGGCTGTGGCTATTGTTCTAACTATGGTCTTGGAGGCTTTGGTGGTTATGGTTGTGGCTACTTTCATCCCACTTTCTATAAGAGATACTGGTCATCTGGATTTTACTAAAAATATTGTCCAAAGCATAAAAATTCATGGATTTTCCATTATTTTCATCAAACGGTTCTTTTGATTTCTCACTTTTTTCAACTATGACATAGTTGAGAGACTGCCTTAGCCACTGAAGAAGACATCTAAAAGTAATCTCTGGATCAGTGGGGAACTATTTTCTTGATCAAAAATTTCATCTCTCCAGCTGGATATCCTCATTCCTGCTCTATCACTGACATCAGCTTTCTTCTTTATTTCTTCTGTGATATTTCTGGGTGTATTTTGAAATAAACTTCACTCATAAATTATTGAATGTTATTGTATTTATTTTAGTCTAAATGAAATTTTATTTATAACATTGGTATTTACCATATCTCATCGAAAACATCCTTATTTCATCCTTAAAAAAAAAAAATGATACTCATAAAGGGGCACCTGGGTGGCTCAGTTAATTTAGCATCTGCCTTCAGCTCAGGTCATGATCCCTGGGGGCCTGGGATTGAGCCTTATGTTGGGTTCCCTGCTCAGTGGGAAGCCAGCTTCTCATCCTGCCTCTGTCCCTCCCACCTCTCATGCTTTATCTCTAATGAATCAATAAAATCTTAAAAAAAAAATACTCATAGAATTTTAGCCAGCAGCTCCTTCATTTCACATGGTGCTCTCTTTTTTTCTTTCTCATCACACTTTTTTTTGGGGGGGGAAGCAGCTCTTAAGATTGATTTGTAAACATCAAAATTAAGGTTAAATAAGTTGCTGCTCCAGATAAATTTAGACTTTCTTAACTCTAATTATTATTTTGATTAATATGGACAATTTAAATTTAAGGTAATATCTATTCTGACCTTAGTATGAATTTGAACATTAGATGAAGTGCTATTTATGGAGGAGAATCTACCTTGGGACATATGAATTGTTATTTCATGGGCTTTGCAAAATGCAGGGGCCCACTGCATGTTGCTTTCTTTTTCCAGTGTGGTCTTATACTGGTGTTTCCCTGGAAGTCAAAAGCAAAGCCACAGGTTGTTTGACTCTGTCCCCCAGATTCTGCTTTTATAGAAAGGTAGGGAATGTGAGGCTTTTTTTTTTAATCTCTGTTAAAGCCTTTTTGATTATTTTAATACTCCTGGATATAACACTTAACTTTTCAGACTTTATCCTTTACCTTTCTTCTTGTTTGAATAAATGGATATTGATTTCAAATTAATGTTTCTACTGCTTTTCCAAACTCAGATTGAGTAATGATATGTGTTCTTCATTTAAATTTTGAAAAAGCTTTTTTTAAAGATTTATTTATTTTAGAGAGAGAGGGAGTGAGAGAGAGTGAGTGAGCAGGGAGGGAGAGGCAGAGGGAGAAAGAGAAACCTGAAGCCGACTCCCTACTGAGCACACAGCCCAAGGAAGGGCTGGAGATCCCAGGATCCTGAGATCATGACCTGAGCTGAAACCAAGAGTTGGATGCTTAACCAACTAAGCCACCCAGGCATCCCAATTTTGAAAAAGATTTTATGCAGGTTTTCTCTTTGCCTCCTTAACTCAAGCATGAGACTCATTAGAGACTTCCAATTCATATATTGGCTTCTTGAGACATCAGATCTTCATTCTTTGATCTTATATGATATAATCTGTGATACAATTCTTTCTTAATTAAGTGAGATGCATTGGTCTTGATGGTTCTCCAGTGATTTTCACAGATACTGATAACAGTGTATTCAAGAACTGCAATAGATATCAGTAAAAACTCATACATATCAATATATCTACCTGTAGAAATATATATCAGCATATATTAATATAATATACATCACATTATGTAAATCAATGTCATATAATTTGTACTGTTTATTCTTGATGATGATATTAGAGATAATGTATAAGATGATTCTCATGGATTACATTTAGAGTCAGCAGTTTTCAACTCCCCATGTGGAAGGTATTTAGTGCCCTAAAATGCATCTGAGGGCCTTATCCACTCAATAAGGAAATATGTGATTCAACAATTCAACTGGAACTGATTGTTTAGAGTCCTCATATTTTAGAGATATGTAGTGAAACATTTGTAGATGCAATGCTATGTTTATCCAGTACTTGCCACGTAATAATATAATAGGGAACAAGCAGGTAGAGGTATGCATTAAGCACAATTTACAATTTTTGTTGATATTATTCAGAATAAGTAATGGGGATTTATTATACTGCCCTTTCACTTTTATATGTGTTTAAAATTTCACAACTGAAAGTTTAGAATAAACTGAATGTTTTATTTTGTGGAAAGGAAAATATCCACACTATAGAAACTAAAGAACATGCAGGGGTGGATATACCTTGCAAAAAAATTAAACAAGCTGGTTAATTATATAATGAAAATGATAACTTTGTATTAATTGGAAAAGGAAAATACAATGTTACTCATGGAACAATACAGACACCATGGTTTAAGAGCTGGTTTCGGGAGCACCTAGCTAGCTCAGTTAGTTAAGCAACCATGCCTTGATTTTGGCTCAGGTCATGATCTCCAGGTTGTGAGAGCCAGACTGCCCCTCCCCCACCCCAACATTGAGCCTCATGTCCCATGTCCGGCTCCACACTTAGTGCAAAGTCTGCTTGGGATGCTTTCCCTCTGCCCCTCCCTCCCCCTCTTCCTCCCTCTCTCTCAAACAAATAAATAAATCTTTTTAAAAAAAAGATCACTAAAATCATTATAACTTATTGACCCCCTCAGATGGAAGGAAAAATGTTTTTTTACTTCATATGATGTTACATTTTTAATAGGATCATAGCACAAAAATAAATTGGGCTTAAGGAAAAAAGATTGGAAGTCAGATAAATGCTGATGTCCTAATCATGGTCATGCCACAGAATGTCCCACCAGATTCTGAGGTCTGAATGAAAACAAGAATTTAGAGAGATGCATTTCAAAGGTGTCAAGTAGTCATAGATAGTACACATGAGGAGGAAAAGGGACAGGAGGTGCGAGCATGTTTTCAAGGACTGAACAGTGAACTGGAACCGAAAGATAAAAGTAGGCACATATTTGAATTGAAAGTAATGGACATTTGCTCTTAGACTATTCACATTTATTTTGGTTTGACTGTCAAACAAACTTATTTTACACTATGTGTCTGATTGGTGTTCTTAAGTAATTGCGGGCTATATATAGGATTCAGTATCATTACTAAGAAACATATCTAAGCTTGGCCTTTGGTCTCCTGTAGAAACATTTTAATTTAGTAGTCAAAGCGACTTTGCAATGCTTGTTTCAACGACAAAATAGTAATCTACACTTTGTTTTTTTTTTCCTGTATTTTTACACTGATCTCCAACACTATGAAAAACTAATTTTGCTAAATCCGTTTTTTATGTTTCTTTTTTTTTCCCTCTAAGTTTTTATTTAAATTCCAGCTAGTTAATGTACAGCACAATATTAGTTTCGGGTGTAGAATTTTGTGATTCATCATTTACATGCAACATCCGGTGTTCATCACAGCAAATGCCTTCCTTAATACCTGTCACCAGCTTAACCCACCTCCCTGCCCACCTCCCCTCCGATAACCCTTGGTTTGTTCACTACAGTTAAGATTCCTATTTTTATGTGCTCCCTAATATTCATCTCACCCAAGTGATTGTCAGCTGCTTAGATGTCCAAGCAATGAACTTCAACATAAATGTTAAAACACATGCACCTTAAATAAAAACAAAGAGATATCTTAGGGCCTGATGCTGTTTTTTTTTTTTTTCAATTTTTTTAAATGGATTTTATTTGTTCATTTGAGAGAGAGAGGAGACAGTGAGAGCACAAGTGGGGGAGGAGAGGAGGGAGAGGGAGAAGCAGACTCCTTGCTGAGCTGAGAGCTCGACATGGACCTTGATCCCAGGATCTGGAGATCATGACCCCAGCTGAAGGCAGATGTTTAACCATTTGAGCCACCCAGGTCCCCCTGATGTTTATTTTTGTTGTAAAGCTAATCTACACTGGTTTCTAATATTGCCTTTAAATAGGAACAAAAACAAATAAAATATCTAGAGTTTAAGTTATCCGTTTTATCCATAAAAATCTTGCAAGTACTATTGACTTTTCATCATGTATCTAGTGTCTACTCCTTTTTTAAAAGATTTATTTATTTATTTTCTCCCCATATATGTTTATTTTAATTTTTCAGTGTTACAAGATTGATTGTTCATGCACCACACTCAGTGCTCCATGCAATATGTGCCCTTCTCAATACGTCTATACTGCCCAGAGCAATCTATACTTTCAATGCCATCCCGATCAAAATTCCACAAGTTTTTTTCAAAGAGCTGGAACAAACAATCCTAAAATTTGTATGGAACCAGAAAAGAATCCGAATTGCTAAGGAAATGTTGAAAAAGAAAAACAAAGCTGGGGGCATCACATTGCCTGATTTCAAGCTTTACTACAAAGCGGTGATCACCAAGACAGCATGGTACTGGCACAAAAACAGACATATAGACCCGTGGAACAGAATAGAGAGCCCAGATATGGACCCGCAACTCTATGGTCAAATAAACTTTGACAAAACAGGCAAAAATATCCAGTGGAAAAAAAGACAGTCTCTTCAATAAATGGTGCTGGGTAAATTAGACAGCTATATGTAGAAGAATGAAACTTGACCATTCTCTTACACCATACATGAAGATAAACTCGAAATGGATAAAAGACCTCAACGTGAGGCAGGAATCTATCAAAACCCTAGAGAAGAACATAGGCAGTAACCTCTGCAACATCAGCCACATCAACTGCTTTCAGGACATGTCTCTAAAGGCAAAGGAAAAGTGAAAATGAACTTTTGGGATTTATTTATTTATTTTAAAGACAGAGCGCGCACGAAAGAGAGAGGGAGAGAGGGAGAGAGAGAGAGAGAGAAAGAGAGAGAATGAGAGCCAGTGGAGGGACAGAGGGAGAGGGAGAAAGAAACCTAAACAGACTCCCTGCTAAGCACAGAGCCCACCATGGGACTTGATCTCATGATTCTGAAATCAGGACCCTGCAATCACAACCTTACCCTAAACCAAGAGTGGGAGGCTTAACCAAGTGCGCCACTCAGGCACCCCTTGTGTCTGCTACTTTTGTGTATGTATGTGTCTACTGCTTTTATTGCAACTTAATTTCAGCCTTTATCATCCTTTTTTGCTTTCAAGAATTTTTTATAGAATTCAAATTTCACAGAATATAAGTTGCCTCAATTATCACTTAACTCTTCTCAGTGCCCTGATAAAAAACAGAATGTAATTCATAGTTCACCCTGATTCTAACCTAATTTGCCAATCAGTAGCTATTCTTGAACTTGGTGCTAAGATCATGGCTTTTCACTCATCGCAGAAAAACCTTGCTTGCTTTTGTCTCCAATTACTCACAGAAGCCATTGTGCCTCGAAGGAATCGGCACTTGTCTTCTCAGTTTGTTGTATTTTTACCCATACTGCTAGCTTTACATCTTCTCTGACTTATTTTGTGGGACAATTCAGCTGTGACAATAATAGCTAACACTTCTCTACCACACTTAAAATCAACTATTCTTCATTTTGCTCTTCTCTAAATTGCTACCCTGTGTTTATACAAAACTGCACATATGCATATTTACACACTCGAAAGCAATACATAGAATATATCTACACCCATATATACATTTTTTAACTACAATGAAACAGTGAGCTTTTCTTGTTCATGGATGGAGTAGTCCTTTGTATATTCACTATCAACCATATCCCAGCCCTAAGGCCCTTCAGATGTTTTTCAGTAATAAAAAATTCAATTAATCTTTGTTGATGGAATATCAAATTTTTTCATAATCTTTTCCCTTTGAAACTTGAAATTTTGAGTTTCTTCATGTAAATGCCTATCATGTCTCCTATAAAATAATACTGTATATTTAATTTGGAGTTTCAGGAAACTAGAAATTTAAAAAGTTCACAGATACTTGTTATGTGTACTTTTATAAGATATATTAGGTCTCGAGGATGTAAATATCAAATTCTTGAACTCGAAGAGTTTATAATGGCTACAAAATGGAAAACTTTTTTTTCAAAGTGGCAAAGTCAAATGAATAAGACATAGATGAGTTGAAGGGAGTCAGTAGGTATTTATGGGATAAAATTATTGAGGGATACTATCAGGAAAAAACCTCATGATGAGTAAAATGTTCTGAGGAAAAGTGTAGAGAAAGAAAACCAGTTAAGGTTTTAAGACACAATTTGAGAGGATTCATCTGGGTAGAACGGATGTTTCACATAAGGTTTTAGGAGAAAAGGTGTTGAAAAATTAGCCTTTCGTGGTGTTTTGACAAGATTTGAATATTGTCTCCAAATACAAAGGTACTTAAAATTATCCCCCAAAATACACAAGCAAAGTGGGAAAGATAACACTTATTCACATTTTTACATGAGCGTGTTTCTATATAAAAACATTCTTATGCTGTTAAGGTAAGAATATACACGGGCGCCTGGGTGGCTCAGTTGGTTGGGCGACTGCCTTCGGCTCAGGTCATGATCCCAGAGTCCCGGGATCGAGTCCCATGTCGGACTCCCGGCTCTGCGGGAAGTCTGCTTCTCCCTCTGACCTTCTCCCATCTCATTCTCAGTCTCTCTCTCTAATAAATAAATAAAAAATCTTAAAAAAAAAAGAATATACACCGAGATTTTTTCCAAAATCATTACATTAACTTAATGAATCACAGAGAAGAAAATATTGAGAAAATATTGTGTTTATTGAAAATCCAGTCTAAGACGATGTGAGAGAGACATAATTTGACAATTATTAAAAACCTCAGTCTATGAGAAAAGGAAGGAGAGAGAGAGACAGAGAGAGAGAGAGAGAAACTAAGAAACAGACTCAATTGCAGAGAACAAACTGGTGGTTGGGGGGAGGGGAGATTGGTGGGATGGGGAAACAGGTGATGGGTATTAAGGAGTCCACATGTTGTGAAGAGCACTGGATATTGTATGCAAGTGTGTGATCACTATATTGTACACCTGAAACTAATAATACACTGTCTTTTAACTAAGTGGATTAAAATGAAACAAAAAAAATTACAGTTATCATAACAGGAAAAAAAAAAACAAGCCAGCTTATGTGAAATAGGAGCCTAAATACTAAGATTTTGATGTGAAGCTATGTGTAAATGTTAACTTTGAAGTTATGAAAATAATTATGTTTTACTAAAGCTTGTTTTGAGAGATTAAAATTTCAAAGGAAAAATTTATTTGTGTATCTTTGAAATTATTCTTAATAAGAAAAAGTTGGCTTACTGGTGCTATTTGCGACCATTTACCTCATCTCTGAAGATGAGTCCTGTATATAATGGTTCCTTTTACCATACTGTGTATTCTATTACCTCTTTTTGTAATAAAATCAGTTAGAAAATAGGACAATAAGTAAATGTTCTATTGTGTGGCATAGGAAAGGTATAGCATCTGCACTTTAAAAAAATGCATTTGATCTATTGGGGAAAAGGAATCTTGAAACACTGAAAAAATAAAATAAAAGTAATTGAAAAAAAGGAATATTGGAAGAAGAGAACAAAATGACACTGTCATGGGCATAAAGAACAGAATATAGTATCTATGAAATAATGGAAAAATGGTCATTTGAGAAGTATTGAATTCTCAAAAAGAATACAGTTTATAGAAAACTTTAACTGATTGGAATAGGATTTGTTTCCTTCATATTTTGTAGACTTTGAGGGGCATATACTGAAGGAAAAACTAAATTTAGACAAAAACATTGATATCCAGACATATCTTTTCTTTAGTAAATAAGAAAGAGAAAGAAAAGGAAGGAAGGAAGGAAGGAAGGAAGGAAGGAAGGAAGGAAGGAAGGAAGGAAGGAAAGAAGGAAAGAAAGGGAGAGGGAAGAAGGAAGGAAAATTGACAGCCTGGTTGGAGTGTGGGTATTGTTTTTCAAATTCAAAACAATGAAACAGGGCAAAACTACACACGGATATTTTCATTTGGTAAAAAAACAAATATTTTGCAGTTATTTTTGTCTCACTTATTAGTTAATGGACAATGATTTAGATAATCTACATATATGCTTTTGAATAAAACAACATTTTTCAATGTGCATTTTATTTCTGCCAGTATAATTATTTATTTCCTGATTATTACTAAATGTAACTTTATTGTGTTGAGGAAAGGGTATTAAAATTATTTGATGGCAGTATGAAATATACTAGTCATACCACGCTTAGATTTCAAAGGTAAGATGTCATTATAGGAAAACATTATTTGCTTTATTGTTTATAATTGCTATCTAACTATTTTTTTTAAGATTTTATTTATTTATTTGTCAGAAAGAGAGGGAAAACAATCAGGAGGAGAGGGAGAGGGAGAAACAGGCTTCCCGCAGAGCAGGGAACCCCTTGTGGGGCTCCATCCTGGGACCCTAGGATCATGACCTGGGCCAAAGGCAGATGTTTAACTAAGTGAGCCACCCAGGTGCCCCTAACTATTCATTTTATTCACTAGCAAACATCTCAAAATTTGCCTTTAGAAGCTGAGGAGAGTATGGTGGTTGGAATCATGGTCACCTTCCAAAACTGGCGTTGAGTGAAATATTTAATTATCACTAGATAGCCAAACCTCTTAAAGTTGACTTTTGGTAACTTCCATTGCGAAATAGAGATTTTTTCCAAAATGCGTTTTTTGTTTTTATTATTCTCAAATACTTTTCTTGTCAAAATTATTGAATAAATATAAAATGCAGTTTATGTATTATTATACATATGAAGATTTTATTCATTCTTTTAAAAAGAATATTTTGGTCATAATGCTCTTTACTTTTGACAGGAAGTCAATTTTTCTCAGCTTATATTCACTCAAAAGTTATCTTTATTTGATGGAAACAAAATAATTACAAAGACTAAAAACTTGTATCTTGGTAATGTTTCCATTTTTCTTTAATAATGTATGTAAGCACTATTCCTTTACCAAAATCCATCTTATACTTGTCCTATCCTGACCATTCCCCTTGCTTCAGGCTCTAATTTCAGCCCCCACCATAATCTACCACAAATATTGCCACATTATCTCTCCTTACTCTTCAGATTTCCCCACATCATCCAACTTGCACCAAGATAAGTATTTCTAAAATTTCACCTTTTTTTCCTAGTACTTGCCTGGACAAAAATTAGAGGGTAATATTCCATAAACAGCAAATTCTCCAACCCCAAAGTCTAACCCCCTTTTTTTCTACCATTTTATTAATATTTTTCCCAGCTTTATTGAAATATAATTGGCATATAATAATGTGTAAGTTTGAGGTGAACAACATGCTGATTTAATACACTACATATGGTGGAACAGTGACCACAATAGGGTTCATTAACACTTGCATCACCACACGTAATTATCTTGAGTGTGCGTGTATGTTGGGGGGTGTGGGATGAGAACATTTAAGATCTACTCTCAGAAACTTTCAAGTATATAGTACTGTAACTCATCCATGGTATATATTAGCTTTCTGGAACTTATTCATCTTATAACTGGTGCTTTATGGCCTTTAACCAACATCTCCCCATTTTCTCTACCCAGAAATCCATAGTAATCACTATTCTACTCTCTGTTCTATGATTCTACATACAGATGAGATCATTGTTTGTCTTTCGCTGCCCACTCCCTTCTTGTATGGGAACCTGTTTACCTCCCAGATTTAATAGTGTTTATATCAGCTTTGCTCCTTGCTCACAGAGGCTACATAGAGCTTAGTTTTGCCTCAGACCATTATCTAAAGTCATTGCCTCCTTCTGGTTTCTTCCCCTCCCTTTAATGTTTTATTAAGTCTTTCACAACCTTCTTACCCAGTGTGTCCCACCTTCTATAGAATTCTTTGATGGGTGAACCTAGCCCATGGAAATCTTAAGCTCTTTTAAACTGCTTTTGAAATAGGGGTCTCTGTCTGCATTTCTCCACACTCAACTCCTGTGACTCAATCTCTACCCCACCCAACCTTCTCTGTGCATCCAGCCTAAAATACTCAGAAAACCATGGGCAGGCAACCCAGACACACATATTTTGAAATCATGGCTAAAAGGCAGGCTTTCTAAGATCATGAATGGTCATTTACATCTTTCCCTTTTATCATCTACTTTGAACAAAGCAGAGTGAAATAACTTTCATATTCCATATATTCAATACAACTTATATCGTTTGAATGAACTTTGTAATCCTTTTCTTGTGTAACCCATAATGTAAAGCCTTTCATTCTATAAATAAACATTTAGAATGTTTTATTTCGGCTCTGACTAGCAAAAACCTGGAACTTGTCACTCTAGTTCATACAACGAGAAATATCTGGCCATACCAAAAAGCAATAACTTTTCTAGAATCTAACAAGAGAATTGAGTTTGCAGGACAAACCACCCCTAAAATTCAGACAGAGGAGAGAATCCAGAGTTACAGCTGCGATCTGCTTACCAACAGTAGAAGTCAAAAACTGGTATAAATACTTAAACTGTGATTTTGATAAATAGCTGGAGGTTAAGTGTGGGTTAGTGTAAAAGTGAGAAATTCCTAGGGGCTTCAGTCTCAGAGGAGCCCACACTTTTATGGACTTTATCTATAGGAACTCCAATGGGGTCTCACTGTGAACATTTGAGAAAGATACACTCTTTTCTCTGATTGGGGAAGAAGAAGAGTAATCCTTGTGAAATATACCCAGAACCTTTCCTCTAAGTGTAGAGGTCTACACCAAGGGCAAGGGACTACCAGAGCCCTGGGCATTCCTCTTAGCCAATGCCCCCTAGCTTTTCTGCTTCACAAAAGGTAGGGCTGAGATATTAAGCTTTTGTTAAAGTTCTGTCTTCCAAATCTCAAGCAAAATGTTTCTTTCAATACTAGTGCTAATCTAGAACTATACAGGAAGGGCACTTCTTGAAAACTCAACTCATTTAAATTGTTGCAATACAATCTGACAGAAGACATGTGTTTCACAGGAAAGGCAATGTTGAGGGATTGAATTACATCCCCTAAAAAGAAATCTTTTTTTTTATTTTATTTTTTTAAAGAAATCTCGAAGTCTTAACCTTGGGAGCCTGTATGTGTGAATTTATTTGGAAATAGGGTCCTTATAGACATAATGAAGTTAACATGAGATCATACTGGATTAGGATTAGAATCAGGAATTAAGGTTAGAATTCATTGTGTGGTGTTCTTATATTCTTATAAGAGGACAGAAATTTAGACACACACACACACACACGCACACACACACATTCACACATGAGGATGAAAGGCATGTGATGATCTAGGCAGAGATAAAGTGATGTAGCAGCAAGGCAAGAAATGCTAAGAATTGCCAGCACCATGAGAAGCTGGGCAGAGGCAAGGAATGCCTCCCTTAGAGCCTTCATAGGGAGCATGGCACTGCCAATATCTTGGTTTTAGACCTCTAACCTCTAGAACTGTGAGAACATAAATTTCTTTTGTTTTAAGATACCCAATTTGTGGTAATTTTTTATAGCAGTCCTAAGAAACCAACACAAGAAATATTATTTATATTGTAACTTCAATATCCTCCTATAGAGTTCGTCTTTACAAATTAAAGAGATTGAAATGTGGTCACAGAGAAAATACAAACAAAAAAGACTAGAAAATATTTTCTACTTTTTTTTTCTGATTAAGCTGTCTTTAATTTTTGGATTAATTTGGATTAATTCAATCATTTATGATTATTTAATACTCAGTACCATGGTTTATTAAAAGTCAAAGAGAAGAGAGACAGAAAATATAATACTTAAAATAGAAATAGAGTGTAAGGAAACATGAACAAGATATCTGGCAATGACAAAAATCTCAGAAAAATGCCAGAAATGGTCTATGTGTTGCAAGGGAGGCTAATAATTATATTTTAACTATAAGAATATGTGTAACTTTAAATTCTGTTGAAAGAAAAATGAACATTGAAATATTTTCAAGGGAAAAATAAAACATTCCATGCATTTTTGAAGCTATCCCTTAAAAGAAAAGTTTTGGCTTAATTGTACTGTTTTCACCAAAGATGGAATTTTAAAGAGACTGAAGCTCATGTGTTTTGGCTTACCACACCCACACTGAGGGAGTATAAAAGTCCAGGCACAGGTAGTGATATTCATTCTCTGAAAGTCACCTTCAACCTTAAACCAAATCCTCAAGCCCTGACACAATGAGTTACTACTACAGCAACTACTATGGTGGCCTTGGCTATGGTCTTGGTTGCTTTGGTGGCCTGAACTGTGGTTATGGTTCCAACTATGGCCTTGGTGGCTATGGTTATGGCTGCGGTTGCTTTCGTCCTTCTTTCTATGGAAGATACTGGTCCTCTGGCTTTTACTGAAAACATTGTTCATCTGCAGTGACCTATTTCCCTGATCCAGAATTCATCACCCAGGCTGGCTATCTTCACTCCTGTTGAGTTATTGACATGTAGCTTCCTTCTTTAGCTCTTCTGTGATATTGCCATGTGTATTTTCCAATAAACTCTGTGAACTTTCTAAATCTTGTTTCATTCGTCTTTGCCCACCAGAATGTACTCGTTATTCATAATTTCAGCATATTCAAGCAATATATTTCTTTGAAACATATCTTCCCCATTCAATTATTTCCTCCCTTACTTCCTGATCTTATTAACTGTTAGCCTATAACTCCTATATATATTTCATGTAACAACTGGCTCAGATATTCTTCCTTTTTTGATTCAATATCTTGTGGAATCAGGAATTTGGATATAATCTTACTCTTATGAATATATGAGTACTTCTTTTGCAAAGTTATTAGCTTAATGTAATAAGTACTTTGACCTCAGCATATCTGGAAAAATATTTTTAGCCCATGTGTTCTTTATGCTCTTTAGGAATGCTCTTTAAAAATTTATTTTTAACAGCTTTATAAAGAAGACCTGTGCATGTCTTTTTGCACAAACTCTGTTCAGGGCTCCCCTCTACCAGGTGCTTTCTCAGAAAACAATGACAGGGGTGTATATTGTTTGAGCCTTCCCCATCCACACCCTGTGTCCCCAAACATTCACACTGGCCACACCATTAGCTTTTGTTTTTATAAAAGAGAACCTGAGAAACTTTTCTGTGTTCAGATTTACTTCATGTTAACATTGTGATATGTAACTATTTAACTTTTTGGGTTTTACCTTACTTCTGTTCATAACTTCTAAAAAAGAAAATGAAGCTTGAATCGATGTTTCTATCATTTTCCAACCCAGGTTGAAAACTGACATTTTCCCCCTCATTTTAGTCTTGAGAGGGATTTTATGGCCGGTATTTTCTTTATAGTCTTTCCTCAAACCAGAGACTGGCTGTTCATTTTATATCATATTTTAGTGGCTTCAGTTCCATAAACTTCATCTTTTTTTTTTTTTTTTAATAGAGAGGCAGAGAGAGGGAGAGATCATGAGCAGGGGTTGAGGGGAGAGGGATAGAGAGAATCCTAAGCAGGCTCCACACCCAGCATGGAGCCTAGTTTGATCTCATAACCCTGAGATCATGACCTGAGCCAAAATCAAGAGTCAGACGCTTAAACAACTGAACTGCCCAGGTGCCCCTTCATCTTTTAATTAAACATGATGTGATTACCAATATAACTCTCATTTAATTAGGTATGCTACATAAGTCTTCATGGATCTCCAGTGACTCTCACTAGTACTTCTGTAATGTTTTCAACACAAACTGTGTTGACATTTTTGATGACTTAGTGAAATTGAAGAATGATTTGGATGATGTGTTTCACTGGTTCAAGCTTGAAACAGAACTCTTCAAGGCAAACCATAAAACAGACAACGAAGAATAAACTGAGGGTTGCTGGAGGGAGGTGAGTGGGCGATGGGCTAGATGAGTGATGGGTATTGAGGAGGGCACTTGTTGTGATGAGCCCTGGGTGTTGTATGTAAGTGTGGATTCGCTAAATTGTGCACCTGAATCTAATATTACACTGTATGCTAACCAGACTTCACATAAAAACTTGACAAAAAAAATGTAAAGGCACAGGACTCTTCAGTTTGATCATTAGCAGTTGTTCACACAGTGCTAAAGCCAGCCTGACAGAAAGCTTTGAATAGCGAGTCTTAAATGCCAGAGAATGCATAATAATAATTAAAAATCATACACCTAATACTTTTTTTAAGGGAAGAATATTTACACCTCCAAGATATACATTGGAATATTCATGGATCCAAAAAGCAGACATCTCAAAATGAGGCAGCAGCAAGGCAAACATGTGAGGCTACATTTGAAACAATTAACCTTGAATTGATTTTTTAAAAGATTTTATTATTTATTCATTTGAGAGAGAGAGAGACAGAGACAGAGATAGTGACAGGGATAGGGAGAGAGACCATGAACAAGATGGGAGGGAGAAGCAGGCTCCCTCCTGAGCAGGGAGCCAGATGTGGGGCTTGATCCCAGGACCTCGAGAGGATGACCTGAGCTGAAGGTAGACACTTAAGCAACGGAGCCACGCAGGGCCCCATTTTGATTTTTTTTTACATGAAAAAAATGATTTATGGGATGTGTTTCTATTTTACTATCCACTTTTCTATATTTAAATTTTTTTCATACCATAATTTCAAAATCAATTAAGTGTTTAATTTTATAAGATGGTCTATAGGATATAAAGAATGTGGGGAGATATATTCAATGGAATCGTACTTCACGTGCACCTTGCTTAAATGTTATTTTAAATAAGTTGGAAATGGGGCACCTGGGTGTCTCAGATGATTAAGCAAGTGTCTGCCTTCCGCTCAGGTCATGATCTCCAGTTCCTGGGATGCAGCCCCGCATCAGGATCCCTGCTCAGTGGGGAGTCTGCTTCTCCTTCTTCCTCTGCCTCTCCCCCTGCTTATGCTCTCTCTCTGTAGCTCTCTATCTCAAACAAATAAATAATACCTTAAAAATGATAAGTTGGAGAAAGGGCAAGGCCAATGAAGAGAACGGCATATGCACTGTCATGGGGAAGAAGAAAATATTACCCAGAGGATAAAGAAGGAACTGGAGATTTAGGGGCATCAGTGTTGGCTTATTTAGAGTGAACAGAATATAGGGACATCCTTAAATAGTAAGTAAAATGATTTTTATTTTATATTGTCACAAATTTAAAAACAGTAATGGCATAGGGGAAAAAATGAATTTAAAAGAAAGATCACTGAAAGCCAGATTAAATGCTGGAATCTTGGCACTTGGGAAAAAAGTCCCAACTCAAATATGTTGTCCGCAAGAGGGGTTTAGAATAGAAAGCACAGGTGTTTAAGGACAGAAATTTCAAAAAATGCCATGAAGACTGATTACACGAGTGATGATAAGAAACAGAAATGTGAGTGGAGTCCACATGTTCAGGGTCAGAGGCCTGAATAAAACTGCTGCCCTCGATTATAGAAATGGAGAAATAGATAAGTACGTGACTACAAAAAGAGAAAGTTTTGATCTCACACTATTTGTATCTACACTGTTACTTTGATTTTCAAGTGAAAATATCTTGTTGAAAGAATATTACATCGTTGATTTTATCTAATTATAATTTTATATAATTTCTACCCATATATTAACTATAATTACCAAGAAACACCTCAAAATTTATTTTCTGTGCAGCAGATAACTACATCTTAAATTCTGACTAAAAGAACCAAAAATGGCCTTCCAGAGTGGGTCTTAGCACCAAAAAGTTTATTTTTGTCAGGTTTTCTTTTCTTTTCTTTTATTATTTTTTTCAGGTTTTCTTTTTCTTTTCTTTTTTTTAAATTTTTTATTAACATATAATGTATTATTTGCCCCAGGGTACATGTCTGTGAATCATCAGGCTTACACATTTCACAGCATTTGCCATAGCACATACCCTCCCCAATGTCCATATCCCTACCCCCCCACCTCCCAGCAACCCTTAGTTTGTTTCATGAGTTTAGGAGTCTCTTATGGTTTGTCTCCTTTCCCATCCCATCTTGTTTCATTTCTCTTCCCCATCTCCCCATAAACCCCTACCCTGCCTCTCAAATTCTTCATATGAGAGCGATCATGTGATAATTGTCTTTCTCTGACTGACTTATTTCACTTAGCATAATACCCTCTAGTTCCATCCACGTCATTGCAAATGGCAAGATTTCGTTTCTCTTGATGGCTGCATAGTATTCCATTGTATATATATACCACATCTTCTTTATCCATTCATCTGTTGATGGACATCTTTTTATTTTAATAATTAAGTTGCCCAGGGGCACCTGGGTGGCTCAGCTGGTCAAGCCTCTGGCTCTTGGTTTAAGCTTAGCTCATGATATTGGGATCCTGGGATTGAGCCCCACATCGGGGCCTGCACACAGCAGGGAGTCTGCTTGAGATTGTCTCTCCCTCTGTTCCTCGCCTTTCCACCACCACACACGCACAGTGTGTGTTTGTGCTTGTGCTCTCTCTCTCTCTCTCTCTCTCTCTCTCATAAATAAATAAATAAATAAATAAGATCTATAGTTAAGCTGCCTGGATGAGTTCCTACTCCTGAATGTTTAAAAACATATTTCCCTTCCAACTGATTGATGACTGACTAGAAACCCAAAGAAATGAATTTCATCACAATTATTTAAATTTATGCATTTTAAACAAACGTACTAAGCGATCTTAGAGCCTGATACCTATCTATAACTATGTCTATATCATCTATATCTATATCTATATATAAAGTCAACCTGAAGAGGTATAAAACAATACATTTAAACATAAGGAAAAATAATAACCATGGCTTAAAAGTTTTATACTTCTCTCTAAATATCTGCACACATGTTACTGATTTTTAATAATATATGTTAGGTTCTTCCTTTCCAGTCCATTTTTCTTATTTTGTTCCATAAGAGGTTATTGTAATAGCTTCTCAAGTGGTCCTCTTGCTTTCATGGATTCATCATACAATCCACATTGCAGAGAAAATATGTCTTCCTATAACATCACTTCTTTGATGCCATTGCCCTAAACAAAACTATAGCATATACTGTATGGCCCATCTTGGTCTTATGTTAAACTCTGTGCATGAGCCACAGTGTCCTCTCACTGAAGACTCATGTTGCTTACCTCTCTCTTGGATCAAAAGCTAAAACTGTTTTCCTCTGCTGAAACCTCCTCCACTCTTCATACTTGAAGAATTCTTATATATTCTTCTTAATGCAACTCATTTGATACTTCTCAGAATTATTTACAAGACACGACAGCACTATAATAGTTAATTTCTCTGATTCAGTCTTGAAATCAGTGTAACTAACCATCACTGTAACTCTTCCATACACTCTTTTATGTTGTTCATAAGAAAAATATCACGTGTATGTATTCATTCACACACAACAAATATACACACATGCATACAACATGAAGAGATGTGCACACAACCTCCTCTGTGAGCACAATGAAATTGTAGGATTTAAAGTACATGGAGTGATTATTTATATATTTATCATCTATCATTTCCCTGCCCAAAGGCTTAGTAAGTTTTTTTCTCATAGTAAGATATAAATAGAAACATTTAATTGTGATTCCGTTGTGCAATTTGAAATATGAAGCCTCCTTTTGTATAAATAACTTCAAAAGAGCATATAAAAATTTAAATTGGCATTTCAAGAAAAAAGACATTAAAAAATCAACAAATATATATTTACGATTCATCACATTAGGCATCAAGACTGTGACCTCAAAGTGTTTTTTTTTTTAAACCAGTCTTAGTAACCAGTTAAAAAATGAAAAACAAGTTCTGCAAGAGGCAGTGTCAATATGGAAGATTAGTAGTGTGTTAGCAGGTGTTTGTAAACTAGCAACGTTGATGAAGCTAAAAGGAGGAGGGGTAGGTTACTTTGGAATGAGAGAGAATGTCTGAGTAAAAGCCTCGAGTGGGAAAAGCATTTAAAGTTTTAAGAAATGATTTAAGAGGCTCATGTAAGGAGAGTGGAGGTTTAATACAAGTTGCAGCAGGAAGAAACTTGAGAAAGAAGGCTTGAATTATTTTATGACAAGAGTATTGAGTAATGAATATTATCTTTACGAGTATGAAAGTGCTGAATTTAATATACAAACATGCAAACAAGAAAGTAAAAGCATGTACTTGTTCCTATTTCCTTTCTGAAAAATAAAGACTTGACAATCATTTTGACTGTTCAGTAAATTTACCCTAGTTTATTTAATCATAAATATGAGAGAGAAATCATTTTTGAAGAGAATCCTATCTGAGGCAAAATGGATATATCATCGATCATTGACAAATATCAAAGTCTCAAGTTCTCTAAAGTAAGGAAGCCTGATTATTACTTTTATTTTTTCTTAAGATTTTATTTATTTGACAGAGAAAGACACAGTAAGAGAGGGAACACAAGTAGGGGGAATGGGAGAGAGAGAAGCAGGCTTCCCACCGATTTGTGGCTTGATCCCAGGGCCCTGGGATCATGACCTGAGTCGAAGGTAGATGCCTAATGACTGAGCCACTTGGGCCCCCCAGAAAGCCTGATTATTATGATATAGATATAGAAATATGTGAAAACATAGGCTTTGAAGACATGAAAATAACTATTCAATACAAAGCCTGGTTCTAAGGAATGAAAATTAAACTAAATTCAAAGGAAAAATGTATGCATGCATCGTTGGGACTACCTTAATAGGAAAAGTGTGGCGTGATAGTACTGTTTTCAACATAAATGGGTTTTCGAAAAGAATAGAGCTCATGTGTTGTGGTTTACCACACCCAGACTGAGGGAGTATAAAAGTCCAGGTGCAGACGGTGATATTCATTCTCAAGAAACTCACTCCAACATCAAACTAAATCCTCAAGCCCTGATACAATGAGCTACTACTACGGCAACTACTATGGCGGCCTTGGCTATGGCCTTGGTGGCTTTGGTGGTCTGGGCTGTGGTTATGGTTCCATCTATGGCCTTGGAGGCTATGGTGGTTGTGGCTGTGGTTACTTTCGTCCCACTTTCTATAGGACATACTGGTCTTCTGGATTTTTCTAATATTTTTTATTACCCACTTATCACTTTTTAATAATTTTTTAAAAGATTTTGTTCATTTATTTGAGAGAGAGAGAAAGATTGAGAGAGCGCATGAGAGGAGAGAAGGTCAGAGAGAGAAGCAGACTCCCCAAGGAGCTGGGAGCCCGATGTGGGACTTGATTCTGGGACTCTGGGAACATGACCTGAGCCAAAGGCAGTTGCTTAACCAACTGAGCCACCCAGGCGCCCACTTTTTAATAATTTTTAATGAATTAGTTCTTTTGTTTCCTTCAAAATCAGCAGTGAAATTTTTGAGAGAACAATGAAGAAGATACACAATGCAGACTGATCTCTTGAGTGGGTGGAGATGTATGTTCCTGAATGGGACCTTCATCAGCCAAGCCCACCATTCTCAATCCTACAGCACTACTGCCATGTAACCTCTTTCTTTAACTATTCTGTGATAATTTGGGGGCATAGTCTCTAATAAACATTTTCTACAAACATAAAAATGGATTCATTTCTTTTCATTCACCTCAACAAAATTGATTTCCAAATTTTTCAATATCTTAATGTTTTTGTATCAGGTAATTTTTCTGGGACACTGGGGTGGCTCAGTCAGTTAAGCGACTGACTTGATTTTGGCTCAGGTCATGATCTCAGGGTCGTGAGACTGATTCCCGTGTCAGACTCCATACTCAGCATGGATCCTGCTTGAGATTCTCTCTCTCCTTCTGGCCCTCCCCTTGTGCATGCTCTAGCCCTCTCTCTCAAATAAAATAAATCTTAAAAAAACCCACAATTTTCTCATTGAATTATTTACTTCATATCATGTTCCCTTATACTTAACACTTATTGATACTTTAAGATTATGACTGTTTCAGGCATCTGGGTGGCTCAGTCGGTTATGCGTCTGTCTTTGGCTCAGGTCATGATCCCAGGGTCCTGGAGTTGAGTCCCCATTGGGCTCCCTGCTCAGCAGGGAGTCTGCTTCTCCCTCTTCCCTGACCCCCTGTGCTTGCTTGCTCACGTGTGCTCACGCTTTCTCTCTCAAAAATAAATAAATGAATAAATAAATAAGTAAATAATGAAATCTTTAAAAAAAGATTATAATTCCTTCATGCAGTATGGGTTTTGCTAAGTTCGTGCTTCCATTTGACTTAAAATCTCACAAAATCACATCATTGTAGACATTCTACATTCCAATGAAGAAAGTTTTTCTCTATAAAATTCAATATTTCATGTCAACATCTGGTTTATTTTCAATATTATTCTATACATTACTAGAAATCTTCAGTGCTGCCAGGTGAGGGTTGGGGGATGTTCTTAGTGATGTCAGATTTTGTTGAATTACCATACTGTGCAAAAAACCACACATATACATGGACAAGGACTCTGTACCCAAGATACTTTGATGCCATGTGTCTTCTGAGCAGCCAAAGGCATTATGATATATTGATTAACCCCCACTGCCTCTGTTCTAAGTCAGAATGATTCTTCTGCTGTTTTCCAATGTTTGATTACTGCTATTTTTTCCTTACTTAAACCTTGACAGGAATGATTTTCCAGATATTGTACTCGGCATTTTGCTTTTACTCATGAGACTTGCCATTAAGTTCTGTCTCATGTTTGGTTTCCTCTTATCTGTCTTCTTATGACTGAATCTCACACAACGTTATTCCTGACTTACTCATTTGCATCAGCTTCTTGTGCTTTCATGTTTCACAATCGATTCTCACAAGTAATCCAGCAATGCAATCAAGAGGAAAACATTTGCCAGTGGTGATTCCTTGTAACAACTTAGAGAAATTAGGGTTGATTATAAGAGTGGCGTGGCACTCACCAGTCCCGTAGAGAACTGGAACTTTTCGGCTAATTCAGTAGCAAGTATTTATGGAGTACTGCAGTGAATCCAAAAAGTGATTCTACCAAAGCAAGCCTGCTTTACCAATAAATGAGAAAAGTAAAATATAACTGGTTCTATTATTTTTAATGTGCCCTTATATTTTTCAAATTATGTTTTTGTGTTTTATACATGTCACACTATCTTCAGATAAAATGGTATGAGGTCTGGATTTTTTTTATTATAAAAAGAAGGAGTTGGTATAGGCATAAATGAAAGATCACTGGCAATAAATTTATTCCAGCTGTGGATGGATGACATCTACAGGCTCATTATATTATCTGTGTCTACACTTCTCCATTCCACAAGTATAGAAAAACTGTACTACAATTAAAAGTTCTACCATGAAAAAACATGCATGATAGGGCTTAAAAAACATGGAAAGATGGATCATACAAAGCTTATCACATTTACCTGAACCCTACAAAAAGGTTGAGACATGAACTAGTTGATCAAAAGCATAGCAAATGATGCAAGCAGCATACACATTGTTTCTGACCACGGAAAAAGATACACTACATTTATGGAAAAAGTTAAGATCTAAATATCAACATCTGAGATTGGAAATTAGGCTGGTGTCATAACACTTTAAAAGATAAGTAAGTTTTCCTCACTAGGTATATTTTGAGGATTTTTGGAGGAGTGGTAAGGGGAAAAAAGTCCTTGGAAAGGTTTGTATCTGGAAAAAAATACTGTTGCAGATTTCTTAGAAACAAGATTCCAACTCCTTCTCTGTGACTTGATTTAGTGATGGAAGTGAAAAGAAATGGGTTTTAAAGATACATAAAATATTTAAGAATAAACTTAGCCAAAGACGTGAAAGACTTGTATACTGAAAACTGTAAGACATTGAAGACAGACATAAAAGAAGACACAAATGGGAAGACATCTTGTGTTCAAATATTGAAAAACGTAATATTGTTAAAATGTCCATACTATCCAAAATGATCTACAGATTAAATGCAATACCTGTCAATGGTTTTTTTTTTACAGAAATTAAAACACATACACACACACACACACACACACGTACACACACACACACAATTCGTATGGAAACACAAAAGACCACAAATAGCCAAGTTATTTCAGATCTTCACATGCAAGTCATCCTGGTATCAGAAAGTTATTTCTAAAAAGTCATCTTTTGTGGCAGTACTTCAGATAAAGCCATAGAATGATCAACTTTTCATAAATGAAAGGAAATGTGTAAAGGTCTTTGTTGATCTGGAAATATCATATTTCTCAATCTTCAATCTTTTTTGCAGAAGTTTTCTGTCCTGTCTACATTCACACCTTGCTTAGTATTGCCCCTAAGTATTCGTTAAAACCACTGCATTTAAAAGGGTCTCCTCCTCTCTTCTCTGTTAAAGATTTATAAATTGTGATGCAGCCTAATCCAAACTTTCCCTAGAACTTATTTTACAAGACAACTCTAGCTTTGCTTTCTCAAAACAAACAAACAAAAAACTCCCCAAAACTTCTCAAGTAATTTAACTTCCTCTCATTTTGTACTTCCATATATTTAGCTTTGCAGGTGCACATGCAACACATATACATGTAGAAATACATACACACACACACACACACACACACACACACTTCTTGTGACTGTAATGAAAGCATCACTTTATAGACAATGAAATGATCATTTCTTTCTTTCTCATCATCTTGTCTGAAATTTTGGCAAATTACTTTTCATATTATGAGGATTCAGTTAGTAGTATGGAAAGAGTTAGAGTAGTTCAGTAGATGACTATGGCCTGAAATCTTTGAAAGACACTATAAGGAGAATATATTTCACAGGTGTAGGAAGCATAAGAACA
This sequence comes from Nasua narica, assembly GCA_028533885.1. NCBI lineage: Eukaryota > Metazoa > Chordata > Mammalia > Carnivora > Procyonidae > Nasua > Nasua narica. Next base: position 184,032,575 of record CM052799.1, on the reverse strand, counting down.
CTCAGTAGAAACATGTGAGAATAAGCTTAGAACGTAGATACAAATTTAAGTTTTAGAGACAACTGGATGATCTTTCTGATGAGAATGGATGCTTCATGGAAGCTAGCAATGGGAAGTAAGTTGGGTTGTGTTGGAACAGAGCTTGAATATAAGCTAACAGAATTTGGCAAACACAATTTGCAGGAAGTTAAAATGTTTCACAGAATAGGAGAATGAATAGTTGACCATATATTTGTTGTTTTCTCTAAATAAATTTTGTCTTGTGCTTCAGAATTATAGAATTATGCATGACAATTTTATAATTTGCATGCTAGTTCACTGAATTTTAAAAAGAAAGAAAACATGATATACAGCACAAATTGAGCCTTATATCAGCCAAAGTGAAGGAACTATTATTTGATAGACCCAAATTTTCAACCAATGCCAGGAAGCAGCTGCCTGATGCAAGGGATTATGATTGTAACATTTAAATATAGAAATATGTATAGTCATTAGCTTTAAACATAAAGCTTATTCTCTAATTCTTAGACATGACAAATTCAGATGAAAACTTGGCTTCAGAGTTATTCGGAACTACCCTTAAATAATAAAGGTATTGCCTAATGGTACTCTTTTTTAACACGGATTTATTTTCAAAGAGAATGAAGCTCATGGGTTATGGTCTGCCGCATCTTTCACTGCGAACATAAAAATGTACTAGCTGCTTTGCAATCTTCTTTCCCGGGACATTCATTTTATTATCAGATTGAATCTTTAATATGTGACAGATGAATTACTATGGCAACTACTACAGGGTCCTTAAATTTAATCTTAGTGTTCTGTGTACATCTATGGTTCCAGCTATGGCTTTGGAGGCTGTAGCTTCTACCTTCATTCTCTCAATGGAAGATTCTGTGCCTCTAGGATCTACTTTTTTGGTAGGACTTGCTGAACTCCTAGGACCTCAGAAATTGCACATGGCCATGGGTCGACTCAACTTGTCTGCTCTTCTGCATCATAAGCATCGTATTGTATTTATATTCTTGGGCTTATAGCTAGTTATTTGGGACCCAAGGTCAAAGAGAAATAAAGTTGGACAGTGGTTAAAGACTTTACCCAGTACTACTGCTAGGGTAAAGAGACCTCACAAAACTGAGCTCAATTTCATTCTGTGCAGAGATGAATGGGTGTTGCAGAGGAAGAATGCGAGAGGGAGTAGGGAGGGTGAATGAGCAGGAGTTGGAATAGAGTCAGAGTTGTGGAAAATTACCAAAAAGCAGGAAGGGGTGGTTCGGTAATGTGATTAGGCCATCTGGGTTTGCTCATTAGTGCTTTTCTGGAGAAGAAACAAACTTTTCATATTTCAGGACAGAAGGTAATTTTGCAAATTGGAGCAAGACACCCAGTGAAGCTAGGCCCTTACCCTCCCACGGGGACTGGAGGCAACAGAAACCTTTGGGAGTTTGCATTTAAAACGAGGTGGCTCCCAGACCTTTGAGACAGTTCCAGGTTGTAGAAGGTACATCTCAAAGGAGCAGAAAAGGGATTTACAGTTGCAATTTCTTTAAGTAAATGCTTCTAAGAAAAGTGAGGTTAGAGCCCCAGAGTCAGGTTTGGGCTGGAACAAACAGTAAATTTTCCTGGCATTTTGAGCTTCCTGAGGCAGTCATTTAAGGGGCAAGGGCTGAGAGGTGCAGTTTTTGCAGCCAAGTTTGAGGCCCATTTGCAAGAGAGCTCAGAGAAGCCTCAATAAAGTTTGGTCAGGGAAAGAATCTGTCATAAGCAAGTCTAATGATGAAGAATGTGTGCTTTCGAATGAGTGCCAGTGCAGAGACTGTGTTAGCAGGAACTTAAGCCTCAGTCATCCTCGCGGGCGGCACTATTGGAAAAATGCTCTGCTATGCCAACATTGTCAAAATGCTCTTAAACACAAGCCTCCAATGTATAGCTTCTCCTCAGTAATAAATAAAAGTCCTTAGTTCATAAAGCAAAAAAAAGTTTTATTTTTATTCATTCTTCTAGGTGAAGTTCTTACAGATAATGGGTTTTGAATACAATGCCATTTTAAAATGTTTTTTTATCAGTTTTATTTTCCTGCATTACCTCATTTTTTTATCACTGTTCTATAAACGTGCTAAGTCTAAAGAATTAAGGTTAAAATAAACTCGTGAAAAAATATTCTTATCTCACATGCGTATTCCTTGAATGCCTCAGTACTTTTTCCTTATTTCATTTTTTTCCCCTTAAATGACTTTTCTTCTCTTTAGTGTCTATTGATCTCTTATACCTTTCAAAACATAGGTCTATTTCTTATTCCTCAATGACTTCTATTTTCCTATTTTGTTATAAGTGAAACCTTCCTCTAGATTTGGGTGTATTTTTATTTATACTTCTATCATTAAACATATGCATGCTGCCATCTATTAAAATAAATTTAATTCTGTACTTTTCTCCCCATTCAGAATGAAAAGTGTTGAGACTGGATCATATGTCAGTCATTTTTGTACTCTATTCAATTTAGTAAACATATTAATTTTTTCTACAACATTCTAGAGACAATTGTAACCACTGGAACTCTGAAGACGAACAACCTAAAATCCATTTCTTCAAGGAGGATTAAATTTTTTTTTTAAGGAGGATTAAATATTATGTCATTTTGGAGGAAAGAAAATACATAGCAGAACTGTCAGTTTCAGCATAATAATTGTTTAACTCAATTTTGGGTAAAAACTTTTCACAGAAGATATGAGGCCTCAGTTAAGTATTAAATGATGTATTTTATCCTTGGCAAATAACAAGGTTGAAAGAAATGAGATGTGCTTATAGGCATGAGAAATGATGTCCAGGCATGAACAATGCAAATTACAGTATAATCTGTATAATCATGATATAGTATAACTTCCCTAATCAATGCTATACCATAAAATTAGAAATCCTTTGGAAGATATTATAAAGCCTTCCACAATTTGACATCAAGTCACCACCAAAACATAGGTGCTGCAAGGGTCAAAATCATAATTCTTATAAAAAGAGAGTAAGCATGTGCAAAATTTTATTTAATGTATTAACCAGGGAGCCAGCAGGATGACAAACCTGGTTCAGAGGAAAATATGAAAACTCAGGATATTCATTATCAGTGAATAGGAGAAATGAAGATATATCTACAAAAATTGATTAACTTACAAATGGGCAATAAACAATAATCTTTGCAGGTTTCTCTTTTGTGAAAAGAACATCATCACATTTCATTAGTTTTATAAGTGGAAAAGGTTGGGCCAAAAATCCGTTATGCAAGTAAAGGTTTATTCTTCCAAAGAGTCAGATGACCCTCAAGTGAGCTTATTAGAAAATGTCTTTAGCACACATTAAAGGTGATGTAGAGGACTTCTTGTTTCAGCTCTGGCATGTAAAAAGCTTGGAAGTCTTCACTATGGTCCTTATAGCAAGAAAAGTATGGCCAAAACAACAATCAATACATTCTTTTGGATATGTCAGAGAACTAAGGTCACTAGGCAAACTCTCACCCCCAAACTAGAAAGACCCATCTATACATTAAAGAATATAGAGCTTCAAAAATCTGCTTATATGAAGCAGAAGGTGCTTGAATCATTAGCTGGTAGGAATGTTTGATACTCATTTTTTCCCCTGAGTTTTTAAAGGCTAAATATAGACAAACATAAGAATGAGAGACTACCAGGAAACAATGTGAGGCCATTCCCATACTTTAGTAGGCAGATTTTCCCTGTGAACAACCAAGAAAGATGTCCTCTTGATTCTGGAAGTAAGAGAGGAAGAGTAACTACTATGAGATATGCCCAGAGTCTTTTAGATAAAAGAGACCCAATCTCTAGGAGAAAACACAAAAACCAAAAATGAAAAAAAAAAAAAAATTCCGAGTGTAATTCTGAAACTGTACCTGAGCTGAAGGAAGAGAAATTCTCACCATCCAGCCCCTTCCAGTCTTCTTGTCTCACCTAACATGGGAGAGGTTCACTGCCCACAGAAGACAGGGCTCCAAGAAATTCCATGAAGAATGCTGCAACCAAGATATAGAGAAAAGGTGGAAAAATTGCAGATAAAAGTACTCCAGAAAAGGGAAAATGCACAAGGACAAAGAAGACAAAATGATGCTAAACTGTATGCACTTGACAGAAGAATATAAAGATAACTGAGACAAAACCTGATGAAACTTACGGGAGAAATAGACAAATCCAGGGGTGCCTGCGTGGCTCAGCTGTTTCAGCATCTGCCTTTGGCTCAGGCCATGATCTCGAGGTTCTGAGGTTGAGCCCTACATGGGGCTCCTTGCTCAGCAGTGTGTCTGTTTCCCCTCTCCCCTGTCTCATGTTCTCTCTCTCTTAAATAAATAAGTAAAATCTTAAAAAAAAAAAAAGACAAATCCAGTCCTGTAGTTGAAGACTTAACATGTTTTGTCAGTAACTGATAGATCAATCAAACAAAAAATTAAGAATTCACATGATCAGTTCAATAGAATTCATATTTATAAAGTATTTCATACACTAAGAATAGAATACACATTCTCCAAAAGCTTGTTAGGAACATTCATCAAGATAGACCACATTCTGGACCATCAAACATATTTTAACAAATTTAAAAGGAAATAGAAAACATACGAAGTATGTTCTTAGACCACAATGAAGTTAATTTAGAAATCAATAATGAAAACATAGTTGGAAAATCCCCATATGTTTGGGAATAAACAGCACACTCCCAAATAACTATGAATTAAAAATATATCTCAAGAGAAGTTGAAAAGATATTTTAAACTAAATGAAAAAAATGCAACTTACTGAAACGTAGGATTCAGCAAAAACAATACTTAGAGGAAAATTTATAGCATTAAATGTATATATCGGAAAAGGAACAAAGTGGTCTAAAATCAGTAACCTTGCTTCTATCTTAGGAAATGGGTGTTGGGGGGGAAGAAAATGTTAAGCCCAAAAGAAGCAAAAGAAAAATACAGGATAACACTAAAGAAACGAATCAGCTTAAAAACAGAAAAATAGGGGAAATCAACAAATCCAAAAGCTAATTTTTTGAGAAGATGCAGTAATTGATAGATTTCTATCATGTCTAGCCCAGAAAAAACAGATGAGAAACACATTACTCATATTAGAAATGAAATAAAGGTCATGACCACTAATTTCATATACCTTAAAAGATAATAAGGAATGTACAAATAATTCCATACCCATAAATTTAATAACTTAGATAAAATGAACAAATACTTTTAAGATACAAACTATCAAAACTCACATAAGGATAGATATGAGGATAAAAATGAGGATCATCTAAAATGGCCTATATCTATTAAATTAATTTTAAAACCATGAATAAAAACTTTCCAAAAGAGAAAGCACCTGGCCCAGAATATTTCCAGTTTCATTGGGGAATTTTACCAAATATTTAAGGAAAAAATATGAATTCTCCACAGTCACTTTTAGAAAATAGAAGCTGAGGGAACACTTACTCATTCTATTAGGGCACTCATATCAAAATCAGACAAGAGCATTGGTAGAAAGGAAAACTAAAGAACAATGTCTCTTATGAAATTTTTTGCAAAAATCTTCAAATGAATATTAGCAAATCTCATCCAACAATCTATAAAAAAGAATTATATGAAGAGGTAAGATTCATTCTAAGTATAGAAAGCTGGTTCAACATTTGCAAATCAAGTAATGTAATATACCTAAAAAATCATATGAGCATATCATTAGATGCAGGGAAAACCTTAAACACCCAACTCCCAATTATGTTAAAAACTCTCCTCCAACTAGTACAGGAGAACTTCCTCAGCTTGCTAAACAAACAAACAAACAAACAAACAAACAAACAAACAAACAAAACACCAAACAGGTAAGAAAAATCTATTGTTAATTATAAGAAACTAGCTTCTTTACCCTAATACTGAGTTATTTTACACAGGTTAACTGAGCTGTTTCCCCTTTAGGGGATGAAATGTTTTCCACATTGGGTTTGTCTACACATATGCCTTTTTCCCACAGCAATTAACTTAGAAAAAACTTTTGATATACATCCCTCTCCAAATTGCCTTTTTTCAAATTAGCTTCCTTCATTCTTATTGATTCTAAATGATAGACTTGTGTTACATTATTAAATTACTTCTTTTTCCCATAGGCTTAAACAGGCAAATATTATTAAACTTCTTTTAGTATCTCAAAAGACTTATTTCTCCCACTGGAGAGTAAGTTTAAAAATGGAATGGTGGTTTAGATGGGATAAGTTATTGCTAGAATGGCTCTCAGTTAAAAGATAAAAAGACCACTAACTAATCTATGTGCTGCTTAAATATCTCTTTAGGTCAATAACCTCCTGGATTACTAGCAGCATCTTTGCTTAAATAAAAGGACTGAATAAGATCAATCATATCCCTCCACTTCTTGGATACCTCTGTGAGCTTTCCCATACCCATACCCATACTGAGTAGTTGTGTTGCACTAGAGAATAATTGGTCAGAAAACCTAAAACATTTACTACTGTAGTAGGAGTCAGTGGCAAATAGTAAACATTTATATATATATATATATATAATTTATAGCAAATAATTTTTATTATAAATTTATAGTAAAATATATATAATATTCCATAATAATATATTCTACAACAGTAAGTTATTATTCATGTTTTATGATCCTAAAATATTACATGGTTTCTAAACATTGAGGGAAAATATGTACATATATATGGAATTATATATACCATAAATATATATTATATATTCCATTATATATATTATATATATGGCATTATATATAATATATTATGTATATATATATGGCATGAGAATGAAGTTAAGAGCAAGAGTGGAAAGAAGGAAGGAGGAAGAAAGAAAGGAAGGGATATCTCTATGTAAATGGACTATAAATGAAATACAATTTCCATTTTAATAACCCATTAAGATTTATAGTAAAAAATATAAAATTATTTGACCTTGTAAAATGTAAAGAAAGATTTTGGTAGAACCATTAATTATTGCTTACTACTTTTTGTTATAAGGAATTAAAGTAATATTGACAGAAGAATATAAAGATATGTTATTTCTTGCTATTACTGGAACATAAATTATAAATATTAAATAGTGGTCTCATATATTGCCTACTAAAAGGCCGAGCTCAAAATCTTCACTTCTAAAATACTTTTGTGTGGGGCGCCTTGGTGGCTCGGTGGGTTAAAGCCTCTGCCTTCAGCTCAGGTCATGATCCCAGGGTCCTGGGACTGACCCCTGGGTCTGGCTCTCTGCTCAGCGGGGAGCCTGCTTCCCCCCCTTTCTCTCTGCCTACTTGTGATCTCTCTCTCTCTGTTAAATAAATAAATAAAACCTTTTAAAATAAATAAAATACTTTGGTGTTACCAAAAGATTGAAACATGATTCAGGAAATAAATGCTAAAATATAATGTGAGATAGTTTACAACACTTGAATGGGAAATAGTTTTAAAAATACATATTTTTAAATGGGGGGGCCTGGGTGGCTCAGTTGGTTGGGCGACTGCCTTCGACTTGGGTCATGATCCCGGAAACCCGGGATCGAGTCCCACATCGGGCTCCCAGCTCCAAGGGGAGTCCGCTTCTCACTCTGACCTTCTCCCTTCTCATTCTCTCTCTCACTCTCTCTCTTTCTCAAATAAATAAATAAAAATCTTTAAAAAAATAAAAAATACATATTTGTTGCTAAACGATTATCCTCCTGTCATGTTCAATTAATCTCAATTTTACATAGTATTACAACTTCAATCAGCAATAGATGTAACAGGTATCTTAACAGTAAATAGATAGAAATAATGTATACAATTAAATGTGGTGAAAAATAACTGGCCGGGGAAATGGACTGAATAAGGAGACATTATTCAAGGTGACATCATCAGAGGGCTGCCCGAGGCTTCCAAGCCTGGCCTGTAGTCGACTTCATGGAGGATCAAGTCATGGTTGCTTTTGCAGGGCCCTTGAACTCTTTTCATTATGGGTAATAGGTTTTGTGGAAAGCAAACTCAGCAGGAAAATCAAATTAAAAATTTAAGCTTCCTTAATTGGGTCTTTTCTAATTAAGAAAAGAATAGTTTAATTGGATTTCTATAGTTGAACAGTCTTGGTTTTGAATAAACTTGAGGTAAATCAGCATGGTTTGCCACATGGACTGCTGAGGGAGTATATGAGCTCTCTGCAGGCGCTAGTTTAGCCTCGGAGGAACTTGGACAACCTTCAACCGAACCCACAAGTTCTTATACTATCAGTTGTTATGGAGACCTGAGCTTTGACAACAGTGACCCAGATTCTGGTTCTGATTGTGCCTGTAGAAGTCCCCGTGGTCTGATCTGTGGCTTAGGCTCTAGCTATGGAGGTCTTGGTCTTGGCTCTGGTCTCAGGGAATGTGTATTTAACTTCTACTGAAAAATCTATTGATGTTTCTGTACCACGGAAACAGAAAGCTTGACTTTCAGATCCTTTAGACCCTTCAAATCCTCCGAAGGGTTTTCTAATATGTCCTTGAATTCTATAAACAGCTTTCATAACCCTGGTAGGACATTCCACAAGAACTAGGAGTGGCAACAGCATCACTAACAAGACTGTGGAATCTATGGTTGAAACCAATCATGGATTCATCTCTGAACCATTCAACTACTCGTATATCATCATTGCTTCCATTTCTGTAGTAATTTTTCAATAAAGCTTTTAAGTGACATCACAAATCCTCCGTTTCACTCCACCTCCAACTGATTAAAAATAAACAACAAATTCAATTAGGAAAATAAACTTCCTTTTTGGAGTGGGACTGTTTTACCCTTATGGTTGCTTCCTTATCCATGACTTACTTAGGTGATTGAGCCAACGTATTCTAAGGAATATTTTGACTTGCTTATCTCATGGCACTTAATTTTTTAAAAGAGCTACAAGTTAAGAATGTTAACATTTTCATGTCTTCAGATAAAAGTCATAGGAATACTGACTCTCTTCCAAATGCATCTTATCTTAGGCTTCAGATGAGGATTTTTTTTTTTCCCCTCCAGTGTAAAATAAGGGTAAATGGAAAAATTGTGGCACTAAAAGAATTCCATTTTTGGTATACTCTTAACAGATTCAACAAAGCATTCTTACAGGAATTTTGTCTCTAGTAAATTAGTTTGAAGTTTAAAGAGTAGGAAAGAGGAGAGCAGCTCGAGTTTGGATGAAGACCTGCTATCCTTGCAATGCCAGAGAAAGGAAGTTTGATTTTTCCAAAGTGGGCGTGGGAGTGAACTTCTGGGTGTAAAGCAGAAACTTATTGCTTCTAAAAGTACCAAATACACTATCATCATGATGGAGATTTGTGTATATAATTGAATCAAATGAAGGTATAGTCATTCAATAAGACTTACTGAACATGGAATTTATGTGCTAGGCATTCAATGGATAAAAAGATAAACTTATATAGAATTGATAGATCTTGGGATGCCTGGGTGGCTCAGTTGGTTGAGCAGCTGCCTTTGGCTCAGGTCATGATCCCAGTGTCTTGGGATCGAGTCCCACATCGGGCTCCTTGCTCCTCAGGGAGCCTGCTCCTCTCTCTGCCTCTGCCTGCCTCTCTGCCTGCTTGTGTTCTCTCTCTGTTAAATAAATAAATAAAATCTTTAAAAAAAAAAAAAAAGAATTGATAGATCTTATCTGGTGCTTCCAGATAAATTTTAGAAGCTGAGTTGTCATCAAATATCTACAACAAAACGTGATGTAGTCAATGGTAGAAGAGAGATAGAGACAAAGCTTGAAATGGGTGTTCAAATGGACCTATAGATTTTTTTCCCTAAAAACAAAATTATAACATCCTTCATGGACCAAGCACCAAATCTCCCCAATATGTAAATTAAGGATTATCAGCAGCCTGGTATTCTTGCTTGAAGACATAATAAAATAAATTTATACCTAAGGTGAATATGTAGTAAACATAATTAAAACCTAATAGCACTAATTGGAAAATATTGATCGATCCAATCCACCAAAGCAAGCTTAGTTTTAGTAGATGTGAGGCCCCCTTTTCTCATAAGAGAAAGCAAATTACTAAGGTGTTCTTCCACATATGTCCTTTGGTATAGATATTATACAGAGAGTACCTAAGACTTGTCACACTTAAATGTCTTTGAACATCAACTCGACACAATGAGCTAACTGGCAACTATCTAGGAGGCCTGGATGCCAGCTTCCATCATCAGGGCTATTGCAATGACCTTGGATGTGACAGCTTTTGAAAACAAGGTATGGCGATTGTGGATATGATACTGCCATCCAATTTGTTGTGGAAATTGCTGGACACTTGCTTTCTACTAAGTTTTAAGACCTAAAATTCTTGGGAGAATGACCCAACAATAAGATTTAACTTCTCAAATGTTTAATTTTATCAAATCTATTTCCAGCTTATATCAGACAGAGAAGATGAATTGCAGGCTTACCAACTTGTTGGCATAAGATTTAAGAGCTGTCTGTGTATGTACAGCTGTTCAATAGCAATTCAAAATTATTCTATAAATATTGGATATTTTGCCACAGCCATTATTTCTCCTTTCACTCTCAAGGCACTCATTTTTCATCTGAAATTTCTTTAGTGTATTTTACACTGGGAGAGATCTCTATAATCATTTTCCAATAAATGTGTTTAATGTGGCATTACAATATGGTCTTAACTTTAGTCATTTATCTTAATAATTTTCCTTTGTTTTATGATATTTCAAATGAAGGAAACTGTTTCTTTTCCTGAGGATATCATTTATTTCCATTATTAAATCAGTGAAAAACAAATATAGATTCAGCTTCGGAGGGAGAGGTTGCTGGTCTTTTCCAGCTTGGTATTCTTCTCCTGTCTTCCATATTTGTGAGTCAGGATCCTGACTTCTGGTCCCACCTAGTATTGTCAGTGATCATCCAAGGTACTTATGAAATAGGAAATATGTCTTAGGTGTTGTTTTGAATTCTTAATCAAAATTTGTATTGGAGCAAACTCCAATTTATGGCAGTGATTTGGGGGGCTAAAATCCCTGGGCCAAAATTCTTGTTAAAAATAGTCTTCATTATAACTTTAACTTATTTGGCCACTTAGCCACTGGTTCTGTCAACAGAATTCTGAATCACCAAAGAGAAATTGGTATCAAGGAGCTGTGTGAGTGCTTCATAGTGAACCATGAGACCAAAGAGTCTAACAATCCCATTACACAGATCCTGGTATTCATGCCCTTTTCACTAGCTGCCTCATGAGTTGTGTGTAGGGTGAAGACTACTTAATCTGCTTATCAGTCAGAACTTTTTGGGCCTGATGCTTTCCCCTAAATATTTGTTATTTCCATGTTTTAAAATTGCTTTAAAGTAAGCATGTTAGGAGAATTTTTTGAAGTATGGTACTATGTGCCCAAATCTTAGGCTTAAATTCTCTTGGGAATCTATCACAAGATGATAATTCCAATGAAGACATTATATTAGAAATTGTATTAGAAGTCACACAAATAAAAATTAGAAACGTTTTTAAATCAACTTAAATTTTATGTAAATTAATCTAAATCATAGTTTATTGAGTAAGAAAGACAATTTTTTTTAAATCTTAGCTCTTCTATTGGGTGAATAGTGTTATATAGTTGTGGTTTTAATTTGTCTTTCCCTGATAACTCTGATAACTAATCATGTCACACAATTTATTTGCTTATTGTACATTTTCCTCTCAGTGTTCTCAGGTTTTGGGGTATATTTATCTTTACACATTTGAATTACAGAACATCTTTACATATGATGGATATCTCCATCTTTACCTCTATCATCTCTATTCTCTATCTCTAATATATATCGATACCTATCTGTATCATCTGCAGTATACATCTATAGCTACACCATTTTTTCTAGTCTGTGGCTTGCTGTTGATAAATTTCAGTTCACAGTGTTTTACTTTATGGTCACTGCTTTCTGTGTCTTAAAACAAAACAAACAAAAAACTTCTGGAAGCCTTAAAGTTTTAGCTTCCATGCTTAGTTCTATCATACATTTGAATTAATTTTTGTGTAGACTGTGAAGAAATTAAAGTCATTTTCTTCTTGTTTCACATAAATGTCCCATCATTTCAGTAACATTTGATGAAAAATCTTTTGTTTGTTTTGGAATCTTTGTAGGAAAAACAGTCTAATTCTAGACTCCCTAATATTTTTCGTTGACTTATTTGTGTATCTTCACACCAATAACACATTTTCTTGATTATTCAAGTTTAAGTGTCAAAGTCAGTTAATGTAAAGTTTTTTTTTCTTTTTAAATACTGCGTTGGATATTCTAGGTTTTTTGGATTTTCTAGCACACTTTAGAATCTTTTGTAAATATATACATCATACTGTCATTTTGATTAGGGATTTTATTTAATATATAATTTGGAAGGTATCTGTCTCTGGTCAATATATAAACATTTTATAGGTATCTATATATATATATGTTTATTAATTTATTCCAGCATTAATTTGTAACTATCAAAAACATTCTTGCACATGTCTTTAATTATCTTTACTTTTTATGATATTAATGATATTCTTGCATTTTATTTTCTGATTTTCATATATAATTGAATTTTGGATTTGTAGATTGAGTTTATTTTATGAAATAATTAGTGCAAAATTAATACTATTTCTTGCAGTAATTAGTATTAAAGTAGTTGCTATTATTTGCCACTAAAGTGATGTGAACCTGGAGTTTTTTTTGTTAGAAGTCTTTTTCTTTCTTTTTAATAAAAACTTATTTTCTTAAGAGATATACTCATTAAGATTTTTATTTCTTCTTGTGTCAGTTTTAGTAAACTTTTTATTTGAGAAATTGTAGACTTCTATGCGGTTCAAGAATATTTCAGTACAGAAATCAGAATGCAACTTAGGACTTCTATTTCATTTGAAATTAAGAATGTCTTTGGAAAATCAGGCTAGTTTATATTCTATTGTATTAGTCCTGCCTGGGATGGGAACCAGTACTAATGTTTTGACTGCTCAATATACATATAGCTATAAAATTGATATAGCTCAACTTGAACTCAAAATTGAATTGTTGAATAAAGCAATGGCATTAAGTATTTTGTGACTTTTTAAATCACCATAATTATTTTAGAATCATGTGATAATCTCTCCTCCAAAGAACTTTAAATATGCCTCTAGTCATTAAGTAGCAGGTTTTTAAAAATGAAACACATGGATATCAGGCAGTAAAATATCAAATACCCCATTAAAATGTGTAAACCCTTAACAAATATTTCTTTAATTTCATCCTTTGGGGTGATGTTTTAATATGAGTGTCCAAATTAAACACACACATACACAATATTAAAGATATCCTTAAATTAGTCTCTGGGAGAAATCACTATGACAGTCATTTGTCTATGTTTTAGTTTCTCTTCCTAATTCCTGCACAAGAAGATCAGTAGAGCTATTTATTTCTTTTGGCATAATACTAGAATATTGGATCCCAGGAAGAAGTTCCTAAATTTCCAGGATGCCCTCTTGACCTCTTTCAGGTCATAATTGTAAAGGATCATTGACATTTATTTAACTGAGGCACCATTAGTTTTGACTAGGATTAAATACAGAAAACAAAGAACATATATTTGTTTTTGTTTCTATCCCTCTCTTCTTCCCTCTGTTTTTTCTCAAGTTTAGAAGTGCCTTCATTAGGGAGGCATCAAGATTTTAAATATTGTGGGTAAAGATTAAGAAATACGTCTAGTGAAACACTGTAAACATAAATATAAACATTGGTTCCATGTTGGCCCTGAACGGCATGAAAGTCAAGTAAAATTTGTTTGTGTCTCAATATATTTGGATATTTGACACGTAAGTGGTTATAGTTTCAAATGGGATATGGATTTAAGAATAACATTAGTGCCCTCAAGTAATAAGAGGTAGTCATCTCCCTGAAAAAATAGACATCATATACAGTAAAGTAGCATCATCTTGATGATGTTGTCAGACAGCCACTTGGCTGAGCTGTAGAGATCCTCAGAAACCAAAATAAGGGAGAGTTTATGTGAGTCTTAATATTGGAATAGTCTTTGAATTTACAAATAAATATTTCTCATAAACACAATTCAATAAAAGGAATTGAGCTCAGCTAAATATTAACTTAAAACTTTTACTTCAGTGGAAGATCATTGCATGCATACTGAACAAAAAAGCCAAAAATACTTGTTTCATGAAATTTCTTCTGAGGAAGAGAAATGAGGTATATTTGGGATGATTTACCACATCCATAGCTTAGGGTGTAAAAATCTCTGTGCCGAAGTTGAGATTCATGCTCAGGAAACACAACTTCCATAGCAAACCAAGCCTTCAACCCCTGACAGCATGGGCTACTACAGCAACTACTTTGAAGACTGGGCTGTGGCTGTGGTTAGATGGGGCTGGGGAGGCTACAGATATACCTGCTGCCTCCCATCTTGCTATGGTGGATATGGATTCTGTCTTCTATTAAAATTCTTCCTTATGAGTTTAGTATCTGATTCCATGAGCGGACTTGCAGAATCTGATTTCACCCTTGGGTCAACCAAAATTTTGCTGGGTCCATTTATCAAAATAATTAGCACCTAAAGCCTCTAGTACATTAAAGTTACACAGTTTTGTATCTGTCATGTCTCTTTGATTTCTTTAATAAAGTCTCTTAATTTGAAAGAGTAAATACAGCTTTTGTTTAATTCTTTATTATCAATTATATATGTAACTAAACATAACTTTTACTTGACTTTCAATAAAGATTCTGATATATATTTTTGTGTATTAAATATTTATTTCACAAGTGGAGACATAAAAAGAACAATGAATTTAGATTGAAATGAGTAATGACTTCTCAAATACCTGTTCAATTTTTCTTTATCTTAATCAGATAATGTTTAGATTTAAATTAAACAAGAATAAGGATGCCTGGGTGGCTCAGTCCTTGAGCATCTGCCTTCATTTCAGGTCATGATCCCAGAGTACTGGGATTGAGCCCCACATTGGGCTACCTGCTCCACAGGAAACCTGCTTCTCCATCTCCCACACCCCCTGCCTGTGCCTCTCTGTCAAATAAATAGATAAAATCTTAAAATAAATTAAACAATATTTAAAAATAAAGTCTAGCAATTTTGATGTACCTATGGCAATAAATAAAAAATAATTTACATGTTTAACATTTAATACAATTCCCTTTATCTATGCAGCCCAAAATGAATAAATAATTCATCCTTCTTTGAAAATGTGGCCTTCTTTAGTTCTTGCATGGTAAGAAAAGAAGCCTTATAAATCAAAGTATTTCTCTGAACTTCTAAGAAAAAAGTGTCTTTTAAGTGAATTTCTTAATTATATTTAATAGTTTTCTCTGTTTCCTCTACTTGGCATTCTCGTGAAAATAATTATTTTACAAATGTATTAAAAATACTTCAAAGTAGTTAATTTAAATATATGTGGTGTTAAAGATATAATTGGTTTAGATTTTTACCATATCACTTTTCCTCTGTAGCATGCAGTGCTATTCTTTTTTTTTTTTTTAAGATTTTATTTATTTAGATAGAGCACAAGTGTGGGGAGGGGCAGAGGGAGGGAAAAAGAGCATCTCAAGCAGATTCCATGCTGACCATGGAGACCAACATGGAACTCGATCCCATGACCTTGAGATCATGACCTGAGCTGAAATCAAGAGTTAGATGCTCAACTGACTGAGCCACTCAAGTGTCTTGATATTCTTCTTTTTTACTTTCATCATCATCATCTTCATGGCATTCAAGACTTTTGCAACTGTAAAAAAAAGTAAACACCTATACAGAACTAAGAAATATATCACTCTGTAGCTTTCCTTGATGAGAGTCATCATTCATCCAAAGGATTTTTTTAAGTAGATTTCCAATCAATTACCACTCATCAAAAGTAAGCATGTTATTGTTGATATTTTACATAATAGAGTATGTAATATGTAATGAAAATTTTTGCCTTTTCAAGTTTGAATGGAATATTTACGTAATGAAACAAAATAAAGTTTTTTGTTGCCTTTTGAGTTGGTGAAATCCAATAACACAAGGAGAACAGCAGAAGTGAGAGCTGACCTCGAATTAAAGATTGTACTGTGCTGCCCCTTATATCATAGAAATGCAGAAACTCCAGATGGTTAAGTGATGCCTAAAGTCACAAATACCACAAGTGTCAGAACCAAGATCAAAAACCAGTTCACTGAAACCTGGTGATCTTCCCCATCATGCTAGTTTTCTTTCATTATATATTTACAAATTTGAATATCATCTGGAAAGTTCTTGTCATATTTCCATGAATAGCTACAATTTTATAGCTAAGTTTATGGGAGAATAGTTCCCTCTGTTAGATGAACTACCTCTTATTGTGTTTTCTTTTACATTTTTATTGTGAAAATTTTATTTTATTGTATATGATCTACTTCTCAATTTCTAATTTAGTTGTACTTCAAAGCAAATGAAAAATGAACAGTGTTAAAACTCAATCTTCATTGTGGTTTTTTATTAGAAAGATTTGGATTTGTTTATTCAACCTGAAGATAGAAAGAAAAAAAAATCGGCCAACTCCTGTCACTTGTCCTATCAAATGTTGTACTTTCACAGGTAAGGACATCAGGGTTACAGTTTGGTCATTCTTTTAAAGAACTTCAACTCCTATAACTAAATTTCATTTGAAATTATTCTATTCTCTTTGCAGCCTGAGGAAGGTGTTACAGAGTTACAAAGAAAAAGAATTATCAATATACTTAGAATGAGAAAAAAAAAAGTGACATTCCTAGTATAATATAGTGTATTTTTGTGACCTACAATTTCATAATTTTTGATTTGTGTCTGAGTTACAGGACAACCTTTGGAATTTATAACAAAAGTTTCCTTTATTGATGTGTAAAGACTACTATTTATCCCAAATGAAAACACATTTTCCTCTTTTTTACCCATTATCACAGTGTTATTTAACATGTATTTCAAAGGAGATTTCCTAAAAATGAAAAGAAGAAAAAAATAATCTACTTTGGGTCCAGCAACTGAACGTAAAACAATACTTCTACAAAGAAATATATAGTCTTCATTTTCCAATGGATACTTTCATTTTAATAATTTTTTCACTTAGAAAAAAAGACAAATATTTTTTTCTATGTATTTTACAATACTTTTCTATCGATATTCTGCTGCTCATTAGCAGTAAAATTGGTCTTGTGTAAAACTATCACATTTTATCCTTGAAACTATTTTTATTGCTTATTTGACTATTAAGGTTTCTCATTTTTGTTTTTTAGTGCTTTAACTTAGGTGGATACATATCTTTCAAATCCGAATGAACAAAAATTAGCCATTAATCACTCTTACATGATGTGGCTGAGTTATATGGACAAAAGGTGATATCCTTAATCCTGTCTGAGTTATTTATGGTTCTGTGTATTTGAAAGGAGTTACTGAGAATGAAAAATTCAGCTTATCAACTATTTCTAGTTTAGGGTGAGAAATAATGAAATAATACTTTTACATTTTTACATTTTTATTGTGAAAATTTTAGAAGAAGAAACTTGGGATATGTTGGGTTATGACATATCAAACCATATTTTGGTTTTAAAAAGGTAGTTTGCTAAGGTGGAGTCAGAGAGTTGCACTGGTTGTTTTACGCACAGTAGTTATGATCAATTTACTTAAAATTTCTTCATCAGTTCTATAAACAGTATTTAATTTCCTAGTCTGCTGTTTAGGATTAAAACATCTGAGGAAATTTACTTTTGACAAAAGACTTGAGAATCTCATAAAAACTCAACTATATATTCAAAATCATGTAAATTAAGGAGCTCCTAAATGGCTCAGTTGGTTGACTGGCCGACTTTGGATTTTGGCTCAGGCCATGATCTCAGGGTCTTGGAATTGAGCCCTGAGTCGGGCTTTGCACTCTGTGGGGAGCCTTCCTGGGGATTCTCTCTCTTTCTCCCTTTGCTCCTCTCCCCTGCACGCTCTCTCTCAAATAAATAGATAAATCTTTTAAAAAAAATCATGTAAATTAAATTTTTTAGTGACCCAAGTCAAGAGACTTGTGCCATCTTCAGACATAGTTGACTAACCTAACCAAGTTAATGGAGGGATTCTATGAAGTGCAAGTCGGATGTTCTCATACATTTCTTCTCTCTGTGTCATTTCACCATTGTGTCTTCATTTTGAAACTTTGAAGATATCCCCAATTTTGAGATACTCTTTTAAAATTCTGAAAACCCTGAGTTATTGTATGTTTTTTTAAATAAGACCTTAATAAGCAATTAACAAGGTATTGGAGAGTAGATAGAAATTGCCTGAAAATAAATGGGTAAAGAATAGACTTATATAAAAGGAAACATATTACAATGGATATAAAGAGGAGGTAGAAAGAAGTATTTACTAGAATAAGCCAATAGAAGGGGTAAGGGGAAATATCGTTAACGATATAACAATATATATATCGTTAACGAAATATCGTTAACTTGAAAATTTTGCCTGGTAGTTCCTAGTAGGTTTTGAGAGGATGGGAAGAAGAATAAAAGGCAAACTGAGAATGACAATAGAAATCCTATATGGATGACTAAAGAAAGATAAAGAAAGGAAGATATTGGCATGTACAAAAACGTAGGGGCAGAGGCAATCTGCAATTTTAGTGAAACTTTGAAGACAATCTTTATGGAGGAGGTTTTTAGGATTTGAAATGGATATTGAACTTCTACTCTTATAAGCTTGTCTTTGAGATGGATTTTGTGCCCTCTATTTCCGAATTAATTACTCCATGTTTTGCAACCAGAAGGTTCTGAAGATAGTGCTTAAAGCCAAAAATATTATAAAGGTTATTATAATTAAAATGCTAAAAATCAACATGCACCTTTTTATTTTTTTTTAATTTTTTATTTTTTTTAAGATTTTATTTATTTATTTGACAGAGAGAGAGAAATCACAAGTAGGCAGAGAGGCAGGCAGAGAGGCAGGCAGAGGGAGAGGGGAAAGCAGGCTCTCTGCTCAGCAGAGAGCCCAATGCTGGGCTCGATCCCAGGACCCTTCTTTTTAAAAATGTTTTCTGAACAGAGGCACTTTCTTCAGTCCTCACCTTGATAAATAATTTTCCTTTTTGAAAAACATCAATTTAATAGTAAATTGAACAAATATCTGTAAATTTAGTTGGAGATGGAATTATCCACTTGGGAGATGACAGAATGGAGAAAATTTTTAATTGTAAAAGGAGTGCCATCAAATGTAAATGATGTAATATACTTGGTAATAAGCAATTCACTTTAGGGTTTGGAATGTACAAAACTTAAAGAGGCAGCCATTTCTTCCCATAAAAGCAAGACAGCAGGTTTAAGGACATTCTAAATAAGAAGCTAAGCTAAACTGAGGTATTTTAATGGGAATGTGGGCCTCTCCCTGTGTTAGGAGACAGAAGAGTAATGAGTTACAACATTCCAGATAATATGCAGCATGACACAAAAGAAGAGTGTACATGTGATTTATCATATGTTCTGCTCAGGGTATATAAGCATCCCTCTGCACATGCTGACATTCACACTCAGGATCTGGACTTGAGCAACAAACCAAACTCATCACCCCTGATACCATGAGCTACTACAGCAGCTACTATGGAGGCCTGGGCTATGGCTGTGGAGGTTTTGGTGGCCTGGGCTGTGGCCGTGGCTGGGGATGTGGCAGCTTCCGCAGACGGGGCTGGGGCTGGGGCTGGGGCTGTGGCTGCAGAGGCTATAGATATGGCTGCTGCCGCCCATCTTGCTGTGGAAGATATGGATTCTCTGGCTTCTACTGAAATCCTGCTCCAGAAGCCCAACATCTGAGGACACAAAAGGATTATCTGAATATGACTACTTAACCAAACCAAACAAGATCATCCAGGGCCAAGCCAAGATCAAAAACATTTGGTATCTAAGACTTTAGGAATATTTATCATTTTATAATGGTGTCTTTCATGTCTACTGGTGCCCTTTATTTCTGCTTTTATAACTATGGGATTTCTCTATTCCTTTTACAATAAATTATCTGAAGTTGAAACAGCATACGTGGCTTTCATTTTTTTATGAAACTCAAAATATCAAAGTGATTATTTGTAACTGCACTCAACTGGCAATGAAGAAAATAAATTACTCCACAAAATACCAAAGTCCTGGGAGAGATATAAACATACACCCATATGGCTAGATAGATACATGCAAACCATAACACTCAGTTGAAATGAAGATTTTTCCTCTGAACACTAGACCAGATCTCATTCAGTGCTTTTAGTTAGATAACATTGGTATATGAATTTAGTACTGAACTATTAGCTTTACATATTTTTATATCTGAAGTGAGGCTGACATGAAGAGTAAGTGCTTTGATGTTTTGTTCAAAATTTATTTTTATTTAGCCATTTTAATAATAAGAACAAGTAATGATAAAATAAAATATATCTCTAAATACACAGCGAAAATAAACATTTTTTATGTGAAAGGCTATCATATTTTCCCCATGGTCCTCCATGGTGGGACATGGCATTGTTCTTCAATATTGTCAACACACTGAAATATTTTGTTCTTCATCATGGAAATTTAAAAATGACCGTCATCACTTGTGAAGTAATCTGTATTAAGGCTATGGCTGACCTGAAGCTTTATGCATTATAACAAGTGTCTTGTAATGCTGACCTTCAAAAAGTGAGCATTTCATGTTAGTACTTCAAATAAGTATTGCTTATTAAAAAATACAGAATGAAGTATCATCATTTCTCCCTCTCACCTCCAATTTTATATATTTATGTAGTAAGAGAAAAGTGATTTTTTTCTGTTTGAGTTAACCAAATTCAATAAAACCAGTAGAATTATGAAGCTAGTGGGGGCCCCATAAAGCTTACTATACTTCCAGCTTGGATAGGAAAGGACTCCAGAAAGTTAAGTGAATTGCTAAGGATCAAGAATGACATGAGAAATAGAGCCTAAGACTGGAACAGGTTTTTCTGAAGACCGAGCATCCTTTACCATGCATACTGCCACACTGAATGCATACTTCCCTCCTTGAGTGCTCTGAAATAAACCATCTTACTCTGGTCATGCACCTTTGAAGAGTTTAATTATTACAGCTGATTGACCACATCCATTTATTTTGATATGTAATTATTCTGATGTAGAATCTTAAACTATTAATTTCTAATTTAGCTGTATCGGAGTAAAAATAACTAGTAAGAGGGTTAAATCCAAACTCTACTTTAAAATTTATTGTAATGTATTTGAAAATCTCAGACTTGTTTACTGAATGTATGGATGAATTTGTTCAACCAGCTTGTGTCCTTTCAATCAACTCAGGAGAAGTGTTGCAGCTTCACTGTGAGTAGATCAAGGTAAAGATATTTTAGTGTCACCATTGAGGACTATAGTCTTTTGTTCCAATAAGTAAAACATAATTTCACATAAAACTATTTTACTCTCTAACTGGAAAATAGCATCATAGTCTGAGGAAAAACTTTATATATATAAAGAAAAACAATAATCAGTATAACTAGAGAAACTAGCACTCTTAGTATAATATAGTTTTAGCATATGAGTATACCTTTTATTGTTAGGTTGTATTGATTCATGTTGGAATTAAGAGAAGAGCTCTGGAACACATTTCTGTCCATGGATAGCTGTCACCTAGTTCCAAGAAAATCCATTGTAAGATCATCAGCAGCACAACTGAGAGAAGATCTGTCAGAGTTAAATAGGCAGAGTGTGACATCATTAAATCTGTTTGATTTATTTGTGTTTTTATGGGTTCTTGTTGACTTAATGAGAATGAAATATTCAAATTAACAACTGTCTTTTAACTTAGGAATGAGCAATAAAAATGGAGCAAATTCTGAAGAGAGCAGTTAAGGAAATTAAAGAATAAGATGTGAGGCAGCCAAGAATTTCTTAATTAAGATAAGAAAAAGCATTAAGCATAAAATTTTTTTTAATTAATGAATCAGGCCTATTCATTATATTAAGAAGGTCTGCCCATATATAGATACCATTTTAAAGTGAAAAAAAAATAAGGCATATACAGGAAGAAAATATTTCCAGAACACAGATCTGACAAGATACCAGTATTCAAGTATATAAAGAGCTCCTACAAATCAATACTAAAATATTAAAAACTGAACTAAAAATGAACAAAACACTTGAACAGACACTTCAAAAAAGAAGATATCTAAGTGATCAATAATCATATCTAATAGACCCAAAATAATTACTTGTCAGGTAAAAAACAAATTAAAGCAATACTCCAATATTATCACAGGCCCACAAGAATGATCAAATTAAACAGTTTGAAAATGAGAAGTATTGTCAAAGATGTAAAGCAACAAAAACTCTTCATTGCTGGTGGGATTGCAAATCTAACAACCATTTTGGAAAATTATTTTTTTTAAAGATCTATTTATTCGAGAGAGAGAATGTGAGTATGCACAGGGAAAGGAGCAGAGTGAGAGAATATTCAAGCAGACTTCCTGCTGAGCATGGAGCCCTACAATCAAGCCAGGTTCCATCTCATGACCCAGGAGATCATAACCCATGAGATCACAACCTGAGCCAAAATAAAGAGCCAGCTACTCAACCAACTGAGGCATCGAGGTGCCCCACTGCCCTTTTTTCGGAAAATTATTGATAGAGTCTACTGAAGCTATTGTCAAAATCTAGACAGATGGTTATTTCTAGAGAGTGATACTGACCAAAAAGAAACAATAGAGACATTTTAGGTGTTAAGGTATGCTTGGAATAGGTAGTGCATGCTTATTTGCAAGAATTCATCAAATTTTATGCCTAAATTTGTATATAATATAGAATTCATTATTATGCTTGAAAAAAAAGAACCAACACAAATATGTGATGGTTATACATTCCTCTTAAGTCAGAAAGCCATCTGAGCTCATTCCTCTTTGAAATCTTTATTGTTTAGATGCAATCCTGTGTTACCCATACTGTGAGAAACATGGTGCTTATTTTTACAGACCTTAAAATTCATTCATCCTTTCAGCATTTATTTTTTGTGTTCCTATTACATGGTAGATATTAAAGAAAAGTAATCAAATTCAATTGGAAAATTGCATCACTTGGAAATTACTTGTAAAACAAAGAAAACCTGGGACACCTGGGTGGCTCAGTGGGTTAAACATCTGCCTTGCACTCAGGTCAAGATCCTAGCATCCTGGGATTAAGGTCTGTTTCAGGCTTCCTGCTCAGCAGAGAGTCTGCTTCTCCTTCAGCCTGCCGCTCTCTCTGACACACAAATAAATAAAATTTTAAAAATGAAGAAAACCTAAACACTATATTTGAGGTCATATAAAATTCTGAACAATTTAAAGATTCAAGCCTAAAATTAAGGGAGCCATTGGAAGAACTTAACCAGGTTTGGGTCAGCTTTGACAAAAAGCGACTAACTTCTTAAGTCACTTCTTACCTGAGTGACTTTTACCCTTAACTTCCCCCCCCACCCTTTATCTTTAAACATTATATCTATATTTGGAGATTCTGAAGGCATTTCCAACATATAATGGAATCTCAATGAATTTGACAGAGCCTTTGGATTTGGATTATCTTTTTGACACTGAGAATTTAACAGCAATTATTTGTTGTCTTAGTAGAGAGTAGTATGGTATTTCCTGAGAAGAAAAGAAAAAAAAAGCACAGAATAGGCAAAGTGAATACAAGTGAGAAACTGTTGTTTTAAAAGTAAAGGTAGAAGAGGAAGAAAGAAAATGGATTGACTATAGACTGAATGAAAATTGATGGGTGGCAAAAAGAAATTTTACATACTTTAAAATTTGATCTAGTTGTAGTCTAATGATTAATGGGGGACAGGGACTTGATATTCTAAAAGAAGTTGTAACCTACCTACTAGAATGGCTAAAATTCCAAACACTGACAACAACAAATACTGACATGGTTGTGAAGCAACAGCAACTCTCATTTATTGCTGATCAAAAGCAAAATGGTACAGCCACTTTGTAAGACAGTGTGCCAGTTTCATACAAAGCTAAACATAGTCTTACCCATAAGATCCAGCAATAATAACTCCCTGGTTTTACCCAAATGAGCTGAAAACTTAGGTCCACACAAAGACCTGAACACAAACATTTATAGAAGTGCTGCTCTTTATTGTCCAAACTTGGAAGCAATCAAGATTCCTTTGATAAGGGAATGGATGAACAGTGGCACCTCCAGACAATGGAATATTATCCAGTGATAAAAAGAAATGAGCTATCAAGCTGCAAAGAATGTGAAGGAATCGTGAAAGCTTACTGCTAAGTGAAAGCAGTCAATGTGAAAAAGCTGCATAATGTAAAATGCCAACTATGACATTCTGGCAAAGGTGAAACAATGAAGACAGCAAGAACGGTGGTTGTAAGAGTTTGGAGGAAGGGAGGCAAGAATGGTGGAGTACAGAGTATTTTTAGGGTAGTTTAATGGTGATTACATGACATTATGCATTTGTTAGAACCCATGGGATAGTATGACACAAGGAGTGAACCCTCATCTAAACTATAAACTTCAACTAATAATAAATATATCAAATTGGTTCATTAATTATAATTAATATACCATACTAATTCAAGATGTTTAGTAATAGGGGGAAATGTGTGTATATATATGTGTGGAGGGTATAGAAACTCTGTGCTTTTTTTCTCAATTGTGTTGAAATTTAAAAGTGTACTAAAAATGGTTTGTTAATTAAAAAAGAAGTGATTGAATACAATATTAGATATATGGGTGAAGAAAGGAGAGAAAATAGTGAATGTAAAAATAGAGAGGAGATACAATCTGCATTTTAAAAAATAATTATTTATTTGACCGAGAGAGAGAGTGAGAGAGCAAGCGCAAGCAGGGGAAGTAGCAGAGTAAGAGGGAGAAGCAGTCTCCCCACCAGAGCAGAGGACCCATCGTGGGACTTTATCCCGGGACCCTGGGTTCATGACCTGAGCCAAAGGTAGATGCCTAACTGACTGAGCCACCCAAGTGCCCCATAATCTGCTTTTTGGGAAGCAACTTGGATAGATCTCATACCAGAGAAGACCATTAGGATTTGGGAGGATAACTTTTAGTCAGCTTCAAAAGCTACTCTGAAATAAATATCTGATTGCTGCGACTTGACTTCAGTTTGTGAACAATTTTATCCCATGCTTGTCAAAGCCCATGGAACTGTACAACACAAAGAATGCAATGTAAACTAAGGATTTTAGTTAATAATTATATATCAATGTTAGGTCCTCAATTATAACAAGCAAAAATGGTTTTTATTTTTCAAAGTAATATGAAAAGTAAAAAGTATATCAGTTATGTGGCCGATGTTCTAAAATCAAAGAAAACATAGATTATTTTATTTATTTTCTAAAATCATTTCTTTGTTTGTTTGTTTATTTATTTATTTACTAAAATTCCACAACAGTCAAGTTGATTCTTCTTGGCTCTCAAATGTTTCCATTTCCTTATCTCTGAAAGAGGAAAATAGCTCACTTTTTAGACTAAGAAGTAAGATGCATTAAAAGGAAATAATAGATCATAGAGCTTTGACTTTGACCCATTTCTTTGATTTTTTTTGTAAATGAATCACAGCAATCTAAAAAAAGAACAAAAAGAACAAAACAGAGATGAAGAAACATTTCATTGAGAAACACAACACCACCAGATATGATTGGTATGCCTAGTTATGAAGAATTCTTTTTGGGGTCTGATATGTTCAGCTTTTGAAGATACTGCATTCCTTCTTACAAAGTGATGCAATAACTTTTAGAGGCCACCATAAGTAGGCACCAGAGCAATGTCAAACATTTTAATGAGTGTGAGGGCCTCTCCCTGTGTCAGGGGACAATGAGTGAATGAGTTGTGTCAAGTAGGTAATTAAGAAGTGACACAAAAGGCAGGTATACACATGATTTTTTACATGCTCTAACCAAGGTATATAAACATCCCTGTATACATGCTGACATTCACATTCAGGATCTTGCCTCGAATACAGCTAACCAGACTCAACACTCTTGATACCATGAGCTACTACAGCAACTACTGTGGAGGCTTGGGCTATGGCTGTGGAGGTTTTGGTGGCCTGGGCTGTGGCCATGGCTGGGGATGTGGCAGCTTCCCCACACTAGGCTGGGGCTGGGGAAGTTACAGATATGGCTGCTTCCGCCCCCTGTGCCTTGGAGGATATGGATTCTCTAACTTCTACTGAAATCCTGCCCTGGAACTCCAACATCTGGGGCCAGATGGTGATTAACTCAAATTAACCAAAACTTGGATGAAGCAATATCATCCAGAACCAACCCAAGATGAAAAGTATTTAACATCTTAGATTCTAGGAATATTTCTCATCTTCTATTTGCCTGCTTCATGTCTCCTGGTGTCCCCTACATGCACTTTCATAACTGTAGAATTTCTCAGTTTTCTTTGCAATAAATTATCCTAATTTAAAATGGAACATATGGTTTATTTATTTATTATTTATTTATTTAACTGAATTCTGACTTTCTCTTTTTTTCCCTTCTTGCATCCTTTCAAAGTAATAGTCCTGAAGTTCTGGTTACATATTCCTGCAATTATCATAGCAATATAAACACAGAGTTTATGAGGATTAATTTGCTTTCTATATAACCACCTAATTTTGGTTAGTGATACTAGTTTTGATTTAGAATCCTGAAACTATTAATTTATAGTTTAGCTGGATCTGAAAAAAATAATTAGCAAGCAAGGCTAAGTTCAAATGCAACTTAAAATATTTAAGATGGATTTGAAAGACTCATATTTGTTTACTAAACATAAAAATAGATTTGTTTAGCCACACAGTAAGACCTACACTTTTAGTATATTAGCTACTCATAGCATATTAGCTTTACACTGGCTAGATCAGGGAAAGTAATAGCTTGATGACTTCACTGGATGACTACACTACTTAGCTTGACAACAGCTCCTTCTATTTTCTTAATGGTTAACAGCGTTTCTCTAGAATTTGGAGAAAGGCCTTTTGTAGCTATAAAGAAGAATAATCAATACCACCACTTGGAGCAGATGTGTGATGTTCCTAGTATAGTATTATACGATTAGAATTTGAAATGACTGTTTTTATGTTTCTCTGCTGGATTTGGAGAAATGTTCCAGCACATCTT
>CM052799.1:183954373-184004952 GCA_028533885.1 Nasua narica | reverse complement strand
TGGGGAGAAAAAAATAAAGTGTATCACTTATAAAGAAAAAAAGAAGGGCTATAGGTACCCCAATGTTCATAGCAGCAATGGCTGCAATTGCCAAACTGTGGAAAGAGCCAAGATGCCCTTCAACAGACGAATGGATAAAGAAGATATGGTTAATATATGCAATGGAATATTACATCTCCATCAGAAACGATGAATACCCAACTTTTGTATCAACATGGACGGGACTGAAGGAGATTATGTTGAGTGAAATATGTCAAGCAGAGAAAGTCAATTATCATATGGTTTCACTTACTTATGGAGCTTCAGGAATAACATGGAAGACATTAGAAGGAAAGGAAAAGTGAATTGAGGGAAATCGGAGGGGGAGACGAAGCATGAGAGACTGTGGACTCTGAGAAACAAATTGATGGTTTTGGAAGGGAGAGGGTTGGGGGGTTGAGGGAGCCTGGTGGTAGATATTGAGGAGAGCATGTATTGCATGGAGCACAGGGTGCGGTGCATAAACAATGAATCTTGGAACACTGAAAAAATAAAATTAAGTTTAAAAAAGGTATGAACCAGTTACAAAATAAGTAAGTCATAATGATTTAATATGCAGCATGGTGATTATAGCTAATACTACTGTATTGCATATTTGAAAATCTGTAAAAAAGTATATCTTAAAAGTTCTCATCACAAGAAAAAGTTATAACTGTGTATGGTGATGGATGTTATTTAGACTTATTGTGGTGATCATTTTGCAATATATACAAATATCAAAACATCATGTTGTATACCTGAAACTTTTATAATATTATATGTCAATTATATTTCAATACATAAAATGTTACTTATAAATTTCAAAGCAAAACAATACAGTACAACAATAATAAAATGTTCTGTAACATGTCTAAGGTCATGTAAAATAAATATACTGTTAAAAATCCAAGGTATGATCATGCTCCATTAGGGATTAAATTGGATTTGTTTTACTATCTTCACAGAGTGAGCTGAGCAACCAGTGAGCACTGGCTCTCTATCTTCCTTGTTGCCTGACTCAGTCATTTCCTGATTGCAATTCATTCTTGAAGGTTTTCAAGGCATCAGGATTTTAAGAGACTCTGTTAAAAAATGTCACATGATTTTAAGAGTATATATTAAAAAAAAAAACTAAAGCCTTAATAAATAAGTAATAGCATACAAAAAAGTTTGCTTATTGCCTGAGAGAAAATAAAAGGGTGGACACACACAGAATTGGTAAAGAAAATATAAGACAAAGATACTATCATGAAATTAGGGATATGAATAGAGGGATGAAATACTGAGCAGAAAAAATGGACAAGAACAAAAGACCTAACTGGTGCAACTATGTATTAGGGATGAATGTATAATGAGATTGAAAGAGAGGTTTGATAAAAGATATGACATATGGATTATGAAGAAAGATAAGAAAGAAGGATAACTATAAAGCATAGAGCCAAAGGTCATCTGCATTTTTAGCTAATACTTTGGGGATGGCCTGGTCTGGAAAAATTAGTAATGTGCAAAGAGAATATTTTTGAACAGCTTAAAGATTGATTGATTGATTGATTATAAAAGTGAGTTTGGTCTCTTGGATAGTCTCTCAGTTTCTGAAATAAGTTTTACTATGTGGATTAACCAAAAGTATGTTTTACAAGCTGATATATAAAGTCAAAATAGTTCTCTCGTGTATGGGGGTGTGTGTGTGTGTGTGTGTGTGTGTGTGTGTGTGTGTGTGTATTCAACCTGAGAAATAAATTTGACACTTGGAGAATTTGATAGATGTAAGAATTTTAAACATGATCAGTATATTTTAATATAGATGGAAGTAAGATACAAGTACCCGGAGAATAATATGAAAATGGGAAATGAGAAAATACTTAATGAGAAAACATCTTTAGTGATGAAGAATTCTATGTAGGGAATTTTTATTTTGTGACTTCGAAGACAGATTTCTTTTCTCATTAAAACAGAAAGAATGTAATGAGTTCAAGGGTGTTCTAACGAGGCAGCTAAGCAAGCTCAGAAATTTTAATGAGTGTGGACCTCTCCTTGTGTCAGCAAACAGATTAATGAGTTGCCTCAAGTGAATGAATAATTTGGAATGATACAAAAGAATGGCCCCATGTTTTATCACACTTTCCGCTCAGGGGATATAAGCATAGCTATATAACAATCACGTTCAGGATTTTGCTTTGAAAAGCAAACCAACTCACCATTCCTGACATCACAATTTTCTATGGCAGCTACTATGGAAGCCTGAGCTATGGCTGTGCGGGTCTGTGGTCTGGGCTGTGGCTGTGTCTAGACACGTGGCAGTTTTCACAGACGGGGTTGGGGCTGGAGAGACCACAGATACGGTTGCCACAGCCCATCATGCTGTGGAGGGTATGGATTCTCTGGCTTCTACTAAACTACTGCTCTAGCAACCTGAAATCTGTTACCATGAGCAGATTGGCCACAACGTTCTTCAGTCAATGCACTGCAATTACCCTAGGTTATTTGCCAAGAGAAATCTAAGTATTTCAGAGAATTTATTATTTTAAGATATCTGTATTATGTCCTCTGGCATCCGAGTTTGGGCACTAACAGATGATTTGTGTTGAATACCAATAAATGACCTAACTTGATATAGAAAATATGGTTTTGTATGTGTGGGGGTTGTTTAACTCAGTCATGTGCACATACTTTTATGTAAGTCTTGCTATTTACAATTAGAAATACAGTACACAAAAGTACATATGTGTGTGTACATATTAATGCATAAAAAAGAACGCTGGTTTGAGAATTACTAATTCAAAACAGTAGAATGTTATTCTTTGTCCTTATTTTAGTTATATAAATTTCAGAATTGAATTTGGCAGCAAAAAAAAATCAACTATGGAGTGTTAAATCTTTCTGCATTTTAAAAATAAAGTTGTTTTACATGTTTCATATTTACCTATTTCTATTTCTTTTTTTCTCTATTTCTATTTCTTAATGGAGTTCATATTTTGCAACTAGTTTTCCACCTCTATTATTTTCCTTTGTTTTGTCTTATAAAAACAAGTGGTGTTACATCGATATATCTGTAGTTGGTAGACGACCACATCATTACAATGGCAATCAGAGCAAGCTTTCTACAAATCTCATAATCCACATTGCTAAATTTTCATAGAAAATAAGCTCTGTTTTCCTATGACTCTTTGAAATATATAGTATCTTCCATTATTCATAGTCTGCTTTCATCTATTTGTTATGCATGCAAAGTAAGACAGACATAAAAGTTATTGATAAACTGGAGAATCACATATGAACTTGGGTCATTCGTCTCCCTCATCTCACTTGTCTTCTTATGGGGACACTGTTCATCATCATCATCATCAACATCACAATGAAGTATTTGTAATCCAGTAAGAACAATATATAAACAGAAATATTATGAAGCAAAATGTTGTGTGGCTCCAACTAGCCCCAAATACCATTCAATAATTAAAAAAAAATGTATCCCATTCATCCCTTCAAAAATGGCCATTTTATTGACGTTGGACAGTAGTCCCCTCCCCTTATGAGTGGCTTTATTTTTTTGTGGTTTCAGTTACCTGAGGTCAGGCATAGATGGGAAGCAAATGATCCTCCTTCAGACACGTTGTCAGAAGATCAAAAGCAGCCTCACGCTACCTCACAACGCCGATGTCACTCACCTCATGTCATCTCATCACGTAAACATTTTATT
Source organism: Nasua narica (assembly GCA_028533885.1). Lineage (NCBI taxonomy): Eukaryota > Metazoa > Chordata > Mammalia > Carnivora > Procyonidae > Nasua > Nasua narica. Next base: position 184,001,237 of record CM052799.1, on the reverse strand, counting down.
ATCTCAAGAAGTAGGATGAGTACAATAAAGGTATTTTGACAGAGAGATCACATTCACATCACTTTTATTATAGTGTATTGTTACAATTGTTCTATTTAATTATTAGTTATTACTGTTAATCTTTTCTGTGCCTAATTTATAAATTAAACTTTATCACAGGGATGTATATATAGGAACGGACATAATATATATAGGGTTTGGTACTATCTGTGGTATCAGGCATCCACTGAAAATCTTGGGACATATCTCCTGTGAATAAGAGGGGATTCCTGGGTAGGAAATAGAGAACAAAATAGGTAAAATATCAGAATTTCTAAATTTTTCCTAAAACTGAATGGCACCTTCAGGTAATCATATGAACCTATTGATACTTAGTGTAAGCTGGGCCAATGTAACGAAAAAAAGACAATGAAATTACAGAATTACAGATCTGAAAGGGACATTAAACTCTGCAATGCTGTCCCATAGGCTTGCAGGCAGGGAATCTCAGAATAAGCCATTTTAAGACTAGACTATTTGATTACACTATGCTCCTACTCTTTTTATCTATTTTCTCCTTGAATGTTGTCAAATAAGCCATTTTGAAAGTTCCGGTGATGTTCATAAGAAAAGCTAAATTATCACAGCTGATTTTATGGAGATTGATCCCTTTACCTAGATTAAGACCTATGTTTCTTTAACATTTTTATTGTCCCAATGTAGAGAACTGCATGTGTCACTTTGTAGGTAATCTGCCTTTGGATATAATTGAATAATGGGCAATGTTAAAATTTAACTTTAGGTAACGAAACAAACCAACATAAAAAACCCATGACGATCTCTTCTTTCAGTCCGTGCTGACTAGGGGTTGTATGTAGCATCACTGGGCTGAGCAGGGGGAACAGAGCCCAGGTCATTTACCCTATTGAAGGACCGCAGTGTGCAGTGTGACAATTTCATTTAGTTAGTTACCTCTAAGGACAGGCGCTTTGGGCCTGACAAGCTGTAATCAATACAATTATTATTGCTATTGACATTCTTAGTATAATCAATATTATCATAATTTTGTTCTGCTTAAATTATATGAATCTGCACCTGAGGTGAAAGAAAATGTTTGGGATTTATAACAAAAGACTTCACTGCTAGGGAAAATATGAGAACATTTTTCACTCCTCCATCCATCAACATGAATAGCAACTTGGGTCATGAGTGAAAACTTAAAATAACAAAAATAATAGCGATGATGCACATCTGCTTTTGGTCCACTGAATGAATAGAAAAATAATAACCCCCAAAGAAATTTCCAAATTAAATTTTTCACTTATGCATATGGGGAAAAACCAGATTTGTTTCATATTTTTCAAAATATTTTTTCTTTCTTTTTTTTTTTTACAATGAATGGACATTTATAAGTGATAAATAGCAAAGTCATGTGTTTTCGTCTTTGAAAACACATTTAGCATTTATTGTTAATGAGGTTTTTCATTTGTGTCCCATATTGTTTGCATTTATAAAGCAGAGATAGTCTTAGATGTTAAAAAAATAATTAAAAGCCTTTAATCATAGTTACATGCTCTGACAGAGCTACACAAGGAGACTGTGGAATCCTTAACGCTCTGCAATTTATTCATTCTTCTAAATGATTTACTAAAAATGAAAATATTCAGTCTATCAATTGGCTGATTTCTGAAATGAGGAGTAAAAATGGAATGCAATTGGGTTAGAATAGCATGGAAATTAAAGGCTAATACTAAAACTTAATTTTTATTTACATTTTTATTTTATTTAAATTAAATTCAAATTTAAATTTTAGTTTAAATCTTAAACTTAAATTTAAATTAATTTAAATTTAAATATTTAAATATAAAATTAAAATCAAATTTTATTTAAATTTTTAGTGCCACTCTGAAACCAGAAACCCTGTTGGAACTCATGTCAGCCGTAAAATATTTCCTAGAACAGCAGATCAGTTGCTTAGGTTATGAAACACCTGATCTTTGCTTTAATATCAGTGAAAGTCATATAACTCTTTCAAAAAATATTGAGTGCCAATTAAATTTTAGATTTTGTTTAGATACTAGGTCAGGTCAGTGGAGATATCCATCCAAAACTGTGTCATATTACTTATAAATCTCAGCAAAATGGTTATTATTATAGAAAACAAGCTTCTGGAGTCCCAAATGTCAAGGTATGCGCACGTTTGCGTAGGGCTTTAGGTATCAATGACTAACTCTCTGGGCTGAGGTGAGGAACTCTGTGAATATCAGGCCATCTGTTTCCAAAGAGTGCTTCCTTATTTCCTTCTGTATTTTTTTATTTTTATTTTTTTTAAAGATTTTATTTATTTATTGAGAGAGAGAGAGAGAGAGCATCCATCATAGAGAGAGCACAAGCAGGGTAGAGGGGTAGAGGGAGAGGGAGAAGCAGATTCCCCTCTGAGTGGTGACCCCCCTCCACCAAAATGGGGCTCAACCCCAGGACTCTGAGATCATGACCTGAGCTGAAAGCAGATGCCCAACCAACCTAGCCACCCAGGCACCCCTCTTGTCCTTCTTTAAAATTGTTCCACACAGGTAGGAAATTTTTTACATATTCCAGGTCATACACATTCTTCTAAAATTTAAGGTGATTTTAGGAGTTTTAACAACATTGTCAATATCCTAGAAAGGTCTAGTCGGTATCTTAGAAAAGATATGTTAGAAATTACCTACAAACAAAAAATGGGCACAGACTAAGCAAATAGAAGACAGAGGCAAATCTATAATATTGACTATGGAGATCTAGGTAGATGGATGCTGTTTTCTTTTGAATATAGAGTTAGAGCCAAAACCGTTTTTCCCACTTCACACTTATACCTGGATGTGGCAATGAATCATGGAGGAAGGAAGTTGGGTGATGCTTGGAATAAGATTTGAAAAAGATCTAAGATACATGGATAAATGATGAAGGGCAGAGAAAGAGGGGAAATGATGTTCGGAGGCAAATATAATCTGCACTTGTGGTAGCAGTGAGACTAGAACATATTCTGGAGAAAGGGCTCAGGATATTAAAAAAGGTACTGGAGGAAGTCTTTCCACAAGATGGATTTTTGATCACTGTGATAGACTTCCCACTAGTGATTTCAATTCCACTGCGTATTTAAACCCAAACAAGTATGCTGGCATTTAAAGCCAAAAATAAATTATTAACGGTACGTGGCCAAAATTTTAAAACTCTAAAAATCAGGTGCCCTTTTGTGGTGGTTGTTTTCTGGTACACATGGCAAGTGAGCTAAATCTGTTTTGACATAAAGTGTTCTTTTATATTCTAAAGAGAGGTGCATTGTTTGTTTCTCATGATACAATATACATGTGCCTTTTAAAGAAATCAATAAACTTAAGAGCCTTGACTTTAATTATTTTTCTGATGTTTTGTAGAACCAATTACAACAATCCTCAAACGCCAGTGATGAGAAGATATTTAATTAGAAATTCCACAATATTTAATGTAACCGATGTCACATGACTGGCAATCAAGTATTTTATTTAGGCTTTGGTATGTCGATACTTGGAAGAAAGAGCAATTCATTCTAAGAAGATTATAGCAGCAAGCTCTGCTCCACAGCCTAACTATGTAGCCAAGCAGGTTCAGACATTCTTATGCCTGTGGTCGAGGGACTACAGATTAATTGATTGTGTCAGGCAAATATAATTCATGGAATGACACCAAAGGAGGGGCACGTGTTTTGTCACATTCTCTGATCAGAGTATATAAACCTCCTTGTAAAGATGTCGACATTCACACTCTGACTCTTGCATTGAACCGAAAACCAATTTACCACCCTTGACACCATGAGCTACTACTACGGCAACTACTACGGAGGCCTGGGCTTCGGCTGTGGAGGCTTCGGTGGCCTGGGCTGTGGCCGTGGCTGGGGATGTGGCAGCTTCCCCACACTGGGCTGGGGCTTCGGCTGGGGAGCCCGAAGATTCAGCTGCTACCGCCCACTGTGCTATGGAGGATATGGATTTTCTACCTTCTACTAAACGTATTGTTGAAACTGGATGCAAAAGGAAAGCCTCCAAGTTTATTTGGTCCTATTTTTCCCAAAACATCTATCCTATATTCTCCAGGACCAATCGACAGCCATTTATCAACAGTTAAACTGCTTCTACAAATATTTAGTGCTTTTTACCTCTAGAACCTATCATATTTTTTAAAAAGATTTTATTTATTTATTTGACAGACAGAGAGAGAGCACAAGCAGGGGGAGCAGCAGAAAGAGAGGGAGAAGCAGGCTCCCCATGGAGCAGGGAGCCCGACGTGGGGCTCAATCCCAGGAACCTAGAATCACAACCTGAGCCAAAGGCGGACGCTTAACCGACTGAGCCACCAAGGAGTCCCCAGAACCCATCATCTTAAATGAATATTCACTATGGAAAGCTGTCCTAGTTTGCTCTCATTTGGTTTCCTTCTCTTGTCACCATTACCATAATGTTCTCTTTCTAGAAGATCTTAAAGAAAATGTGTATTTTGCTTTTGTCCAATAAAATGATTTCTGAAAATCTAAATACTTCGGTTTGGTTCGATGTTTTAATTTTTATTATTTTAACACCTTCTTTTGCAACTAATATAAAAAATTTGCTTATGAAGCAGTAAAGTCTGTGGCTATTGGTATGTAGGATATGATGCAACAGTTTCTAGTTCACCACGTTATACAAGCTTGAGAAAACACAGAGTAATACTAATAGTTAATGAAAATGACTTGCCCTGTCTGCTCCTTTTATATATATTATATATGTATATAATATATCTCCTCTCAAATGTCACTTAAGTATTCCTGGAACAGGGTGCCTGGGTGGCTCAGTCAGTTAAGCATTTGCCTTAGGCTCAGGTCATGGTCTCAGGATCCTGTGATGGAGACCCTGCCGAGCAGGGAGCCTGCTTCTCTCTCTCTTGCTCCTTCTGCTTGAGTTTGTTCTATCTCTGTCAAATAAATAAACAAAATCTTCAAAAAAAAAGTGTTCCTGGAACTACTCAGGATCGTATCATTCTCATATTTCCATTCATGTTTCTCTGTGACATTGCTACTTGCTAAATATTTTCTTTCTTTTTAAGGCTTTGTATTAGTTTCACAGCGTAATCAAGAGGAAAGTACTGAGATTTCCTACATACCCTCTGCTCGCACCCCTGCACAGCATCCCCCAGTATCAACATGCCCTACCAGAGTAATACATTGGTTATGACTTATAAACCTGCATTGACACATTACCATCACCCAGCCCATACATTAGGGTTGATTCTTGGTGTAGTACATGCTATGGGTTTGGACAAATATATAATGACACGAATCTATCATTATAATATCGTATGGAATATTTTTACTGTCCTAAATATCTTCTTTTTTAGAGTTTTTATTTAAATTTCAGTTAGTTACTGTACATTGTAATATTAGTTTTGGATGTACAATGTAGCGATTCATCACATTAAGTGTAATCCTTAATCCCTATCTCCTAGGGTCTTCCTATCCATCTCTTCCCTTGCTGAATATCTTTTTGGTGCCACTAGTCTGGCCAGACATGCCTTTATTTTCTTATAAACTTGGTATTTATGCAGGGGAGGAGATTGGAAAGTATCACTCATTTCCTGGGCTATACTTCTATAAGTACAGAAGTATAGAAGGAACTAGACTTCTATGGTTGGTATCGACTGAGGGCTATTGTCCCTTATAAGGCTGGTCCATTTAGCATTGTCATGGTGCACTGGAACTCAATGGTACAGTGTTCTATGGAAAATAAAAGTGTATGGGAGGGTTCTTTTCTGATTTCTTTTCACACTCTGTAGAGGCAAATATCAGGCACATACCAGATGCTTTACTGACAAGAGTGTCTCATGGCTGGAAACTCTGGCTCCATTGTTCAGTCAGGGTCAAACAACCTGGCTCGCTCTTTCTTCAGAATTTGTTCTCTCCCAGAAAATTCCTCAACCTCTCATGAGGAACTTTGTTTTTGTCTTATTTCATCAGTTCACCTTTTGGAACAAGCCCCTTGGAACATCCACAGTGAGCAAAGATTGAATTCTCTTTTAGAAGATATCTTAGCCAACTTCTAAAGTGCCCGGAACATCCTGTTTCACCAGTTTGTCTGACATGACTGGACATGTCTGAATCCACTCAAATTCATACTTGGACCCCTATGACTTATGTCTTGAGAAATTCTTTTTATCCTTCTGTAAACTGAACCAGAAAACATTACTCTAAGAACAATTTGCTGTGGCAAGAACTGATACCTTTTTACCTGCCCTGTAGTTTAGATTTTAAATCAGAAAAACCAAACAAGGAAAGTAAGAGGAAAAAAAAAAAAATGAAAGAGAAGAATTCATGTAGATCAGGGCCCGGTGACTTACATAAAATAGGCCTTATATATTTTTGTGAGGAGGACCTGAGAACCAGGGTGATTACCTGCCCAAGGGCTATGAAACTGGAAGGTGTCAGTTCAAAGGATCTCCAAAAGATCCCTTCTGCATGCATTTAATCTCACTAGTAGTGCATAAAGCTTAGTATGCTCATACATAAAGCTTAGCGTGTTCTAAATCTCCGTGATAAAATAGAAGAATTCTTCAGGTAATTAATTTATGTTGTAACCAAAAGGAACAGTGGAAGGATCCCTGTAGATTAACAAAAATGATAACTGTAGCTATTCTTCTATATGATTTCTTACTTTGGTGGTTCATTTTCCATGATCTAAAATGTTACAATATGCGAACTAGTTTGCACACTTACATATTCTCTATAAGAGGTATAAGTACATATAAAGTTTGCCTTGAAAAACATGTATAAGAAATTATAGGCCTTTTAAAGAACCATTACTTGGACTACAGAGTAGGCGATTGCTCAACATAATTACCTCCAGATGGACAGACAGTGCACCGCACTGGGGTTGACCTTGTATATCATGCATATTAGATTTAAATGTTGCCCTTATTTGAAGGTCTTTTGGTTTTTGATCTGAACTGTCCAGATGCTATTAAATTTGATTTGTGGCCAAACATAATTAGTGATTCTCCTGAATGTCATGGCTTTTAGAAGCGTATTGCAAAAGCTATGTTGATTTTCTTGGTTACATTGTTAGACACTTGGAAGCTAGGAACATGAAACAGATTTCTAAATTGCAGCCACTAAATAGTTCTATTGGGAGATATTTTGTTTATATCTCTTACGTCAGTAAGATGTTACATTCTTCTGAATGTAAGCAGGGGGGAAATATCCTGATTAAAGATAAATGTCCTAATTTTGAAGAAAGCATGACAGTGTTAGGTGTACCCCTTGTGTGCTAGTGAATAGAGATCACATAATTCGGGATCCAGGAATAATGTTAAAGGATAGAATGAGAGGGAAAATAATTTCTTGAAACCAAGAAGCAAAAAGTAAAATGTATTACCTCCACCGAAAAGAGTTTTGGAGACATAATAATTATAATCACATCTCATTACTGACTTAAAATTGGTTATAGGCAATTTAATGATAAAAATCAATACAAGAACTCTTTAACCAATAAAAGCTGCTTTATTACTATGAAAGGGCAGTTTAGCAAATATTTTATCATATATCTGAATAGAATAAAAACTCAGTATAACTGATCAATTTTCCAAGTCTGAATAAGTTTTTTAATATATTTATATTCAACAAATATAAATGCTGGTCTCTAAAATGTGGAGGACTAGGGTGAAGCTATGAATCTATCTATGGCTCTAGCTATGAACTTGGAGATTTTGAGGCTTAATATTTTTTTAAAGATTTTATTTATCTACTTGACAGAGAGAGAGATCACAAGGAGGCAGACAGGCAGGCAGAGAGAGAGGGGGAAGCAGATTCCTTGCTGAGCAGAGAGCCCGATACGGGGCTCGATCCCAGGACCCTGAGATCATGACCTGAGCCGAAGGCAGAGGCTTTAACCCACTGAGCCGCCCAGGTGCCCTGAGGCTTAATATTGTTATACATTTAATTATGTTTCCACCAAGCACCTGCTATGGGCCACAGGAACCACCTGAATTTTATAGTTCAATTGGTTGATAGTGGCATCATGATCCATACAGCTACTTAGGTCAGAACTTGTGGAGACTTCCTGTATCTCTTCTCTCATTTCTGCAAGCAACCGGTAACTTTTGTGCTACCTCCTTAATATACATATTTCATTTTACCCATTTTTTAAAGTCTGTAGTCACCATTTGTCCCTTGGACTGTGGCTATACCTTCTCATCTATTGGTTTCCAGGATGTCAAGCCTCCCTTCACCCTTTAGTCACTTTGTTAAAAACCCTTTGTTTAATACAGCTCCTTATGTGTCTTGGGATGGCATGTAATTTTATTATGAAGAAAACAATGCAGCTCTCAATGTCCTGGAATGGAAGGAAATCTAACACAATTCAGTTAAAAATCAACTTGCAAAAGAGCACGGACCAGAGAACTGGTCCATCAGACATAGAGTTCAGTAACATCAGCTGTATTAGTGTGGGTCATTACCTAAGTAATCCATAATCATTCTCAACTGTTTGCCTTTATCCTAGATCCTGCATCACCTCAGGTGGTATGCTCTTCTCTTTTCATCACGAGTTCCTACGTAACTTCAAAAATCAACCTAATTTCTATCTCTGTTCTTATTGCCCAAGATACCTGGTAGCATCATTTATGATAGTATCATGTGACTTCCTGACTACGCTACTAGCCTGTAGGCACTTATATAGTTCTTTTCTCATGACACTTATCACCAATGGGTGTTATATATTTGCTTGTTTGCTCACATATTTTGTCTTTCCCAGGGAATGCAAAATCCTATGGGCAAGGACTTACTCTGTTTTATTCACTGCTGAATCCTCTGTTCCTCGAGCAATGCCTGGTCCATAGGCAGTATTTCATAAAATATGTACTGAATAAATCTGTGATAGTACCAGCCTATTAATTATTTATCTATATAAGCCAAATTATCCATTATATTAGGAGTCTCCTTATTATAACAATATGAGCCTATTGATAAAAAAACACAAGTTTTTATTTTTATTTAAACTTCATACTTTATTCATCATTTCTATAGATACAAATTAACCATTTACAATATGTTAGGCACCCTGCTTGGTTTAGAGGCATAGCCACAAGCCAGTGTCAATACAGCTAATAATGATAACATATTCATTGTGAACTTACTTGGTCTGACATTATTACACCTACACCTCAGAATTTAAGAGATAGTAATTGTTATTCCATTGGAATAGGTGAGAAAATTGTCATTTGGAGAGCTTAAATTACTTATTCTAAATCATACAATAGTGATCTATGAGTTAAGAATAACCAATGATAAATTAAAAAATAGAGGGTTTTCAACCTCAGCCCAAGTTTGTGTACCCCAGCACATGTAGTAAACATGGTTATAAGAAGGCTACTTGCCTGTTACTGCAACATTGCTGCATAACAATCACAACAACCTCAGTGTTATATAACTGCAAGTTTGATACTCATCCATCTGAGAGCTAGGTTCACTAACAGGACTGGGGGTTTGGCTTACAGAAGGTGGGATGGTGTGGCCAAGTGAGTGACTTGGCTCTGCTCCATATGTCTCTTATTCTCCAAGAGATGACCAGATGCGTTCTCATGAAGATAGCAGGAGTATGACAGCAAAATAGACACCTGCAAGGATATTGGACACCTATACCCAGAATGGACACACCATTAATTCTGTCTCATGTTATTGGTCAAGGCACCGTTATATGGCTGAACCAGGAGGCAGAGTGGGAGAACACCACAAAGTCATAAGGTAGAGTAGATGAGAGAGGGGCAATGCTTTCCACTCTATCACATACCCCACACTCAACCGTCTTTTTTGAGGAATTATTTTTCTTAGGTTAATGTCATCTACTCAAAGCAAACCATGGTCTCCTCTCTCCAAGCCGATGATTCTCAAATCTATAACTCCAGTCTGTGGGGATGCCAGGTAAAATAATAGGATAACCTGTGAAATTTGAATTTCCAATAAACAAAAAAATGTGTTTTAAAAATAAGAAATGCAGGGACTCCTGGGTGGCTCAGTGGGTTAAAGCCTCTGCCTTTGGCTCGGGTCATGATCTCGGGGTCCTGGGATCGGGTCCCACATCGGGCTCTCTGCTCAGCAGGGAACCTGCTTCCCCCTCTCTCTCTGCCTACTTGTGATTCTCTCTCTCTCTCTCTCTGTGTCAAATAAATAAATAAAATTAAATAAGAATGCAAAATATCACATGGAACATATTTATAATGAAAAGAAGTCATTTGTCTGAAATTGAAATGTAACTGGCACTTTGTATTTTCATTTGAACAATATGGTGTCCCTCTCAATGTGGTCTCGCTTCTGATGTTTTTCTGCTTGAAGAATGTTTCCAAATGTGTGTCTATATAAGCAACTGAAACTCAATATGTTCTGACCAATAAATTTTTCTCTCAGATGTTACCCTTTCTGCCCCCAGAACTTCCACTTCAGCATTTCTAGACCTGGTACTCCAAGACTGAAATATCAATAATGAAAGAAATTCTCAATTTATCTCCTTTCTTCATTCATTGATTATTAATTCTTCTTAATTCTGCCATTTAAATCTTACTGAAAGAGGGGTTGCCTCGGTGGCACAGTTGGTTAAGTGTCAACTCTTGGTTTTGACTCAGGTCATGAGCTCAGGTGGTGGGATCGAGCCCTACCTGGGGGCTCACTTAGAGTCTGCTTAAAATTCTCTATCTCCCTCTCCCTATCACCCCTCCTCATATATCCATGCTTGTTCTCTCTCTCTCTCTCTGTTTCTCAAATAAATAAATTTTAATAATAAAATATATCTTACTTGAAGAGGTCCCATCTTCTTCATCACCAGTGCTCCTTTCCTATTTCAAGTCTTTCCGTATCTTCACCCCGATATTCTCTCTTAGGGGTCATCCTAATTCCTCTTTTATCCTGTTCACATCTTAAGGTTCTTCTTCATAGCCATCTTATTGGTTAGAAACCCAAACTTTGGAGTCAGACTGCTTGGGTATCAATATCAATTGTTGATTAACTTCAAGACCTTGGGCAATTTATTTTACTTCATTAAGTCTCACTTTTATATCTATGTATTGAAGATGATTTCATTGTTTTCCTTACAATGTGGAGAGGATTAAGTGAACTAAGGTTCATTAAGCACAAAAGAATGGCCAGACACAGAGTAAACAATATTAGCTATTATTACCTTAATGCTTTTATCTCCTTAAAATACTCCCCCCCACCCCGTATTTCACTCCATAGAAATGCCTCCTCAAAAGCTACCCTTAAATTGTGGTACAGAGTGGGGGAAAAAGCCTATCCTCATATTATTTTCACATATTTTCTTTTTTCCATAACAAACTTTATTATACAAGTGATGTTTGCTTATCTTTTTTCCCCTCTCAATAGTGAGCTTCTTTATTGAAATCTGAATTTACTCAGCTTTAATGCTTCTGCATTGAAATTCATTACAGACTCATGTAGTGAAATGTCTTACTTTCTTATTTCACTCCTGGCTATAATACTAGATGGTTATTAAACTTGATATGATCCTGTTGTAAGTTGGGTTTTCTTTCATGCTATATTTTTATGTTGAAATGATAACTGAAATAATTTGCTAAAAAAATTTAAATAGCTCATATAGAACACTGGATTGCTTCTGGGCTGACAGTAAATGCCCAAGGCAAGTACAATAAATGACTAGAACCTCCATTCCAACAATCATTTGAACCTTATGAGGAGACCCAAACCCAAGCTCTCCCTACCAGACTACTCCAAGGCTCTTTCAGAGGTCCTAGGGCAGTGCTATTAAATTAGCAAGGAAGTAATTAAAGGAAAGATACCAGGCCGGTATCATTGTCTTCACTGAGTACTTTTCTTCCAGAAGCAAGACTGTGAAAAGAAAGACAATTTATCTGACATGGTTCTTCATTGAAAGAGATGGAAATCATTTTTAAAAAAAGAAACTTTGAGAATATGGGTAACTCAAAGAACCTGTTGATAAGTGGGGAGATGAAGCTGACAGGGTATACAGGACCCAGGGACATAAAGACTGCTGGAATAGTGACCAAGTTAACACTACAGTGACAGTTTTGTTATGATACCTCTTTTTCCATTACTGTCACAGCTACTTTTAGCCACTATTGGACACCACAACTCTGGATGAACTTTGAATTATTCTTTTGTCTTTGCATCACTTCGTCTAAGATCTAAGACCAGGTGACATCTTAATTCTTAATTCATGCATCCAACGATATCACTACTAGGAATAATAAAAGGAATTGTTTAGTCCTCCTTAGTGTAGTGTCTGTCTGTATCAACACTTCCTCATTCTGGAACAAAGCTTAGATACTGAATAGCCCCTTCCCCCTCCCAAAAAAGTAACATCAATGACACAGAGCTGAAATGAATCTACATTAGATGTTTTCTTCCATACCAGATTCAGCCCAGAAAATAAGAACATTGTCCTCTTTGCTAAGTGATATGGTAAGCTATTTGATCTCTCAATCATACTTCTTGTGATGGTTTGTTTTAGGTGTCAGTTTGACTGGTCTATGGTACTCAATGATTTATCAAACAGTAATCTAGGTGTTACCGTTTTTGTGTGCTGGTTGTAGGCTACCAATAACCCATGTTGTGGCTGGACCAGCCTTTATGGTTCTTATTAAGATTGAAAGATGCCTTTCAGCAATAACCATGGTGAAACTTAAAAAAAATAAAGGTATATTACTTATAATATCTAAATATTACACAACACATGTGTGTGTGACGCAGTGAGGTCATCGGAGGGGAAGAGAGAGAGAGAGAGAGAGAGGGCATGCATGAGAGACAGAGAAAGAGAGAGAGCATGTGCCTGGGGTTCTGCTTTTATTTGCTGTTGGTGAACTTAAAACACAAGATGGAATTTAAAGCTAGGAAGAAAAAAACACTGGCCAAATGGTTAGTTACTGCAATTAAGTAATATCCCTAAAACCAAGAAGCCTTGGTGTGGGAAGGTGGTCTGGCTCTTTATTCAGTGTGTGGCTGGAAATGTGTTTATTCAGGATCTTCATCTTTGAAGTGGATGCCTGTTTGAAGTGGGGGTGTGGGAGGGGGTGGGGGTTTGGGGGGTGGGTAATCAAAGCTTAACTCAGGTACTTGCATTACAAAGAGAAACACAACAGCAACAAACAACTGTCAGGGTTTACACTACACTGTGACAGTATTTTGAAGATGTGGTTAACACCTATAATCGGTTGACTTTAAGTAAAGGAGATTACTATGTATAATGCAGGTAGAGCCAATCCAATCAATTAGAGGCCTTAAAAGCAAATTGAAGTTTCCCAAAGGAGACATTCTGCCTCAAGATAGCAATAACAACTCCTGCCTGAATTTCCAGCTGGCCAGTTTTTCCTACTCGTTTCTGATTTGCCAGCCACCACAATCATGTAAACTGGTTCCTTAAAATAGATCTCTCCATCTAATTATATGAGATCACCCACACATATATATACACACTATATATGTATCCCCACACAAACATTTATACTGTAGTATGTACAATATAGAGTAGTATGTACTACATACAAGAATAAAGGTATATACTAAAATAGCATGCACACACACGCATACACACCTAATATCGATTCAGTTTATCTACAGACTCTGATACACCTCCCAAAACATTCCTCCAGTTTTCTATAGTTGATGAAAACTCCTCTAAATCAAAATTAGCCCTTAAGGTTATTGATGTGGGATCATGGTTCGAACTGGAAATTCATTTCCTGGGGTTAAGAGGAAGACTGACTGTACATTGCTCCCAACCTGTCCCTAGACACTAGACACAAAAATCTGGGAAGGAAAAGCAAAGAGGAGTGGGGGAAAATGAAGAGACAAACTGCAATAAGAGACGTAGTGTCAAGAGAACAGACTCATGGGGGAAGGCCACAGTGAGAGACCTGGAACCCAGGAAAGAGCTTGTAATGAGTGAGTTCGAAGAAGAGATGTAACAAGGGGGAGGGGCAGACACCAAAAGGAAATGGAGAAGGAGTCAAAGATCAACTATCTCTACAAAAATTATGCCCCAAGCTTTTATTGATCTAAATGCGTTGTAGATAACACCATCAAGTGTCTATCTTACTCTCCTTCTGGAGGGCTTCTCAATCAGAAGTGCAGGCAAGTGGAAAACACATAGGCTCTTGATTCTAAGGCTCACCTAAGTTTATATCCAACTTGTGTGCTGAATAGCTGTGATGCCTTGGCATATATTATTACTTAAATTCTCTGAATTGAGGGCAATAATAGTACCTACCTCACAGGATGATCATATTAAGTGAATTAATACATCTTAAGTTCCTGGCACAATATAAGGATCAATAAACACTTAATATTCAAATTCTCACTATTATTACTACCAAGCTGACAGATGTGTCTGTCTCAGGGACTCAGCTGAAGTCATTAATCCTTCAATAGAGGTTTGTTTTGAAGAATGGTTGGACAGATCATGACATTTACATAAGATACATTCTTACAAAGAGTGTAGAAGAAGGAATATATAATTAGTGAATCCAAATAATCTTTTGAAACACAGTTGGCATATTACCTACTGTCATGGAGTGAGTTTATGAGAATCTAAACCAAGGTAGGATAAAAGGTAAGGCTTTGAGGATGGAAAAATTACCTCTAATAGGCACAAAGTTGATTAAAGGAATACTAAATTAAAACATGTTCACATGTTAGAATCAAGGGGATATTAAAGAGTTTGGGGGGTTCAGATGTCATTTGAACTGTAGAGGCGGCAGGCTTTCTCAGCTTCACTTCTGAGGATTTGTGAAGTCTCTGTGCAGAGTGATATTTAACTCAAGTAACTCAGCTTTTACTACCCAACTGAATTCATTCCTATAATAGAGAGTAAGCTGAGGTCATTGACAATCTAGGCTTCCACACAAACGTTGCAATGGGTATTGTGACCTTGGGGTTTTAGTCACCACTCTCATTTGGACTTGGAGATGAAGACTTTGGACGACAGGGTGAAAATAATATTCTGGCCTCTGTCTGGTCATGGAGGGTATATGCTCCCAACAATCAATTCATCACTCATTAACAAGGTGTTAATATTCTGTATTCATTGAGTTAATACCACCTTTGTCTTATCACAGGGACCTATTTGGATCACTTGTAGACTGGGATCTTTAAAGCATGACATTTGTCCATCAAATGATTTCATTGAGTTACTATTTAATTGTATTTAATTTTTTTAAAAGATTTTATTTATTTATTTATTAGGAAAGAGAGAGAGTGAGAGAGAGCATGAGAAGGGAGAAGGTCAGAGTGAGAAGCGGACTCCCTGTGGGGCTGGGAGCCCGATGTGGGACTTGATCCCGGGACTCCGGGATCATGACCTGAGCTGAAGGCAGTCGCTCAACCAACTGCGCTACCCAGGGGCCCTAATTGTATTTAATTTTTAGTATTTGTCATAGACTCTATCTCAACTTTGGTATCTTACAAATCACATTGCGGAATTCCAGACTGCTTAATTTCTACCACAGATATATCATGTGGAAGGAAGTTTTTATGGGAAGCAGGAAATAAACTCATGAGGTACTTTCATGTGTGAGATTCTGAGATGTGATAGCATTTTTCAAAGGATGTTATTTTTCTGGTAGATTCTTTCATGTGAGTGTTGTATCAGTTATGCCCTTTCCTATGAGGACACTTGGTTGCTATGGGCAGTCTTCAATTTATTTTTTATTCTAAGTGGTGGAAAATATAGAGACACCATAATATTTAAAATCCCAAAAAGCAAATGTTTAACTAGTACTCAGGGGTAGCATAGGATGCTAGTGAAAAACCAAGTCTATACCAACTAAAACAAATCAGTCCAAGGAAATACTGCAACAAGCTGGTTTTGCAACATGTTGAGCAATACTGTTATTTATTTTTCTTTAATATTTTTGATGAATTAAATATTTAGTCTCTGGGGGAGAAAAAAAGCCTATATGACCAAATGCTTATAGGATATGGCATCCTAATCTTAATGAAAATTTAATAGGAAAGAACACTATGACATTGTATATAACCTACTTGGCCCATTTTTGTACCAATTCTTTCATTTAGAAAATCAATTTTACCCACAGCTTTTAACTTTGGGGTTGTATTTGTGCAGTCACTTCGTACTATTTGCTGACCTTGACCCCAAATATTCAGTTTATATCTTTCATGACTGTGAGCCATTAGTTTTCTCCTTGTATTTTCAGTTGGAATCTACTTATTGTTATAAAAAAGCAGTGATTTCTGAGTATCATGCTTCTTTGGTGCTGATTGGTTCTTCAAAATGAGCAATGATTTCTTATTTTTAGAGATAATATATGTTGTCCCCATAGACACCTGATTAAAATGACTAGGTAGACACAAGTGTTTTTCAAAGCCAATTTAAAGGATGTAGCTGGGTATAATAATCTTTTAACTCACCAAAAATACATCCCTTCTTTCATTCTAGAAACAGCAGTAAATAGTCCATTGTAACTTTAAGTGTGACTTTATCTGAGGAGTTAATTTTTTCAACTTTTATTCCAAAGAGTGGCACGATACAAACATCATACATCATTTACACGCCATGGTCACATCTGTATACTGCTTCCATAGCTCACCCAGCTACACTCTCCACATCTGTAAATACATGTGTTGTACTAGTTTCATGACCAAGATATTTTGCATTCTGTGATTCTTGTTTTTACCATTGCTACTGAACAGAGTCTCTTTTTGAACACTAAAATTTTATTTAGAAAATAAAGCCAAAACCCTTTATAATTAGATATGTCTTTTGGGCTTAAGACAACTGGCTAAGAATTCTTATGACTACTACAAATTATTACATAATATATGTTTTTCTGTTTTTTATTTTATCATAACAGAATTTCCTGAAATGTTGATTGCCTGCCTTAATTGGCTGTCTGATTATCTATTAGGTAGCCTATAATAACTTAAGGAAAATGCTACAACTTTCAAGCCAAATATATGTTTCCAGTTTCACCTAAAGTACAAAGCTATAAAAAATAACTCCTCTTCAGTGTTTACTGAAGAATCTAGTGAGTATCTAAATTCATGACTTGAAATAACTTGGGTTAACAGATTTTTATTTTGAAGACTTTTTCTTTCACTTCATAAATTGATGTTTACTGCTAAAAATAAAACAGAACATATGCATCTAGATGAGTTTGAGTTATGGTGCTCAGCACTTAGTCTGGCTGGCTTCAACTTTAATCACCTGAGATCAATTCATTTGGATTTAATAAAAAATCTACCATTTAAAGCTGAATAACTTACAAAAATATGGATGAACCTGAGGACATCATGTTACATGAAATAAGCCAGACACAGAAAGAAATGCTGCATGATATCACTTATATGTGGAACCTAAGAACATCATATTATAGTAACAGAGAATAAAATGGTGGTTCCCAGGTGCTGGGAATGGGGAAAATGGGGAGACATTGGTCAAAGGGTACAAACTTTCAGTTAAAAGATGACGGTTCTAGAGACCTAATGCACAGCATGGGGATTATAGTTAATAATCATGTATTGTATACTTGAAATTTGCTAAGAGAGTAAATAGCAAGGGTTCTCCCTACAAAAAAGAAGGTAACAATGGGAGGCAATGGATATGTTGGTTGGGTTGATTATGGTAATCATTTCACAACATAGATATAGTTTAAGCATTATGTTGTATATCTTAAGCATATACAATGTTTTCTTGTTCATCATACCTCAATAAAGCTGGAAAAAAACCTACCATCTAAATATGCAATTTTACACTAACCATTTCATCCTCATAATACAAGTAAGACAAGGAAGGGAAAGCAAGAAGGTCCTTCTGCTTATAAAACTCATTAAGAGTTTTTATCCCCTTCATAACGAGACAACAGTTATCAAAATGCTCTTGGGTTCACCAATTTTCTTTTTAATGTCTGATTCCTTTCTTCATTATACCTTCTTTGCATCACTTTATCTTATCACCTTGGTCTGAATTTCCTATTTTTCCCCCTAAACGTTTATATTAAGCATTTTCTTTACTGAAACAGAAAAGAATTCCTTTCCAACATGTTTGCCCCCTTAAATTCTTCCTACAGTAAGTTATATTTAAATTAAAATGTTACAAAAATACACAGAATCAACTGATACATTTCTTGACACATTAGACAGACACCACAAATACCAAGGATAACTCTATTTTTGGTAAATATCAAGAATGTGTTTGCATTTGAATAAATACATATGTATGTATATACTTGATTTTAAGCTTCCTATATGTGAGGGCTATCCCTTGCAGACTACTTAACTGTGAAATCTGTAGTAATCTTCATCTGAATCAATATTAGGAGTATATTCAATTTTAGACGGCTGAAAGTTTTTTGAGAATCTAACTTAAAAGCGGGAAAAGAAAAAAAAGAAAGTACTTTTTATATGAGTTGACAAAGTATTAAAGTTGATTGTTTCAGCTTGAGTGTTCATCAGCTAGTGTTGCTGAAATTATGAAGACATAATTTTAGATTGATCCCCTTCTATGTCTTTTTTTTAAAGCCTCTGAAGGAAGAGAATTGAGTCTCCAGAAATCAAAATGAGAAGTGTGGAGAAAATAGAAATATTTTCCTAAATTGCTTTTACTCTTGTTACACAAAGGTTGGGAAATAGTATCGTAGTCGGAAGGAGTATACTAGTTTCTCATACATACCTTGACTGCTCACCGGGAATTAATCACAACATTTCTCTTTCATCTAGTGATTAAAAACCAACTTCTGGTAAGTTTAATAAACTCATGTTTATACATTCACTGTTCTTCTGAAACTGCAAGTTACCATGACTAGCGCTTGAAAATTTATATAACTTTATAGACCTAGAAAGAAACTTTATACATCTCTGCCAGTCCTTTTTTTTTTTTAAAGACTTTATTTATTTATTTGACAGAGAGAGAGGTCACAAGTAGGCAGAGAGGCAGGGGTAAGCAGGCTCCCCACTGAGCAGAGAGCCTGATGCGGGGCTTGACCCCAGGACCCTGAGATCATGACCTGAGCCAAAGGCAGAGGCTTTAACCCACTGAGCCACCCAGGGGCCCCTCTGTCAGTCCTTAATTGGTCAATACTTCCCTGCTTTGTTATTTCTTTCTCTTTTTTGTTTTTCAAAGCCTATTTTAATGAGGTATGACTGACATACAAAGAGCTGCATATATTTAATGCATACAACTTGAGTTTGGAAATAAAAATATATCTATGAAACTGTCACTACAATCTATGCCATGAATATATCTGTAACTTCCAAAAGTTTTCTCCCATCCTCTTGAAGATGATGATGGTAATGAAAATACTTAATATAGGATCTACACTCTTAGTAAATTTTTAGATGGACAATACAGCATTATTATCTATAGACCCTACACTGTACAGAAAATCTCTAGTACTATCATCTTCCATAGCTAAAACTTTGTACCCTTTGACTAATACCTCTTCATTTCTGCCTTGCCCCAACCCCTGGCAATGAACACCCTACTCTTTGCTTCTATGATTTTGACTGTGCTAGAGTCCTCATGTAAGTATATCAAGTAATATCTGTCCTTTTGTATCTAGTTTATTTCACTTAGCATAATGTCCTCCAGGTTCATTCATGTTGTCACAAATGACAGTATTTCCCATCTTTCTAAGGCTGAATAACATTCTATTGTTTGTGTATACCGTATTTTTTACTCCATTTGTCTGTCAATGAACACTTAGTTTGCCTTTATGTCTTGGCTATTGTGAATAATGCTCAGTGAATGTGGAAGTGCAGATATTGTTGTTTCTACTTCAAGTGAAATGTATTGATGTTTCCATGGATTGCTTTGTAAAGCATTGACCCTATATAAGAAAATTAATAAGGAGAAAAGTGTGGTTGCAGAGAAGAGAAATCTGATTAGCTAGTATTAAAGATACCAAGACCCTTAGAATTTATTAATATAATAATAGATATATAATATAACAAACTAGTATAGCCATCACTTGTTCATTACCTAATTTAGGTAAAAAAAATTTTGAATACCTTACATAATCCCTGAAAACATTATAATCTTCAATTGCAAGGATAAAGAAATGGAATCAGAAAATTTAAGTGACTTACTCAAGACCACACAGCTAGTAGGTGATAAAGTTAGGAATTGAATTTGGATCCAAAACTCGTGTTTGTTCTTTTTACTACACCCTGCTCTTGCCAGAGGGTACACATCAGTAGTGATATTAAAATAAGCTCTCACCATGGATTATGAGAAATGGTGGATTGACTTTGTAGTCATCATTGGTCAGTTTAGATTGAACATAAATTGGTAAAACTCAATCAAATTTTAGAAACAAGAATCAAATAAAGAAACAAAAGTGAGTTTTGCTTAAGATCACAAGTTTTTGACTGGAGCCCCTCTGGGTAAAATCCAGGAACTATAACAGTTCTCTATAGCATTCTCTTTTAGCAAACCTGATTTTAGATAAACTGGAATAGATTATCAATAATACTTTGTGTAGGCTGTTGAACAAGAACCATAATTCTAAATAGAGAATGGACAGAAAGGCCACCTTATTAGGGGAAAATTCTCTAGGCTCAGGACCACAACAGTGGGACTCAGTCTCTTGGGACAGGAAGAAGGAAGAGCAGATGATGCTAATCTTTCTTCATTCTCCTCTTGTCCTTCTCCTTTTTACCATGGAAAATACAGTGCCTCAAACCCTATCTGATATCTTTTAAGGAAGACAAGCATTTTGCAAAAATGTTCCAGGGAAAACAAGGCATTTTATGGGAGATAGGCTAGGTGTTTGGAAGGAGAAAATTTAAAAGGACAACCCTGAGAGACGGAAAGCTCTGAAAAAAAGGAAGGAGTCTCTCTTTCACAGAACATTTTCCTAATTTACAATATTGCTTAACACATAAAGTCTAGTTTCTCTATGCTAAATTTGATTGGACTTTACTAGAAGGCAGGTGGTTTGAACAGCAGAGGCGATGTAAATGAGGTGCTCATTAGATACGGTTATAAATAAAATGACATTTTAAAGTAAAAAAAAATTCGATTGGGAAGAGAATCTGTACAATTTTCTCACAATTCGAGATTCTGTAGAAATCCCTGATACAGATCTCTGTAACTTGAGTCAAGCAAAATGGCTGCAGTGGTGCCTTTGTACACCAGGGGGCGTATCACAATTGTTCGCTCTGTTCACCACCTTTGGAGATTTCTAAATAATTTTCAGAACTCTTTCATTCACTCCTGTCATCTCATTGATCATATGAACATCTTTCAAGACTACCCCTTGTATCTTCTAATGTTATTCTGGAACCCAGAGACCTGAAGTATGCTGGAAGTTACTACTTTAAGTATCATTTATAGGGCAACTGAGAGCCATTTTAAGATCGGAATAAAACTTTTTAAACTTCCCATTCTTTATTTCCAAGCCTAAATTCTCTGTTGTATGAAGCCTGACATTTCTGTTGAGGTAGAAACTGGTGCAAATTAGGATGAGCACGACCTAGTTTTCTATAACTTGTGCTTTGGGTGGTTGTCCTCCAATTTTAGTTTGCTAAGGATCTTTTGGACTTTATTTAGAACTATTCTCATTAAAAATCAATGTCAGATTAGGACACAAATGTCCTAGAGTGTTGTTTAATGGCTTCTAAAGAAAAAATATTCATTAAGAAAATTCCTTCCTTTTTACCTACTAAAAAGTATAGATTTTTGAAACTATTATAACCTATGGTGAACAGAAAGTACTACTTAGTCAACAAAAATAAAAGGATATATGTATATCTATATATTTTATTGCAATAGATACAGTTTACATATATCAACTTTTACATATAAATTTATATATTTTATATATATGATTTATATATTATAATATATATAGTTTATTATAATTTCAGGACACATAGCAAATGTAAAGTTAAATACAAAAAGCTATTCTTATACTTTCTTGAAGAAACAGTTCAGAGTTTTAGTGTGTTGGACACCAATATTCTAGAGAAAGCTTTGTCAGACAGTTGATTTTTAACACTTGAACACAAAGGAAGCAGAGGTTGTATCTCAGTATCAGAAAACATGATTTCCGGGCGCATGGGTGGTGCAGTTGGTTAAGCGGCTGCCTTCGGCTCAGGTCATGATCCCGGAGTCCCAGGATCGAGTCCCACATCGGACTCCCGGCTCCATGGGAGGTCCGCTTCTCACTCTGACCTTCTCCCTTCTCATGCTCTCTCTCACTCTCTCTCTTTCCTAATAAATAAATAAATAAATAAAATCTTTAAAAAAAAAAGAAAACATGATTTCCTATGTTCCTTGTAGAGCACAATCTTTGTAAGGCAAGTACCTCCTACAGATCAGAATTAGGAAACATACTGGAGAGCAGCAACTGACGTAGTTTCTGAGGCACGTCATCAATCATACTCCATTTACACTCTGGAAATGTCTCTGCTGGTAGTCACCTCTGTTTTCAGAGGTCAAGTGGTTACTTATCTCCTCTTAAATGCAATGGAAACTACAAAGCAAAGCTTAGTGGCTGGATTGTGGCTTATTTCTCAAGCAACTCTGATAATTACAAGTGAAAAAATCCTGGACTGTTCTCATGATAGAAGGTTTTGGAAAGAAGTATACCAGTGCACAAGTGTTGCCTAGCAACATGGTTTTCATAAGGAAAAGCCAATTGTTAAACCTTTCCGAAAGTCATCACTGAGGATACCATATTCCTTGTTCTTTAGTAAAAGGGTGAGAGAATTGGATAGAGGACTAAGTCTTTTTTGACCCCACTATCAATGCTGAACTAGTAATGCTTACATATGAAGTTCCAATATTTATTTCCTTATGCAATAATTCACATTTTATGGGACATCAGTTACAAACTAAGCAAGTACTTCAGTGTGATGTCAACCCCTCACCCCACCACAACATCATCCACTATCTCTTGAAGAAGTAGAAATGACAAGGAAAACGATCATTATATCAGAGTATTTCCATGTTACTTAATGGTTATAAAGTTGGCAAGGAAAGTAATATTGCAGGGATCATTATTTAAAACGCTGACTGGGGAGCCTTTTCTAATTACAAATGCAATAAATATTAAAGGAATATCCACTATATGATTAAAAAAACTGGGCTTGGTGTTCTATTAGATTTTTAACTAAGTTAATACTCAAATTGTAGGAAATAAATATGCACGAGTAGCCATGATACCAGGAGAACATTGATAAGTACCATCTCATTAAGCAGAGGGACTCTTCTGAAAGGGTGAAAGTATGAACAGGCTAAGAGTCTAGCATTTCAACATATAAAAACCGAGCAATGTCCCAAACAAAAACAAAGGTCTATCAAAGCATGGTGTGAAGAGGAAATTAATGAACAACCGGGAGCGTGGTAAGAAATGAATCTGCAAAAGCAGCTTGGAACCAAATCAAAGACTCTTCTGTGAAAGAACTGTACTGAAAAAAAAGCAGACAGAGCTAAGTCCCTGCTTCAAAAACCATTAGGCATGTATCCTTGGGCATGTTATTTGTTTTCTACTATCTTGGGTACCTACCACGAAGAGTTGTGAGAGTTAAGTAGATACTTCATGCAAAGACCAGACTCCACAGGCACCCAGGAACAAGAGCTCCACAGTATATATAAATGAGTATGAGAGAGCCACAGGAAGGGATTCAGGACATCTTATTTCAAATGCTACCTTAGGTTGCATTTGTTTTGTTTTGTTTTGTTTTCACGCAGACACACTTATTGTATTCAATATGTAGACATAGTCTTCTTTCACAAGGAAATATGCTCCTTTGTATTTTTTTTAAAACATAGAGCCCTCTCTTGGGGCATGTGGGTGGCTCAGTTGGTTAAGCATCTGACTCTTGATTTCAGCTCAGGTCAGGATCTCAGGGTCCTAGGATGGAGCCCCTTGTGGGGCTTCATGCTCAGCGGGGAGTCTGCTTAAGGATTCTCTCCCTCTCCTTATGCCCCTCCCCCACCATGCTCCTTTTAGTTAACATTTAACTGAGTGATAGGAGGAGTCAGACTAAAGCTAGAGGTCAGAAGGGGCCAGAGACCTGGCATCACTTAATGGGTTAGTCTCTATGCTAAAATCGGCATTGACATGAATGCCTTGGATTATTAATTGATTTAATGACTCAACCTGATAATGCCACTGGAATATAAGCTCTCTGGGGTCAGGAATCTTCTTGGCCTTGTTCACCACTCTGTACCCAGCACTTGCCTGACATAATAGGTTAAAGAATGTTGACTGATTGGCTTATTGATGCAGAAGTTCTTTCTGATTCACCTGCTCTAGTGTTCTACTTGCAACTTATTTCCTTAATTGGATTCTAAGTATCTTAATGGTGGGAGGCGTTGACTTTTAATTCTTTTGGTTTCGCACAGTTCCTTTGAATACCTGTAATATTTTTTAAAGTTTCTCAAGAAAGGTGGGTGGCAATTAGTTTAAATTACAGCTTCTCATCTCATAAAGCTGTATGATCAGAATATTTTTTGTATTAACATATAATGTATTATTTGTTTCAGAGGTACAGGTCTGTGAATCATCAGTCTTACACAATTCACAGCACTCACCATAGCACATACCCTCCCCAGTGTCCATCACCCAGCCACCCTATCCTTCGCCCCAAGTCTAGCAGCCCTCAGTTGGTTTCCTGAAATTTAGAGTCTCTTACGGTTTGTCTTCCTCCCTTCCCCCACAAGCCCCTGCTCTGCTTCTCAAATTCCTCATATCTGATCAGAATATTTTTAAAGGCCTACTTTTCAGGCATCCAGTTACCTCTGGTTGTACTAGATGCTTAGCCATGGAAAAGACTGCAACTCAATGTTTGAGAACTAATGGCTAAACTTATGTTAAACAATTTCTTTAAAAAGATAAAAGATTTCCAAAAATAAAGTATTTTATAAGATTTATAATATATAAATAGGTTTTCCTCACCACCAACTTGCAGGAAATGCAACTAAATATTAATGTATGTGACATATTCTTGCCAGCAATTTCATTAATGTACTAGATTCATCCAAGTCATTGTATTTAGATGTCACAACCACTAATAACCCTTTATGGGTTAGAATACCAGGTGATACACTCTATCTCAGACCAGTTTCTAAAAACGAATTCAGCAAAATGACTATCAGCTGTTATTCTGGAAACTTCAGTCAGGTTGTTGGGGGCTCCCTTTGGCCTTTCCTGCCGTCTTCCTATCCCAACCGCTTTATTGTCTTCCTAGTACCTTTCAAGATAGTTGCCAATTCCAAAGTGACTGCCATGATTCTTTCTGCAATGCCAGTGGCTACAAGTGTTGTGGCCAGTCCCTGTATTTCCAGCAAAGACTTTCTCCCTCTTCCATCCTTGGCAAAGAACTTATAACAAAGCTTGGGATTCTAGGAGTGGGTTCTACCATTTGAGCAGAGGATCCCTGGTGTTTCCGTCATTGAGTTATGAACACTTGTGATATCTTATCATGTGGAGAAACTGGTCACCTGTGACTGATCCAGGAGCATCCGGGACCTACCACTGAGTTTGCAGGAATTCCCAATCAATGCCCTGACCCTATTTCGAGAAGTCTTCTAGTCATGAATCTTAGTAACTTACAGTCTCCATTCTGAGGAAATTACAATGCAATATCATTATGAAAGTAATAAATATCTTCTATAATACAATAGATGGTGTTCATGAGATAATGCATGTGTATTAAAGTCCATATAAACTGTAAAACACTATGCAAACATTAAACTTTGTTGAGTATTACTTGAAATAATTCAAGCTTGAATATCTACTTAATTAATATCTTTCTCAGATCACTAATATAAGCCGAGATATATGTGGATTATTTTTAAAAAACATTGACTTAAACTTGCATCAATATACTTTCTAATTTTTACTTATCTCTTCTAGGATAAAGTCTCCGATTTTGTCTTAACTTTCAATCCAAGGCTTGCCATTTCGCCTGATAAAGACTGTCCAGAAATCTAAAATTTCTTGAGTGGACATCTAGTGACCTGGTTGAACTGTGGTTTACTAGAAAATTTTTTTCACTTACTGGGGAAGAGACAGTGGGCAGTTATATAAAGTAATGGAAGTTTTTTGAGACAATTTCAAGCAGGAAGACACAGAATTAGCTGCTTTAATAACTACCATGTGGGTAATCTCAATACCAAAAGTTTCCAATATCTGAGTCTTATATCATTAGTAGGTCACAAAATCTATTTTTTGATAGTGATCATTCTTCCTTTAAAAAGAACTAATAGAATGGAATGGAATGGGATGAGATGAGAAAGGATAGAAGATGGTAGAGTCATCTTACACATTTTTTTTTCCTGAAAGTTTGGTTCTTAGGAAAAAGTAAGAGAGAAAGAAAAATAAACACAGAGAACAAAAAAGAGAGGCAAATAGGTTCTGAAGTAAAATGTGTTTCTCAGTGTGGGTTAGTGTCACACAAGTTTGAAAGCCTCTCCTCTACAAGAACCTCCCTTGTCACCCATCCCTATGGTGTGGATGCTCTGCAGTAGATCTGTTCTGAATACAGTTTTAAAGACTCACATACATAGAGGGAGAAGTAATAAAATTCCTATGGCAAGTGTCCATTTGAATTATACAGAATTTGAAAACAGTTTTCTTCTTTGGCTAGATAAAACTTGTTTCTAATGCACTTAAATACACATGAAGATTTTCTTTCTACTACTTTTTTTCTTTTTTAACTGCCCTGTAAGTTGTTTGAGGGTAAGAACTATCTTCTCATCTTTGTAAACCCAAGGACAGTGCAGTGACTGCCACACAGTTGACATTCGGTAGATTTTTCTTAACTATTCACTGAAGAAATCTCCATGGTTGAGGACATGTCAATTAAAACTAGTAAAATAATAGTGGATTGAATCTAGCATTTTTCATCTGCCTTCCATTAGATAACAATTTTTTAAAAAAGATTTTATTTATTTGACAGAGAGATCACAAGCCGGCAGAGAGGCAGACAGAGAGAGAGAGGAGGAAGCAGGCTCCCTGCTGAGCAGAGAGCCCGATGAAGGGTTTGATCCCAGGACCCTGAGCCAAAGGCAGAGGCTTAACCCACTGAGCCACCCAGGTGCCCCAACAATTTTTTTAAATGTAATATCTCCTTTAAATCCTTAGACTAATCCTACCAAATGGATGATTTTATTCAATTGTAAAAATGAAGAAATTGAGGCTAGGATGTGAGTCATCCAAGGTCAACAGCTCCTGGGCCAGAAAAAAAATCATCCTTGACAACCAAGTATGACAGGAAAAAAAGTTTAAGTAGATTTCTCAAGAATGTGTGGAAATTAAATGATGGGATCTTAAGTCATCTTTCTACCACATTCCAACTCGGAGGACATTCAGGCTCTTAGCCTATCAACAAATACCTCTCTCTTGCTCTCTCTATCTCTGTCTGTCTCTATCTCTCTCCCTTTGGTTACTTAGTCTTATTGAATTTATTTTTTTAAAGATTTATTTATTTATGTTAGAGAGAGAGAGAGTGTCAGTGGGAGGTGGGGGTGGGGTGGGAGAGAAGGGGCAGAGGGAGAGAGAGAATCTCAAGCAAACTCCGCACTGAGCTTGGAGCCTGGTGTATGGGGCTGGATCTCATGACCTGGAGATCATGACCTGAGCTGAAATCAAGAGTCGGACTCTGAACCAACTGAGCCACCCAGGCACCCCAGTCTGTTGGTTTTAGGAAACACTTTTAAAAAAGAGAAATGTTTTTATTCTTTTTTTTTTTTAAGATTTTATTTATTTATTTGACAGAGAGAGAGAGAGCGGGAGATCACAAGTAGGCAGAGAGGCAGGCAGAGAGAGAGGGAAGCAGGCTCCCCACCAAGCAGAGAGCCCAATGCAGGGCTGGATCCCAGGACCCTGAGATCATGACCTGAGCCGAAGGCAGTGGCTTTAACCCACTGAGCCACCCAGGTGCCCCCGTTTTTATTCTTAATAGAGCTTATGTCTGGGTGCTGGGTGGCTCATTGGGTTAAGTGTCTGCCTTCTGCTTAGGTATTGATCCCACAGTCCTGGGATCGAGCCACATGTCAAGCTCTCTGCTCAGCAGGGAGTTTGCTTCTCCCTCTTCCTTTGCCTGCCATTCCCTCTGTTTGTGCTCTCTTTCTCTCAAATAAATAAATAAAATCTTTAAAAAAAATAGAGTTCATGTCAAGTTTTACTCTTAATAGAGCCCGTTTTATATATCAAATATGGTTGTGTAGGTAACATGGTTATATATGCAACAGAATAAAAAATATAAATAAATATTGAATAGTTATGTGTACCCATTGAAATACAAAGTATCTTTGGGGGCTAAGGGAAACAATGGACAGACTAAATAAATCCTAATTTCTCTTAAAAGAATCTGTACATAATTGACATATTTCATGATTTTTAAGGAAATAGAATGAATTTACAATTAATTGACCACAGTTTCACAGCAGCCTGGTACAATGAGCTTGAGCAATTTAGAATTTATCATTATAAATTCTCATTCCTTTGTTTCAACATGCAGCAAAAATATTCTGAGCACGACATATGAAAGAGCAAAATTAAAATGTTTCTTATTCTTAATTTTCTTGCTGGCTCTTTTCATGTTCCCTCTATAACTATGTAAAATCCAATTACTTAAGTCAATATCATAATAGTTAGAACTCTCTAATTTAGTAGTTAAGAGAATGTAGTAGCCAAATGGGTTTACTGGAAATGCACTGTATCTTATACAAGAAAGCCTGCTCGTTACTTAGTTCTTCTGCATGAACATTCTTGTTTCTGTGCAGATATGTAAATCTAGATAGGATCTTTCTCCAGCTGTATGAAATACCATCCAATTCTCTAGACTATTTCTTTCATATTATTGTTCCTTGATTTGTGCTCCACTTGCCCAAATAAACATTCTTAAATATTTCATTATATGTCTTGCCATATCCATTTAGTATTTTTTTTTTAGCATTCATTTACCTTTTGCAGAGATTCATAAAATAAATTTGTGGAAATGCAATTTGTTAATGGTACAGATTCCTAACAACTAAATTCTACATTATCCAAGATCTTCAAAAAAAGTAATGCTCACCATTTCCTTGATGTCAAATGCTTGGAAATGTTATTAAGTCAAATAGACATTTTATTACCTAGAAGACTGTTGAGAGTTCACCATCATCAAGATGAGTGCTATCTTGTTTGTTTGTCTGTTTTTACTCATTGTGTAGGATTCTATGTTTTTTTTTTAATAGAGTTTTAAAAGTAGAACTGAGTTTATAATATAGTACTGACTAGCTGTGTGACTTTGGACAAACAAATTTCTCTGTACCTGAGATGTCTTAATAAAAAAACAGACAAACAAATAAAACCAAACACAAACCAACTCTTTGTGTTGTTCTATGGATTATAAGAATATATTGCTATAACATGTATGGTTAAAAATAAAAGCCCACAACATTTTGACAATTGCTTTTAAAAATAACATGAAGATGAATAGACTAATGATCTCAATTTTCACAACTCAATTTTATTTTTAGATATAATGATGAATCAATTGCTAATATTCTATTAAATCATACTCTGAAAATAGCAAATTATGTAGAAGATAACATTCCTGTCTTAAGGGTTCCTTTCAGATAAGCTGGCAAAGTTTGGAAAGTAGCAGATATCCCATAACTACAAAAATATTTCCAGTACCTTCTGGCCAGAAGGATTCCAATGGCAAAAACATGGGGGAAAAACTGAATTAGAAATAGTATTGCAAATGAGAAAATGACTAAAACAACCAAATAAAAGTTCTTATTTAAAATATGCCCCCAAACCCCCCAAAAGCGTATTAAATTTAGGTGACAGAAGGAAATTCTTGATTTACTCAGAAATTTCCACTTTTCTCCAGTTCCTTTTGTAATCTAATCTAAATTTGTTTAGCATGATATCCATGGACAAATAGCCTTTCTAAATCAAGCTCTTTTCCAAATGCAAAGGGAAAGGGAGTTTCCTTGCACAAAGCACAAACAAGTGCTTTGCACATTGTACTTGTCCTATTTCCTTTCCTGTGACTTTATTCTGCCTAATCAAATGCATTATTCTCTAGGCCCTAACTTGAGCTTTGCTTCTTCTGGGAAAAGTCCTCTAATCTTCATTTCATTGTCCTATCTCCATCCCAAATGGGGGATAGGTCTGGTGTTCATGATTAAGAACTATCACAAGTGGCTCATTTCCCAGTCACCCATCTAAGTCAGTGGTTTTAAACAAAGAATAATTTTGCCTCTACTGGACAATTGTAATGTCTGGTGACATATGCGATTGTCACAAGGGGGATAGGGTGTGTGTGTGGAGGGGGTGGCAGTGCTACTGGCATCTAGGAGAAGAGGCCAGGGAAGCTACTAAACATTTTACAATGCACAAGACATCCCTATTTTGACAAAGAAGTACCCAGTGCAAATGCTACTGGTGCCAAGAGCTATGGAAACTATAAAGAGAATGAATGCTTGGCTAAAGTGCAGGAAACAAAGCAGAAAGGTAGAGAATGATAAAATAAAGGCATGACAAGGGGCGCCTGGGTGGCTCAGTGGGTTAAAGCCTCTGCCTTCAGCTCAGGTCATGATCTCAGGGTCCTGGGATCGAGCCCCATGTCAGGCTCTCTGCTCAACAGGGAGCCTGCTTCCCCCTCTCTCTCTGCCTGCCTCTCTACCTCCTTGTGATCTCTCTCTCTCTCTCTTTCTCTCTGTCAAATAAATAAATAAAATCTTAAAAAAAAAAGAAAGGCATGACAAAAATGGAGTGGAGTATGATAAAAGGTAATGAATGAAGCAAACATGAGAAATATCATGACCAGAAATAGCATAAGATGGGCAAATAGATTATGGGAGGAGGGGGAGCAAGAGGCAGTGCCTGGGTGGCTCAGTTGGTTAAGTGGCTGACTCTTGGTTTCAGCTCAGGTCATGATCTCAGGGTTGTGAGATGGAGCCCCTCAATGGGGTCGGTTCTCAGTGGGGAGTCTGCTGGAGAGTCTCTCTCTCTCCCTTCCCTTTGCCCCTCCCATGCTTGTGTCCTCTCTGTAAGATAAATAAATGAATCTTTAAAAGAAAATTTTCTTGGAAATAAATTCCCTGAACATTGTCTTCTGCCCTATATGTCTCATGTGCACAGCTAGGCCAGAGTTGTGTTCCTAGCAAGGCTGCATTGGAGAGATCATTAGCAGAAAAGAAATTGTTCTTATGAACACACACAGACATGTATTAAGAGGTTTCCATATCCCAGTGGGCAATTGTGAAGCTGATAGAAATTTCTCTTACAAATTAGACTTTGAATCTGAAAAATGGGTGTGCCTGTGTGGCTTAGTAGCTAAGCGTCTGCCTCTGGCTCAGGTTACGATCCCAGGGTTCTGGGATCAAGCCCAGCATTGGGCTCCCTGCTCAGCGGGGAGCCTGCTTTTCCCTCTCCCACTCCCCCTGCCTGTGTTCCCTCTCTCGTGTCTCTCTCTGTCAAATAAATAAATAAAATCTTTAAAAAAATCATCTAAAAAGAGTATGAAGATAATTTTATAAACTGAGAGGAAGATTACTTACAAGTAAAATTTTAATTTACTCTTGCTTAAGGTCTTACGAACTAATTTATACTGTATATGTTATGCAATAGATACCCTCAGCCCAGATTTTCAAGACAATGGAGACTGTGATAGATAATTTTTTGTGTCAGCTAAACTAGGTTATCGTGCCTAGTTGTTGGTCAAGAACTAGTTTTGCTGTTGTTATGAAGATATTTTGTAGATTTAATTTTCATTTATAATCAGTTTACGTTTAAAGAGATTATTCTAGATAATGTTGGTGAGCTTTGTCCAATCAGTTAAGACCTTAAGAACAAAAACAAGGTTTCTCCTTGAGGAAGAAATTCTGCTTAAGATGACAAATAGAAACACTGCCTGAGTTTTCAGCCCCCTCTGGCCTGCCCTAGGAGTTTTGGACTTGGCGGCCCTCACAGTCATGTGAGCTAATTCCTTAAATCTGTGTGTGTGTGTGTGTGTGTGTGTGTGTGTGTCCACATGTATCTCTCTTTCTCTAGTCACAGCCTCAAGAGAAGATGTGACCAAACCATTTTATAGTTTTTGAGAATGTTTTAACCATCTAGGGAAGCTTAAACATTCATAAGGGGGAGAGATTTACTCTCAAGTAATTCATTTTGGTAAAATGATATCAACCCCACACACACACACACAACACACACACACACACAGAGTACTTCTTGTTTCTTGTGAAGGGAGAGAAGTTCACAAGTACCATGCATGGACAGTGTGGCAGCTTCCCAGAAGTGGTGACAGTAATCTTATCCTATACAACAGGAATATTTTATATAATAGGAGCTCAACAAATGTTTGATCAATGAATGCCTAACTGAAAACGAAAATCTGAATCAATTAGATGAATAAATGTAAATGGCTATTTGGATGAATAAATATAAATCTCTCAAAACATGAGCTTTGTCATGTATTTCAACTCTTATTTAACCTCTCTCCTTTCTGGACAACAAAAATGTTAATAAAATACACGAAACAAAGAAAACAAGAATGTTGACCCAGTGAAGACAGTAGAAAAGTACAGGACGCATTTGCTAAACATGCTATGTTAATAAAAGGAATGAGATACCTGTGGCATTTTGTGCCTTAGTGCCATCGAGGGGACAAGGCAGAAAATTATCTATGTTTCTTGGAGGCTGTGAGTTTAGTGACTAGTATTCTCTGTATCTCTCTTAGAATGCTGCAGTGAGTCATCAGCGTTGGCTGAGGGGAAAAAAGCTGCTCTAGGAGCAAACTCTGCTTCCATGGATAGGCAGATGGTGTGCGTGTTTCCTCTGGGCCAAGAGGTGTGTTCTAGAGCAAATGGATGCTAGCAGAGGAAAGCTGGATGGGGCGTAGCTCTGGTGGCAGGTAGGATCTAAGGGTGAGGAGCTAATGAGAAGCTGTGGAAGAGTGTGCTGTCAGGCCAATGGTTCATTGCAGAAGGGTCCAGGGAGTGGTGTGGAGTGATAACAAGATGGTTTCTGGAAAACACCACAGTCTCCACTAGGGAAAGAGCCATTATTCAGACACCTTTAAAAACTGAGGATATTCAACAGCAAAGACAGATTCACAAATAACACTAGCTAAGTGAAGACTTTCATGCCCCTTTGAACGCCTTTGAATATCACCAGTATGTTACTTAAGCAAAATGAAATATAGTCAAACTTCTTGCATGAGGGGAGGATGCCGGGAGAGTTTTAGCTCTGAACTCCAAAGGGAGGTGTTAGAAGTGAGATTCTTGGTTCTAATGGTGTCAGAGCAGGAAATTGATCAGGAGTGGGTGAACTTATTATGTGATACTTTAGGAGTGGCGAGCATAGCAAAGAGAACATACTGACACAGGTCTCACAGTAAGCAAATGGTTGCTTGCTTACTTTTGGCTCTGTTTTTACAGGTCTACAGACCACTTTGTCCAGCAAACTAGTCCATAGGAGTTTCCTGAAGCATACGGTGAAATGATTCATTGGTTTAGTCTCATCTTTACCCAGGAAAAGCATCCTGAAACAAAGAAGTCCTGTTGACACCAGTAGTATAAAGCATGCTGAAACAGATGACCTGAGTCCTCATTTTCTTTCCTACTATCTTTTCTCTCTGGCTTGAACAGGAGAAGTTGGGAGCAGCATATTGATGGAAGACAAGGTGGATCAAGGAGGTTAAAGCAAATGATCATGTCACCAGTGGCCTGTGTCGAGTCACATGACGGGCCTAAATTACAGAAAAAAGGAGGAGTCCTGACGTAGCTTATAAGGCTGGTTTTTAATTTATACTGGATTAAAATTAACTACTAAAGTGAGATAAAGATGTTTCTTAATATCTTAATGCGGTCATAGATCTGCCCATAGAATTGCCCAGAGATCCAGGCTAGTTAAAGCCCTCAGGTCAAGTGTGAAATTCAACAGCAGGAGAAAGATGAAGCAATTTCTTAATTATGCCCTACTGGGTCCAGCATGTTTAATACATTAGTTATATTTAAAATCAAAGATGGCCACCCAATAATTCTCAATTCCTTTTCATATTCAGCTGTAGAGTTAGAGTTTCACTCACTGAGTCCTACACAGGGTCTGTTACAGTAATTAACTTTTTGATCAAACTAAGTAAAAAAAGATATCAAACTTAATTCATGAAAAATTCCATCTTTTTATTTATCATTTCACCATTTATCACTATTTTGACTTATTGGAAATCAGAATAAATGTCATGGAAGCTATGAAAATGTAGCTCTCACATCTCCCTCTGCAGGGAAAGTAATTGACTGACATCTACAGTCTCCAGTCTCTAAATCTAACACCACAGTCATGCCAATGTCATATCGTGCCCTCTTCTCAGCCAATTACTGAGCTTGGCAGGGATACTAAGGCAGACCCGCCTCTGTGAGACTCAGAACTACTTTAATGGACAACTTACCAAAGCGTTCTTGGAACTTCCCTGGAGAAGGTTATTCCAACCCAACATTCCTTCTTTGCTTCTCTCTTTCCTTCACTGAATTCAAATCTTCATCGTGGTCTGCTGACTCTCCCAGGATTCTCCAGCTACCTCTCCATTTTCCCTGACAGGCATTTTCTCCAATAAATTTCTTTTAAGTCAAACCCTGTTTGGGAGCTATTTCTCAAAGGACTACAACTAACTCATTTCAACAAGATTTATTTATTTTTAATACTGAATGGTAACTCTTTGAATTGTCAATAATGAGTTTTATGTGATTTCCTCATTTCCCCTCATACTTTTTTTGAAGTCCCTGTTCTTTGTATTCCTATTGAAACTTAATTTTTTGTCCCCATTATTGTACTTGCTACATGATGGTAAGTTAGAATTGTATGTGTGTGAACTTCATGAAGGTAGGGAATTTATACCTTTATTCAGCACAATGACAGGTGTATAATTAAAACTCAATAAATACTTTTGCAGTGAATGCCTAACTAAAAACAAAATTTTCTAAAGCAATTAAATAAACAAATTCATCTATCAGGGTACATAAATCCTTAACCTGTAAGATAAGTCATATATTTAAATTATCCTTTAAATTCTTTGCTTTCTATTCCATGACATATTAATAAAACCTATAAAACAAACAAAACAAAACAAAAAGGTGCTTACCTAATGAAGACATTTGAAGGTACTGGCTACATCCAACAAATGTACCATATGAAAAAGAAAAATGGAATGCCATAATTCATGGTAGAGAAAAATTTATTTTAAATGCCAATGCTATTTGAAATATACTTAAGTGAAAGAATCCTAGGAGAAAAATAAGAGAAAAATCTTAGAGAGTAAAAAAAGGGACTCTGAGCATTGACATAAAAATGAAAATTCAAGATTTACCTCATATGTCTGGTTTAGAAAGATCACAGGCCAAGATTACTTTGTCCACAGTCAATCACATACTTCTGGGGCAGATGGTGATGGCAAGTCCTAGTGATGCAGATGGTCAGTAATCGCAGATACTGGACAGGCTACATGTTAAGGTTTCATAAGGGACAGACACAAGGGTGAAATAATGGGGAATATTCAGCAAGTTGATCCAAAAAAGTGAGAGCTAAAGGCTGGCTGGTAACAAGTTGACTGGCAACTCCTGGAAGAACAGTAAGTTGGATGACTGAAGCTGGATCCACAGCCCAGAGATTGGAAACCAGTGCTTCCACAACCGAGAGACCCAAGGCCAATATTTCCACATCCCAGAGACCCCACGTAATTTGTTTGACAGGGACTGAAGAAGATGGAATTCTTTGGACAGAAGCAGGATGTCTGGGAGGATCTGGCCCCAGCACAGGACGTCCCCAAGCTGGTGGGCTCACAGTAGGTCTCCCAGGAGCCACCGAAGACATAGGAGCCCAGCTGGTAGGTGCTGGGAGAGTAGACTACATCGCTGGAGTAGAAAGAATCATAGGTGGAACCTGGATACTCCAGGTAACCTCCAAGAGAGTGGGAGAAGTTTCCAGGGCTGCAATTGTAATGCATGTCGAGTTCTGAGTTCAGCTGAGTTGCAGAGAGGTTTGCTGAGTGTGACTGTTACCTTCTACAGGGCACTTATGTAACCTAGCAATGGGTTAGTAGCATATGCCCATTTTAATAAGAATGTTTAATTCGTCTCCAGTCAAAATGAAATACATAGACCTTCAAAGGCCTTTTTTTTAATTAAGGCAGACTTCTAAATGAAAGAATTTCATTAGTTTTTCAAAGCAATTGTTTATGAGAAAAGATGTCACCTCTCATTCAACTAGCTCGGGTAGATGAATATAATTGTATGGTTATTGTCCCTATAAGATTGGTGTCTTATTCATTTGATCCCTCAAGATATTGTACTGAATAGGTAATACAGTAAGAATTTTGCTCTGTTCAAAGTTCTAAAAAAATACTTCTTGGTCTGGAGGGCATATTTATTTTGTTCCAAGTTTAGGAACCAAGTTGAGAACAGAAAAAAAAAACCCCACAATCCTTAATATTTGTTTCATCTTCCAAATCTTGTGGACCTTATAGAAGAAATAACCTACTAAGAACTCTTAATTAGTAGAAAAGCTAAATGCATGTCCTACATATGTGGATTTTGGTTTTCTTATAGCACAAGTACCCAAGCTGCTTTTGTGTGTATAGGTTTTTGATTTAAGAATGAAGGGTCCAGGGGCACCTGGGTGGTTCAGCCAGTTAAGTGTCTACCTTCAGCTCAGGTCATGATCTCTCGGGGTCCTGCAATCTAGCCCTGTTTTGGGCTCTCTACTCTGCAGGGAGTCTGCTTCTCCCTTTCCCTCTGCTGCTCCCCTTGCTTCTGCTCTCTCATTCACACATTCTTTCTCTGAAATAAATAAATAAGATAAAATAATAAAATAAAATAAAAAAATAAAATAAATAAAACAATGAAGGGTCAAGGGGCACCTGGGTGGCTCAGTCAGTTAAGCGTCTGCCTTCTGCTCAGGTTGTGATCTCAGGTCCTGGAATAGAGTCCTGTATGGAGCTCCCTGCTCAGTGGTGAGTCTGCTTCTCCCTCTCTCCCTGACCCTCCTCCCCACCTGCTCATGTTCTCACTCTCTCTCAAATAAATAAAATCTTAAAAAAAAAGTGTCCAATATTTGCAGGAGTACATTGAAGATTACATTGTAAAAATAAAAATACTGAAGTCGAGGAATCCTTGCCCTGAAGTGGACTTGCTTTTTGATAGAAGTCATTGATAAATTATCAAAAACTCTTCATCCCCATAAAGTCAAAGTAAATTTTTGGTAGGGTTGATGTTTTGAGAACAAAAGAATAAACACTGCACATAAAAAATGGGCCTTTGTTCTCTTAGTTTCCTTTCATAGGATAGGAATTTTACTACAGAAAGTAAATAAAATCAAGAAATTAGGAAAGTGTCTGCCCCATATAGACTTCAAAGAAAGATCAAGTGTTGGAAGAATTCATAGTTACAAATGATCTTTGTAAGTTGAAATGGGGTGGGGGTGAATCAGAATAGATGATGATAAAGTGAAATAAAGAATGAATGCCCTCGGGACCTCTGACGTGACACATGTATCAAGTGGCATATATATTCTGCCTAGAGGACTAGTATTATAAGTATTTTTCTAAACTCTCCCATCAAGTGCATCATTGATGACTACAAGTAGAGTAGTGCATGGGTGCAGGAAATGGCTTAAAATAACCTATGGGAATGGGCAAACCTCATAAGACAACCATCTTCAAAAACTGATGTGTTGTCCAATGGAAATGAGCTGAGACTTATTCTAGAAAGAACTGAGATTACTAGGTGGAAGTTTTAAAGGAAGACTTACTTAAAAATCTAAAACAAGTCACTTTCATAGGTAATGAGATTTCCATTTTGAGGGCCTTGGGAATACCTTGTCGGGACATTATAAATGTGATTCCAGTCTGGTAGAGGACCAGGGATAATTGCTAAACCCCCAAATTGTAAACTTTATGAGTCTGAACATTTTGAGTAGACAAAATGGTTTTCAAGCATCTTCATTTATCACTCTTATATCAGCTATTTCTGTGAAAGAATATTCTGAGTCAGATGTTAGGCGATTCTTGAACATTCTCTTCTCAACAAAATGGAGGTTTTTGCACTCCAACACTTTTGTTCAGAAGTGGAAGGGACATGCTTTACTATGAAAGGAATGAATCAAACAGCACAGAAGCCACAGCAAGATGAACCTTCCCAATCTCTCCTCTTCCTCAAGGTATCAATCTTCATTACCCTACTATGTAGAGGTGGAATACAAGTCATAGAACAAGAAAAAAATATGAGCGTTATTTTAGAAATTTTGTAATACTTGTCAGAAACACCTGAAAACAATTTAAGTCAAAGTGATGTATGTTGCTTTCTGAGACAAAGAAGAATCTTGTTAAGATGGCTCCTTTGGTCCAATACTTCAAGGCAATTACTTTGTAAACTTTCTTTAGAACAAGAACATTTTCCAGGTTCTGGGGAATTTTTTTAGTGATAAACACTGCCTCTGATTAGAGATAGAAATACATGGGGAGTTTTTGCCACGTTTTGTGATTTTTAATGCTTTCTCAGCATCTTAGATGAATCTCCTCTAACATTCCAAGATAATGTAAAGCAGTTTTAATATTTAACTTATACCAAAGTAAATGTACACACAAAAGAAAGAAAAACTGAGATCGACTCTTTTTAGTCTGTATACGGTTTAAGCAGGATCATGGGAAATGAGGGAACCTCAGTTAATATTTCACTGAAGCCGTTCAAATGGAGATCTGATTTAAATAAACAATCCTCATACATCTTGCATATTACCACTGCTGCTTCCTGATGACATTATTCATTAAGTAAACTTGCTTGGCAACAATCAATGTGTGTTTTTGTTTAAAAGAAATGACTATGAATAGATCAGTTAGTTAGCAACTTTGCTATCCAGATGGCAACAATTTTGAGGCAGATTGTGAAAGGGGTATCAATTATTTTTAATTAAGCCAGCTTTCCTCATCCCAGACACTGTCTACCTCTGAAGCAGTTCTTTGAGTGATCTGCTAAGTGCGACCTTTGGTAGAAGATGACTAATAGCTTTGAAGATTCAACACTATTACCTGAATTCCAAGGCACAAACACTACTGCATTTTCCAGTTGTAAAACCACAAACACTACATATGTTTGATTATGATGATCTTTTCAATTCAGTTAAAAGCAGAAGGTAACCTGTTGTTATGTGTCATGTGGATGGCACACCCAACGATAAGGGTATATAAATGCCCCAGTCCGAGAAGTGCCATTCAAACTCAGAACCTTCTCATTGCACAGCACATCTCCTGTCACCATGTCCTACAACTGCTGCTCTGGAAACTTCTCCTCCCAGTCCCTTGGGGGATACCTGAGCTACCCAGGATCTTTCTGCAGCTCATCTTACCCCAGCAACCTGTTCTGCAGCACTAATCTCCAGTCTCCCAGCACCTACCAGCTGGGCTCCTCCCTCTCCAGTGGCTGTCAGGAGACCTGCTGTGAGCCCACCAGCTGCCGGACGTCCTACCTGGTGTCCAGACCTTGCCAGACGTCCTGCTACCCCTCGAGGACCTCCGCACTCTTCAGTCCCTGCCAGACGACTTACACTGGGTCTCTGGGCTTTGGCTCCAGCGGCTTTCAATCTTTGGGTTGTGGCTCTCCTTCTCTGGGCTTTGGATTAGGTGGTTTCCAATCAGTGGGCTGTGACTCCAGTGCTTTTTCATCTCTGGGTTGTAGATCCAGCTTTTACCGTCCATTCTACTCTTCTAGAAGCTGCCAATCTGCTTTCTACCAACCAACCTGTGGATCTGGCTTCTACTAATCTTATGTTGGAACATAATACCTACTAGAAATTTACCACAGTACCAACTATGTCAAGATCCATGCTATCTATTGATCTCTGTCCTTATCATTAGCTTACAAATTTAACTTGTATTGTGACCTACTATGGTTTAGAAATAATTTGAATTCCAGAAATTGGAAAATACATTCATGGAAGAAAGATGTCAAAACAGCTTTCTTGTAGTTATATAGATGTGCAATATTGAAACATATTTCTTTCTTAATATCTTCTATTTATCCTAGTACATTTGTTTCAAATTTTACAAAATGGAAAAATGGAAGTTCAAATAAAAGTATGTTACATGACATGCATGTATATGTTTTCATGTTATTTGTTTACTCTGTGTCTTCAAAACTACTTCTAAATACCTGACTGGATATTTCTGTATTTGTATTTGTCATTCAAAAATTTTTACTTAAGGGGTGCCTGGGTGACTCAGTTCATTGAACATCTAGCTCTTGATTTCATTTAGGTCATGATCTCAGGATTGTGGGATTGAGTCCCACATTGGGCTCTGTGCTTGGCACAGAGTTAGCTTCTCCCTCTCCCTCTGCCTCTCCCACTCACACTCTCTCTCTGAAATATATATGTATATATATATATATACACACACATATATGTATTTATATATTTACTCTAAAAAAATCATCAACTGTCTTTTTGGTTTGGAAGAAATTATTTTATCTTTAATGTCCACTTCATACCTTCATATAATAAAACCTAGACATACATTTTTAAGACTTCAAACCATTGCGGCCTTTTGTTCTGTATGGAGCTAGAAATTTTATGTTTTTATATGAAATAATTACAAACTATTAAACACACTACATAATTTTGGAAGGAAAGCAACTCTAATAAAATATATCCTAAAGTACATGCAAAAGTGGAGTGAAGCTCTCCAGTCAGAAGTTAGAGGTTAGTGAGTTAGATTTGGTGAGATTCCAGTCACCCCACTCAACTGACATAGGAAACAAAGTCTCAAGTGTTGAATCCCTATATGGTACGCTTGAAACTAATATAGCACTGTATGTTAACTACGCTAGAATTAAAATAAAAACTAAATAATAATAATAAAAAGAAATCAAGTCTCTAAATAAAATATCTAAAACATTCCAACATTTATTAACAAGTAGGCCTTATATAGTCAGTCCTGTAGGTTTCATGAAATCCCAACTTGCTCCTACTTTTTGGTTGTTCAGTTAATAACACTTGTTTGAAAACAAGAACAAAACAAAACTCAAGACCAATTTTCTTTGTTTTGTATATTCTATTGCTACAGCATTCAGCTGAACATCCAGGCAGCTGATAACCTGGGAATCAGCAGTTTGGCCCCAGACTTTTATCCACTAAGTCAAGGACAACATTACTAAAGGCACGGATAAGTAGATTCTTACCCGCGGGGTAACTGTATGTCTTGGTTCATTCTGTTTGTCTCAGGATCCAGTCTCATTTGGTAATGGTCTTAGATTTTTTTTTTTACTTTTTTATTTATAATGAGTGATAACTGAATTAACATAAGTGAGATTGGTTTGGGAGACCTCCGACTTTGGTCATGCTTTTAGCTCGTGGAGTATCAGATGTGTGCATAGTGAGCAATTGTTTTTACTTTAACCAACATTAAATCTGGAAGAAGACAATCCTCCTGTCTTTCCTTTGTTCATCTTTTTTTTGAGTAAAATAGAACTATCGCTTTTCTTTCAAAGACAGTGTGCAGAAGGATCATTGAAAGACAAATTACACTCAGATACAAGCAGTAGGACCGCTCACACATTCAAATCCTGGTGGTGGGTCATTTGTTTTTCTATCCTAGCCAGTAAAAACTGCTTTGGTTCTTTCCATTGGCCGCAGCGTGTAATAATATACACCAAGTTACCAGTAGGTGGAGACAGTGAGAAATTTGAGAATTACCCATGAGTTGTGCATGAAATAGGAGGAGCATGAAATTGAGGCTGCTACACAGCCTATAAAGAATAATTTACATGTTCTTGCTGGGGTGGCTTGAATATATTATATTGTTTAAATCTGCAAATATTTGTTTTGTCTGGGAACATCTTTCTTCTTTAAACTTTGCAAAAAATTATTTTTAGGAGCAACAAGCTAAAATGGAAAGTTCATCTTCAGCGAAAAAAGTGAATACATAATTTCTGTTCCTGGAGCAAGTTGATGGTGAATATTTCATTTATACAACAGTTTGATGCCATTTACTCTCCACCATGGGGGTCAGCAATGCCACTGACCACATGAAAATTTAGAGATAATTTTGCTGAAGAAGAAACAGTAACTACTTCAAAAGAAAGCAGAAGTGTTCCTTGAATTTTTTTTCTGTGTACGTGTGTGTGTATTTACTTATTTTTTATTTGTGTAAGCCAGTATGTAAGTAATCTTTACATCCAATATGCGGCTCAAACTCATGACCTGGAAATGAAGAGTTGTCTGCTCTTCTGACTGAGCTAGCTGTGCTCCCTGAAAGTAGAAGGTTTTTTTTTTTTAATATCGTGATGAGAGAAAAACTTTCTAAAGACCTGATACACAAAGGAAGCCATTTTAGACTTCTTTCTAAGTCAGCATGACTCTAAAACTTTGTTCAAACTAGAAGTCTGATTTATGGCCCACCGTGCATTCATTGTACATCTGCTTTGTGAATGAGTAGCCTAAAGGAAAGCCATCTTCTCCTTGAGATATCAATCAATGCTCCTACGCTCCGAATTCCTTGATGTTAAAACTTAGGATTTGCTCATCTACATTTTTTTTTGAGCTTTTCTAAGATGCAGAAAAGCATATTATCCTGTAAAGACTGTCTATTCACTTTCTTTCCCCTGAAGGTCCTGTTTCCCAGGCAGCTGTCCTAACTGGGGCTTGGGGAAGACTCTATCTTCTTACTGCACTAGAGCTTTGTTTCTGGCAAATTCACATCACGAGTTGTTTCCAAGATGATGACTTATCATTAACAGTTGCAAAAGATTGTTAATAGATCACTGGGATGCATACATTTTCCTTGAGGTCAAATAACCATTCTAAATGATTTTCACTCACGTTAAACCCTAAATTTTCCTGTGCATGCAAAACAACACACACACAAAAGCAATAGGTGTTAATGTGTTCTTCTATTAGCAGCAGGAAAACTTCACTAAGGATTAGATGAAGGCAGCTTTATGTCCATATTGTCAAAGGCTTTATGTAGAAAATGAACTAATTCTAATAATGGTTTGATTTCTTCATCCATTTGAATCTATCACCTTAAAATATGCCTCCTCGTCCTGTCGATTATTTTAAGCTGGTTATTTTTAAGTAAATGCAGACACAAAAGAAGATCTGAAACTTGAGTAGAAGTTACCCTTTTATAAGAGACAATTATATTCATAAGGGAAACCTCTGTTTGTAAGGGTGTCTCACCCTATGCCAGGACAAAGGGAAGGACTCAGCAGTCCAGAAATCTCAATCTGCAGAACACCTTCAGCCTTGTTTACTGAGCTTTTCCTGGTCACCTCCATAACTGACTCCCTAGCCCCAAAATCTTCCTTTGTCTTTAGCTACAGATAGTATTTAAGGTGATGGCTTTGGCCATTTCAAGGGGTTACTCCCCACCTTGGAGTTATACAATAATTATTAAACTTTTGTTTTACTCCAGTTCATATGTTTTAAATCAATTTAATTATTAGACCAGACAAAGAACCTCAAGAGTAGAAGTAAAATGTTCCTCTCCCCAGCACAATATGAAGAATCCAAGTAAAGTTCATAATGCTCCATTTGACAAGGTTAATGTAAAGTTATTTAAAAAGGTCAACATTGAAGATAAAATTATTGGTTGCCTCAGTAATAATAAAAAAGGCAAATCTGGCAAAAGATAACATCTTGGTAAAGACAGGTAAGATTCCTATGAAGAAGAAATAGCAGTTGCAAGTACTGTAAACAAATAACTCATAATTATATCCAAACAAACTGCAATATCCTGCTAATGAAAGTGGAAGCAGTAGTTTTAAAACTTTAAAAGCAGTCATGTATATCCACAGTAGGTTAGTTTGTCAATCAATGTTTTTCCTTACCTCGTAAATCACCTCTGTTGTATTATTATCCTGTGCCTTTGTGTTGTTGGTTTTTAAGCTGTTAGTATGCTATTTTATATAACAAAGCACACATAAGAGATTTTCTTCTCTTTCTTGATTAGGCTACTATTCTGCCATGCTAGATTCTAAATCTTCCCCTTCCTGCTCCCCAA
This sequence comes from Nasua narica, assembly GCA_028533885.1. Taxonomy (NCBI): domain Eukaryota; kingdom Metazoa; phylum Chordata; class Mammalia; order Carnivora; family Procyonidae; genus Nasua; species Nasua narica. The sequence continues at coordinate 183,957,217 of CM052799.1, read as the reverse complement.
ACATACATCTATGCTACTTCTGTGCAAACAGTACCCCTTTTCTCTACTCAAGGGCTTTCCCATGATTTTACTCAGATTACCTCCCCTCTTTCAACCTGACTCACCAAGATGAGACTGCAGTTTACAGTTTCTGGGAGATATCACAAGATTTTGACAATTTAATTTTTTTTCTTTTTTAATTTTCATGGAAAAGTTTCTAGGAACAGCAGTGTTTGTGTTGGGGGAATTGGAAAGGAAATTAAGAAATCTGTCAATTACATAAGAATCATCTTTATCTTTTTATTTATTTTATTTTTCAAAAATTTTTTAAAGATTTTTTAAATTTATTTAACAGAGAGAGATCACAAGTAGGCAGAGAGGCAGGCCGGGGTGGAGGGAGCAGGCTCCCTGCTGAGCAGAGATCCTGATGCAGGGCTCCATCCCAGGACCCTGAAATCATGACCTGAGCTGAAGGCAGAGGCTTTAACCCACTGAGCCACCCAGGTGCCCCTATTTTTCAAAAATTTTAAAAGATTTTATTTATTTGACAAAGACAGAGAGAGAGAGAGAGAGATTGAGAGAGAGAGAGAGAGAGAAACAGAGTAGCAGAGGGAGAGGAAGAAGCAGACTCCCCCCCTGAGCAGGGAGCCCAATGCGGGGCTCAATCCCAGGACTCTGGGATCATGACCTGAGCTGGAGGCAGACGCTTAATGACTGAGCCACCCAGATGCCCCATTTTTAAAATTTTTAACAAGAAGCTGATCATCTTTAATTTTTGGTTGCTGGTATTGAACTTGAATATACCAAGTAAGATGTGAGAGAGTTTTTTTTTTTTTAGTTATTTTTGTTCATGGTGTTAGATATTGAGGAAGGAACATTGTGATGTGACACTAATAATAATAATTAAAGTGAGGAATATAGGATTTGTCACAGCACTCAGGATTTCCAGGGATCTCTTCCTGAAAGGTAGTGAAATATTTCCCTCTCAGTCTTTTATTAGGTATTGTAGTTAATACAAATATTTTCAATAAAATTAGCTCACCCTTCCTTCATGCTTTTCTCCTAAATGCTAAATTTGTTTTCATTTTTACTCTTTATTCTGGGTGCTATTCATGAGGCTAATGAAATGATATCCCATTGGAGTTGAAGCCTATTCACATAAAGGAATTTTCTGTAGTACCAGAGGTACTCAGGTACTCTCTGGTGAAACAAAGAGTTGCATATTAAAAAAAAAAGTCCAGAAAGAACAATAAAAGATAGATTCATGAGGTAGGATTCTATAAGATCTTTGATTTATAAACTTTGGCAAGCTTCTAATCCTTTTGAGTTTTTATTCCCTTATGTCTGGAAAGGTCTATAGGACATAATGTTTATCTTTCTCACAGGGATGTTTGAGCATTAAATAAAAGTGGTATATCTTATACCTCTTGTGCCCTTGTATACTCATTTTCTCAGTGGATCCCAGGCACATCTATGGTGAACAATTTTCATGCAGACTTCAACTCTCTTTGCACAGTTTCTCTTCCAAAACACAGCATTTCTTTCAATCTCTACCTGAGCTTTTCTGAGGTCACAACCAGGAAAACAAATGGAACCCAAGTGAATCCTCCTTTGTACACTGAATGAAGTTCCAGGAAGTTAACATACATCTGGAACAACATTGAACCAATGAGAGAGACACAGGCTGATGGATAAATGCTTCTGCCTGTTGATCAGATCCTGGGGTAAATAATTCCAAGAGTCATTCTGTAAGTTCCTAAAAAGGCCAAGAAAGATTGTGTTCCCATTGCCCATTGTAATATTAACTAAAAAATATGTCCCTTTATGAGATTTTCCTCTCTGATTCTTTAACCTTCCATTATCTCCCAAACCTGCTCCCTGGGATCTTATACCAAGGAAACCACCTACATCTAAGTTCTTGGCTTCAGCTCTATTTTGGGGAGACAGGCATTGAGGCTAAGATTAATAAGCATAAATGTTTGTTCAACACTGCTCAGGTGTGTTGCTCTTAGCTTTAAAGGCTGAACCTTGGAGAAGCATCAGGAGGTTGTTCGCACTTCCTTAACCCAGTTACTCCCCACCTAAGATTTCAAAACTCACATATGTTTATACATAAAGCTCAGGAACACATCACCTGTGGTAGGCAGGGATCATGGCACTTTGGCCAACCAACAAAGAGCATACATAGCATCTATCCTGGGAGTTAAGGCTCATCTTTTTTCTGCTGAAAATCCACTCAGATGCTAGACTTTGAAGTATGTGTCTATTGATGTATAACCTCACCTTATAAATTATATCGTATTCTTGTTGTCTGCATTTCTAGTTTATGTACCAATTTCTTTGTTTTCCTTTATCAGCAAAAATTCATGATCCTTATTCTCAGCCGTGTCACTGACACTGAGACATGCAAAATATGGACTTTCAGGAAATGAATACTCCCCAACAGGAAACAACGAATGTCAAAAGAAATTTCCTTAAATCTATCATATTGTATGTGTCCAAACACAGTCTCAGAGTCATATTGATCTTTATAAAAATCTTCCAAATCCATAAAATACAAAACTACAGGCAAATAATAATAATAAAAAGATCAACAAAATATTTGAGTGCCAGATTATAAAAATTTATTAGATTAAAATTTTAATTTTCAATTACTTTTCAGTGAAAATCCAATAGCATACATTCTATCAATCGTACAGAATTTAAGACTTCATTTTACTCATTAAGTTCCGTTGGCCAAAATTCAGTGCTACAAGAAACTGATGATTTAGGAATAAATAGTAGTGAATAGTGGAAATTAAAACAATGGCTGTACTGAGTAGAACTTTGACTTCAATACTCAAAAGCATATGGACCTTCAAAAAG
>CM052799.1:183920604-183947278 GCA_028533885.1 Nasua narica | reverse complement strand
GTGTCCAGACCTTGCCAGATGTCCTGCTACCGCCCGAGGACCTCCATGCTCTACAGTCCCTGCTGGACTGCTTACCCCAGGTCTGTGGGCATTGGATCCAGCAGCTGCCATTCCCTGGGCTATGGATCCAGAAGCTGCTACTCACTGGATTGTGGATCCCAGGGCTTCAGACCCTTGGGTTTTAGAGTCTATGGCTCCCCCTCCTTGAGCTATGGATCCAGTTTCTATTGCCCAATCTATTTTCCTTCCAGGAGTTTCCATTCATCTTGTTACCAGCCATCCTGTAGATCTGGCTTCTACTGATTAAAAGCGAAATCCATTTGAGAAAGGCAGATTCTGTCCCAAGATAACCTATTGTATTAATTTCTTCCATTAAAAAGTATCTAATATTCCCTGATCACCAGTAACTTTACCTCATCAGCCCTCAAACACTGGCTAATAGAACTCTATCAAACTATAAGATTAATGAGTAATTCAAATTGCATTGTTGATAGAATTTATGGTTTCCATTGCATTTCTCCCAAAAGTAGATGGAAAGTCAAATGATTTTATTTTAATAAAATTTTTATTCTGCTATCCAAATATGTTGTCAATATTTTTATTTATTGGAAAAAATATATATTTTTATTTATTAGTAGTGTGTCAACTAGGATTTGTGTTATCAATGCTTTTGTTAATGGGCTTTAGAAAGCTCAGGTTTTAATAGCCATGCACTGATTTTTGTTGGGTTTGAATATTTCCCCCTATTTAAGCTGTTCCTTGGATGTCTAGAGTTTCTAGGTACAGCCTTTTTCTCAATGAAATCTCAGGGGTTTGAGTATCTTGTTCACACAATGAATATAAACTATGTATACCAAGACATAATAAAGACATTATATATCAGAGAAATCTGAGGATATAAGAACAAAGTTTAGATTTACATGATGAGACCTATGCATGCAGGTTATTCAAATGGAAGACTGGTGCGTGGATGTAATATTTTAGAAAAAGAGAACCTATGAGTGTTAGCTAATCACAGTGAAAGGATGCCACATATTTTTTTAAATGGACTAAATTCCTGTACTCCAATTACTATTCTCATTCTGCTCAAATTATCCCCATTTGTGTAAGAACGACTTAGAAGGGAACAAACTTAGCTGGGAAGGAACTATGCTCAGCAGGTATAAAGTTGCACCTGGGTTCTTTGCTAATATATACGCTGAATCTATCTAAACGAGAATCTTCCCTAAAAAAGAAATCTTAGATATCATTGAAAATGATCGTTTCTGCTGTATATTGAAATAAAATTGGATATCCTTTATTTACACATTTTTTCTCTCCTACATCCAAGTGTTCCAAATGTAAGGTACTAACATATAACATAGAAACTAAGCATATAGTAGATAAAACAGATACCGTAACATACGAACAGAGCCTAACGACCGGAGACATGATATTCATAAAGAACAAGCAGTGTTTAAATATTTTCCCCTGGTCTTTATTTTATAAGATCCTCAAACATCCATGAAATTAGGAAATGGAATGCAGCGTACTTAAAGTTTGGATAAAACCCAGTCTTCTAAGTTTATCCTGGTATATCTCACCACGCTTTCTTTATTTCCTCCTTAACTACCGACATAATAAAATATGAAATATGCAAGGAGTGGTAGGGGCCATTAATTAAATCTACTTACTCCACAGAGGTGGAAACTGAAAGCTAGAAGAGCTACATAGAACTTTACAGGATTACACAGCAAGTTATTAGTAGAGTTATTAGTAGAATTGCTTTATTCTATGCGTTCTTGCCAATTCTCTCTCTCCCCTCATATGCTCCCTCTCTTCCTCATCTTTTGTTCTCTCCTCCTCCTCCTCCTTCACTACGTTGAGAAAATAGTCATGACACATAGCTAGAGGAAAACATAAAGGAATAATGAAAGGAGTTTTGGGGAAAATTTTCATTAGCCATCGTGCTATAAAATTTAAAAAGTCAACACATCTGTAAACAATCCTGCTCATGAATTTTAATAATTCAAGTCGGTCTCATGTCCCTTATCTTCAACCAAGAGAAAGAATCCAATTTTGTACCCCAAAACATAAGCAATGGCAGTGCAATCATGAGGAGCTTTTTGACCAAGCTGAGGCCACATCTGTTAACGTCTCCAGATTTTACATTTTGGAATGGAAAATTGTCTGGCTTTCAGAAATATATGAGTGTCTTAGTTTTCCCGTTATTGCTAAAACAAATTACATCAAAATCAGTGGTTTAAAAAATACAAATTTATTATCTAACAGTTCTGTAGGTCAAAAGCCAGATACAGTCTCATTGGGCTAAAATCAACATGCTGACAGGGCTATCTTCCTTTCCAGAGGCTCTAAGGGAAAACCTACTTTCTTGCCTTTTTTTAGTTTCTGGAGGCCAGTTGCATTTCTTAGCCCATGCTCTCCCTCTTCCGTCTTCAGAGACAGCAATGATGGGTCAAGTTGATCTTACTCTATATCACTCTGAACAACTCATGTCTCTTCTTAAGGATGCTTAAGATTATGTTGTGTCCACCTGCTAATCTCCCTATTTTAAGGTCAACTGATTAGCCCCTTTAATTCCATCTGCTACTTTAATAACCCTTTCTACATAAAGTAACACATTCATAAATTCTGAGGTTTAGGATATGACTATGTTTGAGAGATCATTATTATGCCTACCAACACTGGTAAACAAGCAAATTTACTAAAACAACAACAACAAGAACCAAACCAAACCAAACCAAACCAAACCAAAAAACCTCAAAGACCGATTGACTGTAAATAGATAGCCACATGATGAAGTGCTCACAAACAAAGAGCAAAATTCATTGGTGAGGACAGCTTAACTTGCAATACCATTGCTACACTTGAAGTTACAATATCCCATTTCACGTTGATAGCCAAGATAAGAAAACTGTAATATTTTACAAGAAATGTAACTGCTTAGCTGATTGTCTTGTCATTTTCATTCAACAAACTGCCCCTTCATCCATTCCATGTCTCTGGCACATACTAAATTTCTCAGAGTATAGACTTTCTTCTTTTTTTTAAAGATTTTTTTTTATTTGACCGAGAGAGATTACAAGTAGGCAGAGAGAGAGGGAAGGAGGCTTCCTGCCGAGCAGAGAGCCCGATGCGGGGCTCGATCCCAGGACCCTGAGATCATGACCTGAGCTGAAGGCAGAGGCTTTAACCCACTGAGCCACCCAGGCGCCCCAGACTTTCTCTTCTTTTTATATTTTTAGTATAGTGAATTGTGGTCTTCCAATTTTCACCAAATTAATCCCACTCCACACGATGAGCAGGAGACCAGCTGGTACTTGTCTGGCTTCCTCCTGCTGCATTGTTTGACAGATGCCTAACGCCTCTGATTTCGAACCTAGGGCTTTAGGTTCCAAGCTTCTGCCACCTCACAACTATAATTCCAGAAGCTGCTGATCATCTGTCTACCAACTAGTTCCCAATTCTGACTTCTAAGAATAAGTGTAACCAATTTCCCAGGAAATATGCCAATGAATCATTCCTAGGCACTTGATCTCAACAATTTCTATTTGTTATTGTTTATCTCATTAGTGATTACAGAGATTTATCCTCTACCAACTCCCTGCCTTCACGTTTGTTTGCTTTTTTCTAGTTAGTCATGGCTCAGAACACATTGTCAAACATTTTGTTAGAACCACTAGTTTTCACATTTTCACTGAGCCTTAACAATGAGTCAGAATCCATGGGATGGAAATGTGTTATTGAATGTATTTTTTAAAAATAAGATTATATTTGTATATTACTGCATAATTCATAATATATTAAGGAAATGCATACCATCTTTGCTCTAACTGGTCTGAAAATCAAAGACAGAAAACAAGTACTAACTAAATTATTTAATTACAATTAATGAGCTATGAATGAGATTTTGATAGTAAAATAACATCAAGAGAAACTCACCAAGGCTTAGAGGTCAGGAAAAATTTCTCAGAAGAATAGCATTTGGAATAGGTTGGAAGAGTAAGTAGAGGGTGGATAGGTAGGACTTGGAAAAGAAGTATTTTTAGGACCCAAGTCTTGAGATGTGCATTATAAAACTGAAAGACATTTTGTCTTGTCAGTGAGGGAAAATGAAAAAAATTACTTGAAATTAGGTCAGAAAGATTTAGGGGCCATTTTTTGTAGGTCATCAGGGGTCTGGCTCAGGCTTGCACTTTCTTCAGAAAGCAACGAAGACCACTGAATGGTTTTAGGCAGAGGCATAAGATTGTCTGATTTGTTAGTTTTTAAAACAATCTTTGTTATTCAGTTAATATTCACACAAAATGAAATGAACTGATTTTAAAGGTAAAGTTCAATGTTTTTGGCACCTATGTTACAATTATCTGATCAAGATATAGACCATTTTCCCTCCTCAGAAAGTATCCTCATACTTCTTTTAAATCAATCTCTGCCAGCTCAAAACAACTACTATAATGATTTCTTTCATCATAAAATGATTTTGCTCTAAAATTTCATAAAGATTAGACCATACAGTATGTTCTTAGGTGTACCTAACTTCTCTCTTTCAATATGATGTTCTTGAGATTCTCCATGGTGCTAATGTTTTATTCATTTTATTTCTGTGCAATGTTCTGTGCCATGGTCCCTTGTGGGAAAAGATGCAATGTGTTTATTCCTTCACCTGTGGATGGATATGAATTATTTCAAGATTAAAGAAAAAAATTTTAATCAATAAATCTGCAATTGAACATTGATTGTTTTAGTCTTTTTGTGGACGTATGATGTCAAGTCAACTCAAGTGGGGAAAAATATCAACAAATGGCATTTAAATTAACGGATACATGTAAAGAACTTAAAAAAATATATATGTTGATACATGTCAACTAAAATTAAAAGCTGGAATTTTAAAGCATCTAGGACAAAAATAAGAGAATATCTTTCCAACCTAGTGGGAGGCAAAAAAGTACAACAAAAGGAAAATAACTGATAAATTTGATTTCATCAAAATGAAAGTTTTTATTTATCCAATGTTATCATCAAGATAAGAAGGCAAGTCACAAATATGAAATTACTAGCAATACATAAATCTAACAATGGACTTATTTTCAGAGTAGATAAAAAAATCCAACATATTAGCAAAAAAAAATTTAATGTGGAAAAACATGAATAAACACTGCACAAAAGAAGTCAAGAGAATAACCAATGAGCGCAAGAAAAGCTGCTAAAAATCATTTTTCACCAAGTAAATGAAACCTAAAATCACACACACACACACACAAAGAAACTTAAAATCGCAATGAGATACCACTCTCATTCAGCAAATAGTTAAGAGAAAGATGATACCAATATTGATGAGAATGTAGAACGCCTAGAAATGAAGATCTCATTGTTAAATGTACTTATATGTTGAGGATTTGCTTGTTTACAGCTTTAATCACTGCTATAATTAAGTAATTATTTGGTTAACCTTGAGAGTAAGTTCAAAGAAATAGGAACCACATTTTTAAATATTATTTTTAAATTTTCTCACTATATAGTAGCAGATGAATGAATGCATTCTCCTTGAAAAAAATATGATGGTACACTTGTGCACCATGCATTCCCTATGAGCAGAGCTGAATGAATATTATTTTGAGAACTGACTAGTAATGACAAGATGTTTAACAACATACTACTGAGGCATGACTAATAAAAAATATGGGAGTCAAGGTTGAAGGGGAACAAAGCTGTTATCTGTAATCACTAATGTGACAAGAATAAATAAATAGGAACTGGTGAAATCAATTGCATAGAAATGACTCATGATGAGTTTCCTGGGAAACTGAAAACATCAATCCCTAGAAGTCAGAACCACATGCTGGCTGGTAAAAAGATGACTGGCAACTCCTGAAAATAGAGTTGCTTAGGCAGCAGGAACTTGGGACTGGAACCATGAGTTCAAAATCTATAGAGCCAGTGAGTCTAACAGAAGGGCAAGAAATAAAGCAGGACAAAATCGGAAGTCTGGTAGGGACAGGACCTATGGGAGATGTAGTAAGAATCTGGTAGAGAGCAGGGCTGCCCCTGTAGGAAACAAGACCCAGAATCACTGTCGCTAGAATATAGAGACTGGTTTTTGGAATGCAAAATTTAGACACTTTCAACCAAAATGAGGTATATTTAATTCTAGTTAAAGCTTATAGGCATTCTTCTCTCAATTTTACAAACCATAGTGGTTTTCTATTTACTTTAAAAAAAATTTTTTTTTGGACCAAACCAAATAAACTAACTTGTTTCCTTGCTTTCTATATACCTGGTATATGTGTCAACTTCTTCATTCCCTCATTCTGTTAGCACAGACACTGGTCTCTTGTTCACTGAGTTATTATTTCTCTCCTCTGCTCCTGAGACATATCATCAGAGATACTTGCACCTTCAAACTATGAACTTCCAGCAAATTACTGCTTTAAGAGAATTAAAACTCAAAAGATAGCCTGGTGGTGGATATTAAGGAGGACACAAACTGCATGGAGCGCTGGGTGTGGTACATAAAAAATGAATTTTGGAGCACTGAAAAAATAAAATCACAAAGGCCAGCATTAGACTTTAAATTTGGGTTCAGTGCTGGCAATACGTATTCAAAAAGTGAAACATCAGTAGATATAACACAGAGATAAATTACAAAATTTTAACTTAAAAAAAACCTCATAGCCAGGCACCTGGGTGGCTCAGTCAGTTAAGTGTTTGCCTTTGGCTAAGTTCATGATCCTGGAACCCTGGAATTGAGCCCCAGGTTTAGATCCCTGCTCAGCAGGGAGTCTGCTTCTGCTCCCCTTTGTTCCCCCATCCCCTTTTTCTGCTCTCTCACTCACTCTGTCTCTCAAATAAATAAGTAAAATAATAAAAAATTTAAAAACCTCATATGATTATAAATTAATCAATACCATTCATTATTATCCAAATATCAAAGAAAACCCCAATGGAAATTGGGAAATATTTTGAAATGCATAATAATGAGATACGACTCATTGAAATTGGAGAGATGCTGCTGTTTAGAAGGAAAAGTTTTTTAATTTTTAAAAATTTTAAATTTTAAAAAATTTTAATGTACATAAGAAAATACAAGAAAACTTGAAATAAAATTTTTACTCCTCTATATGAGGAAGACTGAAAAAAGAATAGTTTAAACCAAAAGGAATTTTAAGATAGGAAATTTTAAAGATAAAAATAGAAATAAATGAAATAGAAATCAAACACGAAACAGAGAAAACCAACAAGGTCACAAACTTTGGATTTTGTGAAAATCGATAAAATCAATTATTTCATTTAAAAAATCATACAGGAAAATAGGTGACCAATAGCTTCAGAAAATTTACAAAATCATTTGGAAAAACATTTATTTTCATATACTCCAAAGTAGAATTCATTTTTCCTTCATTCTCTCCAGCAAGGATGGTATGTGTCTTTGTCTTCTAAATACTTTCTCAAAATAGTCTTCGTGAGAAACTTAGAAGTCACTAACCACAAGATGAATAGGCTGCAGAACTACTCTTAGACAAAATAGAAAGTCAATTAATATGTTTTCAAAGTACCAAATCCTAATTCATATCCTCTGCACCCATCAAAAAGGCTTGTGACCTCATTCTCTTCCAACTAATTCTCATCTCTAATTCTGCATGTTTATAACGGTGAATGATGGGAGTCTAGTTGAAGAAGACTTCCCATGCTCTCAGATCCTGGTCTGTCCAGCCCAAACTTGTATATTGGTCAGGACTGAACACTCTAGGCCTCCAAGGGTAGTTTCTTTTTTTAAAAAAGAAAAAAAAAAACTACCCTAAATTTTTTGTCAACATTATACAACTGGACAGTTTCAAAATATGGGTGCTGTTTACTATGGAAATACTGACTTGCATTTTTTGTTTGTAGGTCTGCATTCTTTAGATAAGGATTCAGTTGTTTCTCACCTGAACAGGGTCATCCATAGATTTTAGTACTTTTTCAAATGCACACACTTCTAGAAATTTTTTACCAAATCAGCCAGTGTCGAACTAATGACTTTGTAGATAATTTTTGAGGGTACAAATTTTCTGAACGTATTTTTCTTTTTCTTTCTATTTTGAAGGATATTTTGAGCTGATATAAAATTCTAGGAGGCTGCATATTTTTTTTCTTTTCTACCTTTTAAAAATATCATTCTGTTTTCTTCTTGTGTTAAGAACATTAGCTGTATTTCTTATTACTGTTCCCCATATGTAATGTCTCTTTTTTCCTCTGGCTACTCTAAGATTTTCTTTTTAACTTTGCTTTTAATCAGTTAAGATTTTCTTTTTATCTTTGCTTTTAATCAATTCACGACAATGTGCAGAAATGTGGATTTCTTCTGATTCGAGTATCTAAGATTCTTGGATTTTTAAGTTGGAGCTTTTATTGATTTGTTTGAGTCTGGCTTTTGGTTGTTGTTAATCAAATGTACAAAAGTTTTTACTATAGTTTTTTTTTTCTTTTTTTCTCTGCTTAATTTTTTTTTCTGGGACTTTTCTTACATTGTTTTTAGATTGCTTGATGTTTTTCAACAAGTTTCCAAATCTTTACTCTGTCTCTTTTTGCAGTCTTTATTTCTCCAAAGAGTTTGAATTGGGTAATATATTTTCTTAAAAACCTATTTTCAAGTTCACTTATCGTTGCTTCTGTTTTGTCAAATATTCCCTTAATCTAATTTTAGTTTTAAGTCTTCAACTTAATTTTGTCTTTAACTTTCTGTTTAAGGATAGCCATTAGGTTTTTTTTTTTTTAAGTTATTTTCAACCCTTAAAATTCCCCATATACTTATTAGTTATATCTACCTTTTTCTGAAACTATTCATATATTCATCATAGTCCTTTTAAAGTCTGTGCCAACTATGTCTAATATTTGTAGTAAATGTGAATTTGCTTCTATTGATTGTTTTGATTGGGTAATATCTACATGCTCTTTGAAATATTTTATGTTTTATTGCACTATAAAGAGTGTAAATAAAAGACTAGTGGATTTTGAAATAGAAATATTTATATTTACATACAATTACAATTGTGTTTGTAAACACTTTTGATTTTATGATCAATACACATATACACACAAAAGTATATATATATGCAAATATATTGATTTATCATTTTCCAGAGAATGTAAGTCCTTCCTTCCACATGTTGGAAAGGCAAAGTTCTTAACAGTAAGATTCCTTAAAGAATTAAGTTAAGCAAACTGTCCCTATGTTGCCTATACTCCCACTAAATATGTTGCCACTCTGATCTGAGCTCATTAGTATATTTTATATTTCAGTTGAGGGGAAGGCTGGCCCATAGTTTTAGACTTTTTTAGTTTGTCTTGAATTCATTGAGTTTCTTTCATTTTAGTTATTGTATTTTACAGTTTAAATATTTTCATGTTCACTTTTATATATATTTTATATATTCTAGTACTCTTGTTAAAATTCTTAAATTTTGCCTTTAATTTCTTAAGAATAATAACCACAATTATTTTTCTGTACATTTCCTATATGTACATTATTTGGATATCCTGTAGGTTTGTTTGCTCTGTGTTGTTTCTTGGTTTGGTTTGGTTTTGTCTTTTTGTAGCATTGGAAATTTTAATCGATTGCCGTAGGTAATTTGGGTCTCTGAATGGGTCCCTTTGCAGAAGAATTTACTTTGGTTGTACGAAGCTGAGGTAAGATTACTAACACTTTCGATATCAAGATTGATACACTCCGAAGGTTGACTTCAGTTCCTATGAAATATATTTTATGTTTGCTTATTCATAAAATTCTAATAGAGTCTTTAAAAGCCTGGAATGTTTACCTGTAATCTAAGATCCTTAAAAAAAAAAAAAAAAAAAAAAACGGCCCTGGAATCTGATTCTATTCATCATACCAGAAGCCCATTAACATTTTTGGAATCTGTGGACAACTCAGGAAGAAAGTTACCCAAATACCAACATTTATTTTTACTTAAAACTTGTCCTAATTTTGACTTAGCAATTCTTAGGTAATAGTGCATAGATAAGTAAGATAGGTAAGAGTTTGTGCATAGATTATTTTATCAAGGTTTACTAAGGTTCTTTCATAAGAGTGTTTTAAACTATCCAGTTTGATGCTGTCAAAAATTGTATTTGATATAAACATGTTAAGTTTCTATATATGAGGATGATTAGTAAGAATATTATTCTGTGATATGTGCAAAATTATTTAGAATAAACAAGAAACCTGGCAGATTATCACTAGAAATCTGTTCCAGCAAATTTAATAGGTGAATATGAAAACTAGGATTATTGTCATTCAAAACTCAGACTTTAAAATGATAGGGTAATGTGAAGACATTATTCACAACTAGTGCTATTTAGCAAGTGTATCCTCCATTCATTGTAAATTAACTGCACAAACGTTCCCTAAACATACCAGCTAACTTTCTGCTTTGTTCATTCCATTTTACCTTTCCAAACCTCCTCTATTCCATCCTATACTATTTCTATTTTTGTTTTTCATAGTAGCCTCTATCTTTCAGGAAATCGTAAACGTTGATTTCTCTATAAAACAGGGATCTTTGGCCAGACCTTGACTCACTTTAAGCTTCCACTGCCTCACGTTTAAAAGAAATTTAGCACATACAATATATATCCCCCTCAGAGTACCTCTTAAGAGTCTAAAATAATGACTTGAAAATCTATTTGAACATTTATTTAGTTCAACATGAAGATAATTATTTTTTTATTATTAGATTTGTCTCTTTATCAAAGTGTGTCTCACATAGCAATGTGTTGTTTTTTGGAATAATGCCCTTTAAAAGATTAGCACATATCTATAAAAAATAAAAATAATGGATCTCCATTTTTTGATGACATAAAGGCTGTGGTTCTCAGCCATATGTAGTTGAGTTATTGAAAAAGATAGAGACAAATACATACCCTGAACCAAAAATCTTTACATCAAGCATAATTGGTCTCCTTCTTATATTGCCATAAAGAAATGAATTCCATTGAAAAGTTCTCTCTGGGATTCAAAGATTTCAATACTTTTCCCAACCAACACTGGATGAGTTTAATGGAAGTTATTCAAGCTTTATATTTAGTATTTTCTGGGGGCGCTTGGGTGGCTCAGTGGGTTAAAGCCTCTGCCTTCAGCTCAGGTCATGATCTCAGGGTCCTCGGATGGAGCCCCGCATTGGGCTCTCTGCTCAGCAGGGGGCCTGCTTCCCCCCCTCTCTCTCTGCCTGCCTCTCTGCCTACTTGTGATCTCTCTCTCTGTCAAATAAATAAATAAAATCTTAAAAAAGAATTTATATTTAGTATTTTCTGAAAACACAAAGCCACAGGTTAGTTTTATATTTAATTTTTGTTTCATGTTCAGACCTACCAGTACATCTAAATTTTATTCTTTCTCTCTGCATTTCATATATATCCACCAAATTTTGTACTTTTCTTCTCCTATGAAGAGAGTTACAAAGACTTACATGATTTAAAGGATTAGGCTTTCCTAGGTCTTGAGATATTTGTTTATACAAAGTTTATATAAGAAGGAAAAAATCTAAAGATGAAAATTTTATTTCAAATTCTCCAACCTCTATGATTTCAAAGCTTACTTTGTGAAGCAAATTAATCTTATATTAATCTTTACATATATATATTATCTATATATTTTTATATATTAATTAATATGCCCAATAACACTAAAAGAAATTCCTACTCAATAAATACATAATAATAAAAATATATATGGATGCCAAAATAAATGTGTTTGTTTACTTAAAATAGATTTTTTAATTTTTGAAGGATATGTAATAATTATATGATTTCTGTCACCAATGCAGCTACATGATTTAAAACTTAGGCTTATTGCTTAGTGTTACCTTTTGCAAGAGCCAATCTGAAAGCTAGACTGGGTGACCATAGTGTGGGTGAGCAATTAGTCTGTGGAGACCATAGAGTTGTTTCTTGTGAGAATAAAATAGCTAACATTCTGCAGAAAGATCTAGACTTTCACTAAGTTAATCTGTAGAAGCCAGGGTAGCAGAATCTGGATCCACAGCCCCATATCGGGAAGTCATTGACTCCATAACTCAGGGGTCTGAAGGCACAGGACCCACAGCCCAGGGAGTAGCAGCTTCTGGATCCATAGCCAACAGAACAGCGGCTGCTAGACCCAAAGCTGGACCCAGTATAGTTATCCAGCAGGGACCACAGAGTGTGGAGGTCCTTAGGCGGTAGCAGGATGTCTGGCAGCTGGAGGCCTCCTGACAGCCACTAGAGAGAGAGGAGCCCAGCTGGCAGGTTCTGTGAGAGCAGAGGTTGGTGCGGTAGACCAGGTAGCTGGGGTAAGAACCACAGGAGCAGTCTGCGGAGCACAGGTAGCAGGAGAAATTTCCGGAGCAACAGCTGTGGGACATGTTCATAGGAGATATGAGTTGAGCTGAGAAAACACTGTGAACACTGAATTCACAGAGAATATTCACAGGTTTATTCTACTTCCTGGACTGTGGCATTTATGTACTCTCAGCCATGGGTGTTGAAAGTGATGAAAGCCTCATCCTTATATTTATATTCCTTCATTTGCGTAGTATTAACTCAATCATCATTTCTGTAATTGCAGCTGCATAGTTTCCTACCTATTGTATTTATGAGGGCTACAATAAACTTCTTTATAACACAAAGCCAATGAACTATTCTTATGACAGAAATGCTATGACCGTTTTGCATTAATGGCATGCCAACTTGGCCAGGAATGTTCCTCCTTTTCTTCCTGGTACATGCTGTGCATGTATCTGATCCTAGGTTTGCTGGAGTGTGAGTTCCTTCTAAGGGTGGAGATGAAAATGACATCATCCATCTTTTTCTTTCTTTCTTTCTTTTCTTTCTTTCTTTCTTTCTTTCTTTCTTTCTTTCTTTCTTTCTTTCTTTCTTTCTTTCTTTCTTTCTTTCTTCTTTCTTCTTTCTTTCTTCTTTCTTTCTTTCTCTCTTTTTCTCTATCTCTTTCTTTTCTTTCTTTCTCTCTCTCTTTCTTTGGTTATAGACATAGCTTCAGCCTTGCCAAAAAGCCTCTGAAAGATTGAAAACTACCTGTGACCATTCATTTATATCCAAAACTTATAGGCATAGCTTCAGCCTTGCCAAAAAGCCTCTGAAAGATTGAAAACTACTTGTGACCATTCATTTTTATCCAAAACTTATTTTCCCAAGTGTTAAATATTAATGCAGAGTATCTCATACCCAATGGAAAAGGCCCAACAATGTTAAAAATTGAATGGAGAAAGGCTAGGAACAGAAGGAACTCTGAACAAATATTTGGAAACAAGATGCAAGAACAGTACATTGGCAGAGTTGCAAATGGAGACCAGTTTGACCAGTTTGAGCCCCTCAGAGAGTGTTTATCAATTGAGGTGAGGGGAAGAAGTAGGTGACAGAGGACAGAATGAGACATTCGGGTTTCTCTTCTACCATACTTTAAACTTCTAATTTGTTTAATTTAAATGTTATTCAGATCAAGAGTTCCAAATGGATGAAATTTATGAATTCTTAAACATTGTACCTTTTTACCATTTGTCTTTATAATCATGTAGGTCTTGCTCTTCTAGAATAGCTCTAGTTGGGTATCGAGGTCCCATCAAGTTTTCTCTCACTTTTTTTTCACTTATTGCCAAGCATCTTCTTTCTTCCCCATACCACCTCCTTGAGATTAATACTCTAGTGCAGGATACCTGGATACCTACTTCTAATGAGCTCTATAAACTAAATACTATAGGACTCTCTTTAGGTACAAAAAAAATATTCTCAGAGAGAAATATGGAAGTGCAGGAAGAAATATAAGGTAGATGTGTGGGTAAATATAAATTACATTTGAATAAAAATTTATAAAACAATAAGTGACATGATTTTTGGTTTTAAAATATATGTAGTTAAAATGCACAAAGACAATAATGCTTAAAAAAAGAAAGATTTGATATAAGGCATTTTAAGTTTTAGCATTATTGGGGAAATTGTAAAATAATAGTTTATGTTATGAAACTGGAAGAGATTATGCTGAGTGAAGTAAATCAAACAGAGAGAGTCAATTATCATATGGTTACACTTACGTGTGGAGCATAAGGAAAAACATGGAGGACATTGGGAGAAGGAAAGGAAGGGTGAATTAGGGGAAATTGGAGGGGGAGACGAAACATGAGAGACTGTGGACTCTGAGAAACAAACTGAGGGTTTTGGAAGGGAGGGGGTGGGGGATAGGCAAGCCTGGTGGTGGGTATTGAGGAGAGCACATATTGCATGGATCACTGGGTGTGGTGCATGAATCTTGGAACATGGAAAAAATAAAATTAAATTAAAAAAGCAGAAATAATCAAGAATGTACATTGAAATTTCTAAGAAATTCTAAAATCAATAAAACAATGCAAATATTACACTTAAAAGGTGGAAATGAGAATATTGAGGTTTTTTAAACAAATATTAAAAAAGCAGAATAGGAAAGCAAAAGTAATTAAAAGATCAAATAATAAGAAAATTATACATTGGTATATATAAACTCATATACATACACATACACACATACATACATATATGTATGTGATACATACATACATATGAATATACATAAAACATGAAAGGACTAAGAGGTCTAATACAAAGACTTGGAATGCTAGATTGAAGTACAGATAGAAGAAATATAATATTCCACTTTTAAGAGTAACCAGTAAAAAGGGTGTGGTGAAAAAATTCATTAATTTCAGTCAGTTAAACATCCAACTCTTCATTTTGGCTCAGGTCCTGACCTCAGAGTTGTAAGATCAAGCCCCACATTGAGCTCCTCACTGAGAGTGGAACCTGCTTAAGATTCTCTCTCTTCCTCTCCCTATGCCCCAGTCCCCCACTTGTGCATTCTCCCTCTCAAATGTATATGTATATGTATATGTATAATTATATGGAAATTTTATATTAAAATGTTGGCTCTGAGTTGTGGAACTAATGGCTTCCAAATATGTATTTGATTCCCATCTCTGTTTTCAACCTAATTTTTTCAGATCTGTGGTTTGAGGAACTAACAGATTTCCATTATCTATTTTAGATCCTACTTTTGCCACCCATCTAATTATTTTATGGGAGTTGCTGTTCACCTTGTTACTGACCATCCAGAGGATTCAACTTTGATTGATCATCTTACCAAGTAGCCAGGTACTTAAAAACCATGACTTTGGAATATTAAGATTGATGCCATCAGGTAATGTGATGTCTATTTGTTATCTAAAAAGTATTTCTATTTTATTTGCCCAACGTAGACTAGTGGTTACTTGTATCCCAGAAAATGGTAAATATGTCTAAACTATGTCTTTTTTTAAAAGATTTTATTTATTTATTTGACAGAGAGAGAGATCACAAGTAGGCAGAGAGGCAGGCAGAGAGAGAGGGGGAAGCAGGCTCCCTGCTGAGCAGAGAGCCCTATATGGGGCTCAATCCCAGGACCCTGAGATCATGACCTGAGCCAAAGGCAGAGGCTTTAACCCAGGTGCCCCTCCAAGCCATACCTTGACAAAGAAAGTATAATGCTCTTAAGAATGAGTGAAGTCAGCTCGTATCTGAATTTCAGACTTTTTCCTGTTGACTGGTAAAGACATTTTTCTTCTCACTAACAAACAACTTTTAGTACATTTAATGTCAGTCTGCTGCTGAGATGTTCTCTCAATTTTTGTTGTCTGAAATTATCTTCAATTTTAAAGCACATATTTATTGAGCATAATATTCTAGGATGACATCTGTGTTTTTTTCAGAATTTTGAATATTTCATTCAATTATCTTTGTAAGTAATTCGTATTTTAGTCTTATCACTTTTTTCTTTTTAAAAAGAAATCATCTTTCTTTCTCAGGTTTCTTAGAAATGTTTCTGTCGTTGGTGTTCATCAGATTTACTAGTGTGTAGGTGTGGTATTCTCTGTCTTTAACTTTTACTTTATAGCCTTTATTGACTTTGAGGGAAAATTTTTAAATTTCTCCCCAATATATTTTCTACTCACTTCTCTTTCTTTTCTGATTTAGAACTCCAACTTTTCTGATTTAGAACTCCAACTACGAATATGTTAAATCTTTTCACTATAGTCTATTTTTGAATAAATTCCTTTCTCTATTTTTTACCTCCATTTCTCTCCATGCATTAGTTTAGATAAATCATTCTTAACCAAGAGTAATTGTGCCTTCTATCTCTCAGGGAATATTTGGAAACATCTGGAGAGATAATTTTTGTTGTCATGACTAAGGAAGATTCTGATATGCTTTATGTTTATTTCCTTCTATCTAAAATAACCTGGAGGTGCCTAGGTGGCTCAGTTGGTTAAGTGTCTGACTCTTGATTTCAGCTCAGGTCATGATCGCAGGGTCATGAGATCAAACCCTGTAGTGGGGCTCTGGGCTGGACGTGGATCCTGCTTAAGAGTCTCTCTCTTCTTCTTCCTCTGCCCCTCTCAAATAAATAAATAAATAAATAAATAAATAAATAAATAAATAATAACCTGAATTTTAAAAATAGCCTTTGTCATGGATCTATTTGTGGGTCCAAGAAAGTAATGAGTAGGATATTCTTTGACCCTCGCCTATAGCACTATTTAGGGATAATGCCTTATGAAATTTTATTCCTTAGTAGCCTGCTGTTTATCTTTGTCTCATATGGATTTCTTTAAGTACTTGGCCTGTGAAAGCTGAGAATACTACCAAAAGAGTAAAGATATAGTGTCCCCAACTTTACAGTGAGATCCAAATGAAATAGTTAAGTCCACTGCTCTAAAGTACTTTTTGTTTTCACCTATATTTAGTCTGGGCTTTAGTAAAGCATTGATAAGGAATCACACACATTATTCCACTAAGAATATCTTCCTGTACATATAGAAAAGCGCATTATGTTGGTTATTCATCAATGGATGTGTGAGTCTGGCCATTTTTAATAAAATTTGGGTAAACTCATTAGAATTCATTTAAGGTTTATATATATTTTTAAACTGGCATTTTAGTTTTTCTCTTGTTTATTATACTAACCATGTAAGCCTGAATGATATTCTTGTTTATGAAATTCCTGAAGAATCTATCAACTTCATAGTCACATTCCTTCTGTCCACGTAGATAAAACCCATGTTTTTTGAAGTACTCAAAATATATCCCAATTCTCAGACCTGCATTCATAAGATTCTAAAACTAAAAAATATGGATGTCCAATAACTATAGTTTGAATGAGAAAAATATCCATAATCCAAATAAATTAGATCAAATTCACAAGTTTTTAGACTTCCAAAATTTACTATGAGATGCATATTGAGCTTTTATCAAACCTGTGAAATCAAACTTAACCAAACTCTGCTCGGTAATGTATAAACAATAACATAAAAATATTTCAATACAGAATATTTATTAGATTATAATCATTTACATTTTTATCCATTTAAGACAGAAAATAAATTAGCATGAACTTCATCCATAATGCTGATAGTACACTTATTTTGGAATTAATTCATTAAAATTAAAAGGATGCAAGAATCAGTCTGTTAGACTATGCTTGATAAGAAAGAAATGGGTAAGGAACTGGTGATCGAAGACTAAGATAGTTGCCACTGGAAATAAGGAGCATGATAGAACTCTCGGTAGACATTTTGATGACTTTGTATAAATGTACTGGAGCTCAACAAGTTGATTAGCAGAAGCCAGACACATAGGTAGGTTGGCAACAAGATGGCTGGAGGCTACCAGAAGCAAAGTCAATTGGGTGGCAGAAACTGGATTCAGAGCTCAGGAAAGAGAAACCACAGACTCCATAACCTAGGGGTCTGAAACCACTGGATCCACAGCCCGAGTCAGTAGCAGCTACTAGATCCATAACCCAGAGAGAAGACACTGCTGGACCCATAGATATGATGTAAATTGACCAGCAGGGACTGCAGATCATGGAGATCCTTGGGTGGTAGCACACACAGGATGTTGGCCAGCTGGCCAGCTCACAGCAGGGCTCCTGACAGCCACTGGAGAGAGAGGAGCCCAGGTGGCAGGGACTGGGAGAGCAGAGGTCAGTGCTGTAGTCCAGGTTGTTGGGGTAAGAAGAGCCATAGGAGGAATCTGGGGAGGTAGCTCAATACACCCCCCTCCCAAAGGACTGGGGAAAGAAGTTTCCAGGGCAGCACCTGTGAGATATGTGGACAGGAGATAGGAGTTCAGATTGGTCACAATGAGAACATCCTGAGGGTTTTTTTGTTTTGTTTTGTTTTAAGATTTTATTTATTTATTGGAGAGACAGAGAAAGTGAGAGAAAGCATGAAAGGAGAGAAGGTTAGAGGAAGATGTAGACTCCCCATGGAGCTGGGAACCCTATGTGGGACTCAATCCTGGAACTCAAGGATCATGACCTGAGCAGAAGGCGGTTGCTCAACCAACTGAGTCACCCAGGCACCCCATCCTGAGGTTTAAGAGAATTTTGTGCATTGGGTATTTTATATGCTCATCAGTTGGAGCAGCACAGTATGGGTACGGTCCTGTCATATCATCTGCACACACATATCATTCTGCATTTGTGTAATTCATTAACCTTCTCTGTCATCGCAGCTGACTAGCTTCGTACTTTTTGTACTTAGGAGTACAAAAGGTGCAATGATCATTCTTAGCTCAGAAGTTCCAGAACTATTTGTCAGTAATCCTCAACCTATTATGGCCAGGAAAGGCCCTTCATTTCTCCCTGACTATGACTCCATGCATATCTACTCCTGCTTTGCTCCAGAATTCTTTCTGTCACTTTTCTACTATGTCAAGTGATAAGTGACATAGCTTTATTTTTAATAAGGATACTTCTAATGATTGATTCTGCTTGTCACCATTGAGTTACATTCTCCAAATTTATTTTCCATCTATCACATATTATACTCACATCCAATGGAGGGAGGAAAAATAATACATAATGGGAAGTTGCTCGAAATAGAAAAGAACCAGATAAACATTTAAAGACAAAAGATCGAATGGAGATGAAGCCACAGAGGTTGACTCAGGCCGTATGAAGAGGGTGACAATGTAGGAATCTGGAAAAAGGGAGGATTTCAAGTATCTCTTCTACCTACTTTTAGCCTATGGATCTTTTCATCTAAATGCCATTTAAGGGGAACCTGGGTGGCTCAGTTGATTAAGCGTCTGCCTTTGGCTCTGCTCATGATCTCAGAGTCCTGGGATCGAGGCCATCATTGGGCTCTCTGCTCAACCAGGACCCTCCTTTTCCCTCTTCCTCTGCCTGCTGTTCCCCCTACTTGTGCTCTCTCGTGCGCGCGCGCTCTCCCTCTCTGCCATATAAATAATATCTTTAAAAAATGCTATTTAAAACAAAAAATATCACTAATGTAGTTTTACATATTTTCATTCACATTGTCCAAATTTTAAAAGAACCTGGGGCCTGCCTCTGAGAACAACTCAGCCTTTCCACTGTTCAGACTGAATGAGTTTTGTGCATTTTCAAAGTCCATGCCTTTCCAATAATTTCCTCCAAAATATAAAATAAGGTGCTGGGAGGTTTGGTCAGTTAAGCAACGACTCTTGATTTTGGCTGAGATCATGATTTCAGGGTTGTGAGATCTAGTGCCCTGTCAGGCTCTATACTGAGTGTAGAGCCTGCTTAACATTCTTCCTCTGTGTCTTCCTCTGCCCCTCCCCCTACACTCTCCCTTCCTCTCTCTCAAAAAATACATATGCAAAATAGCCCTCTTTTATTACTCTTATTCTTCATTTTATTTTTCTTTTGAATAATACAATAACTGAGTATTAATTTCCAATGGGTTCACTATGTCAGATAAACTTATACTGAAATAAATACTACTAGATTTTAGGGGGCTGTAGGAAAATAATCTTCGGTGGAAACAACGACCTCCAAGAAAGAATAGAGAGGCTATTTGGTCATTGTATTCTCCAGGAAGCAGGCACTGAGACACGGGTAGAAGAATAAAATGTTTCTGAGAGAGTAGTACCTGTGATTTAAAAAAGCCATTCTGCCATCTTGTTCAGTCACTAACCAGGGGCTGCCATGAGAAAAAATTGACCTTGGTTTGAAAGCTGACACAGAGCACAAAGAAGGCAACAGAGAGAGCCTGTCAGTGGGCCTCACTTGTCACAGCCAGATAGCCATTCCTTTTGTGAAGTGATGTGATGTATGTTCCAGTGCAGATCTCTACCTGTCACAGTCCACTGGTTGCACCTTCTGGGTCAACTTGTCAGGGGAGAGAGTCTCCGTGGCTCTGGTAGGGCTCTGTTCTGAGGAGAAATATTAAAGGGCGAAGCCAGTGGCATGAAACACGGTCCCTGTCACTGCATTTGGTTTTGGAGCTGCAGCCGGTGCAAACCATTTCCTTCCTTCAGTATCCATTAGAAATTTGTCTTACCCTTAGTTGTCGCCTCAGTTGGTCATGGTGGATTTCTTGGTGGTATTACCCAAACCTTATTCCTTAGAAGTGTGAATCCTGGTAACTGTACCTTTTTCTTGCTAGAGTCGCTGCATTCGACAAGTCACGTCCACAGTTGGATGGGAGATTCTAAGAGACCCTCAAGGAGATCAACTGAGCTTCCTGCATATTCCCGCTTCCCTCACTGTGTAACAATAACCCTACTACTTTCTACTAATCAGGATCATCTCTTCTTGAATAGATGGCGACTTTTTTTTTTTTTTTTTTTGCCTGTTGGTCCGTGAGTACAAGGAGCCTCAAGTGCTCAGGCAGCAACCACAGCTGTAGTTCAATGAGACCCTTGATGTGTTCCTTAGCAAGTCTGCCTGTGGGAACTGGGCCTCTATCCTTGAAAATTCCAGCTGTAAAAATAGGAAGCCCAAAGTTCTTAAATGGGTCTTTGGAAGTAATAGGAGGGGGATATTTGGAGCCCAATCCTTTTAGGATATTTCCTCCATGCTAACACTTCAACTGTGCAGTCAGGAGGCCAATTCAATTCACCACCAGGCAGGGAGCTTCAGGGTGGTGTGTTTTTTGATAAGACCTATGGATCTCACCTACACCGTCTCTGCTGTGAAGTGGATTTCCTACGTGGGTGCTACATTGTGAGCAGTCCTATGCTGATAGATCAAGCTGTTTATGAGCTCCTGAATAATGTGCTGCTGAGGCAAGCATTAAAAGCAAACTCACACTCTGAATATGTATCTATACATTTGAGAATGAACACTGATTTTCCAGGCCAGAAGGGGAATACTTTCAACTTGCAACCAAGCAGCTAGTTGGTCTTGAGGACTAATGTCATACTGGGAGTTTAGCATTAGCCTCCATTGCCAAGATGGAGATTCACAGATGGCAATTATATCAGCATTGTAAGTAGGAGCTTATGCTGGGGGACCCATTCATAACCTCTGTGGTCCCTTGTTCATCTGGTCAGCATCATAGGGACTGCTGTGAAAGGTAGGCTCACGTGAACTAGTAGAGTCATTTTGTCTCCATGATAGTTTCATTCCTCTTCTAAGGTGGATACATTCTGGTGGGCACGAAGAGGAAATACACAGGTTTTCACATTTTGTGCCCATCTGCATGTGTCTATCCACACATTTCTACACCAGATTTCTTTGTATCAATATTCTAATATTCTCTTTTCTAGATCCCTAACTAGCTGGTCAGGTTAACTGCGACTGTCCAGGAATCCAGATGTATCAGATTTTTTTTTTTTTTTTGGTCAGCAAACGTCAAGGTCCCACCTCCTTTGGAGGAAATATGACCTTTATTGCTCCTGAGATTTTTATTCATATAAAGTTTGAAATGCATGAGAAAAGGATATCAGAAAAAAGTTTTAAAGAAAGAAATGTCTAAAGCCTAAAATAAATTAGTTCAAATTCACCAATCTATTAGATTTCTAAAATTGTTCCCAGAGACACAGTTAACATTAACTTGAATACCCCCCCAAAAAGAAAAAAAAAACTTACCCAATTAAAACTAACAATAAAAATAAAACTAACAATAAAATTAGCAGAATATTTGTTAACCAGAATGAAAGAGTTTATTACGTTATATTCATTTAGGTTTTCCTCTCTCTAGCGAATAAAATGCATGAATGAGAATCCCATTAATTCATTAACATTAGTTCATTTTTATTAACATAAATTCCATTAATTGATCTTGCAATTTATTTCATTAATTCCACTAATTCTATAAATTCATCCAATAAAATTAATCATTAAGTTAAATATATGTTAGAGACAACCAACACTTTATGGCTGGAGAAAAGGTGACTGGAGAGTTTTCCCCAAAGATCATGAAGATGATAAACTCTCTGTTTAGAGGTGAGACATTTTGAGCAAAAGGTCTGGATTCTCAACACGTTGATGTATAGAAGCCAGATCCACAGGTTGGTCTGTAACATGAAGACTGACAGCTTCTGGAGGTGAAGTAGGTTGGGCGGCAGAATCTGGATCCATAGCCCAGAAAAGGGAAGCCACAGACTCTGTAACCCAGAGATCTGAAGCCCTGGGATCCACAACCCAGTGAGTAGCAGCTTCTGGATCCATAGCTCAGGGAACGGCAGCTGCTGGACCTAAAACTCAGAGACCTAGAGCAAGTCGTCTGGCAAGGACTGCAGAGCGCGGAGGTCCTCGGGCGGAAGCAGGACATCTGGCAAGGTCTGGACACCACACAGGATGTCTGGCAGCTGGTGGGCTTACAGCGGGTCTCCTGACAGCCACTGGAGAGAGAGGAGCCCAGCTGGCAGGTGCTGGGAGAGCAGAGGTCAGTGCGGTAGACCAGGTTGCCGGGGCAGGAAGAGCCACAGGAGGAGCTTGGGTAGCGCATGTAGCCCCCAAAGGAGCGGGAGGAGAAGTTTCCAGAGCAGCAGCTGTAGGACATGTTAGCAGGAGATGTGAGTTCAGCTGAGTGACAATGAGGAGATTCTGAGGTTGAATGTCACCACCTGGACTGGGGCACTTTTATACTCTCAGCCATGGGTGTGGTATTTTTAATAGTCGCCTTTCTCACACTTGGAATCTCTCATTGCCATATGTGTAATTCAATGATATTTTCTTTAATTGCAGGTGATTCCTTCCATCTCGTTTTTATAGGAGAATTCATCATGTTGTTATAGTACCAAGCCAACGGACTATTCCAAAGTCAGAAATGCTATGACTGTATGTCATTAATGCCAGCTAATCAGGGCCAAAAAAGCCCCTTGGGTGAGACTCATTGTGCCTTTGCTGGTACATTGGCTGAGGAATGCTTAGATCTAAAGGTGGGGATTACATGCAGTTAAGTCACTTTTTTTCCCCTAGATCAGTGTAATAGAGGCACCCTATTTGTCACCAATGATTTTCTTTCTGTAAATTTATTTCATCCCCTAAAATTAGTTTTCATATATTACATTATATATTGTCTCTCAAATCCAATGGAAAGGGAAAATAGATAATATAAATTGATTGAGAAACATGATGGATCCCAGAGATAAATCAGGACATATGTTTAAAAGTAAAATGACTAAGCAAAACTAATTTGAAAAAGAGTCTCAGTGGATACCAATTTATACACATGTGAAAAATCCCAAAGAGTCAAATTCTCTTGAGGTGAGGGAAGATAACTAGTGACACTATGGATCTGTCCATCTGTGTGTAATTCCAGTAAAAATGGGTTCCGGATCAATATAGTTTATGGCTTTTCATACATACATTGTTCCTTTTGTTACCTGTAGTTACAATGTGTCCAGTGATCCTGCTCTCCTAATAAGAACAACTCAACACTCAGGACCTTCTGGTCATTTTAATCTTTTGATTCTTTCATATAATTGTTTCCTTAATTATAAAAGCATGTTTTCCCTACTTCAGTTCTTCAAGATTATTTTTCTGTTGTAAAATATCCAAATATTGCCTTGTATAGAGCTCCATGCCAGGCAAACCGAGGCTAAAACAAATACTGAAGTGTTTTCTCCAGTTAGGAAGACAATTACCTCAGAGGGGAAGTTATAATTGTAGGTGGTGATAAAAAGATTGAAATATAAGTGAATTGTCTAAATAGCCACTGTGTATAACTCTAATAAAGTGGTTTGTGGTTCTTAGTAAATAGGCAGAAGTAAATAGTAATTAAGAATGATCATTAAAATCTCTTGAAAACTTATGAAAGAATTTAAAAATTATAAAATGATAATAACTTAAAAGGATAAAATTACAGCTTTAACCATTTTATTACCCCTCCCCAAAATGTGAAAATTTACTAGTACAAATGGTAAATGTGCAAGTAGAAATCAAAAAGTAGCAATAATGAAGTTGAATATAATAGACTGAATATTCTTTATTGAAGATTTAGAATATCAGACTCGACTAGAAATCAAAACTATTTTCTACTTAAAATAGATTTTTAAAATATTTATTTATTTATTTATTTGACAGAGGGTTGAGATATCACAAGTAGCCAGAGAGACAGGCAGAGAGAGAGAGGGAAGCAGTCTCCCCGCTGAGCAGAGAGCCTATAAGGGGCTCAAGATCCTGACTTGGATCATGACTTGAGCTGAAGGCAGAGGCTTTAACCCACTGAACCAACCAGGCACCCCTTAAAATAGATTTTCTTAAATATAAGGAGAAGGGAGAAAGTAAAAAGACACATCAGACAAAAGAAACAAACAAAAAATGCTACTTCCAGTTTACTAACTTCCAAGTTTGTTGTATGATAAGATGTAAAACATCATGTTAACTGACATAATACAGATATTTCATAACAATCATTCTGTCAGCCTTCCAGGATGATATTCATGATTTTGTTAATCATTTAGAGGTTACTCCAATTCCACACCACCCAACAGAGTAACCAATAGCCACATATATCAAATTCAAGGACGTATATCATCCTCTCCCTTAGAGGTCTGTTGCTGGTACAAGTTCAAGCATTGTTCTGAGGGATGGTTACAATTTATATAAATTAAAATTAACTTCTAATAAAATTCAATTAAAAATATACATATCTTTTTTCTTACTCTTCGTTTCTTCTTACATCTTTTTTGTATGTTCTGGGATTATTTTGTTTCTGACTATATATAACTCTTATTATATATTTTAATGTTGGAAGGCTAGTAACACATTCTTTACAGTTTTGACTGTCCAAAAATGTCTACACTTCTCCTTTTTATTGATTGATTGATTTAGAGAGAGAGAAAGAATAGGGGGTTGGCAGAGGGAGAGAGAGAGAGAGAGTGAAACTCAAGCAGTCTTCAGAACAGAGCCAGATTCTGGGATTGATACCACAGCCTTGCGGTCATGACTTAAGACAAAATCAAGAGTCAGATGCTCAACTGAGCCACCCAGATGCCCCACTCCTTCATTTTTGAAACAAATACTCATTAGTCAAGTACTTCAAAGTTTTCTTTCTTCAGAAATGTGAGGATATTTGTCTTCCTACTTTCCTTCTTCTGTTTAGAATTCAGCTGTCAATCTTACTGTTGCTTTTTTTTTTTTTTTTTTAAGGTAACTTGCATTCTCTTTCCCTTTGGTTGCTTTACATTTTTCTCTTCTTTTTTGTTCATCAGTTTGACCCCAAGGTATTCTCTTTGTTAAATATGTTCTCTAGAACAATATCCAATTGTGTCTCCAGCTATATCTAACTTCTTTTCAACCCATTCAACAGTTCTACATTTAACTTTTTGAATTTTTTCAATATTAGAATTTCTACTCGGTTCTTTTAAATTTTTGTCATTGTCATTAGAGAGGGAAAGAGCATGAGCTGGGGTGGGGGAAGAGGCAGAAGAAGAGGGAGAATCTAAGCAAGCTCCACGATCAGCATGGAGCCTGATGTGGGTCTTAACTCATGACCCTAAGATTGTGACCTGAGCCCAAATCAACAGTTGGACACTTAACTGACTGTGCCACCCAGGCACCCCTCTATTTGGTTCTTTTAATATGTTTCTCTCTCTCTTACAATTTTAAATTTATCTTTTTATTTCCTAAAGTGAATTCTATTATCTGATATATTTTTTGGATTTAGTCATTTCTTAATTTCTTGAAGTCTGGTAAACTTCCGTAGGGTATCAGATGATCCATATCTACATCACCTATCTATGTATATCATCTATATACTCATCTATATCTGTACAAAACTATATCCACAATTATATCTATACCTCTAAGTCTGTGCCTGCATTTATAATTTATATTTATCTATGCAAAAAAATAATATGAGGTCACCTCGACACCATGCTAATTTTTTTTTGTAGTTCGAAATTTTTATTTAAATTCCAATTAGTTAACATTCCAGTTAGTTTCCAATGTACATTACACTCGTTCAACACTTCCATACAACATCAGGGTTTTTTTTTTTTTTTTTTTTTTTAACAAACGCCCAGTAAGTACACGACACAAGCATGTGGCTCGGAGTCAACGGGAGCTACTTGTCACTTGATGGTGGTGGCAGTGGGGGTAGGAAGAAAGGAGATACAAATGATGACCCAGTTAAAAAAAAAAAAGAAGTGCATCAGAGATGCATGTACTGGCTTCCAGTGACTCACTGAGAGTCATTAAAATAATAACTTGAGCGAGAAGCATATTGTCTTACCTTTAAGAATTCTAAAGCAAAGTCTATTTTCAAAAAAATCTATTTTGATTTTCAGAGACACAAAGTGCAATTGTAATGGCATTGTATAACTCCCTGCTGCTCTAATTATCGTTTAACATTTGTTTTCTTTTGCCATTCACTTAGTTTTCTTCCTAATCACCCTGGATCCCACCCCCCAGCCCCAA
>CM052799.1:183838680-183920104 GCA_028533885.1 Nasua narica | reverse complement strand
TATCTGAGGTCCCTCAAAATTCAAATCCCCAATTTCTTAGGATTTCAAAATCTATTTCCAGGTGCAAATTGATCTTTTCTCAATATCTCCATTATATATCATAATCAAAAGCCTAGTTAATAAAAATGAAGAACAGTAAACATAGCTGATTACCAGAACCAATAAATTTATTAGATTATAATGATTTGGCTTTTCTTATAATTTTGGAAGAAAATCCAACATGAACTTTATCTCCAGTGCAGACTTTAGATTTTATTTTCAGTTAGTACATTAATTTTAGAATTTTTCAAATAAAGTCTGTCAGCCAGTATTTGGGACCAGAGACAAGGTGAGGGTTTGATAATCTAAGAAGATAATTCTTCCTATAGGTGATGGAGATAATAAAGGTTATGAGTAGAGGCGGTGAGATTGAACAAGATTAGAAATTTCATAAGGTGATCAAAAGAAACCAGACCCACATGTTGGCCTATAACAAGAAGACTGACAGCTTCTAGAAGCCAAGTAGGTTGGGTGGCAGAATCTGGATCCATATCCCAGAGAAGGGAAGCCGCAAACTCCATAATTCATGGGTCTGAAGCCTTGGGATTCACAGCCCAGGGAGTAGCAGCTTCTGGATCGATAGCCCAGCGAACGGCAGCTTCTGGACCCAAAACTCAGAGACCTAGAGCAAGTCGTCTGGCAAGGACTGCAGAGCGTGGAGGTCCTCGGGCGGAAGCAGGACATCTGGCAAGGTCTGGACAACACACAGGATGTCTGGCAGCTGGTGGGCTTACAAGAGGTCTCCTGACAGCCATTGGAGGGGGAGGAGCCCAGCTGGCAGGTGCTGGGAGAGCAGAGGTTAGTGCTGCAGAACAAGTTGCTAGGATAGGAAAAGCCACAGGAAGACCCTGGGGAGCGATAGTATCCCCCAGAGGAGCAGGAAGAGTAGTTTCCAGAGCAGCAGCTGTAGGACATGTTGGCAGGAGATGTGAGTTCAGCTGACTGACAGTGAGAAGATTCTGTGTTTGAATACCCTACTCCTCCAGTGAGGCATTTATATACTCCCGGCAATGGGTGTGGCACTTTACAATGTCAACTTTTCAAAATTTGGAGTCCCTCATTTGCATATATGTAACTCAGTAATCCTTTTTAGTAATTGGAGTTAACTACCTCCCTTCATTTTATACTTCTGGGTTCACTCATTTCGTTTTTATAGCCCTATGTCAATGAAGTACATCTATGTTATAAATGCTATGACAGTGTGTAATTGATGCCTACTCCATCATGGTCAGGAAAGCCCCTCTGAATTTTCTGGTCATGAAAACATGTGCTCACCTTTGGCTGAAGAATTCTTTCTTCCCAGGGTGGAGATTACAGTGCAGTCATCCCCATTTTGCGTCAGTGGCTGAGAAGCAGAAATCTGGTCTTGATGAGGAATCTTCTAAACATCGTCCCTATATCAAACCATTGATTCACACTCTAATAAAATTTTGCATCTATTACTTACATTAGCATTGCTTACTATGTCCAGTATAGAAGGTTTTGATAAAAGTAAGCCAAAGAGATTTGTGGAGATGATTAGAAGTAGGCATAATCCTGAACAAATATGTTGTAGAAATTTAATCTTTAGAAAAATGAAATTAAATCTAAAGCAAGAAGAGACCGATATGAACACATGTGAAGAAAACCAAAATGGGAAATGCTGTTGAGATGAGGTAAGGAAACAAGGGAAGGTGGTAGAGAGAGGGATGAGATTGTCAAGATTTTCTTCTACCTCATTGGATGACTTGTGGATATTCTACTTCTTAGTTCAATCATATCAAATGTTTAAAAAATGAACTTAATTCATGGCTTTTGTGCAACACATTTATATGCTCAAAACATCCTGGGGTCTACCCTCTCACAACACCTCAAAATTTTGAACATTCTCTGAGTATTTCCAAGTTTATGACAGATCCTACATTTTTCTCCCTACTTTTGGTACATGCTGCTGTCCCAGCTTTCTTACTGGAGAGGATCCAAGTTATATGAATCTTGAAGTTTATAATTTGGGGGTACTTCTTTAAGAAAAAGAATACAACATTGTGAACGTAATAGTGGATATAAATATGAATGCTAATTTAGAATAAAATAAAATTAACAAATACAAACTTATGAGATGACAAAAAGCACATATATCACAAAATCAAGACAACAATATTATATCATCATAATCATCACCATCATCTCTAACATTTCC
Source organism: Nasua narica (assembly GCA_028533885.1). NCBI lineage: Eukaryota > Metazoa > Chordata > Mammalia > Carnivora > Procyonidae > Nasua > Nasua narica. The sequence goes on along the minus strand of CM052799.1, from coordinate 183,917,886 downwards.
TCTGTATTTATTGGCTGATAGTCTTTGATCACTTTTGCTTTTGATCACTTTTTGATCACTTTTGCATATGACAGGTATCATTTTGTCAACATTATTTTCTGTAGAAACAATAGAATATATTTCAGCTTTTCTTCTGAAATTATGAATTCAAAAAATAGATTGTTTTTGATGACACAGAAAAGTTCCTTTCAACATTGCTATTTATTAGTAATGCCAGGTCTATAATATCCTGTGTCGTTTCTTCTCAGTTGGTGCTTCAATCCTGGTATTATGCTTCTCTCAGCCTGTTGTCCCTGCTTTATCTCCACATCCCATTCTGCTGGCTCTAGAGGTGTGGTCTTGTGTGAGAATCAGCTACAAATGGCTGTGGATTCTCAGTTTTAAAGATTTTTTTTTTTTATTTGACAGAGAGAGAGAGAGAGGTCACAAGTAGGCAGAGAGAGAGGGAAGCTGGCTCCCTGCTGAGCAGAGAGCCCGGTGCGGGGCTCGATCCCAGGACCCTGACATCACGACCTGAGCTGACGGCAGAGGCTTTAACACACTGAGCCACCCAGGCACCACATGGACTCTCAGTTTTAGTGATCTACTTGGTAGCAGAGTAATGTTTTGTTCTAATCCTTCTTCTTAAAGCCAAAACTCCCTTAAGTTCTGAGGTTCATCGGGTTGATTCTAGGCTCTAGAGGTAGAACAGGCAGCTTTCTGGATCTACCCATGGCCCCAGAACTACTTCAAGGGCAAATGATTAATTCCCAGGCTACAGCAGCACAAGTGGAGCAGTGGTTCCTTCCACACCTCCCTGGAAGAGTGCAATGGAGCCTTGGAAAAGAACCTTGAAGAGGACCCTCCCACTGAATCTTCATTAGGTTAAATCTCTCTGTCTTTACTGAAGCTGCTCTATCTAAGAAACTTGAACATGTGCTGGTGATCTTCTGTCTGAGATATCAGGGACCCACATAGAGTGCTAAGGTCTCTCTTCAATATACTTTCCATGGGAATCTCTCTGTCCAGAGTTCTAACCTAATTTTCAATAATTGCTTTGTTGTGGTTTGTTATTGCTTTTATTATTTGCCTCTGGTCCTGTTTAACTTCAAGTTTTCTTTTTTTTAAATGAAAATGTCTTATAGATTTATCACATTCTTTGAGCATATTGTTGTTTCTTTTCAATTTGGTGTTACATACACCAAATTTCAACTATGCGGTATCAGACACTCAGAAAGTATACTTGCTGTGGCTTAAGGCATTAAGCTGCAACTCTATTTGATAAAACAACAATGCTATTTTACTGCGTATGCTTAAATTAACAAGTTTTCCTCAATGTAAGAGTAGGTTTAATTGCAATTTTGTAAAAGGAAGCACTATATAAGACTTCCGTAAGTCCAAGGAATGATGAAGTAGCTCCATTCACATCAAACAGCTACTTTAAAAAAGTTTATCTTATGATCTTCTAAATTTCTAGATTTTTTTTCCTATGGGTTTCTAACCACTGAGATAAAAGTCCTAGCCCACTCAGTGCTGTAAACACCATGCCTTTCTCAAATCTCTGTTTTTTAAAGAAATTCTTGGAAATAGTTGTCTTATCACAAGTGAGAGTGACTTTTTGCTCACTGGAGATAGGACTGTTGTTAATCAAAATAATAAAATCAGCAAAATTTGTCTGCAGTGACACACCCTTCTGGCTGCCTCCCAGGCATGCAGTGAGGACCTTTTCTTCCCTGTCCTTCTGACCCTCCTCATGTCAATGTGGTAATGTTGATTTTCTCTGAAATAACTGATCACAAACTTCCAGGTCCTCTAACCAAGTCCACACAGGTTTGGTCATCCCACAAGCATGGACCCACCACCCCACAGGGTTTTTTTTTTTATTATTAAACTCTAAATTAGTCACCAATATTTAAAAATAAAAAAAATTCCCACAAAATATGGATTTCTGACATCTTTTAAAAATTTTGAAAATCTGGTTCTGCTGGCCTCCCTTGCTTGTAGCTTCCTGGAACTCCATTCATCGAGGATGTGCTCCCTGAAAGTCCCAAGTTCAGCTACACCTCTTCATTTTGTAATGGCAGGGCCTGATTGTAGTTCTCACTAGTCATCAAGCCCGTGTTATTATTTTGTTGTGTTAGTTAATGTCACTGTCATAAATTGAGAGGCTTTGGGTTTCAAGACATTTTGTGAAAACAAACTCCCCGTGCACTTGAAAGATATTCTTCCATGTTTAATAGGAAAATATAATGCAACTCTATTGGTGGAATTGGGTCATAAAAACACCAATCATGAGACAAATCACAGGTCAGCTGGACCACCTCACTTTTGTTTATGATCATCTGACAGCAGAACTTGACATGGTTTCCATATACTGGGCAATGACTTAAATCGGTGGTGTCTTACTTCTGAATATGCAACAGAAGTAACAAATGGGTCATTTTAGAACATATAAGCCAGCCAGAAAATAAATAAACAATTTTAAAAGCCAAATGGTTGCATTCCTCCTCAGGCTGCTCGCCATGTGATTCTGATGGACTACCATGGTTAGATTAAAGGGTTAACAAAATTAAATTAAATTAAACCAAACTAAAGGGTTAGCATCCAGCTAGGAGTCCTCAGGAGATGCTCCTAGCCATGTGACATCACACTACTACTTGCCTGACATCTGTAACCACCTTTGTACGGGGATTGTCTTGCCAACAATATGAAGTACGGCATTACAAAGCGAGCAAAGGAAATCCATTTTCTGTTTGTAATGTCATCATTCTATTGTAATGGGCAGTTCCTGCTAATAATATGCTGTACCCTCTCTCCTTGCTACCGTGCAGATATAATAGCTATTACAAATGCTGTCGTTTGGAAATGTTGAAGATGGATTTAGTAGCATTAATGTCTATCCGGCAAGATGCAGCCTCCTAGGGTTTGAACAAAGACTGCGTGTCACTACCCAGTGACATTGTGCAGATGGCCTCATGATGAGTGGTAACGACTCACTATAAATACAGGAGAGAAGAATAGCAATTGTGACAGACTGTGATAGCTAAAATTGGAAGGCGGAATAAAAACGGATTTTGAGTTAGAAATCAGATGTTAAATGTATGAGCGGAACTAAAACGTTCTGTGGTTCATAGTAGGCATTCTATGGTCATATGTTGATTGAATGAAAAGGGACATTAATGTTTTAAATGTCTTAAATAAAGTAAGTCACTTAGGAAGATTACATAAGTATTAACTATTTTTTGTGTGTTCTTTCTTTGATTGGCAGCTTAGTGAAGGGTAGCTATGTGTATCTAATAGACATGGAACTTTTCTACTCAGATGTCGTGGGTCAGCTAAGATCCATGGGCTTAAGTGTTTCCAGGTGGCATCAAGTCTTGATCTAGTGGAAAGTAGTGAGATGAGGGAGAAAGAGCACAGGCTAATAGATTGTGTGTTTGTCTGTATGTGCACCTTCCTCTCCTGATACTTTGAGGTCTGGCCTAGTCCTTTTCTCCTTTTTTTTTTTTTTTAAGATTTTATTTATTTAATTGACAGAGAGAGAGAGAGAGAGAGAGATCACAAGTTGGCAGAGAGGCAGGCAGAGAGAGAGGGGGAAGCAGGCTCCCTGCTGAGCAGAGAGCCCAATGTGGGGCTCGATTCCAGGACCCTGAGATCATGACCTGAGCCGAAGGCAGAAGCTTAACCCACTGAGCCACCCAGGCACCCCAAGGCCTGGCCTATTCCTCCTGCCTTATTTCTTTCTCTTCCCAGCCCTTTGATGACTAAAGGCACAAGGAGTGGAATACAGAAGGCAACTCCACATTTACTCTGCACTTTCCTCATCTCCAGTGCAGCGGTGAGAGGGGAGGTACCTGACTGGGTAGGGGGCATAGCATGGAGAATAGAGCAAGAAACGGAAAAGTAAAGAGGAGGAAGCTATTCCAGGGCACTTTCGGATCTTTAGAGGCTTCAAAGTAGAGGATACTTGAGGTTTCTTTGTCTCCTGAGCTTGTTCACCCTTATAATTAGACAGGAGCCCTGGACAGGAAGACAGCCTGATTTTCTCTGGAGGAGACCTTGTTTAGTACTGCTCTTTTGGCTGAGCTCTGTCTCGGTGGATTGCTGGAGGCACAAACACAGCAGAGGTCATGGCTTCCCAATGTCTGCTGGAGGCAACTGGAGAGAGTGCCAACATCTGGGATACCTCTAATTCAGGGTTTTGTTTTGGTTTTCTCACTAGTGGAGTAAACTCCTTAACTCCATTTGCTCATTGTCCCATTTCTGTGCTCCAATCATAGAATCCTATGACGCTAAAATTTGGTTTTGGTGCCCAGAGACTAATGGGCAAGTTCTGGCCCATTCAGAATAGACTAAGGTTTGGTGGGAGGGATTAAAGGCTGTAAAACATAGGTTAGCCTGATTCTTCCTTAGAAAGTGTTATACGCAGGGTTCCTTCTTTCTTGCTTGCTACCTTTCTTGACAATGGCTTTTTAACTTATCCTAATACCAGGATTTTATTTATTTTTAGAGATTTGGAATTTAAAATAAAACGTGATCTTAGGGAATTATAGAATGGGCTGTGTGTGATCATTCAGGATCTTAAACTCTAGTTCACTTAAGTATTGCCTATTAAAACATACGTGTCAAAATGCCACCAGCGCAGTGCAAGGCTGTGGTGAGGGGAACTTCACAATCTAGGGGGAAGGTAATGTGGAAGCTCAAAGCCCCCATTCTGCTGTCAGAACGCAGGGGAGGTGAATCCTGGCACTCCCTTTCCCAGCGCCATGATCTCTGCCATTGACTTGAGTTCTTCATGCCCCACTTTTCTTGTTTGTGACATGCGAATAATAGTACTTCTCTCATTGGGTTATTCTGAGAATTATATGAGATCAAAATATAAGTAAAATACCCAAAGTCTTGCCTAGCAATTAGTAAAGAGTATATGCGAATCTTTGCTCAAATGATCAAAGAAAACTCGGGATTCCCAAGTGCTTCTGAGGTATCAGATTTGAAAGAATCACTGCTGTAAATATCTTAAATACATTTTAATTGTCTGAGTCATTCTTTTTTTTACTGCCTGAGTCATTCTTTAACAAAAGAGCAAAATGTTTATAACTAAATGAGAAACTTGGGATTTCAGAAAGTACACTTGTTTAAAAATAAGAGCATAGCAACTGCAGCCCTACATAGGTTTAAGCCTTCACAGGACTAATCAGCAATGCAAAGCCTCTGATAGACGGCCTCCTAACTTAATGGCTTAATGCTGTATTCACATGCTATACTTCTTGTCCTTCTGGAATGTCTCTTTCTTTCTCATCTCCATCTGTCCCTTTCTTCCTTCCCTTTCTTTCTCTCTTTTTCCCCATCTTTATGTTTCAACCACCATTTATCTTGGTTTACCCTTTGAAACTGGCAATACTGTCAAACCAAAGAAATGTTTCCATTTGTCTCGTTCATTAAACTCTGTGCTTCTTTTCAAGAGTAGTTAAGCATTTCTATTTCTCTTAAAATGCTTGCAGTTTCATTAGTTTTGTTGGTATCTTATTTAATTTTAGATCAGATGTCTTTGAATGAAAGGTTTCTAGCTCCCATTTAAAATTTTGGAATCTCAGGGGGCACGTGGGTGGCTCAGTCAGTTAAGCCTCAGATTCTTGGTTTTGGCTCAGGTCATGATTTCAAGGTTGTGAGATCGAGCCCTGCATGGGATCTGCACTAAACACAGACTCTGCTTGAGATTCTCTCCCGCTCCCCTCCCCCTTCCACACATGCCGGTGTGCTCTACCTCTCTTAAAATAAATAAATAAAATCTTTAAAAAATAAAATAAAACTTTGGAATCTCCATGTTATAGTGTCTTTTAATCAACTATTCCCAAAGACAATTTCAAGAGGATTTGCAAATGTGGCCCTGATGAAACTGTGCTCGCAACTGTATGTATCTGGTCTCTGTAGCTGTTAGTCATTCCTCTTAGAGAGTACTTTAGGAATCCTGAGTTTTGTGCATCCTGTCTTAATCTCCCAGACAGAGCGGACCCAGAAGAGAGGATGACATCCTTCCCTCAGTTACTGGCTCACAGGGAACTTGTGGTAATGTTTATGAAAAAGAGGAATACAGGCATTCTTAGTGTTGGCTTTATTATTTTTACTTGTTGACAATGGAAAATACATGATCATTGCTTTAAGAACTGAGATTCTGCTGCCTGGCTCCTTAGGACGGGAAATAGGAGAGCGTGGTATCTTGTCAGTATGAGACGCTGGAGAGTGGGACGTGGCCAGGGTCCTGAAGCGTTGCATGGTGATTACTGGGTTACAGGCCGTGAAAGCAGTCACCTCTACCCTATATGTGAGAAAGGAATGATATGTGTCTCTTAAGTAAATGAATAAAACATATTCAGCCATGTCTGTGCAGAGGAAAATCAATTTCATTTTAATTAGATATCTGATTAGTGAAACCCCAGAGGACTCTACCAGGTTGTTTTCCTCACACACCAAACCCAATGGAAAGGGTTTATAAGGTTCCTTAGGAGAAAAATTCATTGCAATTCCTCATTAAACCCAGAGAAAACTGACGTTAAGAGACAATACCTCATCAAACTCTAAATTCTTTTTTTTCCACTTTAATGACTACTTGTCCCTCATTATGAGTTAAATTGTGTTTCTCAAAATTCATATGTTAAAGTCCTAAACCCCAGTATTTCAGAATGTGACTTTATTAGAAGATAGGGTCTTTAGAGAAGCAATCAAGTTATACAGTGAGGTCATTATGATGAACTGTAATCCAGTATGACTATTGTCATAAAAGGGGGAAATTTGGGCACAGAGACATTCATGTGTAGAAGGAAGGAGATGTTGAGAGACCAAAGGAGAAGACAAGCCAAGGGGAACAGCCTGGAGCAGATCCTTCCCTCATTGCCCTTAGAGGAATCAACCCCTCCAATATTTTGATCTAGGACCATCAGCTTCCAGAACTGTAAAACAACGCATTTCTGTTGTTTGAGCACCAAGTCTGTGGCACCTTGTCAAATACATCCTCCATTGGTCAAAGGGGAGTATTGTCTCCCCAGGAATTGAATTTCCACAGTGATTGACTCCCTTTGCCCATGTTTACCAAGTTTCTGCTGATCACTAGGGAACCTTCTAGCCATCCTGTGCCCACTTATGAGTGCCCCTCCTCCCCAGTCTTTCCAGAGGATGGACTGTGGTCTTAGAGGCTGTGGATCTGGGACTTTCCCACCTTTCCTGGTGAACTGGGCCTCTTTGACATTCTTGTTGTTTTTCTAGAGGTCAGTCACCTTTTTCCTAAACAATATGTGTTCTAAGGTATGTAAATTAGCATGCTGCATTTCTAAGATCTCCAACAATGAATTTTTAAAAACTTTATTCCTAAGGAAGTACTAGATCTTCTAACTCAGGAACTACCTGTCAAATGAGACCTTCAAAAGCAATCTTGTCATTAATTGAAGCATTTTAATTCAGCAATAATCTATGTTACAACCAGAAATCTACAAGTTTATTAGTTCCCAAATTCTCTCATTCTCCCCTACCTCACCCCCACCCCTTTCCTCTCCCTTTCTTAGAACAGAACTTATTTTTTAAAATTTTTATTTAAATTCAATTAATTAAGATGTAATGTACTGTTAGTTTCAGAGGTAGAGGTCAGTGATTCATCAGTCTAATATAATAACCAGTGCTCATTACATCGCATGCCCTCTTTAATGTCCATCACCCTGTTACCCCATCCCTGACTCCCCTCCCCTCCAGTAAGCATCTGTTTGTTTTCTATGATTAAGAGTCTCATAATATTTTATCTACCTTCTGGATCATCTCTTTCTAGTATGTCATAAAAGAATAGAAAGATGTTAATTTATTTTTTTTTAAGATTTTATTTATTTATTTATTTGACAGAGAGAGAGAGATCACAAGTAGGCAGAGAGGCAGGCGGCGGGGGCAGGGTGGTGGAGGGGGAAGCAGGCTCCCCGCCGAGCAGAGAGCCCTATGTGGGGCTCCATCCCAGGACCCTGAGATCATGACCTGAGCTGAAGGCAGAGGTTTTAACCCAGTGAGTCACCCAGGTACCCCGAAAGATGTTAACTTATTTAGCAATAATTTACTTAACATAGAAATCTGGCTCATGTTTCTATTTATTTCAGTGTGTTTTATGTGTCATTAGTCAGTTTTCTTTGGCATGAAAGTGTATTGGTTCTGCTTCCCCTAAGGTACACCAACATTTAAATGCAAGGTGTAGAGTTTCTGGAGAATAAGAAAGCCAGGTGCCCCAGATTTTGAAATCACTTCTATAGGTAGATTCTTAATTATGGCTCCTTTTCCTCTTTTTATTTCTCTTGTTCTCTATCCAACCTCGAAGCCCCAAGCAAGATATATATTTTTTTAAAACTCAACAATGACTAGCTTCTCCCCATTCCTGGTGAGATAAAGCAAAGACTACATCCTAAGAAATATGCTGAGAAAAGTTCTCTTTTTTGTGCAACATGTTCTATTTGAGACCTAAGTATTGTCTCAAAGAAAAAGAATCCAAATTCAACCTAAGATCAGAATATAGTTCTTTTCAACCAAAAATATTTCAGGTTCTTAACAAAGTCAGTTTTGGAAAATTTGGGAATGGATTTGGTACTAATAATCAGTCTGTAATTATTTCATAGGCTTTATTCATTTGCTCACTTGTTTAATAATCTAAACATAACTCATCTATTCAAAATTAGTAAATATCTATTCTGCTCAAGAAACTCATGCTTATGAGAGCAAATGAAATGAATAGAATGAGTGAGTGAGTGAGTGAATAGTGAATGAATGAATGAATGAATGAATGAAAGGAAAGGAATTTAGAGTGAGACAAACATGAACTTGAATCTTAATTCCATTAAGTGAAGTGACCTTATAAGTTTTGTTTACTTCTGCTTCTGCATCTAGAAAATGTAAATGGTAATGGCATATGTTTCTTAGGAGGATTAAATTAATTTGTATATGTAAAATTCCTGTATCGGGTTTTTTCATACATGCTAATCATATGTTCTTTGCTTTCTAAATTCTTTGTTTTAACCTCTCTTCCAGGAAATCTCTTTTTTACCCAGGATAACTTTTTGGACTAAATTTTCTCAACTTCTTAGTATTTGCTCATGTGCTTTCTCTCATATGAGCTTGCTTTTGGTTATTAGCAGTCCTCAACTTGTCTTTTTGTGGATTTATATGCTTATAATCTATGGCACATAAAGTAGAAATTAAAATAATTTTCAGGGTTGACTCATAGAAAAGTGATGAACATTTTTGAACTAAGGGAGATCTTGTCGGAGAAAAGCTAGGAAAGACTTCATGGGAGCTATTATTTGAGAGGGATCTAAAGTCCAACCCTTGGAAGTTACAGTTAAATGAAAAGAAGAAGGCTATGTTTTAGAAAAGATACAAGGATTTTTAAAAGCTTATATAACCAGGGTGGAAATTTTATTTTTTATTTTAGGGGAGATAGAAGATTGGGGTATCATTGAAGTGTAAGGTGGTGGCATGAAGTTGCAGTAGATCTTAGCTATTGCTTTTCGTGGTTTGGATTAATAAAGCATAGACAACAGGGTAATTAAAACTTATTTTCAACAGAACTGGATAAGTGAAACAAAAAACAGGTCTTGAGAATGCCTGAATCTTAATCATTCCAACATATCTCATTTTGTTCTAATATTTCTTCATTCCTTAACCTGCTTCTAATCTTCCACTCTCTACCTTTCCCAACCATCTTAACCATCTTCTTTGTTATTGAGGCAGTACAGTTAAGAACTAAGAGTGTAGACTCAGATAAAGCTATGATGGTACATGATCTCTGCTTCATTGTAGCTCATCTATAAGAGTATAGAAATTATTATAGAACTGCTGTGAGTTAAATAGGATAATTTATGTACCATATATACTGTTTAGCACAATGACTGGTCTATAAAAATGCTTATTAAATATTACCCACTATTATTAAGAGAGAAAATTGAGATTCTGCATTATATTTCAAAATTAATCATTAAGCTCTCTATTTTACCAGCATATTTTTAAAAAAATCTAGAAATGGGGTTGTTGGGTGGGTCAGTGGTTAAACGTCTGCCTTCAGCTCAGGTCATGATTTCAGGGTTGTGGGACTGAGCCCCCACATGGGGCTTCCCGCTCAGTGGGAAGCCTGCTTCTCCCTTTCCCACTCTCCCTGCTTGTGTTCCCTCTCTTGCTGTCTCTCTCTCTGTCAAATAAATAAATAAAATCCTTAAAAAATACATATAGAAATGCTTTTGGATATGTTTCTGTTTCCAAAGAACTCTTCAGGGCTTTCACATGGCTTGCGTGAGTTAAGGATAGCTAACTCAGTGATTTCATAATTGAGATATAAATAATTACAAGTGTAGGGTGTAAAAACTCATATCTTACAGCAAATGGCAAACATAGTTTATAACTTCAAGTGAACAAATACATTGTAACAAATGTGGTTTCCTGTAACAGATTCATAGTCTCATGTTTCAAGTCAAGAGTTCTTAAAACTATTATAATAAACATTTCAATATTACAGAAAATCAATTTATACTTTTGATAAATAAGTACATAGAAAATATCTGTCATTAAGATAAGATATAGAGTATATATAGATTTAATTTTCATTGAATAGTACTGGCTTATGAATATTTTTAAGCATTCTTTCTTTTCTAAATAGACAAGACTAATGTCTTTCCCAGAGGGTGCTTTACCTTTTAAAACACTTGTGTTGAGAGCAATTTTGATTTCCTTTAAGTGCTGTTGAGATTTTAAAGCTTATGATTTTAAATATAACTTAATCCAAAATGACTCAGAGATATTGAGATATTCACAAGTTCCATATTATTAGTATTATTGAAATAAATGAAGAAGTAATAAATCACAGAAGTACATAGCAGAATGACAAATAATTATATTTTTATGATGAAAGAATTGTTTGCTAATACTTTAATGTCTGATAATGCCTTATTTGCTGATATTGTTTAATGCCTTAATAACAATCTGTTATGGATATAACTATCATGTTTCCACTCAGCTAAGTTGTGGTAGCTAGTTATTTGTCAAAAACCAATCAAAATGTTGCTGTGATTATCATATAAATCAGTAGATTTTGAGTAAATCAGATTACATCCATAATATGAGTGAACCTCATTTAATCAGTTGAAGGCCTTCAGAGCAAAGACAAACTTTCCTGAAGAAAGAATTTTCAAGGCTGCAGCATAGATAGCCTGCCCGAGTTTTCATCCTGCCATGTTATGGAATTCAGACATAGAATTGGCACAACTGGATGAATTTCCAGTCCGCTGTCTTGTCTTGTAAATTTCAAACTGGTCAGCCCCACCACTACACAAGTCAATTTTAAAATTAAATCTCTCTGCTTCTGTACATACACACACTCACATATACATGCATGTATATATACATACCTTATATTCATATACTATTCATACACACACACACATATGATCAGTTCTGTTTCTCTGGAGAACTCTAACACACTGTCTAAGAAATAGATGACTTTCTTCATGTTTGCTATTAATATCCTTTCTAACCAAATTGATTATGTACTTGGTGAATCTTGCTTATACTTTGCTAGAGAGTGAATGTACCTTTCCTTCAAAACCAGCCAAAGAACAAAAGTTAAACAATAAAGTGTGGTCATATGGAAGCTCATTATGGAGACTGAATTATTGGAAAGTGAATTTTACCTTAAAATCATCAAAATTTTGCAATCGTCAGGACCTTTAGCAACCATCTGGTCCTGCCTCTGATCTATGTAACAACAAAAAGTAAACTTCTGTCATTCAGTGTTGTTTCCACCATCATACACTAAAACTTACCTTTATCAGGGTAAAAAAATCAGATATTTTAATCTGTGGTTTCACATATTAGCATTACGTGATATAAGTTTAGTGATATCTGATTCTATAAACTATATCTGCACTTTGTTCAACTCCTAGTTAGGTTGTGTTTCTGTTTTATCTATGGTGTTGAATTCAAACAAATAAAACAATAAGGAATATAGAAGTTGAATGCAATACTGAACTCCTTTTTCAGTCCCCTAATTTTTTTCCCGTAGATTATGCACATCTTTGAAAACTTTCAAGATGGGTATTTGAGAACTAAGGTTTGGAAAGAGATGAGGAGTTGAGTACTTTCTAATTCTTTTAGAAAAATCAGCTTTGTTTATCAACTGACAAGCAGACTGAAGATGGGACTTCTACCATGTAAATGATACAGCCAGCATCCAGGGAACGATCTTTACTTCAAATACAAGGTGAAACCTATCACCACATTCTGTTGCCTTAGTAACACACAGCTAATGGAGGCCCTGAGAGCAAAGTAGGGTAGAAAAGTGGCTATGCATGTCCACACAAAATTATAGAAAGGAGAGAACTAGGGCATTTTTTCAACTGGAGCATGTATTCTATTTTGAGGCAATCAAGTTTAATAAGGTTCAAAAGATGTTTGGTTTCCTTAAAATACTTTTAATAAAAAAAAGCAATAAAAGTTCATTTGAATGAACACCTGAGCGAGGACAGGTATATTCATATCATGGCAGAAATGATTAGCATGAAAACAAAAAAAATGGATAGCACTTGTGCGGTTGTTGGTTTTATGTCTTCTGGATTCAGTTTCTTCTCCAACTGGTATCTTGAACTTGCCTTGCGCTCTGGCCAGAGTGGCCCTAGCAATGGCTCATGCTGTCCCTGTGGTGGTGAGATAGATCACCACTATTTCTGCCTTTTTTATAGCCCAAGCAGATTTATATGATCACTGTTGCTAGATTCTGAGGTCACTTGCTGGGACACCATAGGTGAAATGGGAAAATTCCTTGGCAGATACACACTAACATCTCAATCAAGAATAATGAGACATCCTAGATTGCCCTATATCTATAAAAGAAATTAAAATGACAGTTAAAAACTTTACAAGAAAACAAATTCAAAGCTTAGGTAGCTTCATTGGAAAATTGTTCAAAATGTTTGAAAAAAAATTCGACGTAAAATATTTTGGGAAAGAGAATCATAAACACTTCTCAACTAATTTTATAAGATCAACATTACCTTCATAGAAAGCTAGACATGGACCCTGTTATAAGAAAATCACAAACCAATACCCCTCATAAAATAGGCATTAAAAAAAAAAAACCTTAGAAAATATGTCAGTAAATCTAATCCAGTAATATTTTAAAAGTATCATACATCATGATCAAGGATGTTTTTCCCAGGAATGTAAAGTTGATTTAATATTCAAAATCACCTAGTGCAATTTACTGCATCAAAGGATTAAAAACTCAACTATACAATAATTTCAACAAGTGCATGAAAAAGCATTTAGAAAATGTGCTCATGGTAAAAGCTCTCAGCAAACAAGATTCAGAAGAGAACTTATTCGGCCTAATAAGTGACATTTACAAAACCATACTAGTAGTATCATAGTTTATAAAGAAAGATGGAATGCTCAGGAACAAAGTAAGGATGCCTGCTTTGACCACTTACATTAAGCATTGTATTGGATGTTCTACCCAATACGATGAGACCAAAAGAAAGGAGTCATACAAGTCTAAAGGAAGAAAGAATATTGTCTTTATTTGCAGATGACATTATGGCCTATACAAAAGTCTAGATATAATTCACAAAAATATGCTAGAAGTAATAAATAAACTTGGACACTTGCAGGGTACAAAGTCTATTAAAAAAAAGTAATTCTATGTAAGAGTGATGAACAAATAAGAATCAAAATTTTAAAATACCATTTAAAATAGCACCGAACTCCACAAAATACTTGGCTGTAAAGCTAATAACACATGCACAGGATTTGTATAATGAAAACCACAGCACATTGATGAGAGATCTCAAAGAATGTTTAAATAAATGAAGAGATATGTCATGCTGATGAAACAAAGACTATTAAAATTTCAATTCTCCCCCAATTGGATGTAGATTTAAAATAACCCCGATGAAAACAACATATCAGTTTCATTGTAGAAGTTGGCAAACTCATTCTAAAATTTATGTGGAAATGAAAAGGAACTCATATACATGAATAATTTTGAAAATAAAGAGCAAAGTTTGGCGATTTACAATCTGATGCCAAGGCTTACTATAAAGCTATAGTAATTAAGGCATGGTGGTATTGTATAGATGTGTATCTTAATGGAACAGAAGACTGAGTCCAGAAATAGGTCTGTACATATATGACTTAGACAAAGATGTCATGGTGATTCAGTTGGAAAAGGGCAGTCTTTTCAACAAATGGTACTAGGATAATTGGACATCTATATGACAGAAAAAAGAAAAAAATCCTTGACTCAAACTTTGTACCATATACCAGAAATTTTTTTGATCAATTGAACTTAAACCTAAAAACATCTGCTCTTCAAAACACTCTGATAAAATGAAATGACAAGCCACAAGCCACAACCTCAGAGAATATATTTGAAAAACACATATTTGATAGAAGCCTTGGATCTAGTATATACAAAGGACTCTTATAACTCAATTATGTAAAGAGAAACAACTCAAAAATGATAAAAAAAAATTTTAAATAGGTACCATTGAAGGAGAGCAAATAGCACATTTGTTATCATTAGGGATATCAAAGCTAAAATCACATGTGACATCACTATATGCCTCCTAGAGTAGTCAAAATAATAATGGATAATGGTAATAATAATAATATGCCTGGTGCTCTTGAGGATTTGGAAGAATTGGAACTTTCATACCTTGCTGTTGGGAATGAAAATGGAAAATGGCCTTGCTGTGTTTTTGTAATGCTAAACATGCAGTTACCATAAATAAACTAGCAATCCCACCACCAAGAATTTCAACATCAGCCACAACAACTTCTTTCTGTGCAAAAGAAAAGGCAAAAGAAACAAGGCAAAAGAAACAAAAGCGAAAATGAACTTTTGGGACTTCATCAAGATAAAAAGCTTCTGCACAGCCAAGGAAACAGTCAGCAGAACAAACAGGCAACTCACAGAATGGGAAAAGATATTCGCAAATGACACTACAGACAAAGGTCTGATATCTAAGATCTATAAAGAACTCCTCAAACTCAACACTCACAAAACAAATGGGCAGAAGACATGAACAGACACTTCTCCAAAGAAGACATACAAATAGCTAACAGACACATGAAAAAATGTTCAACATCTTTAGCCATCAGGGAGATTTAAATCAAAACCACACTGAGATACCACCTTACACCAGCTGGAATGGCCAAAATCAACAAGATAGTAAACAACAAATGTTAGAGAGGATGTGGAAAAAGGGGAACCCTCTTACACTGTTGGTGGGAATGCAAGTTGGTGCAGCCACTTTGGAAAACAGTGTGGAGATTCCTCAAGAAATTAAAAATAGAGCTACCCTATGACCTTGTAATTGCACTAGGTATTTACCCCAAAGAAGCATATGCAGTACAAAGAAGGACCACATGTACCCCAGTGTTCATAGCAGAAATGGCCACAATCACCAAACTGTGGAAAGAAACAAAATGCTCTTCAACAGATGAATGGATAAAGATGTGGTCCATATACACAATGGAATATTATGCCTCCATCAGAAAGGATGAATATCCAACTTTTGTATCAACATGGACAGGACTGGAAGAGATTATGCGGAGTAAAATAAGTCAAGCAGAGAGAGTCAATTATCTTATGGTCTCGCGTGTGGAGCATAAGGAAAAACATGGAGGGCATTGTGAGAAGGAAGGGAAGGGTGAATGGGGGGAAATTGGAGGGGGCGATGAAACAGGAGAGACTATGGACTCTGAGCAACAAACTGAGGGTTTTGGAGGGGAAGGCATGGGGTGTTGGGCGAGCCTCGTGGTGGGTATTGAGGAGGGCACGTATTGCATGGAGCACTGGGTGTGGTACATGAACAATTAATCTTGTAACACTGAAAAAATAAAATAAACATATTTGGGGGAAAAAAAGAATTTATCTAGAAAAAACAAAACATATGTCTATGAAGAAACTTACAAGGCAGATCAGGGCAGTTTGGTCCCTAATAGCCCCAAATTGGAAGTCATCAAAATGTCAATGGATGTGTGAGTGGATAGCATAGATACAGAGAAATACCACTTAGCCATAAAAAGGAAAGGGTTACTGATCTGTACAACAATGTGGATGAATCTCAAAAGCAGTGTATTCTGTGAGGGAAACTAGCCCCCAAAAGCTGTGTAATGGACAGTTCCATTTATAGTGCATTTCTGAAAAGAAAGGACTATTAAGGACAAAAATTCAGATATATGGTAGGTGAAGATTTATACAAATGGGCACAAGGAAACTCTGGGTGATAATGGAAATGTCCTGTATTTCCATTGCATTGGCGGTTACATGACTGTCAATGTTTGTCAAAACCCATTGAACTGTATGCCTAAAAGAGGTGAATTTCATTATGTGTAAATTGTATTTCAGTAGAGCTGACCTTAAAAAAGATAGTCAAAGAACCCAGTGCAGAAGTATTTTTTGCAACACATGAAAGATGAAGGCAGGGGTCCCTGGGTGGCTCAGTCGACTAATTATCTGACTCTTGATTTTGATTCAGGCCATGATCTCAGGGTTGTGGGTTCAAGTCCTGAGTCTGGCTCCATGCTCAGCATGGACTCTCTTGAGGATTCTCTCTCATCCTCTCCCTCTAACCCTCTCCCCCTGCTCTCTCTCTCCAAAATAGACAAGTCTTTTTAAAAAAAGATGAAGGCATAAAATAAAGAACACACAAAGAATTCCTGAAAAAATTAATTTGAAAGGAGAAATAACTCTCTAGGATAATTGATAAAAGGTAATAATAAAAGAATAAACTTGAAGGGGGCCTGAGTTGTATAACTAGCAAATGATGGAGTAAGGATTCAGATCAAGCCATTTTGAGTCCAAGGACCATGCTTCCCAAATACCACACTAAAATCAACTTAGCAAGTCTACCTCTAAGTGCATACCTGATGGGAACCCTAGATATGCATGTAAGTACAAGTACGCTCCTTGTCACATGGTTTGTGATAGCGAGAAATCAAAAATAATAAAGAAATAAATCGATAAAATTTGACATTGTTATGGAAGAATTCTATACAGTAGTAACATGAAAGAAACTAGATCTTTATATTATAATAAAGTGCTTGTTGCACAAACTCTGACAACGGGTCCAGCATCTGGGTTCAAATCCTATTTTTGCTACTTATTACATGAGTGGCCATGAGCAAGAAACTCAACCTGTTTGTCTCAGCTTCATCATCTCTAAAATAAGAACAATAGCAATATGTATTGAATAGGATTATTATGCAGATTCAATGAGCTAATATTTGTAATAAGGTGCTTAGAACAGTGCCTGGCCCTTACAAGTGCCCCTGAAGTCATAATAGAACAATACCCAAGTATATGAATATCAACATGGATAAATTTTTAAAGTAATTTAAAAAATTTAAAAAAATTAAAAAGTAATTTTTCATAAAAAGCCATTTACAAATATATGTGCAATAAGACTCCATTCTTACAACTTAAAACATTAATAGTGAAACAGGGGTTCTGAGATGGCTGAGACAGGTAAGCATCCGACTCTTGATTTTAGATCATGGTCTCAGGGTCCTGGGATCAAGTCCTGCACTCAGCAGGGAGTCTGCTTGAGGATTCTCTCTCCCTCCTTCTCCCCTCTCCCCACCACTCTGTCTCCCTCAAATAAATAAATAAAACCTTAAAGTAACAGTAATAACAAAACAACAAAGTGCATAGACTTATGCATATGTGTGCGGAAAATTTCCTGCAAGGCTCCTTTGAACGGAACACATTAGTAGAAAGATAAGAAAGGCCCACCAAGGGATCATATCTGTCATGTTTTATCTCTTTAACTGAGGGAGAGGGAGAGATGAAACAAATATGATAAAATGGTAACAATTGGGAGTTTAGGCATTTCAGAAAACTGCCCTGGAGTTTACCTCATCACTCTGCATATTCTTTTTTTTTTTTTCCATTTTCAAAATAAATTAGGCAAAAGCAAGTGTCAGAAGATCAGCGAGGTTTGGAAGCAGAGTCTAGAAATCAGCTACGCTGGCTTTTTCATTTAAAATCAAAGTTAAGGGTGATGTGGTTCTGCAGACTTTACAGGGTCAGTTTGCAGCAGGGACAGGCTGTGGTTATAACAGAGGAGCACAAGTGCCCAGAGAGTCAAACAAGGCAGCAGGATGACCTCCGGGAACGTAGAAGCTCACAGCCAACTTGCCTAGTGCCTGGACCAGAAGCCAGAGCGGAGAGGTGGAGTGCTTTTCCTCGTCTTTTCTCCAGAAATGGGTCTTTTGGCCCATACTTAGTGATAATTTTTAACAGATAAATCACTCCCTAGGTGAGAGAATTTGGAAAGTAAAATCCTAGTGAAGAATAGCTATTAGGAAGCAGAACCTTTGTAGATAGTACAATAAAATCCCTTGTAGGTCTAGAGAAGGCGGTTTTGAGAATATAAGAGAAAAGTGAACAGGAAAGATAAAGATATTGGGTGGAATATATGAATTTCTCCTGTTTCTACTAATATTCATTTGATTTGAAAGGTATTCAAAAATTTCTGAAAACATTGCAAAAGAGGATTAGCAGCTTGAAGTCTGAAGTACGTTAATGTGATGACCTGGAAAAACAATCAACAGTCAAGTAATTCAGATCATACTTGTGGCTACCAAGCCCTCTAATGACGGTTTATTCTATGTAGTATTGGAATATCTCCATTTCAAAAAAAAATATTGCAGTATAGCATCTTTTTTCAGACATATCCAGATAGTGATTTTTTTTCCTTAAAAACTTTGCTTGTGTTTGTAGAGTACACAGAGTGTTTTATTAGTTCCACTTCTGAGCTGTTAAAACCACTGTAGTTTTGTTTTGCTTTTTCTTCTTTTCAGAGGGACACATTTATTAGCATTTATGAGTTATTCACAAAGTGCATGGATGACTAATGAAAAGCGTTCACCTAATTAGGAATGGGTGTGGAGTGACGTTAATTGGAATTGACTTATTCCTGACTTATTTTCATGTTAATTCCCAGGCACGGGGAGCTGGCCTGGAGAAGCAAGAACTTCTGGATATTAGAAAGTCTTTTTATTTATCTATTTATTTTTAGCAGAATCAACTATGAATAGAAGGAAAGAAATATTGTGCATTCTAAAGGAGTTAAAGGCTGACATTTTAAGGAATCCCACGTGTTGGGGATGGCCCATACTTCTTTAGTAAATTTAATAGGTGTCCATTCATAAAGCATAACTTATTTTACTTCAGTGAATCAGAGTGATAGTTTAAGTTTTGCACAAGGGCACTTCATGTGATGCATGCCACACTTTGGATTCTGCATGGGAGAGATAATCATAAAGTAACTAAGTGCTCTGAAGCCTTGGAATTCAGCAACTTAATTTTCGGGTCTTTAAGGGGCTTTCTTTTCAATGACAATTGTAAATGCCATTCCCCTTAGTTAAACCAAATAAAATGTCAAATTCTAAAGAGGATGAATGGGCACAAACTGGATAAGAAGAAACTCTTTTTCTTCTTCCTTTTTTTGTTGTTTTTCATTAATTTAAGTATGGATTATTCAGATTCTTTTCTCTTTCTTGGGCTAGAAGGTAAAGTATACTTTAAATGCATAAAGATCAGTGATGCATGGAATTCTACTGTTGAACACTATTCAATGCAAATATTCTTAGAAGAGGTAAATAAAGCTTTATTAGCCGTTTATATCTTAGTATAAATAAGCTTAATAGATTCTTCTCTGAGACAAGTTAAAGTTAAATTTGCTTTT
This sequence comes from Nasua narica, assembly GCA_028533885.1. Lineage (NCBI taxonomy): Eukaryota > Metazoa > Chordata > Mammalia > Carnivora > Procyonidae > Nasua > Nasua narica. The sequence continues at coordinate 183,898,147 of CM052799.1, read as the reverse complement.
ATATTTGCAGAGTATTTGGATCTTGACTCTGCATAAGGAGACTGTGGTTCCAGCTTCTATCTTTCCTAGCAGTTAGAAGGCATTTACTGAACCGCTCCAAGGCATAATTTTTCAATGTGTGGGTTGACCACAGGTATTAAAGACCCATGTAACTCTAATACTTCAAGTTAGTTGCTTCAGAAAATGTTTGATGTTAATTCCCGAAATATAATTTGAGCTAAAAATTAGTAAGCAGAACTAGGAATATGTCCCTTCACCAAGAAATAAGGCAAAACAAAACAAAACAAAACCCTATGAGTTGGGTTAGTATAAAGCAGAGAATAATGCCTACTGCATGATAGGCTTTGCAGAAAATACATGAGGAAACTCAGATCCAGCAAACACCTCTGCTTAAAGTCTCACTCAAAGGGGTGTGTTTATTGTTTTTATTATTGATTGATTGATTGATTGATTGATCTTTTGATAGTTAAAACTTATGTATATTGTATAAAGCTATTACTTTAAACAGAAGCAACGTTGGGAGATTTATGAAGTTATTTGAGTAATTTTTTTCTTCTTTTTTTATTTATTTTTTATTTTTTGGTTTTTTTCTCACCATAGCATATACCCTCCCCAATGTCCATCACTCAACCACCTCCCCTTCCCACTCCCCCCTTCCCTCCAACAACCCTCAGTTTGTTTCCTGAGATTAAGAGTCTAATGATTTGTCACTAGAAGAGCATCCTCTAAGGAAGCATTTTAGGCTTCCATTACCTTTAAGGAAGTCCACTGCCATGGTCAGCAAGGATGATATCCATACCCCTTAATTCTAGTGGTGAGCTCAAGATACGAGAAAGTCAAGTGTATCACAGAAATGGCAGGCTGAGAGCTTTGCCAATTATGCCACAATCTAATTAAGCTAAATTAATAGATATCAGTAATTATACGGATTAATTCAAATAGAAAAAGAGTAAAAGGTTCGACTGATAGATTGTTAGGTCTGCTGAGTATAATTAGTATTTGGAGAAACCCATTGTTATATGCTTATGAAGAAAAGGACAAGTATGTTGAATAATAACCACAGATGCTCCTGATAGCCTCACGGAAGTGAAGGAAAAGTTTATGCAAGTCCATTTGGTGGGACAAGGACTCACAGCCCACATGGTTAAAAAGGGGGAGGGTATTTGGAAGTATGATGATGTATAACGTCAAATGTCAAGTCACAGAGAATTCCTGTGGAAAGAGACTGAGTAGCTTCTTCCAAAGTGTATCAGAGTGATTGAAGCACAATTAACTATGTAAAGATGTGATAAATTAGAGTTAAGCAATAACCTAGCGAGGCATTCTTACATAAAGTGACAAGTGAGGAGGAGCAAGCATCTGGACGGTGACACACCCACTTCTAAGAGTATATATAACTTGGAGTCCAGACCATGGCATCGAAACTCAGAGCATCTCCTCACTGTCACTCAGCTGAACTCACATCTCCTGCCAACATGTCCTACAGCTGCTGCTCTGGAAACGTCTCCTCCAGCTCCCTTGGGGGCTACCTGTGCTACCCAGGATCCTCCTGTGGCTCTTCCTGCCCCAGCAACCTGGTCTACCGCGCTGACCTTTGCTCTCCCAGCACCTGCCAGCTGGGCTCCTCTCTCTCCAGTGGCTGTCAGAAGACCCGCTGTAAGCCCACCAGCTGCCAGACATCCTGTGTGGTGTCCAGACCTTGCCAGACGTCCTGCTTCCGCCCAAGGACCTCCAGGCTCTGCAGTCCTTGCCAGACGATTTGCTCTGGGTCTGTGGGCATTGAGTCCAGCAGCTGCCATACCCTGGGCTATGGATCCAGAAGCTGTTACTCAGTGGGCTGTGGATCCCAAGGCTCCAGATCACTGGGTTACAGAGTCTGTGGCTTCCCTTCTCTGGGCTATGGATCCAGATTCTGGCAGCCAACCTCCTTGGTTTCTAGGAGCTGCCAGTCTTCTTGTTACAGGCCAACCTATAGATCAGCCTTCTGTAGACCGACTTGTTGACTTTCCAGACTCTTTGAGTAAAATATTTCAGTCTCTATATAGAGCTGCTCCCATAGTGTTTCTCAGTAATGTCAGTTAATGCCTCTCACCGCCAGCTCTTCACTCTTTGTCTGGCATCAAGTATCAGCTGATAGACTATTCTTTCAGACAGCGAACTTAACAGATGACTAAAATATAAGTGCGTGCCTGTAATTTTGAACAATTGACTCAGAAATACATAAATTCTTCTTACAAAATGTGTGGAAGTTCAGCTTTGCTTGACCTAATAAATGCATTTACTCTTGCATCTGATATGTTCTCGTCATTCTTTATTGATTTTTGAATTTTGATTTGTGATCTATCTTGGGGCTCTAGGCCCTCAGAATACTTTCCTTAGGAAATAGTTATAAATTTCTTTAGGAAATGGCCTCAGGCCTGGTGTATGGTGAAGTTCTCTGGACAGTGTACTGACTAAGAGCTAATAAGTGTGCATGTCTTCCAAAGCTGGTAGGATTTTTATTTTTATTTTTTATATTATTATTTTTAAAGATTTTATTTATTTATTTGAGACACACAGGGAGAGAGACAGTGAGAGAGAACATAGGCAGGGGGAGTGGGAGAGGAAGAGACAGGCTTCCTGCTGAGCAGAGAGCCTGATGGCGGGGCTCAATCCGAGGACCCTGAGATCATGACCTGAGCTGAAGGCAGACTCTTAATGACTGAGCCACTCAGGCACCCCAGGATTTATTATTGAGAGTATGCCCATATCAAGTCAACATTCTCATCGTGTTTTCAGTATACTTACCAAGTTTTGAACATCTTAGGTTTATTTGGTTTTGAATTTACATTTTCAAAACAGTATTGAATTAGAATTTGTCCTGAGATGTTAACTGGGTGAAAAGGCATTTAGAAAATATATAAATTATTTGAATGAATCTTATATATTGACATGAAAAAGAAAATATGAAGTGTTAGGGGTTGGAAGACATGATGATTGTCTTTAAATATATAGAAATATGGGTTATTCAGTGTGTGTGTATTTGTGTGTTTGTGTGTATGTGTGTATGTGTAAGAGAGAGACAGATAAGCAGAGTCTTAAAAGTTTAAAACTGTGAGGAATGGAAAGAGTTATAGGGAGAACTACTTTGGCTTCTTATAAAGAAATATACATTTGTGAACTGTAAATTCATGAAATTATTATGACCCAGATACTTTGAAGCTATTCAGTTTCTCAACAAGTAGAAGATGAATAAATCCCATGTTTGTTTGTCTTAATACCTTCTGCCTTGAATTGGAGGTAAGATTAGATAATTTTCAATGTTCTGAATCTTATAACCCATGTAGGTAGGTATCCTTGAGACCCACTACTCAGTAGTGGTAGTGAAAAGCAGACATATCCTTGTAGGATACTATGCAGCTCTGAAGCAGGATACCTTCTGTGTTTTATTTTTAATATGATCAACTTTTTGTCTCAGAGGATAAAAGTAACATTACAATTCAGTTAAAACTTTTTCATAACGGGGTGCCTGGGTGGCTCAGTGGGTTAAAGCCTCTGCCTTCAGCTCAGGTCATGATTCCAGGTTCCTGGGATCGAGCCCCGCATCGGGCTCTCTGCTCAGCGGGGAGCCTGCTTCCCCCTTTCTCTCTGACTGCCTCTCTGCCTACTTGTGATCTCTCTCTCTCTCTCTGTCAAATAAATAAATAAAAATCTTTAAAAAAAAAAAAACTTTTTCATAACATATTTAGTGACAACTCATCATGAGTAGGAGAAATCACCAACAAAGATTTACCACATACTCCAATCATGTGCTTGAGTGTTTATTGATTTGTCTTCCCAGATACCTTTTCCTCAAGTTTTTTCTAACTGAACTGAAAGAAGAGGACTCCTTTTCTCTTATATCCAAGACAATCATGGGCAGGATGCATGGGAACCAAGTCTTCTATGCACAGAAATGTGCCCAAGAGACAGAAAATAGAGGAATAGAGAGGAGGGACATAGAAGTTGCTGGTGACACAAAAGCCTTTGGTTTACATCATCCCTTAAGCCAGCTTTAGTAGCCCTTCATGTACTTTGATTATATGGGCCAATAAAGCCTTCTTTTGGTATAAACTAATTAAAATAATTAAAATAATATTTCTGTCACATTCAAAGAGTTATAACTAATAAAAATGTGTCATCTAGGTGCAGACTGACTCATTGACTTTGGTGTGAAGAAACACTTAAAAATTTTATTAGTGAGACAAAAAGATTCTGTGAGTCTGAACTATTACCATCAGCAGTGAGGGTGAACTACTATTTCCTTCTTAAAGTAATGTAGAATGAGTAAAATGTAGATTAAAGAAAACATTTGGGAAAGCAAACTCAAGAGGGTCACAGTAGTATGGCCAGTGAGAAAGTCCTGGGGACAGAGTCAGCAAACCTAATTCTACTTTCAATCAAGGAAGGTACAGGGCCCAACAAGGAGTGATGAATACAGATAATGTTTAAAACTGAGAACGGTCTCAAGATGAAAGGATCCGGTGACATAGAGCATCTATGTCTGGAATGACTTGAAGGTTTTCCCCCACTCTAGGTCTGGAATGACTTGAAGATTTTCCCCCACTCTAATGAAATCTTTGAGGTGGAAGGCCAAAAATTGAAACAGAGAGGCAAAGGAGGGGAGAGGAAATGCATACATCGGCATACTTTTAATATAACAGGAAGATTCAGATTTCAGGGAGCAGACATGATGAATACCCTTGCATCCTTCTTTCTTTGCATTGTGATTTTCTCAGTATCTCATCACTGCTAGTTTCCATTTTCCACTTTTCTCTCTTAACCCTCTGCTTTTCTTCTCTCTCTGTCTTCCCCCATATTTCCATCTCTCTCTCTCATATCTCCATCTCTCTCTCTCTCCATCTCTCTCTCTCAACCTCTTCATCTCTCTCTCTTTCTCTCTTCCCCTCATATCTCCATCTTCCCATCTCATATTTCCATCTCTCTCTCTTTCCTTCCCTCCTTCCTTACCTGCCTCTCTCTGTGATTTTTCACTTCTTATGTGCCCTCTGCTTTTTTTCCACATCCACCTTCTGGTGTCCTGTTGAGTCTGGGCACCAGGTAACATTGGTTGATGTGTGTTGGATAAATGGTGACAGGGTGCAATGGAAGGCAGGGCTCTGTCATTGGCTAAGAAGAAGCTAAGGGTGAAGCGGGACACTTACCTCTCAAGCTAAGTCTACTCATTTGTAACTACCCCATTTCTAATGCCCTCACTACATTAGATGACATCAGCTCCTTGTTCTGAATTCAGTTCACTAAATATATTTTTAATTTAAATTTTGCATTACAGCTTTTTTGTGAAGAATTCTGGGAACTCAAAAAAGACAAAGACTTTTGTCTGTAAAGAGCTAGTTCACATGTAGTGGAAGAGACAAACTTCCTCCCATCATCTTGATGTGAAGAGTGGGTTTAAGGGGGTGGCAAGGCAGCCACAGGAGGAGGTAACTGCATAAGCAATGGCATAATCACCTGGAAGAATATTTTGTGGGGTTCAAGGAGGAAAACTGCAGGCTCTTTTCATTAAACTCTGAAATCTGGGCACAAGAAGATAAGAGATTATATAATAATAAAAAGTGAGCTGGTGCAACACTAGAGATTCAGAAATAAAGACAGTAGCAACACCAGTGCTCAAGAAAGCCTGAGCCTCATGTCTGGAGTGACTAGAAATCACTGATAAAAAAAACAACCTTCATATTTGATTCGCGGGAATGGTTCTTTGGGCTCATGTTATTCTTGGGAAGCAAAACTAATGTGCTTACTTATGTGACTGGGGACTCATTCAGTTGAGATTAACAATCTAATAAAATGCTAACATACCCAGGGTAGAGTTCAGGGATGCAGACTATAACTTGAGAGGCACTGCACTCTGAATGAAGGAAACATGAGTTGTTTCTCAAGTTCTAAATACTTTATGCAGCTATTCAACAGGAAATCATACTTCTCACCATGCCTTACCTACCGGCTGATCCGGGAGTTCCCCTTACTTCGTCCTTATGGGGTGTCTGATTTCCTAGTGTTTTGCTTTGTCTGTTCTCATCCCACCAATTTGCTTTACTGCAGCATCTCATCCTTTAGGATACACTCACCATCAGAGTTGTGCAAGGGACTGCCTTCTTAAAGGATACACTCCAGGCTTACACACACACACCCAAGCCCCAGTCCTAGAGTGTGTTTACATCTATTCTTTAATTACCATGTACGTTGATTGTCACATGCATGCCAGCCAAGAAATGTTGCCCCACCACAGGCCCCACCACATTGCTAACATGGAGCCTTGGGTCTAGGGACACAATAATTACTACTTCTCGGTTGTGGACCCTGTTTCTGCCAACCAACCTATCTGCTTCTGTAAATTGTTTGGATATTTTGCCAACCAGTCTGTATATACAAATTACTCATCAAACTGCTGCCTGATCATATTTTCCATGCACAGACTACAAAAGCTTCTGGTGAGGTTGAACCCTCTCTACACAATTATGATTGTCAAATAATGAATATTCCCTTATTGGACTGTGACCTTTTCCCAGATAAACTGTACCTGTTCTAAGATTCCCCTTGTAATTGGACAAGCAACCATCTACCTAGAGAAAAATAGCCTTTGCCCATCACTCCTTCTATTTGATTCACCCATTAAAAATTATTAAATCTTAGTAATGTTACATTTCAAGGCTTATCCTTTGCAATGAAGTAGATCCTTATAAGCGAGTAGAAAATAATGAAGAAAAATGAGATTGTAGAGATTTAACTTACTGGAACCAAAATTGAGCACTCTATTATTTTCCATTAGTGTGCGTGGTTTGGTATATCTTTTGGATGCTCTAGGTTTTAGAGAAATATTGATCTTTTCGTTAAGCAGACACTAAATTTCCAACTTAGAAAAAATGTTGCTATATTAGGATTATATCGGTAGAGTAGGCTTTTGAAATCTTATAATTTTCTTTTCCTTTTATGAAACTATCAACAGGGAAATAGAGCAAATAAAAAATATGTTGAGACTTGGGTTCTAGTGCTGGTTCTCTGATTAATTAGACTTTAGCGTTATACCCACCACCTTCTCTGTGTATTGTTTTCCATACATGCAAAATGAGATAGTCTTTCATAATCTGTGATCTCTAAGATTTCTTTCAGCATTGACTTAGTCATATTATGTGATAATAGTGTCATATGGGGGATGGGCTCAAAATGTCCCCACTACAGTTTGGGTTCTACTTTGGGGCCAGAAAAGGGTGGGACAGAAGGCTAATATGTAAAATGGGATGCAATATAAAATGTAATAATATCGAGATAACTTTTCAAATAGTAGAAACATGATTCTCAAGTAAATAAAAAACAAACACAAATGAAATATCTTATTAAACCCATTAATAAATGAGAGGGTCATTGGAAAGGTACAAGTGGCTGGAAGGAGAATTCAAGGGACACAGTTATGTAGGCTGTCAGAAACGCTGAAATGAATTTACAAAGATCCATGTAAAGTGGTCATTCCATAGAGTGAAAATCAATGGCACTGGCCTGAAATCATTTTCATTTCTATGAACAAGAATCATTTGCATTATTATCAATTTTCTACAACAAAATGTACCAAAAGCAATAAAAAGTGCAAGTACCCCGAAAGGTGAGTGAGACAGTCCACGTAGTAATTCAATCCCAGGTCCCCTAATTCAGTCTTTCAAAACTTCTGACAACAGTATGTGAAATCAGAAATGTTAACCGTAAAACATATTAAAACATGTAATACATGCAAACCACGTTTTTTCCTTTAATACAGAAAATAAGAAAAGGAAATTATATACACTATTATGTGGAAAGATCTACTCTACTTTTCAACTTATGCTTTTCTAATGGCACTGTGTCTGCTTGTGACTTGAGGAAAAGGGGTATTATTACAGAGGAGGGTGATTTTTTTTAAGTAAAGATTTTAATTATTTATTTGAGAGAGAGAAAGAGAGAGCACAAGTGGGCAGGGAGGGGCAGAAGGAGAAACAGACTTCCCACTGAGCAGGGAGCCCAAATGGACGTGGGGCTGCATCCCAGGAGCCTGGGAAGGGCTCAATTCCAAGACCCTGGGATCATGAGTCCTGAGATCATGGCCTGAGCCAAAGGCAGAGGCTTAACCCACTGGGCCACCCTGGCACCCAAGGGGTGAGATATTTTGACGTGGTCTTTCTTTCTGCCCTTCCCCACCCCTCACCTCAATTGTCACACCACTGTTTGATATCATTGCTTAGGAAAAACAAGCTTCACTCTTTTAAAACCTCAGATTTAATTAAATTAAATAACATTATGTAAATATAATAGCCACAACACGGGATCCATATTTCAGATTCATTACCCTTTTTATTTTTTCTGAGGTGAAAAAGTTAGCTATTGTTGGAATAGTTCTCCATCTTGATTGCAACAGTGGTTACACAAGTTTATACATGGGATAAAATTATACAAAACTATACAAACACACACACACACACACAAATGTGTGCATGTTTAAATTGGTAAAACCGAACACAGTTGTAGTCTGATAGTTTTCAGCTAATGTCAATTTCCTGGTTTTGACACTGTAGTACAGTTAGTCAAGACATCACTATTGAAGGAAACTGGGTGATGTTCAAGGGATTCTATGTGCAATTTTTGCAACTTGCGGTGAGTCTATAATTATTTGCAAAAACAAAACAAAACCCAGCTACATAAAAATTAACCATATACTGACAATGTAAGTAGACTATAGATTGATAAGATGTGATATGAGATTCGTAATGGGCATTTCTGGAAGATTCATAGGGTCATGCTAATGTCTGTGAGTTAAAGTGACAAGATGCAGTCATCACTGATGCATGGAAGCTCTTAATCTGCCAAGGGTGGATATGCGGTTTGTGAATTAAGTCAAAGGATCAGGAGAAATTGCCCAAAGTTGTTCTTTCTTTTCTTCTATGTTCACCAGGTGTCTCTTTAAGAATTTGTAAGATTTCCCATAAATCTCCATTTTGCTTCTTGATGGAGTCACTAAAATTCCTCTACTCCAAATGACTCTACTCCAAATGACTCTACTGCAAAGCGCCACTTCTCAATGCTTATCTCTTGGAACACTAGTCTTAAGGGACACATAATAGATTAGATACAAATTAACATTTATATGATGAATATTGGACTAATCAAATTATTCAGGTCTGCTTTCTTCCCCTTTCAGGGTTTTAAAATATGCTGAGGGATATGGTGAATTTCCAAAAGAAAGAAGATTACAGTCCCCACCCTTGCCCCCTGTTCCGTGGTAGAGTCGACAGCAAAACCCCATGAACTTTCCCAAGTTCTTTAGGCCAGATAATACTGTAATTTTTAGTCAAAATCAGTTTTAGTTGAAATCTATACTCCAGACAATGAGGTATTATCCTTCTTTTGGAGAATTTTTGCAAATGGATAACATCTAAATTTATTTTTTGACGTACACTCTCTTTTTGGTACTTTACCAGCAAAATAATCCCTGTCATGTAACTGAAAAGGAAGCTGTTATCACACTCATAGTCATAAAAATAGTGAATAGTGGCTGATTCTGTGTTTTTAACAGCTTACTCTTTCTGCTGGGCAAATGACCACAGAGGTTAATGTCTTGACTATAAAATTGATTCCAGAGGACTTCACTTTCTGTGTCCTATGGATACTGCAAGGTGAAGAGGTATCATTGATTGTTCATCTTCTCGAGCTTATAAACCCAATTTGAAAAATACTTTAGCTTCAACAATTTTAGGGTGATTTCTCAGGGTCTATTATTGCGCTAGATAAAGCAGGAAAAACAAACAGTCAAACCTCGGGATCTGCAAACTTTATTCTGAGAGAATGATGTGGAAATGTTCTCCTAATCGATTGTCAACACAAGGAGGGGAAGAAGGCTCTTTTACAGCAAGCCTGCATTTACTGAAGTCATGAGAGGAAATTCTATTTGGTTTTTCATTTTCAAATTCTCAATGGGAAAGAATATGGTTGTGAATTTTAAAATGATTTACCTTTTACTTTCTACTCCGTACCTTTTGTACGTGGTTTAGCACTTTGCCTGAGATCGTCTTCTATCACCTCCATTTTAATTATGTCTTCTGAGGGGTTTTAAGTGCCAAAAAGTGTAGTAATAAAACTGTACCTCGACTGTATCATGCATTGATTGGTCTTTGGCATTTGTAGCTTCGTATTGTGGCTTAACAAATATATTTAAAGATTTTTATTCGTTTATTTGAGATAGAATGAAAGAGAGAGGGAGAGCACAGCACTGGGAGTAGCAGCCAGAGGAAGAAGCAGACTCCCTGCCAAGCAAGGAGCTGGATGCGGGCTCGATCCCAGGACTCCGGAATCATGACCTGAGCCAAAGGCAGCTGCTCAAACGACTGAGCCACCCAGGCGCCCCTGGCTTAGCAAATATAGAAGGTAAGGGTGAGTCATGAATTATCTGGAGACAGACAGAACCGGTCTCACTTTTTTGGCTTTATAAAGTTTTTATTAAAATAATTCTTAACACATGACTTAACATACCACTACACTTTTTTTATATGAAAAACAGAAACAATATTGGTTAATTCACAGGACTATTATGAGGAATTATGTAATATACGGTAGGAGATATTTAATTTATGGAAGGTACTGTGCTTCAAACATCTCTGTTCTGAATATATTCCCCTTGCTATATGATGTGATTATCAGGTACATGGCAATTAATGTTCATATATGAATTGTCTCGTAGCGAATGGGAGGAGCATAGCATGGACTTTGGTCTGCATTACTAAGATTCCAAAATGTATGCAAAAGACATCGCTATTTCAAGCAGAAGCAAAACAATGGTTGTTTTTTCCAATATGGAGAAAGACCAATTTTGTGTTCCCGCTTACTTGTCACTAATTTAATATATTGCTTTGCTTAAATCTTCGCTCTTTGCTGTGCGGGGTCAGAGTAAAACAGGCAAAAATGTGCAAGCCTTCCTTAAAAGAGTCCTTACCTGCTGAGATAGTACTTTGGATAAACTCCTATAAATCACTGCAGCATGTGATGAGAGCCACTGAAAAGTTAGAAAAACATGACTATGGAAACAAAGAGCCATGTGGCACCCATTAGCCCACCAGATCCTATTCCTGGGGGTAATAGTTGCCAAACAAAAAATTACTAATAAAACTCAAAATGAACGAGCAACATACGTTAGTATCTTTGCCTGTTAAACTTTGAAGTTTGCCAATATGGGTAGAGAATGAAGACACATTGCCTTCCAGCTGCTGAAACCATATAAATCTGATACTGTCCCCAGAGTTCCTGCCTGTCAATATGCATTCGATTCCTGAATGGTGGGGCCTGTTTGTAGGTCAGGACTTGATTATTACCAGAAACTAGGATAGCTTCTTGTGGTGGTAGGGACAGAATCAATACAGAGGTGGCTGGGCTCTCCTATCCATTAGCCACCTGACATGCCAACTTGTACCACCCCCCAGGGAATGGATTGCTTGGTCATCAGAATGCCACACTCGGGATCCCCACTTCGGTTTTTCCACCGAGAGGATCATCTGAGTTTTTGTGCTTCAGAATCGTTTCTGAGAATATTTGAGCATTTAGATCATCGCACCATTTTTCACTAGTGCGTTAGTCTGTCTGCTGTGAGATGGAACCCAGTTAAACTGTCCAAGCATGTGACTCCTGAGGAAATACCACACGCATATTCGAATCCACGCCCCTGACACTTCTTAGCTATTTGTTTTGTACATATTGTAGGACCTCTCAAAAATTCAATTTCCTGTAATGTAAAAAAGAGATAACGATAGTATTTATATCACAAGCTTACAATGAGGAACGGATGATAAGATATCCAAAGGAACGGATGATAAGAAATCCAAAGGAACTAAAAGAGTTCCTTGGATATAGAAAGCACTCTATAAATGTTAACTATTATTTAGACTATAAATGTACAGAACTTAGGTCCCCAAAAGCAATGCACATGAGTCCCTTGAACTGTTTGGTTGCATGAGCCCTAAACATTGCATTCTCTTTTTTTTAAGATTTTTATTTATTTGAGAAAGAGAGAGTTAGAGAGAGAGAAAGAGAGAGCACAGCTAGAGGGAGGGGCAGAGGGAGAGGGAGAAAAAGATTCCCCCCTGAATAGGACATTGGGATCATGACCTGAATCAGATTCTTTTTTTTTAAAAGATTTTTTATTTATTTATTAGAGAGAGAGAGAGAGAGAGACTGAGAATGAGAGGGGAGAATGTCAGAGGGAGAAGCAGACTTCCCGCAGAGCCGGGAGTCCGACATGGGACTCGATCCCGGAACTCTGGGATCACAACCTGAGCCGAAGGCAGTCGCCCAACCAACTGAGCCACCCAGGCACCCCTGAATCAGATTCTTAAGTCACCGAACTGCCCAGGCAACCCCGTCACATTTTTTATATAGTCTAAAACCAAGTATTTATTCTCTCAATACCTAAACATTTTAAATATCCACTAAAGAACACAATAGTATATTCTATTCCTTCCCAAACACCAGAAATATACAAATAAACATATTCTAACCCAATATCTTTAAAATGTGTGTGTGTGTGTATATATAACATATATATTTAGGATGTGTTTATATATATTATATATATAAAATAATTTTTATTTATTTTTTGAGAGAGAGTGAGATAGAGGACGAAAGCAGGGTAAGAAGCAGAGGGAGAAGCAGACTCCCAACTGAGCAGGGACCCCAACACAGGGCTCGATCCCTGGACTCCAGGATCATGACCTGAGCCAAAGGCCACCACTCAACCAAGTGAGCCGTCCAGTTGCCTGGTTGGCTGGCTGGTTTAATTTTAATTAAATTAAATTTAATTAATTTATCCTGGTTACAACCTAGCTCAGAATTGCCTTATAATGCTTTTTTCATTCATCTTAAAATATATATATTTCTTTTATACTGTTTTCCTTCTGGGTAGTCTTACCTCTTTGCCTTTGACTCCTGGTCTTCGCTGGAGCTTGTCTGGTCTTTAAGCCACCACATTATTCTATCAAGGTTAATCAGGGATCTTTAGATGTAATACCCACCCTCACAGAACATGAAAATGTGATATCTATAACATCATTCTGGAAATTTTTATTTGTTCAGCAATTTTCAATGTGCTTGAGGAAAATAATTTAGTATTTGCTTTACTGCTTATAAACACAGCCCCTACGGGGCTATTAAAAATTTACACGCTATAAATTTGATGGTAGATTACTTTTTTAAAGTATTTGGGCTGAAATCTCCATTTTCTTAGCTAATATAATTTAAGTCCACTTATATGAGACATTCTATATTCATCCAGCTGGTAAAGAGAGCCAAGCAGAATTATTTTTCCATAAAACTCATTTGATTCTCATGGAGTATCATGATCATGGAACGATCTTTGTCTTTTATGAACCATTTCTGTCACACACATTAGTTGTTACTGAACATAAGTACGTGCTTTATAAGATGGCAAGCCACATTAGGAAATGACTGAGAAAAGAATCACAACAAAATATAATGCCATAACCTGGGAGGAAAGAAGAGAGCTATATCTCAGCATCCTGTAAATGACCCTCTGAGTCACAAATTAAACTAGCAATGATGACCAATTGCTTTGAGTATACAACCGTCATCTGAAACCCAAGGCAAAACTGTAAGCTGGCTTTTACCTACAAAATATAAGTAAGCATATTTATAATAGTGCTATTCCAGTTCTTTGAAGTTAGACAATACACCTTGCTCTTATGCAAATTGTGGTGTAGAAGAATATTGAAGTCGGCTGTCAAGAATGTTTCAGCATCGGGATGAGCTTCGAAGCCCTCTAAGCTCACAGAGAATACTCAGACACTCTCTGACATTGACAACAAATGAATTAGACATAATGATAATATGTTACAACTGCTGGGTTGGAAACTTCTCTTCTTTTTCTCTTACAGAATTCCTGGTCTACTCCGTTTTATCTTATGGCCCTTCTTACCCCAGCTACTGTGCCCTCCCACTGATCTCTGTTCCTCCAGCCTCCAACTAGATAGGTCTCTCTGTAGTGACTCTCAAGAGAGCCGCCAGAAGCCCACCAGCACCTTTTCCCAGGGACTCAGAATTCAATGGTCTCCAATCTTTAAACCACAGGTCTTGCGATTCCCAAAATCTGAATTACCTTCCCAGCTTCTGCCATGAAAACTACTTCTCTACAACTTAATACAGACCAGCCTATAGGATGGGCTTTTGTAAATCAGCTTCATGCCCCTTCACGCTCCCACAAGGAAATGCTGCTATTTATATTCATTTACCAAAACCCTTCACTTCCTGAATTGACTGACCACCAACTATTTATGTTCTCTGACAGTTATATGTTCTGTCATCATTATACAATCAAAGAAGAGTAAAAAAAAAAAAAAGAAAGTGAAAGTTGGGAAACTACCTTATGTCAGATGATAAGAAATTATATAAAAGAAATTACAAGGTTATTTCATATTCTTTTCTTCTACAGTGTGACAATTACGGCTCTGTTTTCTAAACTAAACTTTTATGGATTTTTAACATATTCATGTTTTTCTTTGACTGAAACATTCAAAATGAGAGATAAGGGCACAAACCAGACCACCTGACCCTAAATGTTAAGGAATTTTGGGGGTTTTTTTTTGTGGGTTTTTTGTGGGGTTTTTTGGCAGCTACATTGAAATCGCAGAAAATGACCAGACCTCAAAGAAGCAAGTAAGCCATTAACGATGTTATCAATACTCCTTGCTCAAACCAAGATGGCACAAGAATTTCAAGAACACAAGATTCCTGGTCCGTTCTCAAAAAAAAGACTGCCACTAAAAGCCTTCAGTGGTGACCCATTCAGGACCCCTCTCATTCTAGAGAGCTTTTTTCTTTCCTTTCTGTTCTCACCTTCACTTAATAGACTTTCACTTCACTTCACTTCACCCTTTTGTGTCCATGAGATTCATTCGTTGGCTCCATGAGACAAGAACCCAGTGACCCTGTAACACTAAAAAACTCCAAAAACCACTCGAGTGCAAACCTGGAAGCTGTGAGGGCATTAGTACTCTGGACTAACTGTTTCCCTTTCTTTTTGACATCTGAGAAGATTAGAACTGAATTTGAGGCTCAAGCCTGGTACTCCAGAGAACCCCATGATCTGCAAATTTGTGTTCTTTTGTCCCTTGGAGAGGCAGGGCAGGGCCATGGGAAAGGGCATGAGTTCTAAATTCAAACTAGATTCAAATATTGGTTCTATCGCTCACTAGTCACATGACTTTGGGCATCCTATTTAATTTCTCTGGGCCTCTAAATGATAATAATAGCACTTACCTCACGGAGCTCTTTTTTAGGGATGAAATAAAATAAATCGGTGTACAAAAGTACACAGATTGCTTTGCATGCAGGAAGAACTCAATAAAAATCAGCTGTAATTATTTTAAAAATTAGAAAAGAGGGTTCAGTTCAACCAGTGTTTATTCAGTATCTGCTATGCACCAGGCATTGTTGAAATTGTGGCCATTTCCAAATTAAAAAACAATTAAACAAAGTGTATACAGTCTCCCATGGGGAGATGCTTAAAATCCAGGGGCAGCATCTACCTAACTTGACCTTTTTCCAACATTTGATACTTTTTTGACTACTTTCCTCTACTTGTAACATGCGTTCAAATTGATTTTGTTTGTTGCATTCCTGATTTTGTTTTTACTTCACTGGCTATTCCCTCTAGGTCTTTTGTGGCTCCTCTTTGCCAATTCCTTAAATGTAACATTTTCTTGGGGTGCCACCATAGGCCCCTTCTCATCTCATTCTGTGTATTCCTGGGCTTTCATCATTTTCATGGGAGGCAGTCAAGCACTGTGGTTAAGAATATAGGCTATTGAATCATGCTGCCATGGTCTGAACCCTGGGGCCCCCCTTCCTCCTAGGGGATCCCCTGATCCATTCTTCACATTGCAGCCAAAGTCTTTTTGTAGGAGGCAAATTTGATTGAGTTGGATCCATATTCATAATCTATGGATGTTTTCTCACTGCTACAGACTCATACCCCTTTGTCTAAGCCAATGAAGACAGATGAGATTTGGAATCCAGAGTTTTTCAGAGTTTAGAAAAATAATAGAATGGATAAGCTGTATGTTATACAATACCCCAGGTAGTCTGGGACAACATTCCATAATCAAACATATTGATTTATTTCTAAGGCACACTATACTATATCTACACCAAGAAGAAGAAGAAGAAAAAGAAGTTAATATGCATAGTTTCCATTAGTTCGAGACATGTGATTCCATCTAAAGAGAATATATTATGTTGTCTTTCACCTCTAAATTAATTCCAAAGAATTTTTGATTTTCAGAGATTTGGTGACCTTTGAAGAATGTCCAACAACCCTCCGCTCTCCCCCAGAGTGGCCTCCAGAGCCCCTTATAATCTAGTTATTGTCTCTTTCCAGCTTCATCTTCCATCTCCTCTCTTCTGCCATTCTTTACTGATGCTGGGCTTCTTGATATAAGACCCCTTTGCCTGACTAACTCCTCTGCCTTCAATCCTTAAACTGAGCTGAAAAGATGTGCTATCTTTCGAAGATAAAATTAGGGCATTAAGGTATCAGATGTGAGATAATCGGGGGTTGGATCATAGGATTGCTTGCATAAAATACTTAGAAAATTGAATTTAAGTTTGCAGAGGCCAACCTACACTTTCAGAAAGAGCATTTGGAGAAATGCATGGGGCATAAGAGAGGCAAGACCAGAGGTTTGGGGCCACAAGGAAGACATGCTGATCCAAGATTGGAGAGGGGAAGTGAGGAAGAGGGAGGTCATAGATATTCCATTTTCAGGGTTGCATAGATAGTGTGCTATAACTAAGGTGAGTACGAAAAAATAAAAGCAGGCCTAGGCCAAGAGACTGTTTACGAAGGTAGTCAAGCTTCTGCTGAGTTTGATGTTTTTGTGAAATACCCAGAGTGAAGTAAGGAAAGGTTTGGAAGTCTAAAGACAAAATAAGATAGGAGATAAATAGGTAGTGATAAAACCATTGATTTCCTAATTTATCCATTAAGGAAGTATTTATTAAACAACGGTATAACTTTGTCCGTTTTTGAGCTGAGGATTCAGTGTTGAACAAGAAAGAGTAATTGCCTGCCTCCCCCTTCCCCTCCCCCTCCCCCTGAGATTACAGTCAGAGACATATCATTCAAACAATGAGTCATAACCCGGGGTAAATCGATGGTGTGACTGAACCTATGATTTAGTTAAGCTGACATTTTTACTGTTCTTAACGAAGGAAGCGATGCATTGATTTACCTGTTGGTATACACTATCTCATGGTAGATAGTCGTGATCTCTATGGACTAATCATTTTCAGCAGCACTGCCCTAGTCGACAGGATAGTTTAAAAAGTAAATATATTATAAAGATGATAGAATTAAGTATAAGGATGATAGATATCATAACAGGGAAGTCTCATTTACTCTGGGATATGGTGGCTATAAAGTGAGCAAAGGCTTAATTATCTTAATTATCCAGATGAAGGAAGAACATGCAGAGCACAGAAAATAACATGTCCTGTGGTAGGGAAAAGCTGGAGATAGTGAGCGAGGGAAAGGGTCCAGGATGCAAATGAAGTTAGAGACATGGCCAGAGCCACGACCCTACAGTCTCGCAAATCACAGACAGGATTTGTACCTTATCACGCAGGTGCTGGAGAGTTTCATCAGGAGAGTGATGTGACCAGCTTTCTATTTTAAGATTTTCTTTTAAGGATTTTATTTATTTATGAGAGAGAGAGAAAGAGTCGGGGGAGGAGCAAAAGGAGAGAGGCAAGCAGACTCCACACTGAGCACTGACCCGATGCAGGGTCCTGACTCCAGGACTCTGAGATCATGACCTGAGCCAGAACCAAGAGTCAGATGCTTAACTGACTGAGCCACCCAGGTACCCCTTCATTTTAACATTTATCAGGCAGAGGTAGGGAGAAAAGAATGGAGGGGACAATTTCTGAAAATGAGACAGACTATGTTGGCACTCTTCCACAAGCCTGCCAAGAAAGGAAACACCCAGAAACTGCTTTGCTCCCATGCAACTTTTGGAGACATAGTAAATTGTCGTGGGGTGTGTGTGTGTGTGTGTGTGTGTGTGTGCGTGTTAGGGGAGGAGGTGGGGGAAAGAGATGGGCTACTGGCATCTAGTGGGGCAAGAGTACCACCAAATACCTTACCATACAAAGGACAGTCCCTACAACTAAGAATTATGCATTCCAAAATGTCAGTGATGCTGGGCTTGAGAAACCCTAGACTAGAAGGTAGGCAGTAAGAGATCTAGATAGATTTATGGAGAATTTGGAAGATAGAAGGGACCATATTCAGGATGGATTTCATATATTAGAAAGATTCCAAATAGATGGGTGGAAATGCTGCTTACTCAGATAAGAAACGAACTATTTTATTCTCCCTAGGGAAGAGCAAAAGTTCAATTTCATACACATAAAAGTTGGACACCCTTATGAAACCTCCAAATTGAAGTGTCTAGTAAGTAATTGGATATCTGAGTCTAGAATTAAAAACTAAAAAGAGGTGCGCATGGAAATACACATTTGAATGGCATAGAATATGGATAGTACTTTAAGGCATGAAGGAGAGGTGCCTCCGCTATAGAGAGCCTATGTGAAGAGATGAGCACCAAACCTCAAGAAACATTATGCACAAGTACCCAACCAAGGGTACGGAGAATTAAGTGGAAAATGAGGAGTGGATGTCATGGAACAACATAGATGAACGTGTGTCAAGATGAAGGGCACAGTCGCTTGTGTTGAATGTGACTAAATGTTCACGTGGGATCATCTTAAAATGTCCATGGCATTTAGCAGCACAGAACCCCTACTGAGAACGGCAGTGAAGTTTCAGAAAAGCGTTAAACCAGATAGAGACAATATGGTTAGCGAATAAAAAGTGAGATAGTTGGCAAATTTCTTAGAGAATTCTATCTTTAAAAATTAGAAGAGCTATACCGTTGTGAAGGAAATGCCACTATTTGACATTTTTGGGTTACAGAAAGTTGACCATGTTACAAGGCTGAGAAAACAGAACTATGAGGATGGAACAGAATGAAACTGTTGGAAGGAGAAAGAGAAAGAAAAAATGACTGACCGAAGCCCCAAAGCCAGCTCTGTGTGGAGTGGGGGTGGGGACGCCGAAGTTGATATACTGAACTTAGACATTATGTGAGGTTATGAAAGAGATAGTTATTTTCACTCAGCGTTTTTCTTAAAGATAAATTTGAAAAGAAAAAAACAAATTAGTTCGCATGCATGTATTTATTTTGCATAAGTATGAAGATAGAAAGTTAATGATTTGATATATTCTTTCAGTTCGTAAATAATTTGGAGTACCCATCCTGTGCCGGTCACTGGGTCAGAGTGACCCTGCTGCTGAACCCCACACGTGACTCTTCTGCAAATTCAAAAGACTGAAGTTGGGGTACCTGGGTGGCTCAGTTGGTTAAGTATCTGCCTTTGATTCAGGTCATGATCCCAGGGTCCTGGGTTCGAGCCCCAAGTAGGACTCCTGACTTGGCAGGGAGTCTGCTTCTCTTTCTCCCTCTGCCCCTCCCCTTCCTCGTTCTTTCTCTCTCTCTAATAAATACAATCTTTAAAAAAAAAACAACTGATGTCTTACTCATTCTCTATGAACCATATCAAAAGGCATCTTTTGCAGTTCCTCCTCTGGGAATGTGTGTGTGTAACAAACAGATAACTTATAACATACTAATATTCTTTTTTAAAAAATATTTTATTTATTTATTTATTTATTTATTTATTTATTTGACACAGAGAGAGATCACAAGCAGGCAGAAAGGCAGGCAGAGAGAGAGGGGGAAGCAGGCTCCCCGCTGAGCAGAGAGCTGATGCGGGGCTCAATCCCAGGACCCTGAGATCATGACCTAAGGGGAAAGCAGAGGCTTTAACCCACTGAGCCACTCAGGCACCCCATCATACTAATATTCTTATGTCAGAAGAGTCAAAGCTTAGCTGAGATCAACATCTGTCAGATAGGAAGAATGTGATTTGGGTTTGGGGCTTTAAGAAATGAAAAGGACTTGGAAAAGTGAGCAAAACATTTGGTAAAAATTCATAAGCAAATCAATGGGCAGACTCTTCTTTCACTGGTGCCAGATAAGCAAATACTATAGGAGATTAGAAAAAACAATCACCTGGGAAACAAATAGGAAAGATCAAGTTACATAAATAGCTTTTTGTTCCAATTTCTAAAAGATGCTTTAAGGCAGAAGTTGGATATTATAACAAGTGAAAAAAAAAAAGACTTCTCTAATTCCAGGACTTTTCTTTATACCACTGATTTTTTTATGGTGATAAGGATGATTTTAACTACTTAGTATGAAGGTAAGTTTTATGCTTCTTTGTCTTTCTAGAACGATGAGCAAAAGAGAAGCTCAGCAGGGAGTGAAATGAATCACTCTCTGAGGTGTCTCATTTCTCACTCCCAACTGAGTTGGCAAAGGTTAGCACACTATTAAAATTCAAGTTTTTGCAAATGTATTTCATTGGTAGTCAACTCACTCAAAAGGCGTATCAGTTTTTAGCAATTATTCTCAGTGATAGTCGAAGTGTTTGCCAAAGAATTCTCTGCCTCACCTGGAAAAAGAATCCAGTAACTCCATACTGGATAAAACATGACTTGCTTATTGATGACAAACTAAATGAGAGAACAAAGGTAGTTTGAAACAATCATCTTTACGGTAACTTTGCACACTAAAAAATATTAACCAAAATAAT
Organism: Nasua narica; assembly: GCA_028533885.1. Lineage (NCBI taxonomy): Eukaryota > Metazoa > Chordata > Mammalia > Carnivora > Procyonidae > Nasua > Nasua narica. The sequence continues at coordinate 183,877,369 of CM052799.1, read as the reverse complement.
TAAGAAGTTGTTCCTTCAGTGGCTGCATTTGGGAATTTCATCAAAGAGGTAGGACTTTATAAGTGGGCACCTCAGATAAAATGCAAATGTTATCACACTGAAATGTTATTTTTCTACCTGGGCATTCACTGTTCATGTGCTTCTGGGAGTGGAAAGGACAAGCTTCTTGAGTTGTTGGCATACCTATGTTGTTCCTACTGGCTTTGAAGACAGGCACACGTGGGTTCCTACATTAGTGATAATTCCTGTCTCATAAGGTTGTTGCAAGGATTAAATGATAGCACAATTTTCAAGTTGCACACATGGTAAGTATTCAGTAAGTCATACACAAATATTTGGGAGGGAGATGCTGATGACTGTTAGGACTACATTGCTGGCAATAATTAAGACGTTCATGCTCAAAAATCCCCATAGCCAAGCTCGTGAAGAAGGGAGGGAACTATGTGCTTCATGACAAACGTCTTTTGAAGGCAAACCACACCTTAGTTCCAGGAAAAAAAAAAAAAAGGTGAGAAGAGGAGTGTCTTCTATAAACCTGAATAATTAAACAGCAGTTAGGAACACATGAATGTGTTCAGTTATAATTATGGCCTAGGCGAATTAGTTATTTTCATGACAAGACATGTACAAGAATGGGTAGGGTCTGAATCTCATCTAGGACAGTGAGGGGAGATATACAAAGAGGGGAGAAAGGGGGGATATCAGAGCATCTCTTCACTGTTACTAGGCTGAACTCACATCTCCTGCCAACATGTCCTACAGCGGCTGCTCTGGAAACTTCTCCTCCCGCTCCTTTGGGGGCTACCTGCGCTACCCAGGATCCTCTTGTGGCTCTTCCTGCCCCAGCAACCTGGTCTACCGCACTGACCTCTGCTCTCCCAGCACCTGCCAGCTGGGCTCCTCTCCCTCCAGTGGCTGTCAGGAGACCCTCTGTGAGCCTACCAGCTGCCAGACATCCTGTGTGGTGTCCAGATCTTGCCAGACGTCCTGCTTCCGCCCAAGGACCTCCACACTCTGCAGTCCTTGCCGGACGACTTACCCTGGGTCTCTAGGCTGTGCATCCAGCAGAAGTTACTGCCTGGGCTATGGACTTAGCAGCTCCTGCTCCCTGGGCTGTGGATCACGTAGCTTTAGACCACTGGGTTATGGAGTCTGTGGCTTCCCTTTCCTGGGCTAGGAATTCAGATTCTACTGCCCAACCCACTTGGCTTCTAGGAGCTGCCAAACTTCTTGTTGCCAACTAACCTGCAGATCTGGCTTCTCCCACCAATCAACTTGTCAAGGATTCTAGACCTGGACTTCACAGTCCCTCAAAGTCAATCCCGGCTGTTATTTGGCTAAAGTCTGTATTGTACTACCTAGAAAAGCATAACTAAATAAAAATCCTGTTAATATAAAATTGTTTATCTCATAGAATATCCATCTTGTTTTCCTTCTATTTTATTCTATTTTCCTTCTTCTTTAGTTAAAACTGAACCGAGGCCTTTTTTTCCCCCTTCAAAAAAACTTATGTAATTTGATATCAGATCACAAGTGAATGTTAATTTAAAGGAAAAGCTATCCATTGGGAATTTCAAACATACTGTTCTTTGTCTAAAAATAAATATTTAAGAATTAAGCTCCCTGGTATGCAGAATTCTCTAACAACACAGAATTAGTTCCCTGGAATTTTCGGCAAGTGGAATCATAGCTCAGGGCAGGAGGTCATTCTAAAGGCTCTAAATCATTTCAGCCTTACTCGGTATCTTACTTTGGTTAAACTACTACTGAGTCTAATCCAAGAAGAAAAGTTCCAGAGATAGCAATGATGCTTCCTGGCTGCTTTAGATGAGGAAATGTCAAAATACTTTTCATAAGGCCCTTTTGTAGACTTATGCAAGTGGTAATGGAATTTTGAGATTCTAATATTAACTAACAGTAGTAGCTGGTGTGATGAAACAAACGTCCTAAGTATGGATGAAATTAAAAAATTAATTTCTAACTTATTTCATCTCTTGGTGCTTAACTCTCTCCTTCCTCAATCTGGTCATTGTTTTCAAAGAAGTCACTAGGGAACTCCTGGAAACATCACACTATCATTAATAGATAATATTACCTGAGAAGGACTTTACCTCTTGATATCCTATGGTTAGATCTGGATGCGATAACTAGATAGTCTACAACCTCTCTTGTTTTGGGGAACACAGTCAATTACATTTCAAAATACGTAAGCAGGAAGAAAAATATATAAGCGGATATGGGTACTCATTATTCATTGCCCTCACAAGGTGTTTCTCTCCCATCTCCCAAAAGAACTGGCTTTTGTTTGTGGACCCCTCCTTAGCTACACATAGTCCTATAAAGTAAAATGACGAAGTTCCTGGTTTCTGGATGGATTCTGGCTAGTTCTAGAGACGCCCCAATATTTCCTGAAAGTGATTGGTTCAGGAAGGAGCATGTGATCTGACTTAAGCCAATGAGAAACAAGGAATGACGTGAACAGGCACTTCGGGGAAGGTCCTTGTGGAGTTCTTTGGAACAACTATCTTTTCCTCTGGACTTTGTGATATCATGTGTGGAATGCTATACCCATTTTGTACGTGGCCTAAAAATTAAACCATTACTTGAAAGACAGGAAAGCCAAGAGAAATGCAAGGAGCAGAGCCCAGACTGTCTCATTTCTGGACTCATATTTATATGAGCCAATAAACTTTTCTTATTACTTAAACCATTTTGAAAAACAATTTCAGTTACTTGTAGCTAATATTTTCCTAAATGAGACATTCATTTAGAAGCTGGAACAACCTGCTTTCTCAGTAAAGACCCCATGTAATATTAAAGACCATTTGCAATCCACCTTTGCTTTGTCCTAGTCCCTCTCCTCACTACTCCCTACATGCATTCACTCCACCAACATGCACTACACCAATGCTATTTACTCCCATTTCCTTGAACACATCGTGCAGCACTGAGCTCTTATACAGTCTTATAATTTTAGAAGGATTGTCATGTCTTTCTAACCCTTTAAAACCCACAGAAACATTATCTCTTCTCTCACTCCTTTTTGGAAGACTCCACAATCAGTAGAGTTGATTATTTCCTACACAACATTAATATTAAATATGCTTCCTGGGGTGCCTGGATGCTCAGTGGGTTAAAGTCTCTGCCTTCAGCTCAGGTCATGATCTCAGGGTCCTGGATAGAGCCCTACAACAGGCTCTCTGCTCAGTAGGGAGCCTGCTTCCCCCCCTCTCTTCCTGCCTCTCTGCCTACTTGTGATCTCTTTCTCTGTCAAATAAATAAAATCTTTAAAAATAAATAAATAAATAAGCTTTCTTTTTGTTAATTATAAATTCACTATTTTATATTTTATTTAAAGTATTATTTTGTTTAATCGGTATTATTTTGTTTGTTTTTCCTTGTTATAGACTCAATGAACGCAATGGAATCTTACCAACAGGGTCTGGAAAGTAGTAAACACTCAATAAATATTAATTTAATAGATGAAAAAATGAAATGGACCCAGGATGTATTATGTCAATAGAAACAAACAGTCATTAATTATTGCTAGCTGAACTCAATTTGGATAAGGTAGTTGTCAGTAATGTCATTAATCTTCTGGTCATCATTATTGTCAAACATGACTTAGCACCATCTTAATGACATATTATCACAACTGCAGTAGACATAGGGTAAGTGGTGGAACTCAAAAGCAAATTCCCATTTCTGGATCACGCAAAGGCAGAAAAATAACTTCACCAAAAGCTAACCTCAAGGATAGACCAGAGTAAGTACATCTGGGGAAAGGAACAAAAGTAAGTGTATAATTACTATAATAAACCATGACACTTTCACATCCAAGACATAATGGAACAAAGGGTTGAAAAATATGAGAGCTAATGCTCAAATGACCAAGATACTATGGTCCATTCTTTTTTTCCAATTACTCTTTGTTAAGGGCTACATAGTGTGCAGTCCTCTTCTTTTATTTTATCTTTTCTTTTCTTTCTTTTCTTTTCTTCTTTTCCTTTATTCTTTCTGGCTATTTAAATCAACGTCTGATGTCATCGAGTTTTAAATGACCAAGAATTATCCCAAGAAGCAAAATTATTTAGAGACATTTCATAGAAAGAAAATGATGTCACATGTGAATCCATTTATTACAGTATTCTAAGAGAATCTATTTAGAAATAGATAAAGCTGGCAAGAGACTATTTCCATATTCCACATAGGATTATTATTATGGTTATAGTGTCATAATTCTGAGTATTCCAGAGACTAAGATCTTTTTTTTTTCTGTATGCATTACAGTGTCTGAGAGGGGGTTGTATGGTACTTGACTTATTTTATAAAACGTTATATTTAAAGGAAGTTGGTCATTCCCCTTGGCACACTCTTTTGAGGTGGACCAATGAAAAATATACTTTTTCTTTATTTCTCAGAGTTAGTCTCAAATACAATAAGACTATTCATTTTAAGTGATGAATTTCTACCACCATGCATGGCAACTAATACCTTGCTGACTTCAGTCTTTGTTCAGTCCTGTTAAAATTTTTATAAGTAATCTTAATAAAAATTAGATGGCTTAAATGAAAGTGCAGATTTCATTCAGCAGGTAGATTCGACAAGATGCCATTTCATGTCCTTTTCAACCCTAAGATATTAAGATTCTGATAGAAAATCATAGAATGTGACAGCTAGAAAGGACCTTTGAGATCTTTTCATCTAAACTCATTATCTTAGGAGATACCCAGAGAGGCAGAGTGACTTGTCCAAATTCATGCAGTAAATTAATAGAACCGGGGCTAGAAGCCAGATCTCTTCACTCTTGGTCTAGTATTCTTCCATCGCTCTACAATCTGTCTATATGAGTGACTTCCTGGTTAGAGAAGAGAAATGGATTTAAATTAACTTAAGTCATTTGGTTGATGAGATAAAACTAAGACAAGAATGGAGGAAATAAATTGTGGAAGAATTGAGCTGAATTATGTTATTCTAATTTTTTATTTATTTATGTTTTCCTTTAATACAGCTGAACAAGTGTTTAGAAGACCAACATAGCCACATAATCAAATATAGAAGTAATATAAACTGTTCAACCTTATAATCATCAAGTATCAAGCCCGTGAGAGATAAAAACAGGTTGACTAGACCTTTAATGGGAATGATGAATATAATCCAACCCTTAGAAGAATGGAATGTTCAACATTTATGGACATAAACAAAATAATCTCAAATACACAAAAAAGATACTATGTTTATTTTACCTAATAGTTTTATATCAATCCAATAATATTGATGTCGCCATCAGAACAACATTTTGGTCTGCACAAAGATCCTTAACCTGATCAGAAATAATTACTACTTTTATTCATTTACCATTCCATATGTGGCAGGTAATCAGGTATCCTCTACATCATCTCATTTCATCTGTAAAACCATTTTATGAGATTGATACTCTTATGATTTTCATTTTAAAAATGAAGGAGTCAAGGCATAGACATTTAAGGGAAATGTTCAAGGTTTGTGATTGTAGATCTTGGCTTAAAATCATAACTGGAGAATTCTTCCTTCTTTTTCCTCTCCGCAGCAATTTTTAATATTCTACCCTCTGGTGGTAGGGAGGTGCTACTGCAGCTGCAATCATTTTTCTATTTCAAGACTAAGAGAACAGGGAATTGTTCCATTTAGTAGCAAGGTCACCATAAGCAATCACGTGACTATTTCTATCTGTGTCACAAGAAAACTAGGAAATAGACTCCATAATTATCATTGTTCAAGTGCCTACAAAGCAAACACTTAGTTTTTAGTAGGTTGCCCAAAAGCACTTGGAAGGAGACCAGTTGTCCTAGAATATGTCATGCCACAGTAATAAACCTAGTAACTCCCTCTATAAATCCAGCACCAGCCAAAATCTGTATTTACTCATTGAATTAAAATTGCAGGCTGAAACTCCTATTAATTCAGCGCTCAGTTAAATAGCATATGCAAGTTAATGCTTCATCCCAAAGAGAAAAGAATTCATGGGGTGGCCTTATTCACAAATGGCAGACCTAGCATCACTATTTGACACTTGGCGATTGGGCACTGCACAGGTATTCACTAATTTGCTACACACTGTGAGGTTAATAAGAAGGCAGTCTGCTGGAGACAATTGTGTGAATGCTGGCCTGGGTGATGTCCTGCCTCTGCCCCCGTTCGAGTCTGGTTTTGCAACAGGACTCTGTTGGGCTGACAGTGAAAAGTGGTGCTCTTTTTTTCATGGGAAAAGCTTTTTAAAACATGCCCACATACAATCAAACATTATTTTGAAATAATTGACTCAGCTTGTGCCATGTTAAAAAGTGGCTTTCGTAATGATTTTGTTCTTATTTCACAAATGGGTGGCTGAAAGGTAAGCATGGGTGTTATTATTTTTTTTCTCTTTACACTCTGTGCCCTGGCCAAGTCTTGAAAATCTTGAGCATGTCAAGATTTCAGAACTCTATCCCTTCAGACATTAACTATAATTTGAATACATTTAGGAACTTCCATTTATTAAAAAAAATGCAGTTTCTATTCATTAATTTTCAAAATACGTTTATGGAACTCTTATTATGTGCCAGCCAGGCCCCGTGCTCAGTGCTGGAGATACAATAGCAAGGAAAATATACATTCTTTTTGCCTTTATGGACCTCACAGTATTGTGGCAAAGGCACAGTGAAGAAACAGATAAAATCATTATGAACTGAGATTAGTTCTACGAAGGAAGAAAAACAGACTCTGAGAATGGAATCTTTTTTCAAACCGGGTGATGAAGGAAAGCACTGTTCAAGGTAGCTCTTAGGCTGTGACACAAAAGATGAGAAGAGGAGCTGCAGGTGCAGGGGAGAGGGCAGGGAAGGGTGAGACAGACAGGCAGCTGCACGTGCAAAGTAATGAGGCAAAGAGAGGCATGCTCAAGAGCCCAGTAGAGGCCTATGCAAATGGAGGGTGTGAGGCAGAGGAAAAGGACAAGACTTAGATTTAGTAAAATAGGCAGCACCCGGGTTTTGCAAGTGTTGGGTAGGCTAGCCTAAGGAGGATGGACCTTACTCTCAGGGCAATGAAAACCCATTTACTACTTCTAAGCAGGAGAGTTAACAAGCTACAGTGGAAGTCTCTGTGATGATAAATACAAATATGCCTATGATTTAAATGGGGTGCTGTTGGGGTCATATGGAGGGCATAATGGGATCTTTAAACACACAGGACTGGTAATTCAACATCATAAGTAACTTGCATATGTTGTGAAGGCATTGCACGCAGGCTGAGCGTGCTGCTTGCCAGGCTGAATGTATTCGAATGTGTCTGAAATATAGGATGTCCCCAGTCCATCACATGTTAAGAAGGAGTTTGAATCAGAGCTGTTCCAGGTTCCCGAATGTTCTTGATTTTCTTCAGATCTGAGAAAAGGGGCCAGAGCATTGTACTAAGAATACACTTCTGTTGTTTCTCTATCATGAGCCGAGCTAAATGAATTATAGAAGTTGCTATAGAGATTATGCTGGCAGGTCCTGTGTTATGAGTATGAAACTAAGCTGCATACAGCAGCTAATGTGATAAATGTAGGTGCTGATCGGGGCACCTGGGTGGCTCAGTGGGTTAAAGCCTCTGTCTTCGGCTCAGGTCATGATCTCAGGGTCCTGGGATTGAGACCTGCATTGGGCTCTCTGCTCAGCAGGGAGCCTGCTTCCCCCTCTCTCTCTATGCCTGCCTCTCTGCCTACTTGTGATCTCCCTCTCTGTCAAATAAATAAATAAAATCTGAAAAAAAAATGTAGTGCTGATCATTATTCTGCAGTCAAAAAACAAAACACAATAAACAAAAATGAGAAGCACATCTGAAACAAGTTTGTTACAAAGGCAAATTATCAACGGTTGAGAAGCACAAATAATAGTAAATGCACTACTTAGTATAAATACAGTCATAATAAAAAATGTGTCAAAGTCCATTGGTAATTCAGAGGAAGAAGTAGTAACCTTTAAATAGGAAGACCAAGGAAAAGCTTCATAAAGAGGCAATGTTTATATTTGACCTTCAATAAGACAAGGGATACAAAATGTTAGACAAAGGGAATGATGTTTATAAGGCAATGGCCACTTTCAGTATTTTGGGTGAGCAGTAAGAAGAGATTTCATTGTCTCTTTTTTTGTCGAGTCTTTCACACATCCCGATCAGTTGGACAGACCAAGATCTGAGTAGATATGAGTAGAATGAGAGTGAGCTTACCTGGATTGGCTTCTGACTGAAAATGTCTTGATCATATTATTCTGTTTTGCCAAAAGAGCATCCCTCCGAACTCCAGTGCTGAATGTTGATTAGTTTAAAATTGGCTTTTTCCACATTCATTTGTTTTGTCCATTTACCAATATGGAGAGTCATGGCAACTAAGAAAAAAAAATGTCGGCTTGGGTGGCATGTTGGGACTCATATTTGAAGAAACTCTGCCCTGATGAATCAGCTTTGGGGCTAACATGAAAGTCATTTTGAAGATTCAAAATGGACTGGCTCCTTTGTTAATAAGATGTCATCTTCATATGTTACTAAACAAAGTGCTAATGAGATGTTATCCTTCAAATTAGCTTACTTAAGCAATGAGGTAGAAAGAAGTCTTGAGAAGAAGGCAACACCCAGTTTTCTGAGTATATAATCTCACCAAAAAGGAATCTTCAGACCTGGCATGCTGGGTCCTTAAGACCAGCTTCAATCAAGGGTTTAAACAGTATGCCTCAGAGCCAAGGCCCCTTGCTCAGGAGCTCCTACAATGTCCCACCACTCTCTGCCATCGTGCATGGGTCTAAGCTTATAAACTTTGAAGATGGATTTTTTTTACCCAGCAGCTGCCATGGCAGGACCTGGCTCCTCGACAACTTTCAAGAAACCTGCAGCAAGACTACCAGCTGCAAAGTGCCCAACCAGAAACAGGCACTGTGCACAGAGCCTAGCTGTGTGCAAAGTGCCAGCCTCCCCAGAGTTGTCCAAACAACTTGTTCTAATTCCAGGCCCTTTGAAAAGACAATGTGCCAGTCAGGATGTTTCTCAGCAGCGTCGGAGTCTCAGCCTTGCCAGTCAGGAAGCAGCCAGCATGTGGGTTCTGTAGTCCAGAAGAGCAACCCTGGGAGCTATGCGGCCAAGAGTTGTCGACCCAAGACGTGTGTGCCTAAGAGTTGTCAGTCTCTGGAAGATGAACCTGGCCAATGTCAATTTCAGAGCTCTGAATCCAGTTCCTGTAAGCCTCCGGTCTATGTGGCATCGAGGTCACAACTCCTGGAATCTTCTTCTCATACTTATGAGCCAACTTGCTGTGTTACTGGTGGTTTGCAACTGCCTCGTAAGTGAAGAATGGGTGGAAGGTGTAGATAGGAGATAACAAATTCTAACTGAGATAAATTGATTTCTTATGATATCTAGGAAGTAAATACGTATTGTGAGTGAATGGACATGTCTTCTGTCTTCAAAGAAAAGAATTTTTGGTTTTTTGCTCTTTGGGGGCATTTCTGGTAGTAAGCTGGGTTTGGAAAGCATGTTAAATATTTTAGGTCACTAGGAGATTATTTATAGAGCACTGGGAGTTGCAACCAGGAACTAACATGAGTACTTAAGTCAACATGACATTTTGGTAACTGGTTAGTATCAATAGAAACACTTAGCATTGAATCTGGCTTATTGTAATATGTAAATATAATGTGCTACTAATCTCAGAAATCCATATAATATTGGAGTTTGAAGGGTCATTGAACCCTGTCCAGTCCCATGAATTCTGATGGATTTAACTCTTATCAGATGTTGTCCTTGTTATTAATAACATCAGAACAACAACTGAAATCTGTGTCTACTCCCTGTCCATCCATGATTTTATCTGTTACACCAGGAAACCTGTAGTCAACTGTGAGGTTGAATCTATTGCTTGAAAAGTCCAAGAAAATTTTCAATTTCACCTCCATGGACTTCATAACCACAAAGTAGCCAGAGACCTTTGAATATAATGAGTTCAAGCTTAGTATACTCACTACATTTCTCCTATTTTTCTTCCTCTTTTTACCATTTCTTCACTGTTTCTTGAGTTGGGAAAATACTCTTTGTATTAAATAAGTTTACTTCATTTAGAATTACAACCTTAATTGTTGCACTATTGTTTTTGTTCAACACTTTTGTGGGTGTTGTTATTGGTTTTTCACCCAATGAAAATGTAATAAATGTTTGAAAGAAACAGGAGAACATGTTGCCTTCCAGTTGTTTGTATAGTATGAACCAGAATGAAAGAGCACGTTTGTGCTAGTCAGCAGAAGACGGGGAACATTCTCAATATGAAGGTCATAAAACCATGGAGCCAGAAGGTGTAAAGATAGATGAATTTTGTTTAGAACAGCCTGGCTATTGTGAAGCCGTGGGTGTGCTCTTAAATGGAGCTCTCATTGTTCAGGGCAACAGAAGGTAGTGGTAAAGAGCATGAACCCTGAAGTCAGATTTTCCTAGGTCTGAATATTCGCCTTGCTGGTTGAAGGCTTGAATCCCAACTGTGTGGCTAAGTACAAATTATTTAACCACTCTCACCTCATTTTCCTTAACTCCAAAACCAAGATGATAATGATGGTTCCACTGTGAGACTTGATAAGTTAATAATTTGAAAGTGCTCAGTACATAACCTTGAAGGAAACGCTCAGTATGATATAGAAACATGATTAGCTAGCTCAGAGGCTCAATATGAAGAGCAGAGGCAGGGATTTACAGATAAAGCCCAGAAACTATGACAGATTAGGAAAGCTAGTCATCCAAATAAATGGAAGACTAGCTGTTTCGTATCTTGAATGATGCAAGTAGCACCTTTTACCAAAGGAAATGCTTAGGAAACATGCCATGCCTTGCTGAGGTGGGCTGACAAGTAGTGAGTTTATGACAAAGCTAATGTTAATTTACCTGTCGGTTCTGTGCATGGGTTAGGCATAGGTCATCCTAAAGAGGAAGATTTAAGCCTAAAATCTAGAAAGCACCACTTACACAGGTGTTTCCATAGAGAGGTGGAATTGAACGGTGGCTGAGGTAGGCCTGAAAGAGGCTGAATGAACCTGTGTGATCCCGTCAATAGTAACAGACCATATGGCAGCCCCACCAGCAGATCATTCCTGCAGTAAGAGACATTGACACAAAGCTTCTGGGCATAGAGGTGACAGAGCATTGGCAACAACAAGGAGATACTTAAGCTGCGTGGCAGCTTCTCAGTATTCCTGTCACAGCCAATCATGCAAATGCAGTTGAAATTCATACACAGTGAAGACCGTTACTAATGCAACTGAAATCAAAGGGTAAAGAGTAAAGAAAGAGTAAAACCTATTTTGGCCACTGATTCTGAAGACAAGAGGGAAAACAGCCATTTCTTTTGTCTCCCAAGTATACATTCTTTTAATGGGTGTGTCTTGTTGGGAGACAGGAAGTTGGTGACCAGTGGCTGGACAAGCACAGGGTTTGTGTGTGTGGTGCCAGGGGACAGGGGCAGGCAGGAGAGAGAAACAGCAGTGTTAAATGAGGTTTTCATTTTCCCACCTACTCTATCATCCTAGACCTTAATTCATTCTTTCTAGGCTGAGAGTGATCACTCCCATAAGGAGAAGTTAGCTGAAGAAGATGTCCGCATCCATCTAATCTAAACCACCATGGAACTCTATACAGAGAGAAAATGTGTGGATTCAGGAACTAAAGATTCTGGGTATTGGAATAGATAATGGTGTGATGATATGAAGAGATGCTTTGTAGGCCATTTAGTATAGTGGGAAGAGAATTGGCTTTGGATTATTCTAGACCTTGTTCAAATCCCAATTCTGCCATTTACTAGCTGTGTGCCCTGGGACAAGCTAACATTTCTCAGGATCAGTTTCTCTATTAGAAAATGGAGATAATGCCTAATTCATTGGATGATTGTGGTAATGAAATGCCATCATGGCCATTAAATGCCTAATGAAGTGTTTGTGTCAGTATTTGTAAGATATCATTTGACACTTCAGCTGATAGCTACTTCTTGGGCCACAGCCCCAGTTTATTCTCAGGATTTCTCTATGCTGGACTTAAATTTTATGACAGAGACCAAGAAAAGCCCTTCCATTACAGGTGTAAAGGGCAAAAACAGTAGGGAACATAACCAGATAGTGTATGCAGTACTCTCAAAAACTATAGAAATGACTCAATGGGTACATACTACAGAACATTCTTCATAGATCAAGAAATTTCCTTTTGCTTGAACAGAAAGGCCACGGTAGGATTTGTGCATTTGTGTCACTTGCCCCACACTCTTCAAGACATAGATAGATTAACAGCAAGCTTTTCTCCGAGAAGCCAAACATAATGAATTTCAAGAACGTTTTCTTGCCTATGCAGTACTGTGCCAAAAGCCGTAAGGTAGATCTTACTAATTTGGTCCTAGTTGTTTACTCACTACTGTGTATGTATTTTTTTCAATTAATTATATTTTATTTTTTCAGTGTTGCAAGATTCATTGTTTATGCACCACATCCAGTGCTCCATGCAATATGTGCCCTCCTCAATACCTACCACCAGGCTCACCCAACCCCCTACCCCTCACCCCTCCAAAACCCTCAGTTTGTTTCCCAGAGTCCACAGTCTCTCATGGTTTATCTCCCTCTCCGATTTCCCCCAATTCACCTTTCCTTTCCTTCTCCCAATGTCCTCCATCTTTTTCCTTATGCTCCACAAGTAAGTGAAACCATATGATAACTGACTCTCTCTGCTTGACTTATTTCACTCAGCATAATCTCTTCCAGTCCCATCATGTTGATACAAAAGTTGAGTATCGATCCTTTCTGATGGAGGCATAATATTCCATTGTATATATGGATCATATCTTCTTTATCCATTTGTCTGTTGAAGAGCATCTTGGCTCTTTCCACAGTTTGGCGATTGTGTCCATTGCTGCTATGAACTTTGGGGTACATGTGGCCCTTCTTTGTACTACATCTGTATCTTTGAGATAAATACCCAGTAGTGCAGTTGCAGAGTCATAGGGTAGTTTTATTTTTAATTTCTTCAGGAATCTCCACACTGTTTTCCAAAGTGGCTGCACCAACTTGCATTCCCATCAACAGTGTAAGAGGGTTCCCCTTTCTCCGCATCCTCTCTAACATTTGTTGTTTACTGTCTTGTTGATTTGGGCAGTTCTAACTGGGGTAAGGTGGTAACTCAATGTTGTTTTGATTTGAATCTCCCTGATGCTTAATGATGATGAACATTTTTTTCATGTGTCTCTTAGCTATTTGTATGTCTTCTTTGGAGAAGTGTCTGTTCATGTCTTCTGCCCATTTTTTTGACGTGTTTATCTGTTTTTTGAGTGTTGAGCTTGAGGAGTTCTAAGGGCAGAACTGAGAGCCAATATGGCTGATGTTAAAAATGCTATCAATGAGATCCAATCTAATCTAAAAAGTCTAACAGCTAGGGTAATGGAGACAGAGGATGGAATTAGTGATGTAGAGGACAGGATGGTAGGGAAGGAAGATCAAGAGGAGGGCTGGAACAAACTGCTTAAAAACCATGAGAACAGACTTAGGGAAATAAATGATGCCATGAAACTTTCCAAATCAGAATTATTGGAAACCCTGAGGGGGTGGAGAAAGACAGAAGACTAGAAGATATAGCTGAACAAATTCTGGATGAAAATTTCCCCAATCTGGGGAATGGAACAAGTGTTCATGTCCTAGAGGCAGAAAGGACACCTCCCAAGATCAACAAGTCTAGAAGTCACCCAGACACATAATTGTAAAATTTGCAAATTATAATTTTAGACAAGAGGTCCTGAGGGCAGCTAGGGGGAAGAGATTCCTTATGTACTGAGGAAGACCCATCAGAATAACGTCAGACCTGTCCACAGAAACTGGCAAGCCAGAAAGGGCCGGCATAATATATTCAGGGCCCTAAATGAGAAGAACATGCAGCCAAGAATACTTTATCCAGCAAGGCTGCCATTCAAAATGCGTGGAGAGATAAAGAGCTTTCAAGACTGGCAAGGTTTAAAAGAGTATGCGACCACAAAGCCAGCACTACAAGAAATATTAAGGGGGGTTCTATAAAAGAAGAAAGAACCCATGAGTGACACGGAACAGAAACTTACAATCTATAAAAACAAGGACTTCACATGCAACATAATGTCAATAAAAACTTATCTTTCAATAATCACTCTCAACGTGAACAGCTTAAATGCTCCCATAAAACAGCACAGGGTTGCAGAATGGATAAAACGACAAGACCCGTCCATATGCTGTCTACAAGAGACACATTTGAAACCTAAAGATACATCCAGATTGAAAGTTAAGGGATGGAGAACAATCTTTCATGCCAACAGGCCTCAAAAGAAAGCTGGGGTAGTGATTCTCATATCAGATAAATTAGATTTTAAGCTAAAGATTGTAGTCAGAGATACAGAGGGACACTACATCATTCTTAAAGGGTCTGTCCTCCAAGAAGATCTAACAATTGTAAATATTTTTGCCCCCAATATAGAAGCATCTAACTACATAAGCCAACTGTTAATCAAAATAAACAGTCATATTGATATGAATACATTAATTGTAGGAGATCTTAACATGCCACTCTCAGTTACAGACAGATCATCCAAACAGAAAATCAATAAAGAAACAAGAGCTTTGAATGACACATTGGACCAAACAGACCTCACAGATATACACAAAACATTCCACCCTAAAACAACAGAATATTCATTCTCCTTAAGTGCCCATGGAACTTTTCCCAGATTAGACCACATACTGGGTCACAAATCAGGACTCAACCAATATCAAAAGACTGAGAAGATTCCCTGCATATTCTCAGACCACAATGTTTTGAAACTGGAGCTCAACCACAAGAAAAAGTTTGGAAGGAATTCAAACACTTGGAAGCTAAAGACCAACCTGCTCACGAATGCTGGGATCAACCAGGAAATCAAAGATGTACTTAAACAATTCATGGAAACCAATGAGAATGAAGACACATCAGTCCAAAACCTATGGGATATGGCAAAGGTGGTCCTAAGGGTGAAATACATAGCCTTCCAAGCCTCACTCAAAAAAATTGAAAAATCTCCAATACACCAGCTCTCTTTATACCCTTAAAGAACCGGAAAATCAGCAACAAATTAAGCCAACCCCATGCACAAGAAGGGAAATAATCAAGATTAGAGCAGAGATCAATGAATTAGAAACTAGAGAAACAGTAGAACACATCAACAAAACCAGAAGTTGGTTTTTTGAAAGAACCAATAAGATCAATAAGCCACTGGCCAAACTAATCCAAAAGAAAAAGGAGAGGACCCAAATTAGCAAAGTTGTGTGTGTATTTTTTAACTTGAAACACAAACAACCCAGTCAGATGAGTAGTTTTTTAATCCTTATTCTTTTTTCAAGGAGGACAAAGATGCAGATAAATTGAAGATGTTGCCCAAGATCAGGCAGAAAGAAAATGGTGGCTCCATGGTTTTAACTAAGTGAGTTGGACTTCAGAGATTAAGCTATAAATCTTCACTACCTGGTAGCATCACATGCTTTGTCACTGGAGCAGCTCAAATATGGGAAAAATCTGTGTCCTATGGAGGATCTGTATAAGTAATTTGAAAATTATTGGTCCAGCTATATTGTATTGTTTTAAGTCTGTAGAGGAAACAATCAGAAAATTAAGTATGATTGATTGAATGGCTTAATCACAACTCAGGAATAAGTGTTAGAAAGTAATTAGGCATATTTCACTGGAGTTCGTGAAATATTACAGATTACCAGTATCTTAGAAAAGATCATGAACTTCAAAACATGTGAAATTACATAATCTAAGTACCAGGGAGGGTGTTTAGATGGCATGTAGTCAGATTTTTTTACAAGTAAGCTTGACTGTCTTGATGTTGTTAGTAATTGTTTTTTATTCCGTTAGTCCCTATGTCTTTCTTGTTAAATATGCTCCTTTTGAAAAAGCTGTGTCTGTTTTAGGCATTAATGGGATACGAGGACAGCATTTTGTTCCATGTGGCATCAGAGTCACTGGCACCTTTCTTGAAGCCAGAATGTCTTTCATTAGTTCTGCTTCCTATTTCTCCCTTCAGAGAGTTCCTGTTATTCCCTCAGTTCAAAATTTTTTCACTTCAGGAATTGTTCTATATTTTTCTCCTGAAGCCCAAGTGGAAATAATGATAATCAATTCTAAAAATAACTAAAAAAAGGAACAACGAACACAAAGAGTACTTTTTTCAGACAATTAATAACTCACTAATACTGGTTATATTAGAGCCAGGCTTTGGTTAGCAATAACATACACCATAGGGAGATAGGTACAAATAGAGTAAAGATCTAAAAACTAAATGAAATTTTGAATTAAGAAACCCCACATTTTTGTGGTTGCATCGTATTAAGAATTTTCTGACTTTTTGTACAACTTTCTCTGGCTTCACAGAAATATAAATTCACTAATGGGATTCAAAGAGAGTTATTCCTTGGAGCCCAGCGGCAAAAGTAATATAGTTGTATCCAGACACAAGAACAAAGGAATCTCAGAGGTAAACCCTGGAAATGTTCAAGTCCATTGTTGTTCTTCCATTACTCAGTATGGTATTTCTTCGAGTGCAAGGCTGATGCTCCTGCAGGAGTTCGGTAACTACTAAATGACAAAGATAAAGACAAAAGGAAGCAGAAAACCAAAGAAAAGTCTAAGTATAACACCTCCCTTATCAGGGTACTGCCTTGTCACCAGAACTATGTGGACAGTGGCATGCTGCTTATTTAAATTGAATGTGCAGAGTGGAACATCTGGATTAAGAAGCTCTCTCCACCATAAAACCTGTCAACCTTTACAGTAGGGTTATTAACTGTTGTTCTTGTTTCTCCTTGAAATGAACTACATTCACTCCGACACTCTCTGGGTTAGGAAACCGATATAATAATACACGTTGAAAGTCTCAAGAACGAAGTATCTTCCTCTTCTTCATATTTTATTAAATTGAGTCGTAGGACAGAGTGAACTAAATCAATTTTAGATGTTAGCCATATTGATATTTACAAATGCTATAATGTATTTATCTAAGGACCAGATTTATAGTGAGTCACAGTCAAGGTTTGTAATAATCACAGGTGTACTTACTTGATTAAAGAACATCCATTACTACTGAGAGAAATGTTTTTTGAAAATGCTTCTCAGGAAACAAAAACAGGCATCAACGCCATTCTATCATTTTTGAAGTTTAGATTTGTTCAGCTCATTGCTCAAAGTGGGTTTGCTCCTTATTTCCTGTGTCCTGTCTCCCTGGGGCTGCAGCTAAAGGTGGCTTGGTCCCCAGGAGTTTGGTTAATTTCCTGCAGTGAATGAGTTTAACAATCAAAGAATTGATCTTGAGGTGGTCCTTGAGGGGTTCCTAACACAAGGCCAGTGGTCGCGGTCCCTTCGGCTACAAATGGAGAGCCAGGCAATCAAAAAACAATGTGCTACATTCTAGCCCACTGAGCTTTTCTCTGGAGGATAAATATCATCCAAAACTGTGTTTGTTCTGAAAGATGTCTAATCAGAGTTAAGTGTTTCCCATAACCTCCATCAGGTAGCTTAGCAAAGTGCTGGTGGCCTAAGTGTTTGTGGCAAAGACCAGCCAACCATTTTAACATGGTTCTTCTTATGCTCCCTCATTTTATTACAGTTACATCTTCATGGAATCATAATTATTTCTCACTGTGTAAGAGATCTGTAGTGAGCTTCACTCATTATACAGTTGAGTAAATATACTTGCCAAGGTTATATGATTTACTCAAGCAGAGTCAGGGCTAGAGCTCAAACCTAGTGATTCCCATTCCAGTGCCCCATTGACCGTACTCCAAAGTGTCCCTTATGAGAAGTTTATTAAAAATATTTAAATGTACTAAGCACGATAATTTTTAATGAGCCCTGTATGTGCATTAAAGCCCACACATAACACATAAAAACCTTTATTGGATCATAAATGTGACCTATCTTAAATTAATATGCCAGCTGTAATAAACATTAATCTATCCACAGAATTTCAAATATCTTTTAATGAAGGTTGGAATACTGTTTTTCTAAATGCATGGTTTGTTGAATGGTAAATAAGACTATAGGTCCCTTGTTTTAGAGATTTAGCCATAAATAGCTATCTTCCCTGACATTTAAATAACTGAGTTATGTTTATCACCAGTTTTGAAACTGTGAGTCAGAATAAAGCCTGCATTGGATGCCAATACTCATTCCTTAAAAAGTTCTAGAAACCACAGCACAAAAGGGGAAATAGCACAAAGTGTGGGTACTTTGCTTAGAATCTATACTAAGGTCATCTTGTCTTTTTTAATAATTACTCAGCTACAAACTACAACTGTGATTCCCTCAGGGGTTATCGCTATGTTTCTGTCATCTCCTCAAATAACTCTTTCCTCCACGTGAGCCGTGGAGGTGACCTCTGCTTAGCCAGTAGCAGTTGTGACAGAACCCAGTTCCTGAAGGACTGCCAAGAAACCAGAAGGGAACCATCAGCTGCCAACCAGCATGCCCATGCCCAGCTCCCAAGAACCACCCCCTACACCTCTCCATTTGTGGCGTGACCATCCCCTGTTACATAATCATCATCTCCTTTTCCCTCTGAAGTCATTAGTCCCTACAACCCAGCAACCTACACTCAAAACTTTGAGCTATATGGACAGTAATTACTGTCCTAGGATTCACAGATCTTGTGGCTCATCCATGATTGGATGTAGCAGCTGCTGACCCCTGGTGGAGTATTTTTCTTGTTAACAAATGAGCTACATATTCAATACCTTTTGTCCTTGAGTTCCATATCTTATATCTTGAGATATTTTGAGTAATCCCTCATAGTTGCTGATTCCTAAATAAAGTACCTACACATTTCTACCTGGTCCAGTTGGGAGAGGTGGACAGTCTCTTAGAATACTATGTTATATGGCTGTATCATTGGTCGTTGGGTTTTTTTTTTTAAGATTTATTTATTTGAGAAGGAGAGAGAATGAGCAAGCAGGGACGAGGGCAGAAGGAAAGGGAGAGAGAATCTCCAGCAGACTCCCGCTGAGTGTGAAACCCCATGTGCAGCTTGATCTCACAACCCTGACATCATGACCTGAGCTGGAACAAAAAGTAGGACACTTAACCTACTGAACCACTCAGGTTCCCTTTGGCTGCGTTGTTTTAAAGAAAAATCTAGCACACCCATATATCGCTTTACTATTCAGACTTAAGATTATTTATTAACTAATGGTTTATATTTATTCTGTTTACCAATTTTCTCCTTCTTTTAATGCCCTTTAAAGCTTTGAAATATATTTTCAATATTGCATCAAGTTGTTTTCTTTACTTCTAATAAATTCGATTAATCTGTGCTGGTGACTGCTGCATAAATGCCTAATTTTTCAACATTATTTTGATATAACTATAATTATTGTACTTCTAAAATTTCTGTCTTATTAAATGTTGAAACAAATAGAGTTAGTGACAGCATTGCAATGCTGCAATTTCAACTAGAAAACAGAAATTTTTGGAAGGGGATAATGAGAACCATGAAAAGTCTGAGCTTTTACCTTACTTGCAAGCTAACAAGCTCGCTTAGCTCAGATTCATGGATGCTGGCAGAAGACATGACACCCCTGGTTCAGAGACAAAGGTTTTATTATTCATGATAATAGCAGAAGCCAGAATATTAGTACTGCACCAATTCCCTGACTCTCAATTCCCACAGCACAGCAAGAAGCCAAATAACACTTGCATTTGTAGTGAGATGTTTTATAGGAGAGAAACCTTCAGATCAGGAAGCCTGGATCATGGATATGATAAAGGGCAGTAAACATATCTGTCTTTTGCCTCAGAGAGAAATACTATATTTATTTTCCAAAACTCCTTACTATACAAACATGGCTAAAAAAGATAATTTAGAACAGAAGGAATCAGTGACTCTATTCTCAAGACATGTAGAAATAGTAAAACCCTACAGGGACCATCTGCTTCACCCAATATCTAATCCTTATTTCTACACTTCATTGCTTCTGATGAATTTTCCTATGAGTATAGCATTCCAGTGTCTACTCAATCAGTCTGATTAGTCTGAAGTTGCAACCACTCTAGACATACTGAATACTCATTCAGTATTTAAGTAAGGCTACTATTAGTAGGTCTCCAAGCAGCATTCAGTGGGTAGAGACTGTCTCCCTTTGCCAAAGGCTCCAAATCATCAGTCACAGAGATGTGTAGCTCAAAGCTGTCCCCAGGAACTAACAATTCTATAAACATAGATCTTTGCAATCAGGAGAATCCCCATTGGAATTTATGGAATGAGGAAGTATAAGTCAATGACCCTTGTAACAACAAAAGTACATTGAATTGGCCCCAAAAGCCCCACCCACAAGGTCACATTATCTATTCTTCCCTACTGTGATATATTCCAAATTTATTGGCTGAATCCAAGCACTCCCCCCTGGACTGGGTAGAAAGATAGCTTGGGCATCTGTACCAAAAAGAACTATAAAAGTGTGAATCCCTCCTTCCCAGAAATTTCACATGTATTGAAAGGAGTTCATAAGGTCCTTTGTCTTACTTGGGGAAAGAGAGACATAGGTCCTATGGGTCTTACCCTGAATTATCTATCTCCTCAAAGTGACTGATGTCGGGGTCTAGAGGAGGGAGGAATCATCAGGTGTGGAGACAGAGAGAAGAGAAAGAGAAAGAATGTATTTCAAAACCAGTAAGCAAGGTGCCTTTATTTTTAGCAATGAGATGCCAGCTAGGGGCTCAAACAATCTTCTAATGTTTTTAGTACATTCAATGCCCTATATTGGGTAATAATATCATCATGCTATTTAAACCTTGGGAATCCCTTGGCTCAGCAGTCACAGCCAGGTTGCCAGCTGTGGATCGCAAGGTCTATACCTTTGGCTCCCTCAGATTTGAAACACACAATAGAAATTGTTTTATAAGGAGTACAACCTAATAAGGGGCATCTACCTCCCCATTATTAAACTAATACCTCTTTTATACTTGTCTAATTTTAACACAAGGGTTAAAGGAGATTTCCAAGGTGGTGGGTGGACAACAAGAATTCACCTAGAATTCTTTTTTATTTTTTTTTTAAGATTTTACTTATTTATTTGACAAAGAGAGATCACAAGTAGACAGGGAGGCAGGCACAGAGAGAGAGGGGGAAGCAGGCTCCCTGCTGAGTAGAGAGCCTCATTCAGGGCTCAATCCCAAGACTATGAGATCATGACCTGAGCCGAAAGCAGAGGCTTTAACCCACTGAACCACCCAGGTGCCCAAGAATTCACCTAGAATTCTTAAAGTCAGTTTTTCATACTACAGTGGGTCACCTTTGTCATCATTATAAACCCAGTCCAAGGCACTCAATGCCTCATCTAGGGTGTCCCACAGGAGTCTATTTGGAAATTTCCTTGAGAAAACCAAAGGCTCCTTCCAGTGAGCAGAACCCACTGTAAAAACTTTGACCTTTAACCATCACTTCCAAGTGGTCAGGCTGCAGGAGAGGCTGAGCTGGGAGATGGCCCACTGTTCACTGTTACGTCACAGGAAGGAGAACTTCATCTCCTAATCCCCCAAGAGAGCTATCTGAGGTTCTAACAATTTAGCTAGTTTCTAATCATAGCATTAGTGCATTTTCTTCATTTCAAGCTCACTGTAGGTACACATCTCTATGACTATTGTCTGAAAGAGGGTGGAAATTTCTGCCCACTTAGTTGAATCTTTGTACTGGTGATTATATTAGGGAGAACTTGGGATGGACTACCGGGGTAAACTTCTTCCTGCTCAAATCAGGCACTGTTGGTCAGCCTTTTGTGAATCTGTTTCCCTGGAGTTGACTTTTAATTGCTTGCCCAATCCCTCCTTATTAAATGACAATAAAGTGTTAATTAACAGATAGTTAACCGACAATAAAATATTCCCCTACTAGCCAAATGAGCAGGTCAACATGTTTACTTGATTAAGATCCTGGAGGTCTGGCTAATATCGAGCTAAGGGGTTGCCTTTTGCCTCTAGCAGAATACTAGCATTAAGATAGCTAAGCTCCTTGAGAAATGTCACTCTGCCTGTCTTAAGTACTTGTCAATGGGTTGTAAGTTATTAGGAATATTTTTTCTATATTTCTTTTGCCTTTGTTCTTCATATCAAATGGATAAATGATCCTAAGTAGTCACGGCATTCTTGTGACTACTTAAAACATCCAACTCATTCCGACTTCCTGTTTTTGTTTTTGTTTTGCTGTTGTTGTTTGGCTGTAAATTCTTTACATTTCTCATGGAATCAACCAACCACTTCTCCTGGTTTAGATATTAGGTTTGGCAATACTTTATTTTCTCAATGTTCTGATTCCAAGTCAATACCTCCAAAGAAAGTCACCACGGAGCAAGCAGGGTAGTCAACAAATGCTCTGAAAGACCCATGGTCACTCCAGCTTGAGCCTCTTCTATTTCTGGATTACTTTAATTTTATGCATGACCATTAAAACTTAAAGTTAGTTCATTCATTCTCAAGCTCAGTGCTGAAATGCTAGGCAGTGGATTATCATTATGAAAGGAATTATTTTTTTAATCATAAAATTAAGTATCTTATGGTATTGGGGATGTTTCACATCACTTTCAAAATACATGCTGGTTTAGGATTTTTTTTTTAATATTTATTTATTTATTTATTTGAGAGAGAGAGCACACAAACAGGGAGAGCAGCAGGCAGAGGGAGAGGGAGAAGCAGGCTCCCCATGTAGCAGGGAGCCTGATGTAGGGCCTCCACCATTTGGGAAAAAGAAAAAACTTCTATCAGAACTTAGGACTAGCCTGTGACAAAGATCAAGATAAAGACTTGAATTACTTAGATGTCAGTCTTTCAACTGAAGAAGAGTGATTCTCTATCTTTTATGAAGTGTTATAAAATAATGCTTTAGTGGAAACAAATGTTTTAGGCAACTCAGAGTCTTCCTTTGGCCCCGAGTTCTGTTCTATGTGGCAGGATAAGGGTTTGTTAGGCCAAACTCCCCAAGAGCACCTATTGATTTTAGTGAGACTGCTGAGTCGCTGACAAGTCATAGCATTGACATTTTGATCTCATGCTCTATTAAAAAAAAAAAACTTTATACTCTAAAATGATATTTCTTATTATAAAGTCTCTCCCCTGAGTTCCGGTGTGCCCACAGAGTGTGGAGTAAAAAGGGGCCAGGAGAGGTGCTTTTGCTATGCAAGGAAATAACTGAACAAGGATCCTCTGTGACCTGGAGGTGAACTGCATTCTTCCACTGGCTGTAAAGTATGTTATGTGAAAAATCCAGGACAAGCGCAATAATAGACCTAGACCTCCCTTTTCTTTAGGAGGTTTATAGTAAATCTTTGCCTTGGCTGTGAAAAGCTCTCAAAGAGCCAAAGACAAATTGGTTCTAGTTTATAAAACTAAGGGTCAAAAGGGTTTCAGATATACATGCACATCCAAGTGAATAGGTTACGAATTACCCAACAGAACAACTTACATTAAGTCAGACTCTGCCAGTCTCTGATAAATTCTTCTCAACAGCCACTTACCATCACATACATTGATCTACATGTGAGTCTTCATTCTGATGTGAGAAACACTTGAGATAAAGTAAGAGAAAATAAAATTCATGAACGAAATAGAGGAAAACAGTGACCAAAGCATTTTTATTCATTGTTCAAATAAACATTTACAAAAAGAGGATGTTGGACATATTTAGCAACACAAATAGAAATAAGGCTATAATGTCTATAATATAATTATGACTGAACAGCAAAAATTAGATGTAAACTGAATAAATATAAGGTATGAAGTGATCAGTACAATAGGAGATAAGTAAAGTGGAAACAAGTGCCAAGAAAAAGAATAGCTTCTGGTTGGGCAGAAATGAAAGCTTCCCGGTAGTGATTGTATTTGACTTGAGCTGTAGAGTCTGAGTAGGATATGTGTAATTAGAGAGGGTAGAAAAGCATAAAAAACAGCAAAAAGGAAACCAGCCATGTGAGATGCTCACTGAGAATGGCAAATTGGGTCATCTGGAGTTCCATATAAAGAGGACCTGAAGGACTTAGGTTGGCAATGTATGTGGGATCCATATTCTGAATAGCTTTGAGTGAGAGCTTAAGGACCTTTGATTTTATTCTGTGGACAATGGGGAGGTATTCAAGATAACTGTAACCAAGGGAGAGACATTACCTGAGCTATATTTTACTCCTAATCTTGTCCTTGAGAATATGATAAAGATGGAAGTTTTTGTGAGGATAGTTTTAGAATAGTTTAAGCCTATGTGACTTAGAGAATATGGTACCATAAGTAGAAATAAAGTGCATGGGAGGAGAAACTAACTTTGAAGAAAGCACTATTTATATGTAAATATTTAATTTGAAGGGTAAGCTGTCCCAGTGGAATGATCTAGCAGGTAATTGCAAATGCAGGAACACAGATCAGGAAAGAGAGCAAGACTGTAATTATAAATACTGAGGAATTTATTATCGCTATTAACTGAACCCTTATGATTAATGAAATGCAGATTAAGGAGAATGCAGAAGAAGCAAATTGAGAAAAATCTATATTCTGGAGAACAGGAGAAAAGGGTGGTAGATATGAAGACAGAACAAGTGATCTGTGTGATAGAAACAGAATCATGAAATCAGAGCATTGCTGAATAAAAGTAGGACAAGTTATCAAAATACAGAGTATGGATAGCAATGTCACCTGCCTCAGGCAGGTTAAGACTAAGGCAAAAATTGCCATTGCATGCAGGGAATTAATCACTGGTGATCTTGAAGATCATAGCTGAAAATATTGGTGAGGATAAAAATTAGATTTCAAAAATATGGTTGTAGAAATATAGGAAAAAATTCTTTTTTTAAAGATTTTATTTATTTATTTGACAGAGAGAGAGAGATCACAAGTAGGCAGAGAGGCAGGCAGAGAGAGAGGGGGAAGCAGGTTCCCTGCTGAGCAGAGAGCCTGATGTGGGGCTCGATCCCAGGACCCTGAGATCATGACCTGAGTGGAAGGCAGAGGCTTTAATGCACTGAGCCACCCAGGTGCCCCAGGAAAAAATTCTTTAAGACATGAATGAGGTTAGGTTAAATTTCTTAGCTAGTTTAAAAATTGATAACTTAAACTTCATCACAATTAAAAATATTTGCTCTTCAAAAAGTCACTATTACAAGAATAAAGACAAGACACAGACTGGTAGAAAATATTTATAAATCTTATATCTAATAAAAAAACCTTGTATCTAAAGTATTTAAAGAATTTCCCAAACTCAACAACAAGAAAGCAGACACTCAATTGAAAAAAAATGCAAAAAAACATTGAGCTGTGTCTTTATTAAAGAAGATATACACATGGGAAATAAGCAATGAATATGCTTGGTATCATCAATCACTAACATATTAAAGCCACAACGAAATACTGACACTTAATAGAATAACAATCCGGCTATGCCAAATGTCTGAATATACCACATGTTGAAAGACATGAAGGGGCTTGAACTCTTACACACTTTTGGTGGGAATATAAAATGATGCAATCAGTTTAAACAACAGTTTGAAAATTCCTTAAAAGTTAAACACTGACCTATCATGTGATCAGATCATTCCATTCATAGGTCTTTACTCAAGAGAAATGAATTTATACGTGCTTTCAAAAACTTGTACATGAAGGGTGCCTGGTTGGCACAGTCAGTGAAGCATCTAAATCTTGACTTCAGGCCATGATCTCCAGGTCACAATTTCAGGGTCATGGGACTGAGCCCCCTGCTCTCCCCTGCTCCTCGACATTGGGCTCTGTGCTCAGTGCATAGTCAACTTGAAATTCTCTCTCCCTCTCCTTCTGCCCCTCCCACTCATGCTCTCTGTCTGTCTCATAAATAAATAAATACAATATTTTTAAAAAAATCTTGTACATGAATATTCATAGTACTTTTTGTGTAATGCCCGAAACGTGCACACAGCCCAAATGTCCATCAATGTATGAATGAATAAACAAATTGCGTTCTATGCATACAGTGGAACACTGCACAGAAATACAAGGAATGAACAATTGATACATGCTGCAACTTAGATGAATCTCATAATAAGTATACTTGAATAAAAGAAGGAAGAAAAAAAGAGTATATTCTGTATCATTTCATTTCATTTAGTAAAATGTCAGAAAATGCAAACTAATCCAAGATAGCAGAAAGAAGATCAGTGGTAGCCTGGGGATGAAGGTACGAATAGGGTGAAGTAGAGAGGAGTAGGAAGGGAGAACTACAGACACTTGTGAAGAGATTTTGGGAGATAATGAATATGATTATTACCTTGATTCTTGATAGATACAGATGCCAAAACATAACAAATTATACTGTTTAAATATGTTCAGCTTATTGTATCAGTTATACCTCACTAAAGCTTATAAATATATAGGCAAAGAGAAGAAGTTGAAAAAGACCTTTTAAAGGTCAAAAGGACACAGTTCAAGGGCTTACCTATGAATAGTGGAAGGGATGCCTCCACCTACACTGTCTATAATACAGATGAAAGGATGTACTACTAGAAAACAGTTTACTAACATCATCTAGGGGAAGTGCTTTTATATGAATGAATTGGGAATGGACGGAGCAAATTTTGTTCAAGTGTAAACCATAATTTACACACTCAAGAATGTTATAATATATAAAAATTCAGTCAAAAATAGATTACAGCTTTATTAGTTATCCAACTCTATATTGCTGTTCAGTTAATTAACTTTATTCTTACAATTGATTATAATTTAAAAGATTTTGCACATATATTCCAACAGGGGGTGCTATAATCAGGCTGCTTCATTATGTTGTAGGTTGAAGAGGACTGACTCCAGATAATACGTGTTGTCTTCTCTAAGCCAAGCCAAGAGGAGTACTAATCAGGGATCATAAAAGGGGCAAGAGAAAAACCTGAGGAAGGGTTTCCGATTTCCTGAACCTCTTTCTATTTTCATATTCTTTTATATTCCTTGAAAGTTGACTTACTCTGGTGAAAATGGATGGATGGTGAGAAAAGTATATAAAAGAGATTATTGAGTTGACTAAGTAAAGGTCAACTTTTATTTGATAAAGAAAAACCTAAGTTATATTTTGTGAATGCTATGATGTTAGTCAGCAAATATTTATTGAGAATTGACTAAGTGTTCTAACATGTACTAAGAATAATGATCACACCTACTCAAATAGGAATGTTGTGAGGATTAAATCAGTAAATATGTGTAAAACATATAGAATCATGTCTGGTATATAATAAGGATGCTGTAAATAGTAGCTTATAGGATTCTGTAATTTGGTCAAAAAATAAGACACCACAGTACATACAAAAAGAATGTTTTGCTTGCAATGTAAAGGAATGTGTGTGTGTGCACGTGTGTGTGTGCACACATGTGTGCATTAGATAATGATAGTTATACAGATTTAAGGCCGGAGAGATTTATGTTGGTAGGAAGATGTTTACAAAGAAAGGGCTAATTTATTTATTTATTTTTAAAGGTTTTATTTACTTATTTGTTAGAGAGAAAGAGAACACAAGCAGAGGGAGCAGCAGGAAGGGGAGAAGCAAGCTTCCCACTGAGCAAGGAGCCCAATGCAGAACTTGATCCCAGGACCCTGGGATCATGAGCTGAACCCAAGGCAGATGCTTAGCTAACTGAGCTACCCAGGGGTCCCAAGAAGGGTCTAATTTAACTGAGGTCTGGATAATGGATAAAATCAAAGAATTATTGCAAAAAAGAGGAAGAGTAGGATGGGTGAAGAGGTGATGTGAAATGAGGAGGGATGTGGAGTTACAGAAAACCCCCAAATACAAAAGAGAATCCTTACTGGGAAGCAGAGGAAGGCTGATCAAGTGTTTGGACAATTCTCTGTTGACAAAAATAAGTCATTGATGTTCTTGACAAAGAGAGTCATATGATGAAATTGATTTGAGGAGTATTAATCTGAATACAGTATTCAAGCTAAAGAGAAGACAATAGCAATTATGAGTCAAGATGGCATTAAGAAATGTATGTATTCACCAAAGGGGAACAAAACCCAGCTTGAGTGATGGCGGTGATAACAGGAAGGGAAATGGATGAAAGGACATAATTTTAGTGGAACAAGGAAGAAAAGCATTACAATAGATCTTCCCTCTTCCCAATGTAGTCTACAGTTTAATCATAGCACTCTCTTCTCTAAATCAGTTACTAGAGCACCATGCCTGTAGAACAAAATCTTAACTGCTTCTTTGATGATTAAATTAGATTCAGCATGTGAATCTATGTTTAGTTGCTACAATTTGCCTCTAAGAATTCTCCACTGAAAGCACTGTGTGGTTATTTTTTGCTGCTTTTATACCATTTGCCACCATGAAACCTGAAATGTCTCCCCTTCCCAAGCCCCCTGACATTCCCCCCATGCTCTGAAATTAATATCAAATGCAAACTCTAGGCAAAGCCAATGAGCAGTGTTTGTCCTTCTCTGGATACCATTATAGAACCTAGTGAACACCGACATGGCATGGGTGCCTATCTTATCACAGCTACAAGACTGGATGTGTTTGGGAACAAAAATCAGTAGTATGTTGGTATTATGTTTAGCACATAAAAATTCTCAATAAATATTTGTTGACTAAATGCAGAATAGTCATTTACTGGCTTAAATACATTGTTGCAATGCCCTGAGGATTCTTCGTGTCTGAGAGAGAGAGAGAGAGAGAGAGAGATTCAGGATTGTTCCCATTGAGTAAGAAAGGTAAGGACCCCTGGTTCGTTGAAAAAAAAAGCAAGGAAGTGGGTAAATCTGAGGAAGCACACAGGATGCCTAGTTCCTCAATCTATCCCTGAACTTTTGCTTTAGAAGAAGAGTGCGAAACCTGTTTATAGTTTATAGGAGCCTGCTAATGAGATACCTGCTGTTATGCCCACATGAATTCTATGGTCACTACCAAATAACGTCAGTTGGACATTTGCCATACTAAGGTACAATTTACATTCAGGGCATCCTATTTTCTAAGGTGTCATGAATACTTTTGCATGTGTTACCTACCCATAACAGAAAAAAAAAAATGATCTGAGGTAGTGCTCTAAACTAATGAGACCCAAGGTGGTAATTTTTGGAATGGGTTAAAAATGCCAAAGCAAGAAAATAAATTATTCTAGTATAATGTCTTGCAATTTACCATTTAAGTTTTTCTTTTTTCTTTTTTAAAGATTTTATTTATTCATTTGAGAGAAAGAGAGAGAGAGCATGAGAGGGGAGAAGGTCAGAGGGAGAAGCAGACTCCCGGTGGAGCCGGGAGCCCGATGTGGGACTCGATCCCAGAACTCTGGGATCATGACCTGAGCTAAAAGCAGTTGCCCAACCAACTGAGCCACACAGGCGCCCACCATTTAAGTTTTTCTTACATCTCAATGCATCCTAAAAACGAGATTGAAAAATAGATTACTATTAATATTTCCAATAATGTCATGAAATGATACCGATAGAGACTGGGAATCAGAGCAATTATGCTCATTGAAGATAATTAATAAATTATGCTATTAATATATTTCTAAATAATGCTATATTGGAATGAGAGAAAAAACATTTTGGGGGTTGTGGACTCCCAAACAAATGTTCAAATGTTTGAACCTTCTTTGTTCAAATGTTTTTCATATCAGTTACTATAACTTTCTATATTTCAAGTTTTCTTGTATGAATACTTGATACAGTAAAATGGACTGTAAGGCACTGTGATGATAAAGTGATGTGACACATGTGGGTATCCATACTATAAGGCTTGCCCAGTGGAGACACTACATGAATACCAGTTTCCTCTTATTCCACACCCTTGCTCTTCATGGAAAAGCGTTCATATATACATACAACATAAACAATACATGTACATGTATAAACACAAGTATACTGATGTACTAATGATACAGGTGTTGGGCTTATGCTTACTTTAGAGAAGAACAGGTGTAAAGAACATCAACATATAAATGTGATAAGCATTCAATTAAATATGGTGGCTACACTTATTACTAACGCCATTCAGCTGATGCATCCAGGATTTCACAAGAAAACTCTAGCAATGTGTGTACAGAGAGTATCAGGTGACGAAAGCTGGAGGGGTAGAGATTGGGTTTGGAGGAACTCTTTAAACTCCTCGGGTACAAATCATCAAAGGGTAATGTTCTCTGACCTAAAATACTAAGATAAGTTCAACATGTTAGTACAGGGTCTCTGAGACTATGTCATTTTCTTTTCATATTTCTATCCCTGGTGGTAAAATAGTCCTATATTGGCTCATAGAGAAACCAATTTTCTGTTATAGAGATTTGACTCCCCCTGCACAGAGGGAGACTTATTAAGTGTGGGTGTATCCATTGAACATTAAAATGGAAGAAACTGTTGTGATTTACATAGAATTTTTAGCTAAAGGGAATTGGAAAGTAGATCCAACAAGGTAATTAAAATTCCCATTGAAGTAGCCACTGGAGCCACTAGATATGCTGGAACATAAAAATACGGTAGAATGGATGAGGCTAAACACAATGAAACATTTTTAAACTGATTCTTACCGGAAAATATATCCCCAAGTAACCTTCGAAGTACTAATGCTTAGAAAAACTGTACGTATATTCTAATGCTATTTCCCATGTAAAGTGGTTTAAAAGCTATTTTTGGAAATTGACATCAGAACCAAATTAAGAAGTAAAACCAAACCCATTTCCAGATTTTAATCATTATTTCTATTTTTTTTTTTACCAAGAACATTAGTTTTTGGTTGGAACACAAGGAAGCATGAAATATATAAACCTATACTAACTATTTAAAAAAATGTCATGCTGTTCAACTTTCTTTGAGGGGTTTTGTTTATTTGCTTTTTCACAGTAGTATACATATTTTTACCTGAGCCCATCTTATTGATCTATATTAAGAATATTTTAAACATAAACCAAGTTTTCATCATGACTCTGTTTATTGAAATGAATAAAATGAGTATGGCTGTTTAAAATAAAAATATTGTGGTTGGAAGTCATTTTCTACCAAGAGTCTAAAATAAAGCAATGTGCAAATTTGGGCACATTGAAATTTTTCATGTTATACCCCTTTTAAACTTTTTCTGTCGTGAATCATATAGGTTATAGAATTTTTCACATTCTTTTACAACATACTTGTTTTCAAGTTTCTTACTATTGACAATTTCAAAAAAGAATAGAATTTCCTCTCAAAGAAAGAAGTTTGTCACCGTTTCAAGTTTTTGTCATTGTAGCAAAAGAATTTTGCTACAACTTTTTTATTCTCCTCCAAAGGATTTTGGAGGCAATTCCAAGAGAGGAATTCTAAGAATTTTTATGTAGTGGTGGTTATATTTGGATTATGTGAATGAAACTTCAAACATGTCTGTTTTCATTGGATAATTTAAGAAGGAGAGATACTATTAAAATTCAGTCACACTTCCTTATAGATATACTCAATCAATGGAAGGAACACCCAGGTTTATGGGACATGGAAGCACCACTTCCGGGGCTATAATGGAGAGTTCTGATGCAGCTTCCTACAAGGAGGAAGAGTCTGTATACACAATCACCACCTTCTAGGGTATATAAGGGATCAAACCAAATGAGGGGAGACACTCGCTTCTTCTCATTCAACTGCAACCTGCTTTTGAAACCTCACTATGTCTTGCCACAACTGCCCTGCGAACTACAGCTTGGGATCCCTCAGAAATCCCTGCCATCTTCCTCTCACCTCCTCCGTTGCCCTCTGCTCTACAGGTGTGAGTTGTGGTGATGTCCTCTGCTTGCCTAGCAACTGTCAAGACCATCTCCGGACTCTGGACAACTGCCAAGAGAGCTGCAGCGAACCAACTAACTGCCAGCCAGCCCACTGGGAGCCCAGCAACTATGAAACGTCTTGCTGCCCTTCTACTACATGCTACGTGTCCAGACCCTGCCAAGGAACCACTTTTCTTCCTGCTGCTTCTTACATCTCTGGTTCCTGCCTCCCTCCCGTATCCTATAGACCTCTGAGCTATGTGTCCAGCAGCAGCCGACCCCTGAGTCTCGTCACTTATGGATGCCGCCCCTTGGGTTGTTTGCCCTGTGGTCCTCAACCACTGAGTATTGTGCCCAGCAGCCTCAGACCTCTGCAGCCTGTCTTCACTGGATGCCAGCCTCTGAATCCTGTGTTCGGTACTTGCCGTCCATCTTGCTCCATGCTGGGAGGCCAGTAGCCTCCTTGTTCCAATCAATAATCACGCCAAGGGTCAAGGACAAAAATTCAAATTCTATGGACTTGTGCTTCTTTACTAGTAGTACCTTTTAGTGCTCTTACTCTGCCTGACGTAATTCAAGCTGCTCGTTTCCTATTTTTATCTCCTTTTCATCTCATCCTTGGCATAAAACTATTTGATTCTCAATGCTGTTCATTGTCACTCAGGTGTGGGAAGAACTGATTTGGTTCATGTTGCAATAAATGAGATGAAGTCAAAATTAAGAATCTGGTTCTTCAGTTTGTCTTTCATTATTTCATTTGAACACAGGTATGACCAACCTCAACTGCTTGCAAGATAAGTGAATAGGACATGGGATATGCAGCCATATGTCCTTATCTCACAGTAGAAGAATAGCTTGATGGTTTGTTTCTCAAACTTTTTCCTAGATCTCTGATCCTAGGTATTTAAGAGACCCAAAAAACTCTTGGTGGAAGTGACTTTGGGAAGGCAAGATAAGGAACATTTTCCTTCTCTCTCTCATCCAGTGAACATACTTCCACCAAAATCTCCTTTCTAATTGCAAACTGAGCCATGTTTTCCTCTTGTGTAAGCCTTTGATGGCTTCCCATGCTCTATTCCCATATAATAAAAATGCAAGCCCCTGACCGTGACATCTGTTTTCCATCATTGTCTTCCTCTGTCCCACCTCTCCAGCTTCACCCCCTTCACAATGTTGCCAACGCTATGCTCCCACAATTCTGACTTACATGTATGTAGGTCCTTGAACATGCAGCATTTTATCATCATCTACCCTTTCGCATATGTCATCATCAAGGCTGGCATACAACTTCTGATCAACCTACCTTGAAAACTTGTCCTTGGTTTTAAAAACGAAGTCCAACTTCATTTAGTAATTGCTGATTTATTCAGCAACTGTTTTATTCCCTATGTCTTAGACCATCTTGCACCAGATACAGAGATACAGAGCTGGACAAGATCAATCTAACTATTTCAGTACTTACCAGCAGCCACATACTCCGGGACATAACTCTATTAAAGATACAATTTTCCCTCACTCAATGTGAAATGGGTAGGGGTATATATTTTCCAAATTAAAATGAAACTAAACTGTAAAGGCATGATGTTAACATTTCTGAAGAATTGAAATATCTAGAAACTGTGTCGGCATGCAAGAAAGACAATGATCTCCAGGAGCCGACTGGTAGTTATTTCCTTTAAAGAAGACGTATGCCTTTGGTTCTCAGAATCCACCTTTCCTTATAGACTTTTTGACACTGAAGCAGAATGCCGGTTCCTCCTATATTCATGTTCATGCTGCTGTTGTGAAATCCATTCGAGTTCATTCTTTTGTCTTACCTGCTTGTCTTTCCTAGATGTTATGAATTTGTGACATGCACCATTTATCTACATATTTAAAGATTTTACTTATTTGTCGGAGAGAGCTAGAGAGAGAGAGAGCACAGTCAGGGGGAGTGGCAGGCAGGGGGATAGAGAAGCAAGCTCCCTGCTGAGCAAGGAGCCTAATGCGAGACTCCATCCCAGGACCCTGGGATCCTGACCTGAGCTGAAGGCAGGTGCTAAACTGACTGAGCGACCCAGGTGTCTGTCTGCACTCTTTATATTCTATGGCCTTTCACAACCCTTTCCTCACCACTTATCCTGAGGAGTAAATCACACTGTGACTTAGCTTACTTTTATCTCAGACATATTTTTAATTCTATTGTTGGTGTTGTTGGGCTGTTTATTTTAAAAATAATTTTAAGTGGAATTGTAGTTGAAATGTAACATACTATATCAATATATCAATCTTTTATTTATAGTTCATACTTTTTAGTTTCCTTTTTAGGAAATCTCTGTTTACCTCAAATTAATGAAGATGCTACATGGTAATTTTATTTTTTTAAATTTTTTTAAAGATTTTATTTATTTATTTGAGAGAGAGACAGTGAGAGAGAGCATGAGAGGGGAGAAAGTCAGAGGGAGAAGCAGACTCCCATGGAGCTGGGAGCCCGATGCGGGACTTGATCCTAGGACTCTGGGATCATGACCTGGGCCAAAGGCAGTTGCCTAACCAACTGAGAGTACTGATGAGAACTTGCACACATTGGGTTTTTTCCTTTGGCATTTTATTCTGTGCTATCTTTCTTAAGGTTGGCTGAAAACAGGTATTCATTTCTCATATCCCCATAGTTCAGAATTCAAACAGCAGGAATTTAAGGGAAATTCTGTATTCAGTATCTCATGACAACCTAGTACCTGCTAATATTTGTACATTAGCTCACATGTGATAATTTTGTATTGCTAACCCAGGATCATGTTTCTTACTTAGTTAATTTAATTATTTTACTATGCAGCAAGGTAGTTTTAATTGTTCTTAATTTAGCCAAAATCATATAGATTGTAAATTATTGATCTGGGATTTATTTCCAAATTTTCTCCAAAACTCATGTTTCTCTAGTAAACTACATTATGATTACAATATAAAAATTTGTTTGTTTGACCCAGTTAATTTCAAGTCAGTACCTACGTTGATATTTATTGCTTTCTAGCTTCATTGGTATATTTCCTATGACTAGTGTAAGGGAAGAATAGGTGCTTAAGCTTTTTTTTTTTTCACAAAAAAAAAATATGTTCTTTATTAACAGCCAAGCACCAATGTGTTGGTTGCAATTAACCCTCTGGATATAGTCATCTTCAAACTGGCTGTCATAAGAACTGACTTTCTTTTGTTAAACCATGAGCTCAAATACTACGTTCCCCTTTCACTACGAACTCTAATCAAGAACACATGTTAGGTCTCCATCATAATAATTATGAAGCATTGTCCCTGAAGTTCAAAATCAGAATCATCTTGTTCCTTATCTTGTCTGAAATAGATTAAAAAAAATATCTAAACTTGAATAATGATTAGCTAAGTCTTTAAAATAAGCATAAATAAGGGGAAAAAAAGGCAGTGCTAGTCTAACAAACTGTTCAGATATTTTGAGGGTAGAATTCAGAATCTGAGTTTTTTTTTTTCTCAAAGCTTAATTTTGTTTAATCAATATAATTTCTCAATGTAAATAGTTTCTTCCTTCTCCACTGAGACACAATTTCTCAAAGGGGATTTTTTTTTTTTCTAGAAATTAGAGAAGGTGAAGGCACTGGGGTAACTCGTAAGGATTGTTTGGACTTCTAGTTTCAGCTCCAACATGTAAAAAGTGTAAAAATCATCACTTCTGTCTTACAATAGGAAAAGTTTGGACAACTTGAAAACCAATGACTTCTTTTGGACCCATCAGAAAGATGAATTTGCATGGCAAACTTCTGTCTCAAAATTTGGAGAAACAAATGAATCCAGAGAATCACAGATTGAAGCCTGCTTACCTGGAATAGGAAGATATGCTGAAACCATAACCCGGCAGGAACGCTTAGTAACTTTGAGGAATTTCTGGGGGCTGAGTGTGAACCAGCATGAAAATAAGTACCTCTTGGGAGCCACAGTCTTGGGGATGCCCCTCAATTCATGCATTTTACCTCCAGGAACCCCACCAGTTTCCCATAATGAAGACTCGAGAAAGATGCTCCCATGGCCATATGAGAGGAAAAGGAAGAGTAATCCTAGTGAAGCATACCCAGAGCCACTTCCTCCATAACAAATCTCCACTCTTCAGGAAGAAAGACTTTACCAGAGCTTTTCCCAACCTGAGGAAAGGACACTTGTCTCATTTCCGTCCCCACCAGCTTTCCTACCTGTGGCAGGGAGGAGGTGTAGAAACTAAGAAACATGTTTGAAGGTCAAGCTCAGGGACACAGGTTCACTACAAGTTCAAGTTTTAATTATAATAGAAGGCCTCCCCTCTCCCCTACCTTATCACTATACCAACAGCCCTGTAGCATAATAATAGTGGATTGCAATTGAAAGAGCGACATGATGCAGCTTCTCTCTGAGGAGGAGTACATAGGAAAACCCAAAGCCAACAGGAGAGATAAAAAAAAAAAAAATCAACAAAACCACTAGAGAAATCTGAAGCCTCTGGCATTTACAGCAAATACCTATCTAATCTTAGGCAGATTAACTGCAAACCTCACACTAAAGGCCTATTTACCCCAGTTTCTAACATCCTATGCAACTTGTCTGATTTTCAACAAAGTTTTAAGGCACATCAAAAGACAATAACATCCACAGTCCGCAGAGAAAAAATATGCATCAAACTCAGATTCAGATAAATGTAGATGTTGGAATTATCAGACAAGGAATTAAAGTAACTCTCATTAATACATTTAGAACTCCAGTGAAAAAAGTAGACAATATACAAGAACATATGGCTATGTGAGTAGAGATAAAATATGAAGAAAGAATAAAAAAAGCTAGAAACCAAAAACACTGTACAAAAATGAAAATTATCTTTGACCATCTTATTAGTAGACTGGACATGGCCAAAGAAAGAATCAGTGAGCTTGTAGATAGGTCAGTAGAAACTCTCCAAACTGAAATACACAGAGAAAAGAGAATTGGAAAAACATAACAGAGTTCCTAAGAACTGTGGGACAATTTCAAAATACATGGCATACTTATGGCGTAATTGGATCAATGGGATGCCAAAACAATGAGAAAGAAGGAACAGAAAATATTAATTGAAGTAATAATGGCTGAGAACTTTCAGAAATTTAATGACAACCCTAAACCACTGATCTAGGAAACTTGAAGAACACTGAACGGCATTAAAACCCAAACCAAAGCCAAAACAAACAAACACACATTATACCTTCTTATGCTATATTCAACCTACAGAAAAGCAGAGACAAAGTAAAATCTTGAAAAAAAGAAAAGCCGTAGAAAAAATAACTTATTGAGAGGAAATAAGAACTATAGTGGACTTCTCATCAGAAAGCATGTAGGCAAGTGGGAGGTGAAATATTTAAAATGTTGAAAGAAAAGAAAAAAAACCCACTAACCTAAGAATCCAAAAGTTCAGTAAACTTATCCTGTATTTTTTTTTAAGATTTTATTTATTTATTTGACAGAGAGGAGTGAGATCACAAGTAAGCAGAGAGGCAGGGGGAAGCAAGCTCCCTGCTGAGCAGAGAGCCCCATGCAGAGCTCAATCCCAGGACCCTGAGATCAAGACCTGAGCTGAAGGCAGAGGTTTTAACCCCTCGAGTCACGCAGGTGCCCCTAAAATTACCCTTTAAAAATGAGGAAGTATAAAGATTTTTCTCAGACAAACATAACCTGGGGGGAATTCATTGCCAGCAGAACTCCCCTGCAAAAAATGTTAAAAGAAGTTCTTCTGGGAGAAGGAAATTATGTATGTCAGAAACTCTGTTCCACACAAAGAAGAGTGGAGAAGAAATAAACGTACAAAATAAACTTTTTCATTTTTCCCATTCTTAACTGATCTAAAAAGAACGTATGCAGTGACATGGCTGTTATTTAATTCCTTTCATTGTTTAGATCAAACCAATCTTTGGCTTGTGTGTGTGTGTGTGTGTGTGTGTGTGTGTGTGTGTGTGTGTGTATGGTGGGGTATTTTCCTTGAAATGGTTGAGAAAATCTACTGAAGTTTAAGAATTGTTTCCAACTTACAACTCAGTCAATATTTCATTTTGGCAGCTGATTAATTCATTTGCAGCATTTAATGTGTATGGTTGTTCAGTACATAATAAAGAATTCCTGTTATGTGCCAAGTTCTCTTCTGGGCACTGGGGTGACAGTGGTAAACAAGACAGATGCTCTCCCTTCCCTTCTGGAGCTTACACTCAGTCTGGGGGAGGAAATAGTAAACAGTAATCAAGAATATGATAATTTTAGAGTGGATAAAGTAGTATAAAGGGAATGAAAATGGTATTATAAGCAAGGGGAGATAGCTACTTTCAACAAGGTGAGAGGCATTTTGTCTTTTAGAAGGTGACATTATGTGTTGTAACTAGTACGATTAGGAGAGCACCTTGTGATAAACTGAGGGAGGTGTGTCTAGGGTATGGAGAACACGATCAAAGGCACACAGCTGGGGAGGATGCAGAACAGAAGGAAATGAGTGTGGCTGCTGGGCAGTGGGTGAATCAAAGGCTATACCAGAATTTGCCCAAAAATTCAATATATTAGACACTTTTGACAGCAACAGGGTCATCAACTCTATCATGTATACCTGAACTGTGTTTAACAAGCGTTGGTTGTTTTCCAAAAGTACAGTAAACGCAACTAGATGGGTGTCCAATTGGAGAGACATTTCACCTATAGTTACAATGAACCCTAGCATCCTACTGGGATAGTGAAACTCAGAGTGGTTCATATTACATAAAAATGACTGATTCTCTTACAAGACGATCTTTAAAAAGAACGTTCAGCTAAGGGGCACCTGGGTGGCTCAGTGGGTTAAAGTCTCTGCCTTCAGCTCAAGTCATGTTCTCAGGGTCCTGGGATCAAGCCCTGCATCTGGCTCTCTGCTCAGCGGGGAGCCTGCTTCCCTCTCTCT
>CM052799.1:183797080-183838180 GCA_028533885.1 Nasua narica | reverse complement strand
CCCCGAAATGCCACCTGGCCTAATGCTCTTTAGGAACCACGCAAAGCCCGCTATAGCAAAGAAGAGGAGTGCTTGGCTGCATGGTGGCTAGCCTCTACTGTGGGCTGGACACTGATGCCTGACCAAAGACCAAAACTTAAGTTCGAAAGTAGGAAGAGGTGAAACTAAAGAAGGGCATGTGAGTGTCTGCTACCCAGCTAGCTTCAGGGTTGGCAGATAAGGCTGGAGAATAAGATAATCAACTGGAGATCTTAGTGGGCCATTTTGCAAAGCTAGGAGGTCTGACAATTCTGAGACAAAGCCTGGTTGAGATGCTAAGAGGCAGAATCCCTGGGGAAATAATGAGAATGAAAAGCAGGATGGTGCTGAGATTGATGGGAAATAAGTGAAATGCCCCAGGCCATTGACACCTGACCCAAAGGAAAATTTTAAATATCATTTACACCAAAATGCCTAAGAGAAAATTTACATTCTTCCCCTATCCTTTGGAGTTGTAAATATTATCATGTCTTTGAAATGTAAACACCCTAGGTAACCATACATTGAACAAAGCAGCTCAAGAAAAAAGGCAGGGAATGAGGCTTTTTAAAGAGACTGTGGTAGAAGCTCCCTTGGCCAAAAATTCGAGTCCACAACTTCCATGAGACCACAAATATCAGTAAGTAGTTGTATTTACTGTGACTGAGCACCTGATTCAGGGCTGAAGTTTGGAATAAATGCTGTTTCTGCTTGTTTGTATGTTATGTGCATCTATGCATGCCTATTGTGTATAGGTGATGTTTTTCAGTCTCCCAAGTGTATTGGCAAAATTGCTTGGTTAAAGAGCTTGG
This sequence comes from Nasua narica, assembly GCA_028533885.1. Classification (NCBI taxonomy): domain Eukaryota; kingdom Metazoa; phylum Chordata; class Mammalia; order Carnivora; family Procyonidae; genus Nasua; species Nasua narica. The sequence goes on along the minus strand of CM052799.1, from coordinate 183,837,350 downwards.
GTTTTTACAGAACTACTACAAACAATAGGGTAAAAGAAAATAGCAGTATATGAAAAGTAAGGAAGGAAAATAGAAGGTGATTTTGAGTAAGGAAGAGGAAGGTCATAAGGATTTTTTGGTAAAGGAAAAAAGAAAGTAATTTTGTCCTAAAGTAAAAGTATTGTTCCGGGATGGATAAAGAAGATAGGGCAAAAACTGAATGGATATATAAAGTTGCAGAAGATTTATGGAAAAGGAATATTAAGAAAGGAATTTTATGTGTAGTCAGGCTAAGATTGGAACAGACTTACTTAAGTTAAAAAGAAAAAAAGTAGGGAGTTTAATATCAAAAGTATACTGGTGAAAAATGAGAATTTGGTTTCCTCTCTGATAAAAAGACAAAGTTTTCTAGATTACTGGTCTGCTTTTAACAGGAAATTGTAATCAAAAGTTTTTCTTTACCTTTAATGTAATCTGTCTGGAAAACAAAGATTCCATTTTGTCTTCATCTGGTCTTTCATTACTTAAGAAAATGGACTCTTCTCAAAACAGCTAAGGTTTTTACAACTATGTAATTTTTGTATACATTAAGTGGGAAACAAGAAGTGATGCTAAACTTCTTTTTAGCTAAAATTTGTAAATATCTGGTATGTCCTGGTATAATATTACCAATCATAATTTGAAAGTGCATGTCACAGAAATAACCAAATTCTCTTGTCAATTGCATTATAATGAACTCTCACCAGATCTTTAACCATGGTCATTTTAAAATTTTTTGTCCTTTGCAGATACTTACGGATTTACTCTGATGCTTTGGCAAAAGTGTTCTTGCCAAAGTGCTGAGTCTTCAAGGAGATTCATGGAATCGATTTCCCTTCATGTAGGAGGGACAATAATGAACTTCCAAGTGTTTTCCCAAAACTATCTGAACACTTTACCATATGTCAGGGGATGGTAACCTGAGACCTATCTCTGCTCCCCTTCCCTACAGGAGTAAAATGAGCCCAATGACATTGATGGTATAATGTTGCCATGTGAAGACTTGCTTTTGCTACAAGGCACGATGAAGGTTTTGCTAGAACACCTGCAAAAATATGGATGGGAGGTAAACCCACAGAAAATTCAAGGCCCAGGCATGACCATAAAGTTATGGGAGTCTTTTTGTCAGGGAAGATGCATGTTGTCCCAGATGCTGTATTTGATAAGATGCAAAACTATCCAACACTTAAGAATGTAAGGGAGATGCAAGATTTGTAAGGATCTGGAGCTTTTAAATAACTCTTATTCCTTCCCTGGTATGGTGTCTTTGTTCCTTATGCCTCTTGGTGAAGACAGGGACGTGTGCGACTGGGGATCACAGCAGCAGGCTGCCTTTGAGAAAGCAAAATTACTAATCAAACAGTTTGAAGCTCTGGGTGTCTCCCAAACAGGGACTTCCATTTAAATTAGATGTTTCTGTAACTCCTAAAGTTTATGGATCAGGCACTGTGGCAGAGAAAAAGAAGGGGACAGTGTCCCAAGGATTTTGGTTCCAGTTCTGGAAGGGACAAAACCCCCACGGGACCCCATAGAGCAAGAGACTCTCACAATGTACAGTGTTCCTCCAGGTGGAGCCTCTTAGAAAGGAACAACCACAGCAGCCAACAGGTTAAACTCAGAGTTGTTTACCTGGTGATCACTCTTGAGCCCCGGCCATTAACTCTTCCCATTGGCAGTTAGGCTATTTTAAAGATATTAACCCTATGTCTTGGATAATGAGGAGCCAAGGGGTGAATGATTCATGAATGAGCCCTCGTGGGATCCAGATTATGTGCATTTGCACTAAGCCTGAGACCATCTTCACTTTCCTCCCTGTCCCAGCTCTGAAGACATTGATACCCCCTTGCAATCAGGAAGCTGATCTCTCAGCTAGGGCATAAACCCTAACAACTGACTCTTTAGTAGATGTAGCATATTGGATGCTTAGAAAGAGTGGTTACTGCAATACCTGAGTGCGATGGCATATTGCCAAAGATGCTGGACAGCTCTGAAATACAATGAGTTGGTTAATGCAGCAACAGCATTTCATGTGTGTGTGTATGTGTTTGTGTGTTTTAAGATTTTATTTATTCATTTGAGACAGAGATACAGAAAGACAGAGCATGAGCAGGGGAAAGGCAGAGGGAAAGAGAGAATCAGACTCCCCGCTAAGCCGGGAGCCTGACGCGGGGCTTGATCCCAGGACCTTGAGATCATGACCTGAGCCAAAGGCAGACGCCCAGCCACCTGAGTCACCCAGATACCCCTCATATATGTTCTAAACAATGCCCAAGGGAACTGCTGAAAAAAAAAATCTAAGGCCACCTACCAGAGTTCCCAACTAGGGAGGAATTGGCAGATTGGTTATATTGAGCCCATTTCTCTGAGTGAGGGTTCTAAATACACCCCAGTTAGTGTGGACACTACATCTGGTCTAACCCAAGCTTCCCTTTGTTGCTATTAGGGGGTTAGAAAAATTGAATAGTGCATGTAAATACCCTCTTCAAACAGATGGTGAGTGGGAGTCATATTTCAAAGGTTGTAATATACAAGAGTGGCCAAAGAATAAAATACTGAATGGAGGTTCTATTTCCCTTATAACTTGTAAGAAGCAAAGTTTGAAGAAAAAAATAGTGAAGTAAGCAGATTAAGGGGAACCTGACTGGTTCAGTCCATGGAGTGTGCAACTCTTGATCTCAGGGTTGTAAGTTTAAGCCCCGTATGTTGGGTTTAGAGATTACTTAAACACACACATACACACACACACACACATACTCCAGATTAAATTACTAACAGGTAAAACCACTTCAGCTGGGTGGACTAAAGTACCATCCCAGACTTTAATACATTTGAATGATCAACCAGTAGGCCTGTTGTCCCATATGCTGGATGGGGGGGACTCTTGTCAAAGCATCCAGGACCATCCAGATATGGAAATGGCAGCAAATAACTCTTTCCCTGACTCTCTCGATGGATCAATGTGTTATGCTGGTGAAAACACCAAGCCCCATCACACCTGGGAAAGGAATCATCTACTAGAATTCACAATGGGACATCCCACTGGAATGGGTAAGCTACTTTTGTGCCTTCGGAAGAAAGGGTACTATTGAATCTCCAATGGGATCCCATTGTCCACTGCAAACCAGAACTGTTGAAACACATTATACCTGAAGTGGAGCAAACACCATTAAAAGAGGGAAAGGTGCAAATTCTGGTCTGGCATACTCAACCCCATCTCCTCTTGCCTGACAGTGCTACCTCTCCCCATCAACAAGTATGATATATACAACCAAGTCAAGTTCTTAAAGATGTCAACCTCCTTCTCCTGAAGGCCATATGGACAGATTCTAATTCTCATTGGTAAAATCATTTTGCTGCCACCTCTGTTCCCTCCATTGGCCTGGAGAATGTTATAGCCCTTACCAAATTCATTCAGCAACCTTTGAATGATAGCCAACAAAGCATGTCCTTATTGAACACTGAAATGTCTAAGAGAAAAGCTGTCCTTCAAAATAGGATGGTCCTAGATATTATCGCCGCTTCCTTGCATCTCTGCCACTACCCAAACCGAGTGTGTTGTGTTTATACCTGATGAGTTTGTTAATGTGTTGTCTTTATTAAATCATATAAAAACACAAATGAAAGCCCTGAGTGATCTGATACCCAGCCTAGGGAACTTCATAAATCAATGGTTTGGATCATGAGGCTTATGGCAAAAAAAAATTCTCACTAAGTTTGAGAATTATTGTCTTAACCTGTGCTTTGTCTTGCCTGTGCCTGTATTGTTCCTGTGACCTTTGTCTCTAATGCAGCCAGAGAACTACCAAATGGGCCATCTTCATGCTGGTGAAACCCCTTGCTAACAGCTCAAGGCACATTGCCGAGGAGAATAGCATGAGACATTGTAGAGGGATAAAGTGTTGAGGGGAATTCATCAAGAAGACATGACTGCCAGTTGACCTGTGAGCTAGATCCAGGAAATCGGAGGCTACTCACCCTCTCCTGTTCTTGGAATGTGCATTCTGCTTGCCTTCTCTGCTCCCAGAAGCTGCCCTAAGGACAACCCTGAAATAGAAATGCAGTGTTGAAACTATCTAGAGGGTATATGTGACTAAACTCAATTATAATCTGTATAAACTTAAAATTTTGTGGACAGGTGCAGAGAATCTACTCATCTGGTAATTGCCCAAGACAAGCCTGGTAAGTAAGTTCTCTTCCTCATTAAACCTGACACCTACCAATCTGGAGTGTTGTGCCTCTTTCTTCAGTCTCTTCCTGTCCTCCAAGTATGGGGACCAGTTTTAGATTACACCTGAGAAGCTCCTGAGGAGATTGTGAACCAATACACTAACATACACCTGATGTTCAAGGTCTCAATTAATAGTAGCCACTCCCTGACCTCTCTCTCCTGTGTCTTCTAGGTCTCCAACTATATATCCGGTAGTGGCTTCCCTTCGATCTATGACTCTGTTGTTGGAATCATTGATTTAGTGCATAGCAGTGGCCAACCACCAACCTTACTGTCCAGTAACTTTAGACCTCTGACCTATGTATCTGGTAATGTCTAAAGCTTTTGTCCCATCTGAAGCTCTTGGCATCACTTATCTTCCAGTAAGTTTGATTAAGCAGAATCAATATTAAGATTGAGATTTTTTGCTAAAAATGCCTTTCCATCTATCACTTATAAAACTCTTCTGAAGATAGATAGGTGATAGATCGATAGTGTTTTTTTTCTTTCCTTTGGAACAAGTTGTTGCAAGATGCTCCTGGAGATTATAATCTCTAACTCAATTTTTGTTGCATGTCTTCTAGCATATGAGAAAAGACTTGCTTTAACTCCTACTAAACTAGCTTTCTCAGGTACTGTAAATATGGCTTTTGCTAACATTCATTTGGTGTTTACAGTGAATTTTTAACCTTTTTAATTGAGAGGGCTCGTCCACTGGCTTAAGAATGGCAAATGTAACCTGAGTGATTTTTTGACTCGTTCATAGTTGTATTCAGTTTTATTCATTTCAGAGTTGTGTCAGGTACTATGCTGTATTGTTTTCTTTGGATCCTTTTGGATGTGGTCATCCTACATTTTTTTTTAATGAACTACTCTGATTGAAGTCACTCTCAAACCCTAATTCTGAGGCTCACATGGGCATAGGACCAGAAAGGATTAAATTTCATTCAGTGGTAGTTCACAGGCTTCCAGGGATGAGGACAGACTTGGGATTTATTTTATTTGATCATGGCTCTCAAAGATGGCAGGTAATTAAAGTTGGGTAATCTTGTTGATGAGTCTCCAAGCAGCCACTGTGATTAAAAGCATAAAAACTGCTAAACAAACACGGTGGGGGTGGGTGTGAAAGAAAGAGCCATCACTGATTATTGAATAAAATGTATGCATAAATCCCTAAGAATAAATTAATATGTGTTGAAATTCTACCAACCTTTCTGCAACTGAGAAAAATATGCTTGATTTATTTCCAAAGTAGTATTTTAAAATTAATTGTACCAGTTACTGAAGAGTTTGCATTCTGGGTGTTTACATAGAAATAGACTTTGACAGAGGAGTATATATTATGTACAGAGGGTTACATTTTTCTCAGTGTTTTGTTTTGTGAATTTTTGCAAGTGTTAAATTCTTCTTTGCTTGGATACAGCCAGGTGGCACCTTGGGAGCTTAAAAACAAAGTTTCTCACCATAAAATCCATTGTATTCCTGAGAAATAAAGTATAAGCAAAGCTACTATCAGTTCTTCCATTCTTACTGCTAGAGTGTGAGTAGAGTAATATTGGGGGGGTCACCTCGGAAAGTATATAATCTTCATTTTTCAGGCTACAATGGTGCTATTTAACATTCCAAAATAGTATGGTAACATATTATTTTGCTTTCTGACCATAGTTAAAGGAAAAAAAATCATCTTCAACAATGGTTTAGTTGTTCTTGAGGGAAATGCTAAGAAATGTTGGGTAAGAGTTCATAAGACCTGGCTTCGAGACTCAGCTTTGCTTCTGTGACTTGGACAAATTGAATGCAGTTTTTAATTTATCTTCTCATCAGGGAAACAAACCTGCCATCCTGCCTCTGAAGGCTGCTACAAAAATTAAATAAGGCAAATATGAGAAAATGCTTTATTTTGGTATCTGAATGATAGCACAATGTAAGTTATTAGATGGGAGCTTATTTGACAAAAAGAAATCCCCAAAGCCTATGGCATAAACTGATAAAGAGATGAAATAAACAAATCTCTTTGATTTTTCAGTAGTAAAGAATTTAGCCTGAGGTTTGCATTTTAAATCAATCTTTTATTTTAGAATTGTTTCAGATTTACAGAAAAGTGATGAAGGTACTACAGAAAGTTTCATATACTCCACACATAGTAGCCTCTCTATTAAAAACAGCTTGCATTGGTGTTTGTATTTGTCCCAATTAATAAACTGATGTTGACTTATTAGCAGGAAGTTAAATGCATACTCTGCTCAAACTTCCTTATTTTTACCTAATGCTCTTTTTATGTTTTAGGATTCCATTCAAGATATCACACTATATTTAATCATTGTGTCTCCTTAGGCTACTCTTGGTTGTGACAGTTTCTCAAATTTTTCTTGTTTTTGACGTCCTTGAGAGTTTTGAGTAATGATAAGGAATTTTGTAGGATGTTCTCAACTTAGATTTGCCTGACACTTTTTCTCCGGATTAGCCTGGGATCATGAGTTTTAAGGAGAAACACCACAGACATAAAGTTCCATATCAAGAGTGCATACAATCAATATGACTTATCATTATTGATATTAACCTTGATCACTGGCTGAAGTAGTGTTTTTAAGGATTCTCCTCTATAAAGTACTTGTTTTTCCACCTATCTAAACTGTGCTCTTTGAAAGGAAGTCAGTATATGTAGACAGTGTTAAGTGGAAGTTATGCTCCACTACTTAAAGGAGAAGCATGGAGCCACCTGGATGGCTCAATTGGTTAAGCCTTTGGCCCAGGTCATGATACCAGGGTCCTGGGGCTGAGCCCCCCATAGGGTTCCCTGTTCAGACTTTTTCTCCCTCTCCCTCTGTCATTCCTCCTGCTTGTTCTTTCTTTCTCTCTCAAATAAATAAAATCTTAAAAAAAATAGGAGAAGCATGTACATATATTACTTGAGAATCTTTCTGCATAGGAGATTTGTCTATTCTCCCCTACTTCTTATTTATACAATAATTGATTTACATGAGCATGGATACATGTCTATGTATTTTATACTTTGGGATATAATCTAATGTTACTTATTTTGTTATTTGAATTATTCCACTGTCGGTTATAAAGAGCTCATTCAGTTGGCTTTCAGTGTTTTTGACATACCCTTGTAATTGTTTAGTTTACTTTTTTGTTTGTTTGTTTATTTTTAAAGATTTCATTTATTTATTTGACAGAGAGAGATCACAAGTAGGCAGAGAGGCAGGCAGAGAGAGAGAGGGGATAACAGGCTCCCTGCTGAGCAGAGAGCCTGATGAGGGGCTCGATCCCAGGACCCTGAGATCATGACCTGAGCCAAAGGCAGAGGCTTTAACCCACTGAGAAACCCAGACTCCCCTCACCAACATATTCTTAAAAGTAAATTTACACTTACATCATAATTGCTTATTGGTTTTTGATTCTTGATGTGATACCATGTTTGACATATTGAATAGGGACCTTTGTGAGAAAACAGAAAATTTTGAAGGACATAGATAACCACAGAATGCCTATATAGAATCATACAGTGGCAATATCATTCTGAATTGTATTAATAGGGAATTAAATATTTGTTATCTGAGAAATTATATTCCTTTCAGATTTTGTCTCCCAAGAGGTTCTTGGTAGAGTATTGCTACTTATTTTACTTGGGGAAAAAAAAAAGAAACTGCTTGAGAATTGTGTGTGTGTGTGTGTGTGTGTATCTTAAAGTGCTTAAAAATATTTAAAAATATTTATGCAAATAGTTTAAAATGTGAGGCTTGTTAGGCCTAAAGTGGAAATGGACTTATTTCTTTATTATGAAAGGTATCTCGAGAAATTATTCTTTTTGTTCAAAATGATCATATGTGAAAAAACAAGGCCTTAAAATAAAACAGGAATAATGACTGTTAGGCATAAACAAGATCTTTACAGCAAAGGGAAATGTCAACTATAAGAGTGATAAAAGTATGAGATCTATATTTAAATATATTCAAAAAGAAGTTAAATTCATGTATTTATGTATTATTTATCTATACGAAAGCAGGGGTTCAGATGAGACAATTTGGACTTTTGCTTCCAGCCAAGATGGAGTAATGGGGACAAGATTTATTCTTCCATTAAAATGGTCACAAGACCAGGAAAAATATTGAAACATGGGTTTTCAAGACATTTCACTGTAGGCAGTAAGGGCAGTGATCCCTAAAAGAGAGGAGAAGCATTAAATAGAAAGAAAGTTCCAGAGATCTGCAGAGTGTACAGCAAATCCATTAGAGAAGCTTACTGATCAGTGCATGCATGTGGGAACACGCATGAAACTTCAGGAACCACCTGAATGAAGTGGGGGAGAATATTCAGAGCTCAGGGGTGCCTGGGTGGCTCAGTGGATTAAAGCCTCTGCCTTCAGCTCAGGTCATGATCTCAGGGTCCTGGGATCAAGCCCCATATCAGGCTCTACGCTGAGCAGGGAGCCTGCTTCCCCCTCTCTCTGTCTGCCTGCCTCTCTGCCTACTTGTGATCTCTCTCTCTGTCAAATAAATAAATAAAATCTTTAAAAAAAATAAAAAAAAAAAAAGAATATTCAGAGCTCACAGAAAGCTGTGGGTAGCTTATGTTCATGCCAGAGCAGAAAACTCAGAATGATTTTTACCTTGATACCGGGACAAAAGTAGCTCCAGATTAATCCTGCATTAGTCCCACTTAATAACACTTAAAAGCAAGACCCAAAAGGGTCAAACTATTTTCTAGTAACTTAAATGTGGCCCAGAACAAAGCTCAAGTATATTTATAGGAATACAAAAATATGCAATACACAGAGAGCTAAATCATAATATCAGGTAACCAATAAAAAATGATCAGACATGGTGGGGTGCCTGGATGGTGATCTGTAATTTTCTTAAAAGATTTCATTTATTTATTTGCTTTAGAGAGAGAGAGAGTGTGTGTGTGAGTGGGTGAGGGGCAGAGGAAGAGGGAAAGAATCTCAGACTCAGAGCCATATGTGGGACTCAGTCTCATGACCCTGAGAGAGAATCCCAAGCAAACTCCCTGCTGAGCCCAGAGTCTGACTGGGGCCTGGATCTCATGACCCTGAGGTCACAACCTGAGCTGAAATCAAGAATTGGATGCTTAACCTACTGCGTCACCCACACATCTCTAAGTCAGCATTTAATCCATTAGATATGGACTTGTGTACTAACTGAATAATAAAATGTAATAATAACAATAAGTGTAATCATGTAAATAATAATATTTGCAGTTAAGCCAAATTCATTATGTTACAGGTATCTGATAGCAGGGATCTAACCATAGAGAATAATAATGTAGAATAGCCTCTATCTAGTAACACAACAACACAATTCCATTATTGACTATTGATGAATTTAAAGGGGAAATCCACCCTGTGGCATTAATCATGAAGGCACTTGAACTTCTGTGTGTATCTTGGAACTTTATTGGTTTGAGGCTCACATACCATTGAAGAACATCACTTTCCAGAATTAGAAAAGATATGTGTTCTGTGTCACCCATTTGCTAGACTAAATGGTCAATTTTCTTGCTTTAAAAATATTCTCTAAACATTAATGTAAGGAGGTAGAGTATGTTGTAGAGTAGGCATTGCCTACTCCATAAAGAGAATTACAGCCTGACTCACTCCATTTCTAGTCTATCCAAAGATCATAGCATGTGTTTATAACTATAATATTATAGTGATTCCATATAAATGTGACTTCTGAATATGTACACACAGAAGGAGCTGTGTACTAGATGCCACCGCGTAAGTTTTCTAACGTCACAAGTGGGGAGGAGACTCATCTAATTACTAAATTCGTACAAATTAACCATGAGAGGGACACCTGGGTGGCTCAGTTGGTTGAGCAGCTGCCTTTGGCTCAGGTCATGGTCCCAGCGTCCTGGGATCGAGTCCCACATCGGGCTCCTTGCTCGGCAGGGAGCCTGCTCCTCTCTCTGCCTCTGCCTGCTTGTGTTCTCTCTCTGTTAAAATAAAATAAATAAAATCTTTAAAAAAAAAATGAACCATGAGAGGTTTTTTAGAGCATCAGGCAAGTTCGGCTATTTTGTGTACTCTTTTTTTTTTTTTTTTAGATGGAGCGAATCACTTTATTTATATCTTTATAACATAGTTTCCCATGCACTTCTAAAACAGATGACTTCATATATTTACATTTCCAATCTATTTTTTTTGTTTTTTTTTAAATTTTTTATTAACATATAATGTATTATTTGCCCCAGGGTACATGTGTATGAATCATATACTCTTAACTGAGGCAGGCCCCCTCTCTTGCAGAAGGTTTGCTTCTTCCACAAGCCGCAGTTTCAAAAGGCAGTGTGTGTCAGCAACCTAAGAGCTGGTTCAGTCAAAGCCACCTTGACCGTGATTGCTGTGTCTCACGTCTCAGTCAGAGTGAACACAAACCCACTTCCCTCCGGCTGTGTTAGGTGGACAACAGTCAGGGTCCTTCACATACATTTTCTTTTCATTAAATCCTGAAATATACCAGTAAGAGAGCATAGAAGGTGCCCATTTTGCATGTGAAAAAGTGAAGCTCAGAAAATTTACATATGAGGTCTTTAGAACTAGATAGTGCCAGATTCATTAGTTCTGGCTATATTTGCTCTACCTATGCTAGTTCTTGTTGCTTCACCATTCAGAAGGATGATCATTAAGAGCAAGAACACTGTTCTCCAGACCTGTTATTTTCCCACCTCGGTGTGTACCGCCAAAAGCACGTTTCCAGAGATACAACAATATAAGTAGTCTCCCTAAATGAAGCTCCTCAAGGAACTTATAAAATCCATTTATCCAAATAACATGGTTGAGATTGAGTTATCTAATTCAGTAACATTACTGAGCTAAAACATTTTTCTTTTTGGCTGACTGGTCTAGGAATTTCCATTTCCTTTCCATGTATAAATACATTCTGCGACCAAATAATCAAGAGACAAATTCACTGAAAATTTGGAAAACAATTCAATCATAAATTAGATTCTCTTTCTTAAATAATCATAAAATATAAATTGTCTCAAAAATGTCTGTGTGTGGAAGATACTCATTGAAAAATATTAACATGGAAACAGGTTTTAAATGTAAACACTCTCTTTATATGTGCAATAGAATGCTGAAATTCACTTAGGTAAGCATCCAAGGAGATATGACCTCTCTTTCTAAATAGCATCTATCAAAATAGGTGTGCTAACACCTTCAGTTTCATGATAATAAAAGATAGAAAATGACAGACAGTCTTGTTAGGTGTGGATCTTAGCAAAGATTGTCAAAGCTTTCCAGGTCACTGTTCTTCACTGGGAAAGATACACTTGAATGTGATCTCCATGTCAAGTTTCCCAGAAGATGAATTAGATTTTAAATTTGGGTTGTGTCTCCAAAGAAGACAAAATAAGTTTTAATTCCAAAATTAAGAATTTTCAACATTTATCACTTCTAAAAATAAATTATTAATATTGTTAAGTTTTTATTTATACCTATTTTGGTTTTATGAAAAACACAGTCATAAATGAACTCTCCCCAACTGTGTGGATCCATTTGAGCGCTTTTAACAGCAACTTCAAGGAATTGTCAAGACATATAAACAAACACGCTTCCTAAAGAATAAGTTGACTCATACTGGGAGAAAGATTGAGCAAGGAAGATAAGATTGACTTTGGAATGATAGTTACCTGAAGGATGCGATTCAGATACCATATATTTTATAGGTTGATGAGAAGACTGCTTGGTAGATAACTAAAAAATATTCCAAAACAGAAATAGTTTTGAAATATGAGCAGGAGGATAGACTATAGACGGAACCAACACCTAACAGCCATGATATATAAACTGTAGGTCCAGCTAGTAACAATCATGCTTCAGCAACCCACTCTTTGCAATTTAAGTAAGACTTGATATAACTCCATCATATCTCACAATTGCTGCTCCAGAAACTATGGCTCTCATTCTGTTGGGAAGTCAGGCCAAGTTTTTGTCACCTCACCCAGAGCTCTCTGTTCCATTGAGGTGAGCTGTGGAGATGCCCTCTGTTCTTCTAGTAGCAGGTGGGCAATAACACACCTCATGACAACTGCCATGAGCCCCGTGGCCAACCCATGAGTGACCAACTGATCAGTTGTGAGAACAGTGTCTTTGCCTTTATGGCTGCTCTTTGATTGTTTCTAATGTATGCAGATCTGACCAAGGAAATAGCTGTCTTTCATTCACATCTTGTGGTTCCAGTTCTTGCCACCTAGCATCTTATAAATGACCTTTGAGCTGACGTCTTCTAAGTTGCCAGTCCTATGATCATCAACTCCTGAGTTTACCTGATTTATGTCTGTCAACCCTTGAGCTACCTGGTTGATACCTGGTTGATATAGACCACCAACCTCTGAGATACCTTTCCTATAATCCTCAGCCCCTGAACTGCCTACTTTATCAAAGCTAACCTCTTAGCTACATGTCCAGCTGCTAGAGACCCCAAAATTATGCATATAGCAAGTATTAACTATATTTTTCTTCCTTGAGCAACTGGTAGTATTTTTACTAAAGATTATCATGAATAGCTAGAAACAACCTCCTGTTTGTTGTCTTTGAGAGATCATTCAGCTTCACATCAATGGGGTATGTGATCTCTTTTAATTCTGTACTAAATCTCTTCAATATGGCTTTTCTTTGTTTTAGGAGTTATCGCTTACTTTTATAAAAAAAAAAAGTTTGATCCTTTGCACCTAGATGAAATTCCTTTTCTCTATATTCTTCCTAATTAAGGTGCAGCTTGGCATACTTATCATGCTTTTCATGTGTTATCATTTATGTGTATTTCATTTTATGTCTAGTTATTTCCTTGGGTTATGTCAACTGCTTTATGCAATGTTGATGATTTTTGTATTCTAGATTAATTTTATGGAAAGTATTGAAATTGTCCAGAGTTTAAGAAAATGATTCACTAAAATGATCTTTCAAAAACATTAAAGTATATGGACCAATGTGACTTGGTGATTACCAAAGTATGTATGTAGTACATGACTACATTTGGGATTTGGTTTTAGGATCCTTCAGATAACAGTAAATTTAGCCTCAGTGGAATGTTACTGGTCAGAATAGGTTAAATGTTATAACAAACAAGTCCCCATATATATAATGATTTAAACATATCGTATTGCATGGAGCACTGGGTGTGGTGCATGAACGATCAACCTTATAACACTGAAAAAATAAAATAAACATATTTGGGAAAAAATAAAATAAAATAAACCACCAAAATAAACAAACAAACAAATAAATAAACATATCCTTGTTTTTCTACCAATATTGAGCAAGGAAAGAGATCGGCAGAGAAATCTTCTTCTATGCAATTTTTAGAGTTTGCAGAGACTTGACTTCAGAAACTTGGCTTGTGACTACCAACATGGACCTAGGAGTTACAATCCATTTTAGTTAAGTATGGAACTCAGTCCCTTAGCCTTATATAACCATAGGAGAGGCGTTACATACAATACAATCATGTATTCATGAAGAAGAGGGCTATATATAATTAGTAGAGCATCTAATTATTTTTTAGAACAGGGATTAACTTGAGATCAATTTGGGTAGAAAAAGAAAATCCCCATCTCCTGCCACATTATTTCTAAAGTTCCAACTGTGAAAAAAAATATGTGATTGTATTTATTTTGCAGAATTCCGATATTTGATGTTCTTGCTTGAGTTTACCAAATCCTTTTGTACTCTATATTATTTTCAACTTGCACTGTAACTATATGAATGCAATCTTGTTTCCTAAAATTACTATATTTCAAATTCCAGTTTCTTGTTTGCTCATCTCAACTTAAGACTGTAATATCTCACTAACATGCCCCTTTGCCAAATCAATTTGATGTCCATAAGCAGACATTATGATTTGATTTTAATCAGTGCTGACAGGGTGTTTACTATTGGATGAGGGGCACAGAGAACAACTAGTATGTGTCAGTTCTTTATATTACCACATTGATCTTCATCAGCACTCTCTCATACCAAAACTTTCACTGTTTGGGGGTACCTGGGTGGCTCAGTTGGTTAAACGTCTACCTTTGACTCAGGTCATCGTCCTGGAGTCCTAGGATGGAGTCCTGTATCATGTTCCCTGCTCAACAGGGAGCCAACTTCTCCCTCTTCCTCTGCTTTCAGCTCCCCCTGCTTGTGTTCACTCTCTCTTTCTTTCTGTCAAATAAATGAATAAAAGTCTTAAAAAGAAAAAAAAAATACTATCACTGTTTTTATAAGCCAGAAGACTTAGGTTCAGAAAAATCAAACGAGTTGCCTAAGTGTGTGTGTGTGTGTGTGTGTGTGTGTGTGCGCATCGTGTGTGCACATATATACATACATAAAGTTTCAAGGAAGAGTTGAAATTCAAATCCACATCTGTCTGTTCTGGAACTTATGTCCTGTTTTGCACTCATTTACTTACATTTCAAATGTTCCTGTTCTGCTGTACTTTACTTTATGTCTAGTTATTCCCTTGGGTTATGTCAATTGCCTTATGGAATATTGATGCTTTATAGAAAAATTAGAGAAGGAAGTAAAATTATAGAAAAAAGACCCATCATTTATTCCACATTTCTAGTGCCAGACATTTTATAGATATTAACCCTAATCTTTGTCACAAGTTGAGAAGTCTTACCTCTGCTTCACTTATGAGGAAACAGACTCAGCAAGATTAAACCTAAAGCATAAGATCTCATTACTAATAAGTGAGAGAGTCCAAATTTGAATTCAAAACAGTATTATTTCATCTTTTATATGTCGCTGGATGCTAACATCACTCTGTTGACAGTTTGATATATCAGTGAATTTTGATTATGTTGCTTGTACCCAAAGAGGAAAAAAAAAAAAAAGAGGAAAAAATCAAATAGCAACAGCACTGAGAATTGAAATTCAACATAATCGAATAGCTGAGTCTATACAAATGATAAATATGCTTTGTAAACATAGGAAATATGTCACTAGTTCTATCATCCATCCATTTTGAGATGATTCTTTCCATTCCCATTTACCAAAGACAAGCCAATATGGGAAAATGTGATTAGATAATAAATATAAAAAGCACATTTCATCTGTGAAATATCTCAATTTACTGGAAAACTCTGTCTTGGAATGCTATAGTCATCCCCTAGAACATTCAGATTGCTTTACTATGTCCATACTTACTTGCCATGTACATACTTTATATGAATCAACTACTCATATAAATTATTTTTTCAGTTCTATAGCTATATTAAGTAAATTACAGAGATTTTTTTAAAGAAAAGGTGACTTTCTCCATTCATTGCTATATTCAAAACATATCTATTGGCTAGCAACTACGTGACATGTACTATTGTATTTATTGTAATACAACACTGAGCAAATAGGACTGATTCCTGCTTTCACGGACCTTGACATCTAGTAAAGTTGATGATCGATGAACTTAAAAAAGAATGGTATGTATAATTAGAACTCATAACAAATATTATGAAAGAAATTCAGCTCAGCTACAGAGAATGTGAAAGTTGGATAGAGGCTGCCAATGAGACTGTATGGGCCATGAGATCTTTTCTGAGTAATGAAGTCCTAACACCTGGAAAGTGAAAAGGAAGCAGCTGTACAAAGAGCAGAGGGAAGCATAGTGAGGGAATAGGAAACACTATGTGCCAGCACCAGTGGTTGAAAGAGTCTGGTAAGTTCCAGAAGGTGAGAGGAGATTGATGTGGCTAGAGTGTTGAGAAACAAGAGGACGGTAGAATGTGAACTTGTGGAGGAAGACGAGGTGCAGACTATTCAAGGTCATGGAATGTACATTTTTCATTGTGTTCGGGGAAATAAAAAATTATTAATCCTTTAAATAAGAGAATGACACTAATTCTAAAAACATTATTTTGGACTTCAGGTTTCAGTTTGTCATATAACGAACTCGGAAGTTGTTGTGGAACAATTATAAAAGGTGTAACATACATGTAATGAAAATACCAGAAGGAAGAGAGAAAGGAATAAAAGAATTATGTGAAGCAATAATGACTGAGAATTCCCCCAAACTAATGATAAGACACTAAATCACAGAATGAAGAAGCTCAGAGAACATACTCCAGATAAATGCCAGAATATCTATAGCTTAGATATATACTCAATCTGAGGTAAATAAATAAGTAAATAAATAAATAAATAGCAAATCTCAAAAGGGGCCAAAAGGAAGAAAAACACCTTACCTATAGAGGAGCAAGAATACGAATTACAACAGACTTCTCTTCAGATGCTGGGCAAGCAAGAAAAGGGTAAAGTGAAATATTTAAAGTATTGAAGAAAAAAATGCACTAATCTAGAATTCTGGATATAGCAAAATTATCTTTCAAAATGAAGGAGAAATAGAATCTTGTTCAGATACAAAACTGAGGGAATTTATCACCAGTAGACTTCCCTTGCAAGAAATGAAAGAAATCCTTCAGAAAAAAGGAAAGCTATATAGGTCAGATATTTAGAGCTACATAAAGAAAAGGAAAGTATTAGAGAAAAAATAAATAAATATCACTCTGACTGTAGTGTAAGGAAAAAATTAGCAGGATAAGGAGTGGAAGCAGGTTAAGTAGGTTGTGGAATTGTGGGAATGATGACAGGAAAAACTGAAATGAGGAAGCACATATATGGATAGAAGCAGACACAAGTTGAGATCTACTCAGAAGAGAGAAACTTGGCTCTTGCTTATAGTTTTAAGTGGTAAGGGAAAGGAATGAACAAGCTTGATATGCTGATTGTTAGCTTAAGAAATCAGGTGGATAGTTTTTCACTTACTAAGGTGGGAAAGTACATGAGAGAAAATTTTGAAGAATGAAATCAAGAACTCCACTGTGGATGCTAAATTTGGCTAAAAAAGAAAGAAAAATCATCAAAGGCAAGATGTCAAGTAAGTATCTGAGATTAAAAACAAATCTTTTCTCGGTATAAAAAATATGTGATTTATTTGGCATTCAAAAATGTTTGTTGATCACCTATTGTGTTCAAGAAACTGGCAACTTGTGATGTTGATATGAATAAGACATAGTCTCTGACCTAGAGCAAGTCAAAGTTTTACATGATAGAGACGCTTTAAGCAAATGGATTCAATATTAAAAGGGCATTAATTATTTTGAAAATAAAATTCTATAGAGGAAAGAAAAAGGAAGAAGGAAAGCAAAATGAAAAAAATGATCTTAGGGAGCATTTATCTTCCAGAAATGACACATAGTTCATATTATTTCCCTACTGCATACATTAGAATTATTAGGCTGTTTTATTAAAATGTGGTGATGTCCTGGATAGAACTACTAAATCCTTGAGTTAACATTATTTGTTCTGGGCCAAGGTGGTATACATATGACAAGAACATTATTTCTAAGAAAGGACAAGTGAGGAATTGAGGAAGTGGAATCTTTCCCCATCTCTACATACAACCTGGACAATTAGGTCGATACGAAAATGACTTCCAACTCTTATATTAACATGGAGGAAATCAAATGGAATGTTTAAGGAATCATTCATGGAAGTGAATAAAAATATCTTTTTACTTAGAAATGTCTTTGAGATAGTGATTCTGTATCCGCTGTAAAGAATGCACCATTATTCCCAGAAGGCACTATAGAGAAAGTTGTTCCAGAGGGAAAAGCTTGTGCAATTTTTGAGATTTTAAAAAGCAGGGTTTAGGAATATTTAAATAAAACTGAAATATGGATGTTGTGGAGCAGAATAATGGACTCTAATGAAACTCTAATGAAAATAGTTCACTCTAATGAACTCGAATGAAAAAATGGAGGCTGTAGTAGACTTAGGGACCCTAAATAAGATTTTGTTAATTAATTGAAAGTGTTAATTGACTATTACGTGAGAATGAAAAACTCTTGATACGATTTTCATTATTTTGTGTTATTTCATCATATCTTCAATCAATCATTTCTAACAAAAGATAGAATTTCTCATTTTTTTTTCCATATCAGGCTCTTGAGGCTACATAGAGATGTAACAAACTTAAAGAAAGTCTCTGTAGACATCAAGAGAAATTACAAATAATAAACTAGGATACATGTTAGCTAGGTATGTATATCGTACTCTCCCACATTTGTCATAAAAATGTGATGAAGAGTTGTGATACCAGTTTTCTCTCAGTTTCATGTCCTGCGTCTAACTTATATTTTAATTATTGATGATTAGTGATGGGATCATATTCAGCTTGATAACTGTAGCCTCAGGCATGTCCTAGTAATCAAATGCATTTCAATAGCAGTTCTATGAAGACCAAATCCATTTTTACTATGGACTAAAAAGAAAGATTTTAGTTATCTTTTTGAAACTCATATGCAGCATGCTTACATGCTGAGGAAGAGATTTTATAGACTAGTGGGTTATCACTTCTTTTTGAACTTTGCAAGGAACAAAAGAAGTAGAGAATCTTGAACTAAATCATGAGGAATTTAGGTGAGACACACACACACAAAAAACTTTGGTTGGGAGTTATCAGGTAAGAGGAGACATCTTTTTTGGAAGCAATTAAGAGTTTAAGAGATTTCATTATCTGTAAAGGCTTAAAGCTTTTAAGGGAGATAAGCAGTTTATCAAATAGTCTTCTCAAACTCTTAGCTCTTGATGACTCAATATCCTCTGTTATTTTTACCAATAACAGGCCTCACACTAATGGGAAGTCATCTGAGGCTTTCTTTGAGGAAGAATGTGATATACTGACTTGGAAAATTCCCCACATGAGACATCAAATATTTCCTTCTCCACTACCTGAAACAAAGAAAAAAAAGTTGAAATTCAGGAGAGAAAACTTAACATTCCATCTGCATCAAGGTCATGCTTTCTGTGATTTTTTTTTAAATTAAATACAACATTTAAAAAATATATATCACAATGTGCTCATAACTACTCCCTTCTCCTATGCATGCTTGCATGAGTATATGAGATCTCCTTATCTTTACTTGAAAAGCTATAAACATATTAAAATATCTTTCCATCTTTCCTCACAGAAAAAACTGAATCAGTCTTCTAGACTCTTCAGTGGATAATACAGGAACAATGGGCATTGGTGGGGAAAGAGGGGAAGTGACTTAATGGCTACTGATTCATCATGCCTCCCTAAGACTAAGACCATGTTCCCCAAAGTCCCCAAATGGGGACTATACTGTGATAGGAAAGCATCCACCAAAAGGATCATCAAATTGCTCCTTGGAATATTTACCTTTCTCCACTTATTCCCAAATCCATATTTTTTTATAATTTTTAATCCAAATCCAAATTTACCTCCTGAGTCATAGCTTGAAAAGAGAAATTTCTGGTTCTGGACGACTACTGACTCAAGGAAATAGATATCTGTAAGAATTACATCTTTGGGGAACAATCCAAAAGAAGACCCACAATCGTTCCTTACATGGTGTCCAAGTAAGAACTATTCAAACATCTTTCTTAATGTGACATTAAAATATTTCTTAATACTTGTTTAATTGTATGAAGACTGAGGTATCTTAGTAAATTATCTCAGGAGAAGACATCATTAATTCTGGAATGCAAGTATACAAGCTGATGACTTTTGATATCATGTTTATCTTCTTAGTTGAATGCCACCAACAGACGTAGATGATATTTTTGCTAGTAAAACCAAGTAGGTCACGAGTGTTACCATGTAGGAATATCATATACATTCCCTCCGTCTTTGGAAATCAAACTCAACTTTTAAATATGGAGAATATCAAGTTGTCAGGGTGAAGGTCTTTAAAATGTACTCTAAGATGTTTAACTGAAATTGACTGTCAGGACAAAAACACAGCGAACACCACCACATAATTAGATTTTCACCTGAGTATTAAAATATGGAATAGTATGAGGTTTTCCATCTGGAAAATCCAATACATTTAGATATATGGGATCTATTTCAGTATATTAAATACTTCCTCCAAGAATTGCAACATTAGGTCTCTTCTTCAAAGATGAAGACCATGCCTTCCTATGTTATTTTTCCTGTGGATAATGGCTGGGGTAAACATCTCTTCAAGTGGACTCCTTTTAATCAAGCGTTATTGAGGGGTGGGAACAGAAGCAAAACAGAAGCAAACACAGGTGATTACATCATAAATTCTCAAGCTTGATAACAAAGGAAAGATTAGGATGGCAGATACATAGGACATGTAAACCGGACTTATTTTATGGAAGAGTGGGGGGTCATCTTCCCAGGCAGTGCAACAATGAACTAATGAGATGTTATTGCTAACCGGCTTAAAATATGGGTAGGAGGAGAGTCTGGGCATGTACCATCATGGTATATAAGCAATCTGGTCTAGTTTCATGCAGATTTAGACAAGGTGCTCTTCGCTGCTTATCTGAAATCTTTACTTCAGATTCTACCATGTCATCCAACGTTTGTTCTTCTGGAAACTATGGTTCTCCCTCTCTTGGGAGTCACTGTCACGTTCCTGTTACCTCATCTACCACTTTCTACACTGCTGGTATGAACTGTGGTGATAGTCTCTGCTTGCCTAGCCAAAACAGAACGTGGCTTCTGGACAACTTCTTGAAGACATGTGGTAAACCTTCCAGCTACCAACAATCCAGCTGTGGACCCACAACTTATGAACTTTCCTGCTACCCTTCTACTACATACTGTGCCTCCAGGCCCTGCAGAGGAATCAGTTGTTTTCCTATCAGTTCTTATCTCACCAGTTCCTGTCAACCTTCAATGTATAATAGAGCTCAGAACTGTTTGTCCAGTCGTTTCCACCCCCAGAACCGCCTCTCTTATGCTTGTCAGCCACAGAACTTCATCTTCTGTAGGTATGGACCACTGAATTTTGTGTCCGGGGACTGCCATCCTTTGAGATATCTCTCCTATGACTATCAACCTCTTGGTTATGTGTTCAACAGCTTCAGACCCCTGGACTATGTGTGTAATAGGTTTCAACCTGTTCGCTACATATACAACAGTTTCCAACCAGCTTGCTCCTTTGGGACGTGGCAATCTCCATTTATTAGAAGATCATGCTGAATTGTCGTTCTAGCATCTTGCTAGAGAGCTTTGTAAAGAAGTATCATCTTTAGGTGGATGGATCGTTCTTAGGCTGGTGGATCATTGTGCTTTCAGTTCAGTTACTGTTTCAATCTATATTCTTACTTGATCAGATTCTAAGTGATTTTACTTGTTTGCTTATTCACTAGAATATTCTTGTTATCAGGCTTCTTGATTTCTATGTCATTAACATGTTCTTAAGCAAAAAAAAAAGTTTTCATGGTTATTTCTAAATAAACTTACTTCAAATAATTCAGAAAACAGTTTTTAAATTCTTTATCATCCTTCATGAAGTTAAAGACTCTTAGTTATACTAAACAAAATATATTTTAAAAAAAGAGTGTCTGAAAAAAGCAAACAAGTTAGATACTTTCAAGGTCCTGATTGAACATGTCATAATGCTTGAGCTTTAAATGTACACCTGCATTGTCTAACACTTAAACAGGGATTATTGAATTTCTTTAGTCAGAACAGACTGTTTTTTATCACACTAACCAAGAACTTCAACATTCCAGAAGCTTTAAATTGTAATGGTTTACCACTCATACACATTCCTTACTCCATCTCCAAAATCATTCTCATTTTCATATTCAAGGGTAGAGAGCCTTAACTATAGGAAATATTGCCCGTAGGGACAAAGAGAAGATAGAAAGAAAATCATTCACCAACTTGGTATGTGTCCTTTAACATATAATGGAAGAGAGCAAGTTAACAGTTTTCACCTTACCTAATGGGATAAACCAGAAAGGGGTTACGTAAATTTTAATTCTGAACAATGGAAAGCACATTATGTTTTCCTCCTGAATTAAACTTAACACGTGCTTCCTTCCACTCCCTCATGGATACTTACATCGAGGACACTGTTACTTGGAACTTATTTCTCTCTTTTATATATGTATGTAACTAGTTACTTCAGTTCTTTCACGTACTCAGTGAGAACTTGCTCTTCCTACAATATCTACCAATATCTCATATCTACCATACTAATATTTTCCTTTTTTTCCCACAAATACTTTTATTTTATTTTTTCAATGTTATAAGATCAGTTGTTCATGCACCACACCCAGTGCTCCATGCAATACGTGCCCTCCTCAATACCCACCACTGGACTCACCCAACCCCCTACCCCCTCCTCTCCAAACCCCTCAGTTTGTTTCTCAGAGTCCACAGCCTCTCATGGTTCATCTCCCCCTCTGATTTCCCCCAATTCACCCTTCCTTTTCAATATGCCACTGCACCACTATATACTATGAAGACACTATGAAAACATATTATTTTCCCCATTTTTACAGATAAAAAAAGTCCAATAGGGCAAACAACTTGCCCAAAGACCCAGTTAAGTTGGATTCCTAAGACTTTCCTTTACTCTCCATATTATCTATAGCCTTTTTCATTTAGGTAATGACTAATCTAGAAGTCTCTCAGAAGTTGTCAATAACTTGGCAACCATGACCTTCAATTCTAAAACTGCCAAGTCTAAACTGTAAACAAAACTATTTCTTGTCTGTCTCAGCCATAGCCCACCCTTCTCTCTAGGATGCTAACTAATTTTAGTGGTACATACACTTATGTCCTCTCTGGGAGTCTTATTTCCTATGTAGATGGTAGGAAATGTCCTCAACATATTAAATTTCTCTAAAATATATATATTTATATATGCATTATATATATTATATTTAATATATAAAATATATTATTTATATTATAAATTATATATTTTATATATTAAATATAATATATACTAAAATAATATATAATATAATGTATATTAAAATACGTATGTGTGTATGTATGTTTGATATAGAACTTTATAGATTGCAACAAGTTATCTAGCCTAAAATTTAAGCATCCTCTAGTGTTTTTTCCTTCCTTTCTTTCCTCCCTTCCTTCTTTCTTTCTCTTTTTCTCTTTCTCTCTTTCTCTCTTTCTGATGTACTCTTACAAAATGCAATAGGTTTTAGATGAGATCCCATAATAATGATAATGAAAGTAATAATATTTAATAATAATAAATATTGTAGGCTTGTGATAATGATAAAAGTTAACATCAACTACATACTAACTATATTTCATAACCTTTGCTTTACTAACTCATTTGATCCTCAGAGCCATCTATGGAGAAAATACTATTATTATTAACTCCATTTTGAAGATGTGGACATTGAGTTATGGAAACATTTGGTAGTTAATTGATATTCTAAAATATGTAAAAGAAGAGAACCTATGAAGTTTGAGTATTGAACCCTTATTCTTAGCAACTTTATATGCAGCCTTCCAGGAATTTGGTCATGACTACGGCAGAGAAGAATATGGGTTAAATAAGAGAAGTCATTATTGATCTGATGTCAAGTAAAGCATTTTTCTTAACTACATGGGGTAGAACTGTCCATTTATGACATTAACTTTTAGAAGAGACAAGATTATTGCAGGACATCTCTTTGTAATATCAAAGTAAATTAACAGCAAGAATATTTTTCTTTAGTCTAATGGGTGGCTAGAATTTTTTTAAATTACAGCTTTAGAAAATTAGAAGGAAAGTAACATTTTATTTGCATCTACTATGTGTCATTCTCTTAAGTAACTTCACATTTTTCATCTCATTCTGTCCTCACAACAGTCCTGCAAAGTAGGTGCTATTGGCTCTGGTTTTATGTCAGAAGGTACTGAGGCACTGAGAGATAACAATTTTCCTAGGTCACACAGTAATAGTATGTTTCAATAGTGCTTAGTAAGAGGGTGATTCATAACTCGTAGAGGCATAGTCTCGACAGCTCCATCTTGAAATGTTTAACTCTTATTCACCAGTATCTCATTATATTCTTACAATGTTTTCCTTAAAATGTAAGCACAAATCAGACTTGCATTTCTAACTTGTCACCCACTTGTGTTATCATTTTAAAAGTGCTTTATCTTCATTTACTCTTGTATCTTAAATTTTTAATTTTGCTCATCTGCCTTTCAGCTGTTGAAACAATTAATGATCTATGAAATCAACAGGGTAAATGTAGCTACAATGTCCACCACTTTAGGTTTACCACTGTTAAATTTAAGAATCATTTGAACTCAATAGTTACAATTTAATTGTTATGTAAGTATGGGTTTGCATACATTTTGCTTTTTTAAATCCCAGGATCACTGTTGCATCATTTAATAGCACTGGGGCAAGTGGAATTAAAATACAAATATATATGTAGTGGCAAAAAAAGAAGATAAAAATTCTATCATGAGTTAAAAGTCTAGAAGGTGACCTCCATTATTTTCTTTAAGGGCCATTTACTGGAAAATTTAGCTTTCTTTGATCTTCTGTGTTTACCCTAAAGGATTTTTAACCTTTGGAAAAAAATGAGAAGGAGTTCCATAACTCTTTTTTAATGAGTTACAAGAAATCTGCTGCCTCATTAGATAAAGGGATTTTGTTTCTTATTCTTCAAAAGGCATAGGAATTTCTCTGCATTATCTGATGACTAGAAAGCTTATTCCTTGTGTCTTAAACTTGTCCTGGGTACAGAGCCCAAACTCTACATAAAGACTAATAGAGTGGCCTAGATTTTTTGACATAATGTATTAGTTTCCTGTGGCTATTATAACATATTACCACAAACTTAGTGGCTTAACACAACAGAAATGTATTCTCTTGCAATTTTGGAGGCCAGAAGTCCAAAATCGGTTTCACTGAACTAAAGTCGAGATGTCAAAAGGGCTGATGCCTTCTGGAATCTCCAGTAGAAAATTCATTCCTTGCCTCTTTCAACTTCTCATTCCTTCACTTATGTCAGCATAGCTCCGATCTGTTCCTCTATCATCAGATTGACTTTTCTCTCTGATTGACTGTCTCCTTCTTATAAGAATTCCCATAACTACATCAGGCTCACCCAGAAAACTCTCTCAAAATCTTTAACTTAACCATGTCTGCAAAGTCCCTTTTGCCACATGAGGTAACATTCACAGGGTCCAAGGATTAGGAAGTGGGCGTCTTGGGTGGGTGGGCTGGATTCTATTTAGTCTTTCATACACACACACCACACACACACACACACACACACACACACACACACAAATTATTACAAGTAGGGGAATTAATGGAAGGAAAGATCTTTTTAGCAAATTCAGTGAAATTAAAGTAATCTGTATGCTTCTCCAAAACCTTAAGAGGACAATGGCACACAAATGACAATGGTTTTTACTTCCTGCTAAAACTTACCATTGTGATGAACTCATTTGCTCTGTTGCTGAAGTTATCAGTTCTGTGACTTGCCAAGATGCAGACTAAAATAAAAGATAATTCTGTAGAAGTATCATTTACAGAACATGGTGGGTGAATGGGTTGTGATGGTTACTGATGACAGTAAGAAGGTAAAACACAAAAGCACATGAAAGGAGTTGATACAACTTGGATGGACCTAGAGAATATTTTGCTAAGTGAAATAAGTCAGACAGAGAAAGACAAATACTATATGATTTATTTATATGTGGAATCTGAAAAACAAAACAAAAGAATGAATAAACAAACAAAAACAGACTCATAAATACAGAGAACAAACTTGTGGTTGCCAGAGGAGAAGCGCCAGGGGGGATGAATGAAGTCGGTGAAGGGGGTTAAGAGGTACAGACCTCCAGTTATAAAATAAATAAGTCACAGGGATGAAAAGGAAAACATAGGGAATATAGACAATAATATTGTGATAACCTTGTATGATGACAGGTAATAGCTATACTTATGCAGGTGAGCATAGTGTAATGTACAACATTGTCTAATC
The DNA here is from genome assembly GCA_028533885.1 of Nasua narica. Classification (NCBI taxonomy): domain Eukaryota; kingdom Metazoa; phylum Chordata; class Mammalia; order Carnivora; family Procyonidae; genus Nasua; species Nasua narica. The sequence continues at coordinate 183,811,356 of CM052799.1, read as the reverse complement.
ACTATATTGCACACCTAGAATTAATATGACATTGTATGTCAACTACACTTCAATTAAAAAAAATGAAAAGAGTTGAGCTAACTCTACCTTTGCAAATCTCAACATTTGATTGGTTAGAATATGTTGTACCAAATAAATTTAAATATGTTGTAAAGCCTCATGCCATGAATATTGGTATGCTATGCGATGTTTTACATGTTTTTGTTTGATTTACACTAGTGTGAATGATATTAAATTAAAATACTATTGAATATTAAGTTGGAAGGGGAGTATGTGGCTTAAAAACTGACTTATTCTGTTTCCCCCCTCTCAAATCTACCTCAAGGAAACCTAAAAATAAGACTAGAGGTACCACAGAGAAATGCAGAAATAATGCCCCATCAACATTTAGACTCTTTTATCTATCACTAGGATTCAGTGACTCAGTGGAAAGTTGACCATCAGCTTCCTTATATATTTTATTTCTTCCTCTGCCTGCCTCAAGACTGAACATTTCTGCACAAAATCCCAGGACACTCCGTAGCCAAACAATTTGCTGAAAATATGGTTTCCTGATCCTGATCCCTTTTACTTGAGAGACACTTCACAAGACAGCAAAATATGTTTAATAAAAAGAGCTGCTTACAGAATAAACCCATCATCTTATAGAATAAATACTAAGGGAAGCATGGAGAAAACTCAGATTGAGAAAAAATATTTGGAGAATTGGTATGCATTCTAAAAATTTAGCTGAGAAGCAGAGAATAGGGAGAGAAATCTAATTGTCTTCTGTAGGGGCAGTGTCTTTTAAAAACTATCCACATAGCTTATCTCACCTGAATAAGTTGGTGCTGTCCTCTGTCTGAACTCATCAGTGTTAATAAATGCATTTCTGTTTCCAATTCAATGTAGGCTGTAAGTTTGAATTACAGTTTATATTTTCAAGAACAAAATGTCAGTTCTTCAGTTTAAATTAAAATCTTAAAATTTCCAACAGCTTTCACCATAAGGAGCGAAAAGATATTATAATTCAAGATATGCAGTACCTACAAAAGCTATATGTTATTAAAATAAATGTCTAAACATAGTTATTCTCTTTTGTGGGTGCAAAGAATAACTCTTCAACACAAGAATGAAATAAAGTTTATGTGCACAAAAAAAGCAAATCAAGAATAAATAAAACATTGGGAGAAATGTAGAAAAATGTTATATGTCTGGCAGGAATTGGGCTTTAAAGCTGAGACAATGGAATGTGTGATGTATAATATCAGTCAATTAGGAAGGCATAATCTTGAGAAACTGGCCTTCTTTGAGATTACATATTGCAGAAACTCTTTAAGAAAGAAATCTCATAAAAGTCTTGGTTACTTAGCAACCACTGACCCATGAGTACAAGTTAGGTCACTAAATCTCACGTGCATTACTATGAATGTTACAGGAGGAATTCTCCAAATATGTCAGATGAGAAGTCATCAGCAACACATGGCCTAGCACAGTTAAGAGCATAATACATATTTTGGGGGACCAATTCTTTCTCTTAATAGTTCAATGCTTTACCCTGTCTTTTAAGTAACAGTATTGACAGAGCCGAATTATTCGGCTGAGTTCACAGTATAGGATTAAATTCTGCATTATCTCACAGTAGTTTTGAATGGAAAAGGACAGGTTCATTGTTTTGCTTGAATCCTTGTTAACCCTCTAATGACTATGCTGCAGAAGCCCATAGACACGTGAACTCTTGTGAACCACCGAATGGCAGATGAGAGTTTGCTTACTAACATTAAAATCACTATTCACTGAAGCTATGGCCTATAGATAATGGGTGATGGGTGATGCTCAACGTGGCGATTAGAGATACTTTGAAGAATCAAAATAAACTTATTTTTATAGGAGTGTGAAGACGTCAGCAGCTGTAGCTAAACAACTCACTAATAAGATGGTGTGTTGTTGTTCCAGGCAGTGAGAAGGAAGAGAGTCTGGAGAGGCTGCATACAATCCCCAGGAAAGATATAAAAAGTCCGTAGGCCATAGTATCACCACATCTCCACGGCCATCACTGAACATGCAGTCAGGTTCCATGTCTCTTCCCGGCTGTTCTGGGGAATGCAGTGGTACATCCTACAGAACTCACTGTTACATCCCAGTGACTCCTTCCGTTGCTCTTTGCTCCAGTGATGTAAGCCCTACTTTTGGGCTCTGCTTACCCAGTAGCTACCAAGGAAATCTCTGGCTCCTGGGTAACTGCCAAGAAACCTATAGTGAAGCACCAAGCTGCGAATCTCCTAGCTGTGAGCTCAAGATCTGCACCACAAGTTGTGACCCATCAAATTCCTGCGTGCCCTGCAACTCTCCAACAGTGGGCCAAGTCTGCAGCACCTGTGAAACTACCAACACTGGACCCAACCCCAGCAGCAACCCGTGCACCCAGACCAAGGGGTATGTATCTTATTGCTACACACCCAGCCAAAGACCATCTAAGGCCTGCCAGACTCTCAGCAATGGCTTCAAATGCTTTGGGCAACTTAACTGCTTGTCCAACCGTTTCCGACTCCTAAACCACTGTAGACTGGGTAGTTTGGGGTATAGAAGCTGCCAAAATCTTGCTTTTATACCCAGTGGTTTCTCACCATCTTGTTATATTTCCAGAAGCTGCCAATCCCAAAACTATTTAGTGAGAAATTGCCTGTATCCAAGTTACGGACCAATGAGCTGCCAACCGCTGAGATATTTTTCTAGAAACTTCCAGTCTCTGAGCTGCATTCCAAGTACCTTTCCTCCTCTGAGGTATTTATGCAGTGGCTGTAGACCTCTGAATTGTTATTGAGCAATTTATTGCTTTTATAGCTACTGGAAATTGTAGCAGATTCTGCCAAGTAGTCATCTTCTCTAATATTCAGCTCAGTTACTTCATCTGTCTTAAAAATCTTGTTATATTAACCTCAAATACAACTCCAGGACTTATTAACCACAACCACGATCATTTGCTAGCTTTTTTTTTCCTTCGTTGCTCTGTTAATGTCCCTTGTGTTGAGGGCTGATCCTGAAGATATTGTTTCTGCGATTCACTACAATGGACGGACAGAAGAAATTCCACATAAAATACAACCATTGCCAGCTTTCTGGTGTTGGCTGTTACTGTCCTTTGTCTGCCACTGGGAGTATCCCCTACCTTCTTGATGAAGAAAAGCCTTTTTGGTTTGACTGATGATTCCAGCACATTCTTTCAGAATGTTTTGTTTTTTATCCATAGTCTTGTGGACTGCTTAACTAGCATCCTGCTAATGAGCTAAGAGATGGCATTACCTTAAATATGCTATGTTCAGCTATTGTATCCATCCCCTACTGACTGATTATCAGGATCTGCAAGAAGCCATGTTCAACTCACAATCAGAAGACCTTCAGCAAATCTTCTCTTCCAAAGCAGCCCCAAAGCCCTCAGTTGGCTGGCATTCAACTTGGGTTCCCAATGCCTAAGAGAGAGCCTTAAGAGTAGCAGCAGCATAAGAATTGTTTGTTGAAAGAATGACAAAATACTCTTATAGATTCTTCATGATTAGTGATGATCTATGTTTGTGATTCTGCTATAACCCTCTCCTGCTGAATTATTGTTTCGGACTCTAGAAAAGGTTCTGGTTCATAGTTAATAAACAAATTCCTATTGGGAAATAATGTTTTGCATTATGCTTTATTTCATATTCACTAAAATTTTATCAATGTTCTGTGCAATATTCATAGCATTGTAGAAGTACTAGTTTCCTGTTATTTAGTTTAATAGCTTAATTAAAAATATGAAGAAGATAGAATACAAATTCCTAAGACTTTTATCTGTTTTGTTTTGTTCTATTTTTAACACATTGAGTGGTATTTCTCTTAGAGTGTCTGTGATTGATATGTCTATAGAAAACCAGGAGAAAACATAAAATAAATCAATTTAGTGCAAATTATATAAAGCATTAAATATATTTCCCTGCATAATATGTGTATTTGTTGGTTTTATAGATAAAGTTTGGGCTTTGGAATAGATTTAATATTGAACCCTGAGAGAAATGATTTAACCTCTAAAAAGTTCTCCAAAAACTGAAAATAAAATCATCCATCTCAGTGGTTAAAAAGTAACATCTATCCTAAGAATTTTTGTAAATAAAGAACAAATCATGTTTAAAGTCAAATAAAGTGGTCTGTGGAAATGGGTGATAACCGGAGATTGGATGAATGGAGGAAGGTCATCAATACCAGGAGTCTAAAATTAAAACTCTTGAAGCATACAAATGGGACTACCATTTTACTTATTCAGTTGTCCTACTATGTATAAGAAAGGCTTATGGAAGGAATATGAATGATTCACTTCTGCTTGAACTTATCTGTGGACAATCAAGTCACTCCTTTGTGAGTTCATTCCATTTTCAGAGAATACTATTTGTTGAAAATTTCTTCTTTGTATTGACACAAATTGAATTGTTCTTAGCAACCATCCACTGACCAGTTTAATTCCTTTAACATTGAACAGGGGTTCAAGTATTTGAAAATAATTACTGTGTGTCCCAGATGAATATTCAGCTGTACAAACTAAACATAGTCTTTCTCTTTACAAACTTTAATAGAAAACCTATTTTTTGAAGCATTGAGTGAGATTCTTTGGGGATATCAAGATTTATAGATCCTATTCTCAAGAACTATCCAGAGGAGTAATATACTGAAACAGACATAATACCACCTCAACCATTTTGAGTACAATATAAAATGAATCAGAGGGAGGACTCTAACAGGAGAATTAGAGAATACTTTGTAGAAGAAATAGCATTAGAGTGATACCTGAATGTGAACTGACTGGAGTATGTGTATACAATGAGGGAAAAGGAGGGTGGGGATAATAAATACATTTAAAAAGAGGCATAGATTAGTTTGACCCAAGGGAAGGAAACATAAACTCACCAGTGGGGGGAAAAATTGGGAGAAAATATAAGACATTAGGTTAAATAAAAAAAAATAATTATAAAATAAAAGATTTGTAAATGTGGCTACATCAAGATCAAAAGCTCCTGATAACAGAAGGCATCACACAGAAAATAGAAATAAAGCAAAAGTGGGGAGGGGAGGGTAAGATTTCTGTACTTCCCACTCAAATTTTCTGTAAACCTAAAGTCTAACAAATAGTCCTAATGGAAGATAAGCACACCTGGAACTGTTATGTTATGTCTTAATTATAACCAAATAATAATAAAAACCTAGGCAAACAAAAAATGACCAAAAAAAGCATGATTGAGACAAAATAGGTCTAACAGTCACCATAAAATTACTGTTTAGAATATTTAAGAGCACAAATGAAGAAAAAGAACCCAGTGACTTAACAAGAAATAAACAATATGAGCAATTAGGGGCACCTGGGTAGCTCAGTCAGTTAAGTGTCTGCTGAAGGCTCAGGTCATGATCCTGGGGTCCTGGGATTGAGCCCCATGGCAGGCTCCCTGCTCAGTGGGGAGTCTGCTCCTTTTCCTTATCCCATTGCCCCTACCCCACACTTGTATTCTCTCTCTCTCAAATAAATAAACAAAATCTTTAAAAATACATGAGCAATTACTCATAAAATAAATACAAGTCGTCAATAAACACGTTGAAGAATATTCCACCCCATAGTAATTAGCAATTATAAATGCAAGACATTATTTATCATCATCCATTTGTCATACATTTTAGTTATTTATGTCAACTTAAAAACATATTCTTATACACTGAAGGTGGTAGAATTTGATAGAGCTGCTATCTACATGAATATTTAAAATGCACACATTTTATGACCAGATACTTCCACTTCTTAATGTCTCCCCTACAAAAACATTCTTGCAAGTCTTACAATATTTATTTCAGCACTGCCTGGATACTGAAAAATCAGAAGCAATGGAAAAGTCCATCAAAGTAAGACTTTCAAATAAAATGTAGTTTTACAAATAAATATTTTACGAGAATTAAAAATAGTGGGTCCATATTATATATAAACATATAGATTCATATGAATTACATTACAAAACAAAAAATAAGATTATAAAATATGATAAATAAGGTGTGACATTTTATATAATCTCACATGTATTGATGAACATTTCTCAAAATTGCTTATCATCCACCCATCTATCCTGGAATTTGTTTAATGCTCAGTTGACTTAATGGATGATTAAAGTCTCTGGTTTAATTTATATCCTTATAAGTATTTGTTTAGATGACTAACAATTTACTTTATAACCAAGTTTTAAAGAGTTGATAAAGCTACTGCATTTGGCATGCTATCAAAGGCCTGAATATAATTGCATAATTCTGTTTCTTTCTGTCTGTTCCTTGAAACTGTATTATTAGCCAATATCTTTTTGAAACCTTCATTCATCTACCATGTTTTCTAATGGATAAGAAATAAATCTATATCATTTCTAAGCCTAGTGTAAACATTAATAGACTAAAATTTTTGTTCCATTGAGTTTCTCAATTGTATCTTTTTCTTTACATTCCGCATGACATGCCTATCAATGCTCTCAATATACAGTGGGTGTACTACAGTACTACACATGATTTGTTTAAGAAAAATGGATCTCATCTACCAGGAGGCCCTTGATGAATTAGCAGTCTCACCTGACAGTTCAATTAACCATATTGTCACTCCTAATATCATAGAGAATATCTCAAAACCATGGAACTCTATATTTATTCATAACCACCAACCCTGTGCTGTCCATACTAAAATTTCCACCTATACTAGCACCTGCTGAAATTATAGTTTCTAGATTCACTTCAGAAATAAATCAGAAGTGAATAAAATCCTTGATCAGATGTGTGTACCTGTTGTCTCAGAGCTAATAAAATTATTTCTTCAACTATTCACTATGCTCACTGTGCTTCCTTTTTGTGTCTGTTATTTTAATGTGATTGACAGGTGGGACTCAGTAAATCACCAAGTTGTGTATCTATAGTCAGGGCACTGACAGATGGCAAGAGAAGGGAATCTCAGCTCCCACCGTTGTTTTCTGTGCCTTACAGTCTGGAGTCCTGAAAATTCTAGATTATTCTGTGTTGACTGGTTTCATTCCAAGGTCTTAATACTTAAAGGAAATGTTATTCAAAATTACAAAATAATTCTTTTAATTTAAAAAAGAATATATTACCTCTAAGTTTACATTTAGATTTTAATCTAAAAGAATGAAGTTGAAATTTCCTTACAGAACAAAAATTCTAAAATTGGAATGATTTTTTTCAACAAAGAAAGAATAAAGATTTTAAGTCCAAAATCCTGTCTTTCGAGAAACAATTATGACAAAGATAATTATTATTGTCATTATCATTACTTTTTACTAGGAATCACTTCTCACCTAGAGGGCAGGCACTAGGAATGGTGGATTAAAAATCATACTACCCCAGAATCTGTTCTTTCTTATCAATATACATCTACTCACAGTCGTCTCTAGTAAGTAATAGACTTTTTTGAACTCTTTTCTCCAGGACTGGGGAATGCATCAGATTTCTGATTCTTACTACAAAAACTAGTGCCACACTCTTGAGTCACTTTGAGGAATTTTCTTTTTCTTTTGGCCAACACACTCAAAGAAACATACTAAGTGCTTCTTTGATCATGTATTTATTGCATGTGACATCATGACTCATACATCATGAGTCTACCGCAGTGATGAGCAGAAGAGCTAGAGTTTTAATCCTGAATCTGCCACCTATAGGTTGTACAACTTAAGCTGTCTCTTAACCTTCTGGGCCTTTATAAAGTAAGGGGTTTTCTGACAATAAGTAAAATAGTTTTGTGGCTTTTTTTTTTAAGACTTTATTTATTTATTTGACAGAGAGAGAGAGCTCAAGTAGGTAGAGCAGCAGGCAGAGGGAGAAGCAGTGAGCCCAGTGCGGGGCTTGATCCCCACTGACTGAGCCACCCAGTTCCCCTTAAGGGAAGTAGTTTATGAAGTAGTAGTTTATGAAACGCCTTGACTCAGTGCCGGGAATAGTGCTCAACAAGTCGCAGCCATTTTTATTGTGGAAATAAGCAAAGAGACCCTCAAACTTATCAAAACAGCTGGTGTTTTTCTGAAGATGATGTGACCAAAAGCCAGAACCCAAAGTTCTAGAGCTAGTTAGTTGGGAAGCTAGAACCAGAATCTAGATTCCTTTTGTACAAGTTCAGTATATTAGCAGGGCAGTCTTTTCCTTCCTAGTTCCTATAAGAAATTAATTTTCCTTAAATACCGGTCTTACTACTTTTTAAATCCTTTCCTACTAGGCCCCTGGGGAGGTGCAATAACCTTTATGATTGATAAACATGGCAAGAATACTGGGCACATGCCTTTCAGCCTTGACCTTCCCCATCTTGGCAGTTCTTCCTTCCTGCTTTCTCTACTGTGGGAAATTTCTCCCAGACTCATACTGTCCTGATGTAAATAAATTCCAGGGTTCAATGTCAGCAATATCATTTGTTTTAACAAACCTAATTCTACAACTTGACCTTTGTCAATTATAAAGGTGTTAAATATGCATGTTCTCCACCTACAGTTTATTTCCATTTTTAAGTGTTCAGAACCCACTTACTAACAAGGAGTAGTCTCTCAGAACCTCAATAGTGCTTTCTAAAATAAGTCACACAGCTTATCACTTAAGAGAAGATTATCTGTACCCCAAGAAACAACTCATTGATGAAGATACGTATTATAGTATACAATGAGTATGTAATTATTTTAAATAGAATTCATGGGGTAAAGTAAATCAGATGACAGTGTTACATTCCATTATGCTTTTTTTCCCATTGTGATTATCATACTTAGGAAGTGAATTGAACTTGAAATTGGAAAATATTTATTTGATAGAATACACACTTGGCTTATATTTTTTTAGTCCAATGCTATGGGTAGAAGCATAGATGATGGAACAGGAAATATAGAAGGAAAGTATAAATCCTTTAGACCCAATAAAATTATTAAAAACCACCCAACATTGATACTCCAAGATCAGATTGTGCCATTTACACTTTATTTGATGCCTTGAAGTGAGGGAACTACAGGAAAGATGCCAAGAACAATAAATCTCCAGTGTACATAACCTCTTGCTCTAGGTTAGGACATTGTTCTAAGGTACTGAATCATATGAATTTACAATCCATAATACAGGGCAAGATAGTTCATGGGAATGAGTCAAATGGGGTAATACCAACAGAATAAAAATATTTAAAAATTGGATTTCAGAGTAAAACATTTAGAGAACTGTATAGGACTTAGAACTTACATTCTTCATCTTGTATAAAGTTGAAGGAACTGATAGTCTAGGATGGGAACAAATACATTCTCAAAGGAAGAGACTTAACTTGAGTCACTAGGGCTTTTAATATCTGGCTTGGAACACACACCATGTTTTCATCATCATTAATAAGAATAGTAGGTACGAGAGGAAGATAGAGAGAGAGGAAGGGTCGCGGGGGAAGGGAGTGCAGTGGAAAGAGGGAAACGGATGAGGATGGAAATGGAAATGGGAGTGGAAAGAAGAGAAGGCAAAGGATAGGAAAAGAAAGAGAAGGTAGAGGATTGTTTAATTATTTTCCAGAAACCCGCCTTCCTGCACTTATATAATTATTAACCTGGGCATCCCAATAATATAAAGAGGCCTTCAAACTCATGCCAATCAATCCCATCTTGACCTGGGTCTCCTTTCCTTGGTGAGACACATCTGACCCCCAGGATTCTATTTCCTCCAAGCTTATTAATGTGGACCACAAATAAAATTTGAATTCTTGCTAAAGCCAGTGGATTCTTTGACAATTATCTTGGAACCAGATAAAGGTAATAATTACACTAACATTATGAATAATTGTGAATGAATATGTATGTTGTAGGTATGTGTGTGTATATATATATGTATATATATACACAACTATTGCTTTCTATCATGATTCTTAAACCGTATATGTCTCTGGATATCCTAGTTCTACATATTTTTTAATATATATTTTGAAAATACATACTTACCGCTTTAGGGTTTTGGTTTTGGAGTTTTGGTTCAATTATTTATTTATTTATTTTTTATTGTGTTATGTTAGTCACCATACAATAACCACTCTGGTTTTAATTATCTGTTTAACACTTGGACATAATAATCACAAGTGTATCTTCTCCATAATTTAGAAAACAACTGATAAAGAAGAAAGAACTTAGCCAAGATACATTTTTCCTTTTCTTCTTATCGCTCTTGAAATATAGGTAATGGATATTTTAAGCATAAGAGTACAATCCAGCCTGAGACTTAGAACATCTACATTTCTCATTGCTTTCAGGTAAGATAGAGTGCTATTATAAAATATTAATAGAAACGTAATATAAAAGCACAAGTATTCCACCAAACTGGCAGGACAGCTCTGTTTGACAGAAATAGTTGTGGTTCTTTTCAAGGAAGCCATCTCTGCTCATTCTAGAAGAAGCATGAACTCATTAGTCTAAAAAGCTCCTGAGACACCTGAATGTGAAGGGTGCCAACTACAATTGAGCAGTGGAAGGGAAATTTATATACACAATTCCTGGGAGAAATACTCCCAGGAAATACTCCTGGGGGGAAAAATATTTTAGGTAATGATAGTTAAAGCAGACACAAAACCAACCCAAATCCTTCATCTCTGATCCAAATATGGGATTCAATTTCATTCTCTTGATTCCAAGATAATCCACGTTCTATGCTAATCAAGAGCATAAATAGATCTCAACTCCAGAGTCCCAGGCCCTAAAGATCTGTTTCCAGTGGTTGCAAAGAACGCTTCATGCTATCAATATCTGTTTACAAGATATAAAATTATAATTTTATTCCATATGTGAAAATTTGCAGGTAGTTGCCATTATTTACTCATAAGAAACTAGAAACGTCAAGGCAATCTGTTCTAAAATAAGGTGTTAAAGGTGCCTGGGTGCCTGCCTTAACTAAACCCAGTTAGTTAAGCGTTTGCTTTCAGCTCAGGTCATGATCCCAGGGTTCTGGGATCAAGTTCCGCTACATGGTTCCTTGCTCAGCAGGGAGTCTGCTTCTCTCTCTGCCTCTGTCCCTCCCCCTGCTTATGCCTTCTCTCTCTCTCTGACAAATAAATAAAGAAAACCTTCAAAAAAAAATTTAAAAATAAGCTGTTAAAGGCAAAAGGTTTTTATGATCACTGCTCAAAGGGGAGTGAGTGTCAATGAACAAGGGCTTTAGGGACAGGGTATTGACTCGAAAATGTCTGCATCTGATCGCATGAGGGTCTCGATCCTTTTGGCCATCCTGCCAGTGAACACGGAGCCAAAAAAGCAATTCTGACAAAGTCATGTATGCCCAAGTCTTTGTGTGTGCATGTGTGTGCATGCGTGCGTGTATGCGTGTGTGTGTGTGTGTGTGTCTTTAAAATACAAGGATAATGAATTTTTTTAAGTGAGCAGTCTTTCAACTTTTCTGTATAAACACTAAAGGTCATTTGGACATTTGTCTGGGAAAGCTTGCGTTCTTGTGGGAAGTGGATATAGTCTGGCCTGTCACTGTAGCACAGTTGGGCAGATGGCTGGGGACAAGAGAAGCAACACACAGTCGTACGAGAGAACCGGGCTTGAAGTTAGGAGGCCATTCTCCAGTTTGGATTTTGCCACTAACTAGTTGTGTGACTAGGATAAAAACACATTTTCTCTCTGGGCCTCAGTTTCCTTTCCAGTAAAATGAGAAGGTCGAATTTAATGAGCCCAGACATCTGTAAAATATGATGAGTCTATCATTCTAGATATAATATGTGTTAAAGTTTTTATGGTGTTTGACTATGCCTTCCTTCCCTCTGTTCCTCTCCCAAAGTGCTTATCGGGATCCACCCAAGCCTAGCCAATGTCTGTTAATGACACAGGCGTATTTTAATTACATGTGGCAAATAAACCATTAAATCGTGAGAGATGCTTTTAGTTCTGGCACATTCTAATTATTAAATTGTCAAGAGTTACCAATGGGAATCTTTACACCTAACTTACCTACTTCTGCAAGACACTGCCCTTCAGTGAATGCTAGGTTATATATGAAGAGGAGAACAGAGGAAATACCCAGAGGAGATCTGAATTTCCTCCATGAGTTAATTTTCTGAGAAGAAGCCACAAACTGCAATAATTTTAACTCAGAAACCTCACCCCTCTCATAAAACATGTACACCTAGGTACACTAGTAAAACCTGCCCGGGCCCTCAGGCCAAATTGCTATAGTTTTTCACCAGAAACCAGCTCCTGACGTCTGATGAATTGAACTTCACAACTGAAAACACTAATGTCTTTATAAGGTAATAATAAGGTACACACCAATGTTGACCATTTAATCTCTACAACTTATTAACCCTTTAAAAGAGTAAAATAATAAAAAGTCGGACACAATTTTTCAAGCAACATATTAACTGGGGTTTGGTTTAACATCCATAAGTTAAGTATGCCCATTTCCTTATCCAAATTCACTAATCAGGCTGAGATCTGAACTTCTTCCAACAGTTGGTGAAAAAGATTACTAATTCATACATTCTTTCCTCATGTGAAGATCCAGAGATATCAGCCGCTTATTTTTGAAAGCGTAAAATAAAAAGAAAACACTAAGAAAGGATAGTCAAGCTAATCAATGCCATCATCATACTTAGAAACTCAAGGGAGCACCAAATATGAAACCTTTATTATGACCAGCCTTTGGAATATTACCTGATCACAGGGGCAGAGAGGGGAACAGAGAAGACAACAGGATAGATTACCCTCAAGCGGTGCAATCTTTTACAGGCTAAGAAGCAGTGCGGAGAATTTTTACTTAGTTCCTTAAACTGTCGGGTGAGTTTTGTTTGCTAAATCACTCTGAGTAATGATATGTCAATATAAAGTAGGAACACCTAGTCTTTTTGTTTTTTGTTTTTTTGTTTTTGTTTGTTTTTCCCATCTCTAGATGTACTCTTGCCTGGAGGCAACATTAGTTGTAGAATAATGTATCTGAGAAACAAGTTTTAACATCGGATGATTGCTGTAAACTAATTTCTCAACAACCAGGTTATACTGCCAAAATCCCTGCTTTAGACCCTTGCTCTAATTGTAGATCTGGACATTGTAACGTGAATTGCTTGTTCTCAAGAATTTTACCTCTAAAAGTGTTGCTGCACACCACGCTATGCAACATGATTTTTTTTTTAAGATTTTATTTATTTGACAGACAGAAAGAGATCACAAGTAGGCAGAGAGGCAGGCAGAGAGAGAGGGGGAAGCAGGCTCCCCGCTGAGCAGAGAGCCCAGTGCAGGGCTTCATCCCAGGACCCTGAGATCATGACCTGAGTCGAAGACAGAGGCTTTAACCCACTAAGCCACCCAGGCGCCCTTGTGCACATGATTAACTAATTTGATGAAGGGTCAATGCTGATGTATTCTAGATTTCATTTGGATATTGAATTCATTGTACTCTATCAACTATAGACTCAGAATGGTTGAAGAAGGACCATTTGGGAGTTTAACTTCTTTCTCTAAATGTGTAAGGTACGACTGCCATTCTGACGGCTGCTCAGGGTCCATGCAGAGAAACAGAAAGAACCCATGATAATTGAAGATAGAGAATTGGTTAAACAAGTATTAGGGAACTGAAAAGACAAAGGGAAATGTCAAACTGGCAAAGTAATAAGATTGGGGGACAAAGAAAAGTTGAGGTTGTTGGAACCTAGTAGTTGCAGGCGACTGAGAGTCAGATCACTGGAGAGGGTCGCTGGTCGCCTGGTAGAGCTGGGAGGACCCTGGAAGCCAGAGCAGGACCTCTGAGAAGAGGGTGCATAAGCAGAGATTCTCTTTGGAGGAATGGGGGCGTGGGTTTCAGTGGGGTACTCTTGAATTCAGAGGGAGGGAGGAGATGACTTGATCCAACTGCCATTGCCAGGGTGAGGGTAACAGGAACAGAAAGCCAGACCGGGAAGAAGCAGTCCTCTTTTTCCTTCTCAGACTTTGTTCCCCTTCTAGCACCCCCTACTGACTGACCCTAACAGGGAACAGTTTGCAGAGGAGAAATAGGGTTTTTGGAATCTCAGCAGGAGTATCCCAAAGCCTGGACTAGAATGGAAGATTTAAAACTAAGAGATGCAGAAGACATGAACAGACACTTCTCCAAAGAAGACATACAAATGGCTAACAGACACATGAAAAAATGTTCATCATCTTTAGCCATCAGAGAGATTCAAATCAAAACCACACTGAGATACCACTTAACGCCAGTTAGAATGGCCAAAATCAACAAGACAGTAAACAACAAATGCTGGAGAGGATGTGGAGAAAGGGGAA
>CM052799.1:183739518-183796580 GCA_028533885.1 Nasua narica | reverse complement strand
GGTGGTGGGTATCGAGAGGGGCACGTACTGCATGGAGCACTGGGTGTGGTGCATGAACAATCAATCTTGTAACACTGAAAAATTAAAATAAATTTGGGAAAAAAAAAAAAACTAAGAGATGATAGTTTAATAACCATCACAGACTGACGCTGTGATTTTCTGAATAAACTCTAAGTGCCTATGCTATATACTTACCACTTTAGACTATTGGTAGAGTCGTAAGTGCACATGATACTGTATGTTGGGAAGATTTTATTTTCCTTAAAGAAGAAAATAGGCCTTCGCCGTAACTCTGTCACCAACTCATAGCTATGTCCGCAAAGAAACGCTTTTATGAGTTTCAGGATAGATATATACTATAATGAATCTGTCTCTAGTGAATTATAATATCATTTCAGTATAAAAGAGACACAGTTTCTAAAGCAAGAGTGGCTCATTATTGAAAATAAACAAACAACACATAGGCAGTAAATCAACACTGTATGACCTAAAATTAGTTATCTTGTACAATTTTCCTATCTTCTGAATCCCTTCTACATGTTTCTATAGAGCCTTAGACTTTTGTTGTCATAGTAACTTATTTGGATTGATTTGTTAGGGATTCATGGTGGTCCAAATAATAGCATCCCTGTTCCTCAGGAACTTATGAATCAATAGAAAAAAAATAAAACAAAAGGATAAGCAAATGAGAGTCAACTGCCACATTTACTACTAAAATAATTACCCTTGGAGAAGGGGGTGGTGTTCCTGATGTGAAGTACAAAATTAAACAGACTGATGCTCTCGTAACCAATGACGCTGGCCCACTGGAGGCCAAATCATATTTAGGAGGGAAGCAGGGCAGAAGCCAAGCCCCTAACAAGAATGAGAAAAGGTATAAGTTAAGTATGCCCATTTCCTTATCGATACTCACTAATCAGACAAGAAAATTTCCCTCCACTGGCAGATGGAGCCCAGAAGCTCTACCCCAGTGGAACTCCCACCATGTGGAAGAACACCAAGAGTTAAGGGAAAGTCATTTTCCATATCCTCTCACCACACTGGACAGTAAATTCGGTGGAGACAGTGACAGTATCTGTCTTGCTGTCAAATCTTCAATGCCGAGGTCAATATTTGGCATTTAATAATAACTTAATAAGCATTGGTTTATTCTTAATTGATTAATTCTTAGATGGAAATTTATACTTAGAAAACTTAGATTCAAATTGTGGTCTGATACTAACTAGCAATGTTACTTTTGACAAGTCATTTGGCATCTCTAGACCTCAATAACCCATCTGTCAGATGGAGTTATAAGCCTACTGCTAAATGGAGTCTGGGATCCATTCTAGTTCCACAAGTGTCAAGTCTTCTCTATGCTTCTCTAGTGTTGCAGAGAATCTATGGCAGATTTTGTAACCATGGAACCTGTGGTACAAACAAATGCTAAAGTAAACATGTTTAGTGGGCAGCCAGAATCACATGGGCTGATTCTATGGGTAGGTTGTCCTTTATTTTCCATTCTCTCAGTTTTTTATTCTCCCTGAAGATAGTACCAAAGGTTCGAAAATAGGACTATTATCCTAGTTCTTGCCTTCCACAAGTCTTCTTTGTACTTTATTCTTTTTTAAAAAAGGTTTTATTTATTTCTTTGACATAGAGAGAGAGAGATCACAAGTAGGCAGAGAGGCAGGCAGAGAGAGAAGGGAAGCAGACTCCCTGCTGAGCAGAGAGCCTGATGCGGGGCTCGATCCCAGGACCCTGAGATCATGACCTGAGCCGAAGACAGAGGCTTTAACCCACTGAGTCACCCAGGCACCCCCTTCTTTATACTTTAATAAAGTATTGGAAGACCAATGAGTATCTTGGTACAGCGATATGATAATCAACGTGAAATCCTCTAAGTAAGTATGATTACTAAGGGAAATTGTTAGAAGGCTATGAGGATTGACAGAAATGGCATAAAAAAAGAGAGACAAGACATCTGAGTTTCACCCAAACCTTGCAACCAACTCTCTGTGGGAATTTATGGAAGGCATATAAACCCTCAGACTCAAGTTTCTCATTTATAAAATGAAAGGCTAGAATACAATCTCCATTCTCTTTTAAAACCAACATTCAACATTCAGGTTAATGCTCTGAAGAATTCAATGTATTTGTATACCTAAAGACTTGCTAGCAGAACACACATTTTAAATCTCAAGATTTTTTTTTTCTGATAAGATAGACCAAAAAAAAAAAAGGACTTTTTAGGTTTCATAGGGAGTTAAATTTATAGAGAGCCATTTTAAGGGCAATTTGACATTAACTACTGAAATTTAGACTACATAGACTCTTTGGATCAGGTACAATACAGAATGGTAGTCAAAGCACAGTCTTTGGAACTGAACTGTCTGGCCCTGGATTTTAATTTTTCCAATATGACCTTGGACAATTGATTTCGCTTCTTAATGGTCAGTTTATTGGTCTATAATGAAGGATACAATAATAGGGATCATGTTGATATCTATTCCATTGAGTAATTGAAAGGGCTAAGTGAGTCAATACATGTTTTTAAAAACTTATAAATGTACCAGGCATAGAGTAGCCACTTATTAAATGTTGGCTGCTACTATTATTTCTATTATTATTATTTATTTTTTCCTATTCATGATTTTTTTTATTGTGCTGTCACCATACAGTATATCATTAGTTTTTTTGCTATAGTGTTCCATGATTCATTGTTTGCATATTACACCCAGTGCTCCATGCAACCTGTGCCCTCCTTAAAACCCATCACCAGGCTCACCTATCCCTTCACCCATCTCCCCTTTAAAACTCTCTGTTTGTTTCCGGAGTCTATAGTCTCTCATGGTTCATCTCCCACTGATTTCTTCCCCTTCATTTTTCCCTTCTCCTAATATCCTACTTATGTTCCACAAATAAGTGAAATCATATGATAATTGACTTTCTCTGTTTGACTTATTTCACTTAGCATAATCTCCTCCCATCCCATCTAAGCTGATGCAAAAACTGGGTATTCAAAAAAAAAAAACCTGGGTATTCATCCTTTCTGATCGCTGAGTATTATTATTAATACTATTATTGATGAATATGTGAACATGTTCATGGAATACATGTTTAATTATTTTCATTCAATAGAGCCTTTAATGCAAATAGTAAGAAATCAGCTAATAGTGATTACTTTGCATTAAGAGAAGAATTAAAAGAGGAGAGTAAGAGAGGATAGATAACAAATATGTGATGTTAACTGTCACAGAGCCAGCCAGGGGGACATAACTGGAGAGAGAAAAGAATGAGGACACCATTGAGAAAATCATGTAGAAACTCTGAGAAGTACTTGGGGAACAAGAAGATAATTCTGTCCATCTGTAGGAAAATTTTGGGTGCCAAAAATAGAGAGAAAGGTCATGGGATATTGATTTACTCGTGCAATATTCTTACTCCTAAATGTCCTGGAAAGTTCATTTCATAGACCATGACAAGAAAGATCCAGCAACACTAGCTTAGTATCTTCCCAGAAATCAAGATGGAAGGTAGATAAGTCAAATCCAACAAGAAAGGGTCTTGCAAAGACCAGTGCTAATAATATACCATGAACCAAAACATATAGTTTTTTCAACCCCCTGCTCCATAAGAGAATAAAAAAGTAAACTAATGACTTTTAATATAACCATACTATATAAAAACAGGCCTCAGTGATAAGAATGTATGAGGTCCATGTACACTGACATGATTTCCAAGACATATTGCAATAGAAAACAAAAACACAAGGCAGAAAAGCGTGGTTAATACACATTATATGAAGAAGGAGGATAAGAAAAATTTAAACACTTACAAATTTCTAAATATTCATAAATATGTATGAAAATGCATAAAGTTCTGGAGGGATACACAGCAAACTAGAATGGTGTTTGTATCTGAGAAGCAAGGGATTTGAGAAGTAAATGTAGTGGGAGGTGGGGGTATTAATTTACCTGCCTTTACCAGTATGTGTGAATTTATTGCAATGCAAACACTTCTATGAATTATTTATAAAATAAAATGCATTATTAAGGAATGATTTTAAATAAGAATTCTAGTTGCTTATTGAATTGAACATCTTTTAGATGTTAGTTGATGAGGGAGTTGATTTCATTACATTCTTTCCTGGAGTTGTGCTAGTTTCAGCTGATTGTGTGAAGAGGTCATATTCTGTGGAGGGCCCCAGGGATATTGACATTGTCTTTTTTTTTTTAATATTGCCGCTTAAATTTTCAAATTGCAGGTAGGAATTATAGCATTGTTATTATAAAGTACTGAATAAAGCATGAAAGAAGTTGTAAATTGTGTTAATCACTGCTAATTCTATGTAGAACTGTCACGATGGTGATTTTTCTAAAGAAAAATATATCATCCAAAATTTGATTCATGCATCCACTCAACGTTCCATCCCTTCATCATTAATAAGTACCCATGGTATGTACAGTAGATGGAATATGGCATATTCTGGCATGGAGTGGATAATGCCTGCATTAACATAGCCACCCAATATCTGACATCTCCAAGCATTGCCTATATACTAGATATCCTTGATCCTCGTTGTGGTTATTGGCTGAGGTCATTCTCTCTGGGGTCATTTAATTTCTAACAATACTTCTCCCCTCTGCCGGTGTTCAAGTCTAAGGCATGGTGTCCAAAGCAGAAGCAGAAGATACTTAACTTTACTTAAGAAGTTAAGTAACTGGGACAACGTTCATTTATCACCAAGTTTTAAAGACCTTGCTTACCTATTTCTAATGAGAAGGGCAACTCTAGCTATAAGAAACCATTTATTTATGCTGAATGTTGATTTACTGATAGGAAACTTTGGCACTAAATTATTCAGTTTTTTTTCTTGACAAATGACAGGAAGGGAATTGATGAGATTTTTTCCCTGCTCAAGTATTTGCCTTTTAAAGAGACTACAGACTCTCAATTTTTTTTTTTTACTGCAGAAGTTAATAGGATAGAATCGCCTTCTGAAAACTCAATAAATAATTTCATAAAATACCTATAAGTTATTCATGGTTGTGTTTTAAGCATGAGTGCAAAGGAATAATTGGAAGATGGCTGAAGTAGGTGGGCAGATGTAGAGAAGAGAGAATGAGGAGATTTACTATATGTGACAGAGAATCTCAGATTAAACCTGAGACTGCAAAACATTAGAAATTATTTCTTGTTTTCTAGTTAATTTACTTGTTTTCTTTTGTATTTCTAGAATTTGAAAAAAAATTTTGCTTTAGAATTTTTTTTGAAAACTCAAAATCTTTCTTCCAATCTGCCCCCCGAATTTTTGTTTCTCTAGCCTTTCTCTGTCTATGAGCAAGTATTTATTACACATAAATTTCATGTCAAGCACAGAACTATGTGGGGGAACAAAAGTGTGTCATAACTGATAACATACTGTCGCATCATCTCTTTCCGTGACACTCAGCAGGTCAATGTGGATATTAAGGACACAGATTATGGTAAGTTCAAGACTATAAACAGGAAAATATACATAGACAAAAGTCAAAGTTTTGTGATATGAAAGCCTCCAAAATGATAACTCTCCTCCAAATATTTTTTTCAGATGGAGACGCAAAGCCTCAAATAAGAAAAAAAGAAAAAAAAGCTCCTATTCTTTTCATTTTATAATTGATTGAACATTTGTCTCTGAAGGATCTACTTTACACACAAGTCTATGGAGACTGAAAGGATTATCTGGGCCCAGTTTTTGCTTTCTAGGAGCAATCTTGGCCAATTGATACACACGTTCGATTCTTCTATGCAAAGCCTGGAAAGCCATTCATTTGGGGGATGGGAAACTTCCAGGAATCCTTTGCCCTGCTTTATTTTTTGTCCCTAATAATCTTGTAGAATATTCTTTTTCCCTAAGATTCTCTTAAAGAGTCCTTGAGAGTTTTTGTGATTTGCCCAGAGTTTGGAATCAAATAGAAAACAAATTAGAATATTAGGAATATCAAGAAAATGTATCTTCTATTGTCACATCTCTCTGTCTTTGTTTGTTCATGGTGCTTTCCCAGGATGGTTTTTCATTCCACTTTTCCTTACTCTACGTTCTTTCTGTATTTTAAATGCTGTCTGTTGTCCTAAGACAATGAGAATAAGTTCTTTCTCTCTGTTCCCGTGGATGGAGGCATTGCAATGAGGAACGCCCAACATAATACTGGTTCTCTAACTGTGGGAACTTCAGCATGTCCCCTAACCTCTCTAAGCTTTAGCTCATTTTTATGAAAAATGGGCTTAATCATACCTACCTTGAAGAGTGCTGGTGAGGATTAGAAATTGCCCAAGGCAGATTTGCCATTCAAAATTAATGGTTCCCTTTACTTAGATTTATATCTGGCCCTTAAATGATTCCACCATATATTCCAGTTCCTTATGAGCCTCCCACACCCCCCCAACACTGCTGAAATATCCTTGAGGTTAGGAACCATCTTTTTCACTTGTTTACTCTTCATAGTAATTAAAATCTATACTTTGCAACTTCAAAAATACTTGTCAGTGGGTCATGATAGGTATAATCAAATTTCATCTTTAATGGCAGAGAATAGGTCACAAACATACAAATAAGAAAACTTCACTATAGATTAAATTTTTCAAATGTTTATGGAATTTGTGTTATCTCCAAAGTAAATCTGAAAACATAATCAGAATATATCACTAAATCAGAAATGAATCATATACATGGATTCCGAGTCTGAATTTGAAAGGTCTCGACACTTGCATAAGTTACTGCAATAAAAAAGAAAGTGATCAATGGTCTGGTAGAGGATCTCGTTAGTTAAATACCGGGGTACAGAAGAGAAAAATGTTAACTCCAAGCTGCGAGATTTAAGTGATTGTTTTGAAAAATAAAAAATAAATATATTAAATGTCTAGTTATGCCAAATACTAGAACCACCAAGTACTGTAAATTGAGCATGTACTATAAACCCAAATACTTTCTATTTATCATCTAATTAATTCCACACAATAACCATGTGAGGTAAGAACCATGATCCCCATTTTACAAATGAGGAAACTGAAACTAATTCCTTAAGGTCATATTCTTTCCAGTGGCCATGTAATGAATTCTTACAGACCAAGACTAGAATGAAGACTTAGAGAAAAGAGGCCTAAGAAGCTTTAGGATCTATTCGTGTCCTCTGCTGTTTAGTCCAAGCTGACCCAGGTTAGAAGAGTCCCCATAGCTTCATGGGCTCCAGCCAGCTCTCCAGGCCCTAAGAATTCTAAGTACGAGTTTGGGCTTAACTTGACATCATTATTACTTTCCACCTGTGTTGCGTTTATATACTCTTTAAAAATAAAGAGTTCTAGAAAATTTATTGGTTTAGGATATGGGAATAATCTCCATCAGGTTCCATTGGAGAGACACTGCTCATGTTTAAAAAAGCGATAAGGGTGAGATCCCAAAGCAATTGGAAGACCAGTCTTCATTCAGCCATCGTAGTTGTCATCGATAAGGAATACTGAAGAATCGAATAGCCTCAGTTACTTAACTCAGTTACTCAGAGTTCATATAGTTACCCCACATCTACAACAGAGCCAGGAATATCAGCGTCCTTTCCACTCCTCTCTCATGTCTCTGACCTTACTTTTGCATACTACCTGTAAAAAAATAATACGTACCTTTATATCATCTTAGCATATATCTAAGTTCTGTATGTTTGAAGTGTATCATCAATTTCCGTATTGGATTTTTTTAAAGTCATGCTTAAAAAAAAAAACCCAACGTTTTACATTCCTACAAGTATGACTCAAAAGCATGTTTGGACATGATTCGGAATACTTTTGTTTATTGCTATGTGTCAAAATCTACTTTCCTCAGCTGATCTGAGCCTGGAAGTATTTTTTTTTTTAAGATTGTATTTATTTATTTGTAGAGAGCGATCACAAGTAGGCATAGAGGCAGGCAGAGAGATAGGGGGGAGCAGGTTCCCTGCTGAGCAGAAAGCCCGAGGCGGGGCTTGATCTCAGGACCCTGAGATCAAGACCTGACCTGAAGGCAGAGGCTTAACCCACTGAACCACCCAGGCACCCCGTTGTTACTATGCTTAATAGTCATGATCTTATGGGAGGATTCAAGAAGCTTTTAATAGTAATCCTTATGTTATGAAATTAGATCCTATCCTCTGCACTGAACCACCCAGGTGCCCCTGAACCTGGAAGTATTTTCTTTCAGGCAAGCTAGATCTTTGATGTTAAAAAGATAACTTTCAGTGACTTATTTATGTTTACTATTTATTTGTAACCATCTTAATACTTAAAAATTATTCTCCGTTCTTGTCTTTCTCCACCATAAATGTTAACAAATAATTCCTTATTCACATAGCTCCTTTTTCCAGGCCTGTACCTCAAAGCTAAACCAATGGACCAGGCAACTTGGCCACAGTTGTTGAAATAATGAAGGTCAAACTGTTGCTAAGTATCAGCTAAAAATAAAATATGAGCTCATTTAGAAAGAATATATAGCGGTATGACCGTGTGTGTACATATATATACACACGATATACCCTTCTGAATGACCGCATGACTAATTGTGTATTCTGTATGTTTGTTTAAATCAAGATTAATTTAATTGTAAGGAACTTGATCCACTTAAAAAGAAGATTCAGAGAATTTATTGTAGAGATGTAGGAGACACAGCTGGACCTCACAGGGTCAGTGAAACAAGAAATATCAGAAATGGTCTCTCTCCCTCTTCCCTCACCTTTCCTTCTCCCAACCTCTTCCCTTCTCCCACCCTACCCTCTCATGATTTCTTCTATGCTGTGATATGTGTTTTCTTCACTTTTCCCCCTATCAACAGGTAGAGTTTTTCTTCTACTGTTACAAGGTCCAATCCAACCCACTCATCTCTCTGCCTGGAATGTTGGAATCTCTTTTCCTTTCCCATCCACACCCATAACTTCATACACTAAGTTCTACTTTGCTTTTAGGTCCAGTTCAGATATTATCTTCCTCATACAGTTTTGCCTGATTGCCCGGCTGAAAGTAACCTTATTTTTATGGATTTTCAATAGCTTTATTGTTCATATCCTATAGCTGACATCATTTTTATATTAAATGTGCATCCTGGCTCTCTTTCTAGAAATCAGACACTGATGATGTCTTACACATGGTTGGATCTTGCCAAATGAAAACTACCACTCATCTGCTTTGTTGGAATTATTCTGTGTGACCTTACAAGACTTCCCTAGACCCAATGAGTGGAGGTCAAAGGGAGATAGATTTCTGCTCAATAAGTAGGAAAAAATAAAACTCCAAACTATCTACAAGGACTGCCCTCCAAGGGCCCTCTCAGAAGCCCATAGGTGCCTTAAAATAAGAAGGCATATGAATTAAGGTGTCTGTGTCTATGAGTAACAGAATAGCTAATTAAAAGTGGCTTAAACCACTGGACTCAAAATTTTACTAAAAATAAATTCCTGTGGTAGTGATTTACCAGGATTAATTTCATAGCACTGTGATATCATTAAGGATAAAGATTTTTGGGGCACCTGGGTGGCTCAGTTGGTTGAGCAACTGCCTTCGGCTCAGGTCATGATCCTTGAGTTCCAGGATCGAGTCCCACATCGGGCTCCCAGCTCCACGGGGAGTCTGCTTCTTCCTCTAACCTTCTCTCCTCTCATGCGCTCTCTCACTTTCTCTGTCTCTCAAATAAATAAATAAATAAAATCTTTAAAAAAAATTAAAAAAAAAAGGATAAAGATTTTTGCTTTTGTTCATCTTCACCAACTTTGACACATGGGCAAACTTCTAAGTTTACCCCCTTCTAAGTTCAAGACAGTTTCCATAGTGCCAAATATCACATACAAACAAAACAGCTGATCAAAAATGAGACCAAAGCTACAGATGCTCTGTGCTTCAGTCCCGCTGTCTAGCACTGGGCTACATGTCCACACCTAAATCCAGCCCTGGTGGAAGACTTGAGACATCTAGAATTCACCCGCTAGATGTGGAGAGGAAGTCTTTTGAAAATCAGAACTCTACCAGCAGAAAGAAGGTAAGCGGTAGGTGACTTTGGGATATTTTATTGAGCATATCTTTTTCAGAATGATTCAATACTAATGGCTGACTATCCCCTCTTTATATAGCTGAGGGCATCTAACTGTTGGGTGACACAGAGTGGAGGATATGACCTTCAAGTCTTCTTTCAACCTCAGTTTTCATGACTAAATGAGCAGGTAAGCTAGATGGTATGTGTTTACAATTGAGGTTATCTATAATTCTGTGTTAAAGGTCATGTCTTAGATCTCTTTCTTAAGCAAGCAGTTTATTATATAGGTTTTGTTGTTTTTTATTCTTTGTTTTTTGTTTTTTGTCTTTTAAGTTCAGTGACTCCTCACAGTACTGGAGACCTGGGATGGACTTAAGAACTTTCTACCACCTACCTGTGGGCCCCGTTTATGTCACCTCCTTTCTTTCATTTTGCTTTCCTTGTATCTCAATTTAGAACTCAGTAGCCTACAAAACATATTCCAATCCAATATTCTTTGATCTACAAGTCTCATTCCCATGAAGAATTTTCTGACTTCCTTTGGGAGTTATAAACTGATGTGGAAGAGGACATTACTGCCACTTTATCAAAGGTGAAGACAACGCACAAAACCTATATGAGTGTGTTCTGAATGAATGGTGTAGCTAACAAGACGTTCTAGCTAATCAGATCTGACAGAGAGTGGGGCTGGCAAAGGGGAGGGATAGAGGAAAGGAATCAGAATCAATTTTCTATCCTCAGACACAAAGACTTTACTGTGTTTCCAGGACAGTCTGTGTCTTTGTGTTTTATAAATCATAAGTCTTTTAGATATACAAATATGCAGCAGGTTTCTATTACAAAGTTCTTTGCTTTTTGAGAATATAAATTCTTATGCTTCGTCAAACAGCATCTCTAGAGTTATTGTTTTATTTGCACATTTTTATTAGGATGAAGTTGCAAAGGATAGAGGTGTTTTTTTTTTTTTAAAGGATATAGGCACAGAGTTGTGTCTGAATTATGTCCTGTTACTGTGAAAAGGAACTCTTTTTTTTCAAGCACATAAGAAGTTGCTTGTAAGAAATGTGGACTAGAGAGAAATTGTTAAAGAAATCTCTTTCATGACAGACTATGAGATGCCCTGGGTGCCCATGGGGAAAGATGGCCCAGTATGGGGGAAAGGCACTATCATGTTCTGCACCCTTAGCCACTGATGACTCCGTGAGCACATAAAGACAGCGAGTTATGCACAGCCATAAGATATCTCAAAAGTGTCAACGTTTAAGTTGCCTGGGTGGCTCAGTCAGTTAAGTGGAGGACTCTTGGTTTCAGGTCAGGTCATGATCTCAGGGTCATGAGATAGCCGCCCCTCCCCCACTGCTGCCCCTTGGGCTCTGTCCTCCTCGAAAAGTTTGCTTTAGGATTCTTTCTCTCTGCCTCTGCCCCTCCCCCTGCATTCTTTCTTTCTCTCTCTCAAAATAAATAAATAAATCTTTTTAAAAAAGGAAGCAACATCTCTAGTGACAATGGAGGGAGTTTTTCTACCAACTCCAAGAATACTGACTCTTGAGCAGGTAGAATTGAAACAGAAGAGAAACAATGTTTGCCAATACTTGGTAACTATTTTAATGTGACCCGTCTGCAAAAACACTGAGTCATTCCTTTGTTTTAACTTAGAAACACTTCAGGGACAACTTTCCACTGTGAGAGATGATTCTGAAGGACCGAGCTGTACCAATGAGTGGCCATGCAAAAAAAAAAAAAATCTTGCTTCTAATGCAGGATGGCTAAAATTGTACGAAAACTTTTTTTGTGTGTGTGTATAAAATGTATCTTTAGGGGTCCCTGGGTGGCTCAGTGGGTTAAAGCCTCTGCCTTCTGCTCATGTCATGATCTCAGGGTCCTGAGATCCAGCCCCACATCAGGCTCTCTGCTCAGTGTGGAGCCTGCTCCTCCCCTCCCCCCGCCTGCTTCTCTGCCTACTTGTAATCTCTCTGTCTGTCAAATAAATAAATAAAATCTTTTAAAAAAATAAAATAAAATAAAACGTATCTTTAGAAGTATTCCTAATTTTTTTCCTATCGTAAACTTAAAAAGTTCTTTATTCCTCTTCAGTTGAAAATTGGTAATAAAAATAGTGATGGCAATAACATATATATAAAATGCTTGTTCTGGGACCAGCATGATAATTCTGAATGGATTATCTTGTTTCATTATCTCCCTAACCTAAGAATTCTTATTATTCCCATTTTACATGTGAAGACACTTGGACTTTAGAGAACCCAACAGCAGATTTAGAATATGAAGCAAGTGTGATTGATTTCAGAACCTCTGATCCTCTCTACCCGCGTCTCCCGACCTTGGAGCTAATGATATTTTGGACCACATCATTTGTTTTGGGGAAGGAGCTTTCCTGCACATCCTAAGATGCTCAGCAATATCTCCGATCTCCCCCCACTGGACACCAGTAATTCCAACCTCATCTCAGCCTCTGCAAGCTGTAAAAATAAAAAATATCTCCAGGTTTTCCCAAGTTGTCCCTTGGGGGGTAAAATCACCCTGGTCGAGAACCACTGCTTGACGTTCTACTGCTCGCCCGCCATTGCATCATCTTGGGAGGTAACATCAAAGCCATTTAAGAGATGTTTTTAAAAGACCCTGAAAGTTTTGGATAACAGGGCCCTCAACATGGCTTGGGAATTGTTGGGAACAACCGATTAACTTTTCGTCCATGCTTCTGAGTTCCACGTCAGTTGGGAGCTTCGGATTCATAAAAATAGGATCTGGTCTTCGAGTCTAGTGCCCAGACTGATGTGCCTTTAGGACTATTCTTCCTCCAAGCCCATTTGCCACTAATGGCCCAGCTGAATGGCTTTACCCAAGAGCTGCTTGAGCAGATAATCAGAGTAACTGATTCAGAATTAAAGTTGAAATACAGAGCAGAGATAGTGAATGAGAAGTTAAAATACCAGGGTGACCTACTGAGAAATTGCAGCAGACTTTGTGCAGTGACAGTGAGCTTTTTAAGAAGAATGAAAGGAGTTTCTTTCTTCCTTCCCTTAGAAAAGTAACCAAGCCCTTGCTTTCCTAAAAAGCACACACATTTTACCACCAGGCGGCGATTGCTAGCCTTCCGAGTTTGGGATGGACAGCCATGAAAAAAACTCGGTAATGAAGTGTTTTTGTTTCTAAAAGTTGGGCCCAGGATACTACAATCAGATAAAGACTATTGTTACTTTTTTTTTTTTTTAAAGATTTTGTTCATTTATTTTAACAGAGAGAGAACACAAGCAGGCAGAGAGGCAGGCAGAAGCAGGGAGAGGAGCAGGCTCCCTGCCGAGCAAGGAGCCCGATGCTGGGATCATGACCTGAGCTGAAGGCGACCGCTCAACCAACTGAACTACCCAGGCATCCCAAGATTATTGGTTGATCAAGGTCAGCATGAAACTTTGTAGTGGGGGTGAGAGAGGTGACCACTGAAAAGCCCCATTTGTTACTGACTGGAAGTTAGAAAGGGCGGCATTTTTAGATGTTAAGAATATGGAGACCTAGACCTGGTTTTGACCTGGTTATTTACTGGAGGTAAATAACCCGCCAGGGAAATGTTGATGAGATGAATAGCTTTATTAGATTTACCTCTGATTCCATACCCTAAACCTGTTTCAGAAAGATTAAGGAATAAACCTTAATCAAATTTTGGACAATAAAGAAAAAAGAATATAATTGAGTTACCACATAATACGTATTTAATTTACACAGATTCAACACTCCGACTTCAGGAAAAAAATTATTAAAATTTTAAAAATTGATTATACATTTTCTAACGTTCTATAGCATGTGTATTAGCATATACATTATGTATTTATAAATACATATCACTGTCCAAGTTGTACACACATGAATATTCATAAATAAGGCTTGTCACATAATAACACTATTATAGATATTAGTTGTTACTATTTTTTTTATATTTTTTTTCATTTATTTGGCAGAAAGAGAGAGAGATCACAAGTAGGCAGAGAGGCAGGCAGAGAGAGAAGGAGAAGCAGGCTCCCTGCTGAGCAGAGAGCCCGATGCGGGGCTCGATCCCAGGTCACTGAGATCGTGACCTGAGCTGAAAGCAGAGGCTTTAACCCACTGAGCCACCCAGGCGCCCCATTGTTACTCTGCTTAATAA
This sequence comes from Nasua narica, assembly GCA_028533885.1. Taxonomy (NCBI): domain Eukaryota; kingdom Metazoa; phylum Chordata; class Mammalia; order Carnivora; family Procyonidae; genus Nasua; species Nasua narica. Next base: position 183,782,418 of record CM052799.1, on the reverse strand, counting down.
TAATGATCTTATGGGAGAATTCAAGAAGCTTTTAATAGTAATCCTTTATGTTATGAAATTAGATCCTATCCTCTGCATTAAAAAATGCCCCCTTATAACACAAAGTCTCCGGCTGCAGGGAATTCAGACTTTTTGGAAGTACAAATATATTAGCAAGTCATTGGAATATAGAGGGTAAATATAATTAAAGAGATGGGTGTGGGGAAAAGTAAGGAAGGAAGACGGGGATGAGGAGGGGAAGAGAGGGAACAATTCTACCGCCAGGTATCAGATCTGTATTCTATACAGGACAAAGAAGAAAAGAAGGTTAAACAGCAAAAGAGAGATGTCAGCTAAGTAATTGTTCTGCAATTAATTGTTCTGCAGGTGCCCTATCTGTTGACTTCTGTTTGCGTCTCATTGGCCAGACTTGGTCACATCTCTGTTCTGATTGCAGAGAAGGATGAGGGCCTTATGATTTATAACTAAACATGTTGCTTCTCAGAACAAAATAGGAATTGTGTACATTTAGAAATTGGCATGCTGGGGCACTTGGGTATATCAGTCGGTTGAGGGTTTGCCTTCAGTCAGGTTATGATCCCAGGGTCCTGGGATCGAGCCCTGCATTGGGCTCCCTGTTCAGCAGGGAGTCTGCTTCTCCCTCTCCACCTGCGTCTCCCCCAGGCTTGTGCTCTCTCCTTTGCTCACTCTCTCAAATAAATAAATAAACTCTTAAAAAAAAGGGAAAGAAATTGGCCTGCTTCCAACCTTGACATATGCCTTGAAAACTTGTATTGAATAGACAGCTGGAAATAACTTTCCTTCTCTTTTTTCTCAATAAACAGATAAACAGATGTAGAGAATGGTATCTATATCTACATAGACTCATATGTATATTGATTGATACACAGACATATACATATATACATATGTTTGTGTACATGAATATACATATATGTGCTATTTTTAATGAATTACATACATTTTATAAAAATATAGAAAAAAAAAAGGAGTACTTAAGGAATTGCCTGGAAGTAGCTGGGAAAAAACCCTGTTGGTTCTGGACCTAAATATCATTCTCTAAAATAGACTGTTGATAGTCTTGAAACTTGAAATTTTTTTAAGTCTACTTACAGTAGCCAAAAATAAAAGAGAATGCTTATTAGATGTGTAAAGGAATACTTTTTGAAACAATATAAGAAATTATTAAAGAAAAGATCTATAGATTTGTAAGTATTCAATTTTATATCTCGATGTGATTAAAATATATATAACTAGAAGGAAAACATTGAAATGTAAAATGCTTATATTTGTTACGATAAAGGTATAAAGAGGTTAATATATCACTACACCTTAAAAAGCTTATTCAAGGGACGCCTGGGTGGCTCAGTTGGTTAAGCAGCTGCCTTTGGCTCAGGTCAGGATCCCAGGGTCCTGGAATCGAGTCCCACATCCGGCTCCTTGCTCAGCAAGGAGCCTGCTTCTCCCTCTGCCTCTGCCTGCCACTCTGCCTGCTTGTGCTCTCTCTCTCTCTCTGACAAATAAATGAATAAAATCTTTAAAAAAAAAAACTTATTCAAGTGGATAAGGAAAACTGTAAGGTTCCAGCAGATGAAGAGATATGTAATATGAATAAACAATTTGCTCAAGGAGTAAAAGGGGAAAAAAAACCCAAACACTTGGGGAACTTTATTCCTCACTGGGTTTCGAATAAATGAAAACAATCTGGCATTTCACTGTGTACCTGGTAGAGAAATGAGGACATTTAAGAGGCAGTGATAACATCTCAAATTTCCATTTGAAGCATATGCATCACTGATACCATTGTAAATTGACATATTTGGATATATGATGGGGGGAACTGCTGAAACTCCAAGTGCCTGCATTACCCAGAGCATTTTGAAGGAAAGCAGCCTCCAGTACCTGTTGCTGCATAATTCTTCATGGTTCATGAGGATCCAGGAGAACCACACCTAGTTCTTCGCTCACAATCAAAGGCACCAGGGATCAGTACAAGAATCAAAGGTAAATAACACAGAGCAGAGTTGAAAGAAGCCAAGGTCTCTAACACTTGGGTAAAAAACGTTTCCCAATGCAGTGCTCCATACCAGAAAATGACAATCTAACCAAATCAAGATTAATTTTACTGAGAAGTATGAATGCTAGCAAGCTGGTTAATGTTATGTCAACTTGGTCAGGCCATACTATCCAGTTATGTGGTCAAACACCAGTCTAAATGTCTCTGGGTGAATATTTTTTTTTTTTTTAGATAAGATTAACATTTCAATCAGTGAACTTTGAGTAAGCAAAGTTACTCAATGTGGGTGGGCTTTGTCTAATCAGTTGAAGGCCTTGAGAGATGGAAGACTGAGATGCCCTAAGGAAGAGGAATTCTTCATCCAGACTGGATTTAGATTTGAGCTGCAGAATCAACTGTTCCTGTGTTTCCAGCCTGTCAGACTGTTGTAAGATTTTTAACTTGCTCATTCCCATAATCATATAAACTTCCTATTCCTTAAAATAAATCTCTCTATTTGTATATAGATTTATCTGTATCTCCTATTGGCTCTGTTTCTCGAGAGAACCCTAAGCTAAGGCAGATCACTTGAGAACAGGTTAACTAAGTACTACACCTTCCTAGCTATGATGCTATATAACAAAATAATGTTGGAAGCATAGTATCTCTGGAGTAATTACTAATGTGTGTTCCCAATTCCACTCTATTTTTACTACTAAGGTAGAAATCCATATAATGGTTGTTCTCATAGATAAATAATTCAATACCTGGAAATTGTGACAGATGAAAGTAGTGTTCATGAATCATGCATCCCACACCCAAAAATTCATTTTGATGGAGATAATTAAGCATCTTATAGCCTCACTTTTTTTTCATGGCTCTCTGTTGATCAGCTTTATGGACCATTTATGAACTCGCTGGTACCAAAGTGAAGCAAACCAAAGTGAAGTAACTTCCTCAGTTCAGAGACTGAAGAATATTGCAGACTTCTGTCTAACTCATAATTTGCCTAAACTTCAGACTTCACAGTGCACAGTCTCCATCAAGAGTATATTAACATCCTAATTCTAAGATAATTTACTGTCATAGATTCATGTGAACACCACCTTTTTGAGCATGCCCGGCAGATGTGATCACCACCACAGGTCCTTCTCCTATAGGCTTTTGACAGGTATAGTTAGATTTCAGAAATTAATGGCTTCTTTTGAATGGGGCCACTTTCTGTGTGGTTACTTCCTCTTACCTCTTCATTTCTCCTCTGCCTCTCTCCATTATGATTATCTCCCATTTGTACCTCACTGAACCTGGTTACACTTGTCTCCATGTTTTGCTTATTCATAAGTGGGTTCCTCACCATGCTTGAGGCCCCAAATGATCAATGTATGAGTTGGCAGATCAAACTGATATGGGAAGGGCGCTGTCTTAGTCCTATGATTGTTTTCTGAAGATACATTAAAAAAAACCTTTTCAGTTTTCAGTAAATCTCTTGCCAATGAATTTGCAGGCAGGGACTATATTTCTTGGGGAGCTTGAAAGGTATTCCTAATGAATGGAATCCTCTCCATTTTATTTTTTATTTTATTTTTAATTTTTTAAATTAACATATAATGTGTTCTTTGCCCCAGGGTACACGTCTGCGAATCATCAGGCTTAGACATTTCACAGCACTTACCATAGCACATACCCTCCCCAATGTCCATAACCCAGCCACCCTATCCTACCCCCCACCCCCCAGCAACCCTCAGTTTGTTTCATGAGTTTAGGAGTCTCTTATGGTTTGTCTCCTTCCCCATCCCATCTTGTTTCGATTCCCTCCCCTAGGCCTCACGACCCACTGCCCTGCTTCTCAAATTCTTCATATCAGAGAGATCATATGATATTTGTCTTTCTCTGACTGACTTATTTTGCTTGGCATAATATCCTCTAGTTCCATCCACGTCGTTGCAAATGCTAAGACTTCATTTCTCATGATGGCTGCATAGTATTCCATTGTGGGTGTGTGTGTGTGTGTGTGTGTGTCCAGGTGTCCCACACACACATCTTCTTTATCCATTCATCTGTTGGTGGACATCTAGGTTCCTTCCAATCCTCTCCATTTTAGAAGGCATTTTAAAGTTGAATGACCCAAAGAAAAATTCTAATGAGAAGATATTGTTATTTTTAGAACTGATATCTGTCCCATAGTTTGAACACAAAAATTAGGGAGATTGTGCTTAAAAGAATTGTAATGTCATTTGCTACACACACCTTAGAAACAAATGTAAATTATTTGTTGCATCTTTGTAACCGCATGCAGGTTATTTTTTTTTAAGATTTTAATTATCTACTTGAAAGAGAGAGATGCACCCAAGAGAGCATAAGCAGGGTGAAGTAAAGGGAGAGGGAGAAGGAAACTCCTCACTGAGTAGGGAACTGGATAGGAGGTGGGGTTCGATCTCAGGACCCTGAAATCATGACCTGAGCAGAAGGCAGCTGTTTAACCTACTGCGCTAACCAGGCTCTCCTAAAACTAGGAGACTTCTTAAAGTAATTTTTGCTTTCATATTTTGCATTTGTTCAGGCAATTGACACCTAAAATTCAAATACATGCTATTTTCCTCAATATCACCTATACGTTAAAACTTTTAATCACTGAATTATGTGTACAGGAGATTGTGTCAGATGGGACACTATTAAAAAGCAAATTAAAGCAAATTCTCATTTCTCCATATAGTCATGGGGAAGCCAAAACTAAGAGTTTCATTAAATCTAACAGTCTCATTTTCACCATTAGTTCGAACCTCATCCTCCTACCAAACCTCTGGCCAGGGCTGCTTAATTAACTAATTCCACTTTCCCCCTTCGCCTTTCCTGAGCCCTCCCTCTGGGGCTAATGAGTAGCCACATGTCTACGAGGTAGACAGCAGGAGGGAGGAAATGGATAATCAGCCCCTGAAGAGCAGATACTCTTGCACAGACTTTCTGTTTCATAGAAGGGGGAAATGCAGTAAAGGGCTTCAAAAAGCAACATTTTAGCTATTAATTCAGCCTTTGCAAGAGCTTGCTACATTTTCAGTTTTGTCTTGGAAAGTTTCTGAAGGCACACTGTTCTTTTCAGTTTGTGCTCAGAAAATACTAATTTATCTCTGCAGTCCTATCTAAGGCATTAGGGCAGCGTCTCCCAGACACCTCAGGGCAGAGTTAACCCCACTTTACCCAACATCTCCATGTACCTTGTGAAGGTTTTCCTTTGACAAGAATATGTTGATCGCCCTCTTGGTGGGAGGCATTATAGCATTCACCACATTGTGCTTTTAATTTAATTCAATTGTTTTAGTAAATATCCTTACTCAGATATTATACAGAAAGAGAAAAGTTAAAAATCCTAACATTGCAGACTGATTAGTCATCAAAAAGAAAACACACTTGCATAACCAGCACTTGTATCAGCAAAGAAGACATTGTCAATATCTCACAGAAACTCCCTCCCGGTCACTAATCACCTGTCCTTCCCAAAGGCAATCCCTGCCCCGACTTTTACCATAAATTAGTTTTATCTTTTTCTTTGAACTGATATAAAGTATACACTTTTTGAAGTCTATGTTTTGCTCAAAATTGTGCCTATGATTTGATCATTTTCATTACTGAATAGTATACATTATACATATAAAAATTTTATTTCTGTATTCCAGTGTTATGGACATGTGGATAGTTTCAGTTTATTGATTGACAGGTACTGCTGTTAGGAACATTGCTGTGCATATCTCTGTTTGTACATATGTTCAAATTTCTGTGCAACATATACTTAGGAGTAGAATTCTGAGATACAGGGCATGCTGATGTTCAGCTTTAGGAGAGGTACCTACTGCAATATACTTTTGCAGAGTGTTCATTTATATGCATCTGGCAGTATAGGAGAGCTCCAGCTGTCCACGTTACCTGCTCAGCAATATGTGCTCTTTTCCTTTCAGTTTAGCCATCCTGCTGTGTGTGCATCAAACAGTATGTCTGTCTGGTTTTTACTCTGCATGTTACTTTGCACAAATGAGGCTGAAGGGTGTTATTATTTAACGTGTATTGGCCATTTTGCACATTCTTTTTTTGTGAGGAGTCCTCAAGTTTTTGCTGAAATATTTTGATTTTTTTTATTTATTTGAAAGAGAGCAAATAAGAGAGAGAATGAGATTAAGAGAACAAGTTGGGGAATGGGCAGAGTGAGAATAGACTCCCCTCTGAGCAGAGAGCCCAATGTGGGGCTCGATTCCCAGACCCTGAGATTATAACCTGAGCCAAAGGCAGATGCTTCACCCACTGAGCCACCCAGACACCCCTTGTTGAATTTTTTTATTCTCACTCTGACTCAATGATTATACATGATAAAAAAAATAAAATTTCTGTATACATTTGTGTATATTGAAAATATCTTCTCCCATGCTCTGAGATTTGAATTTTCATGGATTTCATAGTATTTTTCAAGTTCTTATTTATAATATGGTCCATTTTTCATTTCCTTACTGTATATTAGCACTTATTGTTAAACTTGTTGTCTGCCTCTAAACTCATGAACATATTCCTCCTGTCTTTTATATTCTAGAAATTGTAATGTTTTATTTTTTGTACTTAAATCTAAAGTATGTCTGAGATTTAGTTTTGCACACAGTGTGATGTAGGGAGTCAAGTTTCAATTTTCTTCCTTATCAATATCCTATTTACTGTTACTTATGAATTTATCATTTACTGAGAAGACTTATATTACTTACGAATTTACCATTTACTGAATGACTATGCTTTCTCCACTACAATGAAAGCTTTGTCATAATCAAATGTCCATATGTGTGAGTCTATTTCAAGATACTTTATTCTTTTTCCATTGATCAATTTATCCACATTTACACCAAGACCCACACTACCTCAACTACTATAAATCTATAAAAGTTATTGGTATCTTATTTTATAAGCCTTCTGGCTTAGTTCTTCTTTGTTATTTTTGCTATTTTTTGCCCCTCTCATGTTCATACAAATTTTGGAATCAGCTTGGTTAATTTCTAAGAAAAATCTCGATGAGATTTTGATTGTAATGGTACCAAATCTGTGGATCAATTGGGAAGAATTGGCTCTTTAGCAGTATCGCATCTTGTAATCAACACATGTGGTAAATACCTGCATTTATTTAGGTTCTCTTTAATTACATTTATAGTGAGATCTTTGTTTAAATGGCATTGTAAAGTCTTTGATTTCTTGAAATTTTATTGCTTATATAAAGGAATGCATTGATTTTGTATTCATTGTATTCAGTGACTTTGCTTAGTTCGTTTATTAATTGCAATGGTTTATCAGGAGGCTATTTTAGTTACCTACATATACAATCATATCATTTTGTCTTCTTTTTTTTGTTGAGAGAGAGAGAGAGAGTGGGAGTGATGGGGGGGACAGAGGGAGAGGGAGAGAATGGATCCTAAGCAGGCTTCATGTCCAGCGCAGAGCCCAACCCTCAGCTCATGACCTGAGCTGAAATCAAGAGTTGGGCGCTCAACGGACTGAGCCACCCGGGTGCCCCTATAGTCATATCATTTTGAATAATGTTTGTGTTATTTATTATTGCGTAACTCTTATTTTCTTTCTCCTTGAATATTACAGTGGATAGAACTTTCAGTATAAAATTAAATAGCAGAGCTGACTCTAACTTCCTTCAGCCATTTTCGGACTCGATGAGGAAGAATATCTGTGTGTTACTGTTGAACAAAAGGTTTGCCGTAGGTTTGTTTTTTCTTTTTTCTTTTTTTCTAGCTAACCTCTATCAGTTTAAGAAAATCACCTTTTATTCCTACTTTACAATTTTTTTATTAATGAGTGTTAAGTTTTGTAATATGTCTTTATTATATTTATTGAGAATATCCTAGACTACTTTTTTCTGCATATTGTGAATTTAAGTGGTTATTCTTAAATATTAAGGAATATTTGTATCTCAGAATAAATAGATTTGTGTTATGTTTTTTTTTAAATGCTGCAAGATTTCATTTGCTAACATTTGGTTTTATATTTTTACATCTAAATTCATGTGAGCGAATGGCAGGTAGTCACATTTTTGCAGTGTCCTTGTCCAGTTTCCACGTCACTAACTGGGCCACCTGTAGAGGTATTAAACTCTCTCTCTCTTTTAAGATTTTATTTATTTATTTATTTGAGAGAGAGAGAGAAAGGGAGAGTGCGTGCGCAGCATGCAGGAGCAGGGGGAGAGACAGAGGGGGAGAGAGAAGCAGGCTCCCCACTGAGCAGGGAGCCTAAAGCAGGGCTGGATCCCAGGGCTCTGAGATCATGACCTGAGGCAAAGGTATGTGCCTTCCTTAACCAACTGAGCCATCCAGGTGTCCCTCTTCTTCTTCTTTTTTTTTTTTTCCTCTTTGTCACGTTTCCAGGATGGTTAGTATTTGTAACTGAAGGCAAGCCTTTGTAGAGGCTTTGCATTGATACTATTTTTCTCCTGATCGTTTCAATTTCTGGTGGGAAGGGAGGGGAAAACTAGATAACATTAACACTCTCAGTGTTTGAGGGTGGGTTGCAGTCTTTGTAAAGTCTGACATACTTCAGTTCTACCTTTATTTCCACAATGCAGTCCCTCATGGGCACCAGCTGAGAGCCTACCTTTGTTACCAGGGGCTGTCCACGTGGAAATTCAGCATTTAGCTCTCCAGAGTTGCGCATCGCCAGCAACTCTACACAGCTTCTCCACCTCATGGGAGCAGCTATTTTGCTAAGCTTCTCCATCTCTTGGCCTGGGCCACTTCTGATGAATGCTTTGGGGGGAAAGAGGTTCAGCTGTTGGGCTCACTTCTCCATGGCTCTTTTGCCTCCAGGATCATGGACTCTCAATTACCGGCCAGGCTGGTAGCCCTGAATACCATTTGGATCCTCCAACCCCTGAGACTGTCAAAATCCCTACTTAGTACTTTTGCCCTTTATTACCACCTTTGACTCGGCATCTCAGCCTTTCTGTCCACCCCTCTTATGAACTGACTCATGTCTTGAGGGACAACGTGATGTAAAATTTGTCCTACTCTAATGAACACCTCTTCTTTCTGGAATATTGACTGCTCAAGTCCCGGCTGCCTGATAACTCTTGGATGCCTTTAAACAGCGTGTGTGTGTGTGTGTGTGTGTGTGTGTGTGTGTGTGTGTCTTTTCTGTTTCCTTTTCTTTTTTAAATTCAGCTGATTATGTTGTTTTTAATGGGAGAATTGTTCTGCTGCAGGCTAGCCCATCATAACCTGAATCAGAATTAACAATTAAGATTTGAAATAAGAAAATTACTTCCGTGTCACTTATCAGCTACTTTCTTGCCTCTAAGCCTTACTTTCTACATTTATAAGGCTTCATAAAGGCTTTGGGAATCAGATATCTTTCAAGCCTACATTTCAATGGTCTGGGAGTCCCCCTGGGCTCTAAAAATTCTAGTCTACTGATTATCATTCCCACTGTCTAGCTGCAGAAGGGAATTCAGGTTTTCCTAAGGATACCTCCATAGTCTTGAATCAACTTCTTCAAACAGAAGCAAGTCCATAGTGCATACACGTGTGCGCATGCACACACACACACACACACACAACCCCTAAGCATAGACACAGGCAGTATGTTAATATTCCCTCCAAACAACTAAGAACAACTACAACAACAAACAACTAAGAACAACATCCGTGTGTGGGCGCGCGTGCGTACGTGCGTGTGTGTGTATGTGTGTGTATGTGATATCAAATAGGAATCACAAAGCTGTAAGGCCAACAAACAAAATGCAGGTCCCAGAGTCCTGATGTTCTGCCCTTCAGGAACCTTCTCTGAGCTGAGGAAAGCTGTTGCAGTAGCCAGCTCTCCTTCCCACACGGCCTCCCCCTCAGCTCGCTGATTCAAAGTTAGGTCCTAACTCCTGTCAGCAACACACACTTGAACAAAACTATTTTCTTCAGGAGAAAATCAGTGTTGGCAGGGCACCTGGGTGCCTCAGTTGGCTGAGCCTCTGAGACTTTTTTGGTTTTGTTGAGGCAAATGAATGAGTTCAGAAAAACACACCCCTTTACAGGACCTGAAGGCTGAGTCATTTTTCAGCAAACTTGTTACTCTGTTTCCATGAGGAAACTTGGTTGACTCATGCACCAAAGTCACATTTCAGGTCAGAAACAGTTGTTTGACCTTAATTATGTGCTGGGATTGAAAGGCCACACAGCAGGCTGCTAGCTCATGAATTGATTCTATTCAACCATTCTTTAAAAATCAAAGAAAAATCCCTGTAGCTATGTTGTTTTGATATAAATTGACAAGGATAAATAATTATAAGGACAGGGGCGCCTGGGTGGCTCGGTGGGTTAAAGCCTTTGCCTTGGGCTGAGGTCATGATCTCAGGGTCCTGGGATCGAGCCCCGCATCAGGCTCTCTGCTCAGCGGGGAAACTGCTTCCCCCTCTCTCTCTGCCTCCCTCTCTGCCTTCTTGTGATCGCTCTCTCTCTGTCAAATAAATAAATAAAATCTTTAAAAAAATAAATAGTTATAAGGACATAATTAATTACCTGGCTTAAAAAAGGAAAAAAAAGAGAGACAGCTTTGCAGGACTTCAATGTCGTCAAGTAGAAAAACAAAGTGTCAAAAAAAAAAAAAAATAAGAAAAGAAAATAAAAAGGAAAAAAGTACCCTGTGCATGAACTGATGTTGATTAATCCCTAGCTACTTCAACATGGACTGTTTAGCTATGGCAAGACTGAATTTTTATTTATTTTTTAATTAAGTGGGCAAGAAGTATAAGAAACCAAGTATAGTAGTCATAGGTTATAAGTTTGAATCATATGTAGAATCCATCTTCCCTACTTTCCTCTATTTCTTAGACAACTTCTAAGTTCGATTTATCATTTTAAAAATGTGATTTAACATAATGGGTTCTAGAAACAAACTAATAGGAGCATAACTTGGCTAACAGTTTTTAGCAACCATTAGTTAAAACGGGATTAATGTTCTTGCCTTCTTTTTGGTTTTGTTTTAATATGTTTGCTTACTTATTTATTTATCTTAAGATTTAATTATTTATTTGAGAGAGAATGAAAGAGAGAGAATGAGAAGGAAGAGGTCAGAGGGAGAAGCGGACTCCCCACTGAGCAGGGAGCCTGATGTGGGACTCGATCCTGGGATTCCAGGACCATGACCTGAGCTGAAGGCAGCTTAACCAGCTGAGCCATCCAGGCACCCCTAGGTTTTAATATGTTTAAATATGGCAAGTGAAGCTGGGTCAGGTGACCTAACCTTATAAGTAGTCTGTTCCTTAAGAATATCCTTAACGATGGTAGGCCAGCCCTCCTGTGTTTGAGGACAGAACGACTTGGGAACATACGCATCCTTTAACCCTGGCAGGTGAGAGTTGTGGTTCTTTGGTCATTAAACATAGTGTCTTCTAAGATACAGACATGACAAAATCAATCAAACTAGACATAGGTTAAAGATAACAACCATCCGAATAACTGGAGGTAACCGATACCCATTTTCTTGTGATATTTTGAGAATTAGAGAGTGCAAAATGATCAGTATGGCAGAGTGAGGACAGGCTTTTTCCCATAACGACAGTTATGACAAGAGATACTGATACCCAGGACTCACGGGGGATGGTGAAGCTACAGATCCTCAGGGCAGCATTAAGATTAAAAACCAAATTGGTTTGGGGTGCCTATGTGGGTCAGTGGGTTAAAGCCTCTGCTCAGGTCATGATCTCAGGGTGCTGGGATCGAGCCCCACATCGGGCTCTCTGCTCAGCAGGGAGCCTGCTTCCCCCTCTCCCTCTGCCTGCCTCTGCCTACTTGTGATTTCTCTCTCTCTGTGTAAAATAAATAAATAAAATAAAATAAACCAAATGGGTTCACTACTTTATTAGATATAACTCAGTCTGCTTTTCAGGGCTGAAGTCTGGAATTCTTAGGCATATCCCAACAGATACCCGTTTTGGTATCCGCTTAGTCCTGCTCTCTGTTAAGGGGCAAAACTGCCAGACGTTTCCTCCAGCCTATCCTACGTTGTGACTGGCTAACTGTGAACTGCAGTTCCCAACCATCATTGCTTGCTTTGCACCAGTTGGATCAGTGATGGCGATTAGATTTTAGGACCTGAAGCAACTGCTGCCCAGAAAATTATTTTGAAAAGGATTCACAGGCCAAATCTGGGAGTCAGTATGTAAAATAATGTGGCAGCAAATTCTGTGGGTGTAGGAAGGGGAAGTGCTACCATCGGCTACATATATTGTCCATCCCAGGTCAATGGGGTTACTTACAAACAGTTGGGGTTACCCAAAGCAGTACAGTGTTTTCAGTGGGCCAGCAAACAGCAAATTTTTGAGTAAACATAAGTTTGATAAATACATACATAAATTATTCATGTGTTTATTTGTGTATTTATCTTTTATTTTAGCTAGAAGATCCAAGGGCAATAAATGTTCGCTACAGTGTTATTGAATGCAATAGTCTTCGTGCTGGGGACAGCTTTAGCAAAGCGAAAATAACAATTAAGCAATTCATTGCTATAGCCCGTAATTTTTTAGCTTAAAATTATTACATAAAGTGATATATATATTTTTTTCAGATTTTGAAGGATCTGACAGGGTTAGTGTATGTTACAGATGAATGTGTGAAAATCTGTAGATTTGTAGATATATGCCCATCAGTGAGTTATTTTTTAATGGGTCTTACTCATCTGGAATCACTTAAATGAAAATATCAATTTGTCTTCTCTGCAGGTGGCAGTTCAGAGAATGAGCAAACCGAATAAACTCTTAGTAGGATATCTACCAGGCATTTAAACTCTGAGGGTGTCTCCTATTGACATTAGAGTATTCTATAACTTTGATGACTCTACTTGGCTAAACCAAATACATACTATTAATTTGATAACAATCTGATTCTCTTTTTTTACATGATGGGAATTATTCGAGAGTTTTGATGATGGCATGGAACCTGGATTCTACTGCCCACCTGAGTTAAATGGTGGTTTACTGTATTTCTGCCTGCAATAAAGCCTGCATATATTTTACATATTTATATGGGATTAAACTCTGTAAAGAATTCCCAGAGGAGCGTGGAATCCTTCCTCGTTCTTCCCTAAGGAACTGGCAAGAGTCCATAGCAACAAATCTTCCCTAGGCTGAATCCTACATTGTTCCTGTGTCACTTAATCGCTTACAGGAGTTTTGATCACTATTCTTGAGATCCTTATTGCTTAATTTTGGTCTTGGCTTATATATTTACTCAATTCTTTATTAATTGAGAGATAGAAGATAGAAAATGGCTCTCCTTCCTAATATCTCTGAAAAACTCTCCCTTTGCCAAGAGCTACTACATGACACTCTCATCTGGGCTTACTGTTTCAACATTCTTTATGGGAATCAATATCCATCTGCTCCCCGTGAGGGAAAATGTGCCTGAGATAAAGACCCTTCGCTGGGAAAAGTTTTCCTCCTGCTGGGAAGCAAGAATAACATCATCTTCCCATTTGCACAGAGCGATAACTTAAATATCACATTATTAACTATTGTGTTTGGAAAAGCAAGTTGAATTTCAGTGTGAAATCACACCAACTGTAATATTATCTGGCTTACATGGGGGTAACAATGCTTAAGACTGCACCCAAGGAACTACCTTTGGGAAGACTCATATAGTCATTTGAGGTCCTAGGCTGAGAGGTGTGCCATTTTGTGAACATCCCTACTCCCCGCCGTCCCCACTACCAGCAGTCTATCGCTATAATTAAAGATATTCACACACCATAAAACCATAAAACCAGATTCTATGGTTTATTAACCCACTTTCAAGGCCTATTGACTTTTCCTGTGTCTGTATCAGTCCAGGGGTGGAATCTTGCTCTGTTTGCTATTGTTTAATGTTCCCAGAGGTAAATACTCTCCCACATCAGAAGCCATTATCACAGTTGGTGAATGGCCAGGGACTTGTGTGACTTCCTTGTGATCTTGATTTTTCCATTTGAGATCTACTTTGATCCCCCTCTGTGAAGTGACTGAGCACCTGAAATTGTCACCTCTAAGAAACTTGTGATTTCAGACATGGAAATCATCAGACATGAAAAAAAAAAAAAAAGACAAAATGCCCAAGAGAAGAACATGCTGACTTCAATGTGAAACTTTTGAGTTTCTTTTTTTTTTTTTTAAAGATTTTATTTATTTATTTATTTATTAGAGAAAGAGAGAGAGTGAGAGAGAGCATGAGAAGGGAGAAGGTCAGAGTGAGAACCGGACTCCCCGTGGAGCTGGGAGCCCGATGTGGGACTCGATCTGGGGTCTCTGGGATCATGACCTGAGCTGAAGGCAGTTGCTTAACGAACTGAGCCACCCAGGTGCCCAAAACTTTTGAGTTTCTTAATGAGCATTTTCTTAGACTCTTCCTTTTCCATCTCACCTGAGGAGAGCAGCTTTCTCAGTCCTTAACCTCAGTGCATTCTTCAGCTTTCTTTGTTTATTTTTCTTTTAATGGATTTGTAATAATTACTCCTGTTACTATATATATGTATGTGGGCAGGCTGTCACTCTTTCTGGGGAAAGTGGTTTGGCAACCCATCTCCTTGCCAGCTGCTGATCCCTACACAGCTGGGACAGTGAGTGCATGGGGCCCCTGCCTTTCCCTGGGGCAGCCATGAACAAGTCTGGAGGCCCTCACCTCCATTTGGGCCCAGCTAGGGTCTCTGTCACTCCTGCCCCAATTCCCCCTGGCATTCTTCCCAAGTGCAGTCCTGATTGGCCTTTTGTCACCTCAGGGGTGACTGGGGGATGGGAACCAGCAATTTTCAGATTCTTACGCAGTTGTACCCCTTATCTGTGAGTAGAGCTGGGTTCCTTTTCCCTTCTTCAGCTCCACCTGTCTCCCCCTCTTCCTGCCTGGAGGCCAAGGCTCTCCTCGCTCTACTTCTGGACATCTCTGTGTTGTAATTATGTACAGAGAACATGGTGGGTCCAGGGTGGGGGTGTTCGCTCTATCTTTTGTCCTCTAGTTCCCCTTCCACAATGTTCTTGCCCTCATTTATTTAAAGGACATGCACTAGAACCAGAAATGTCCTCCCCTCTCCCCACCTGCCATCCTTCTTGCTCTCTTTCCTCTTTACCCACCTTCCTGTGTATTCTCAGGCCTCTCCTGCTTTGTCTCACCAAGGTCCCCACCTTTCACCCTGTTTCCCCTCCAGCCCCTCTCTGGGGCTGGGGTCTTCCCTTGAGTTCCAGGGGTGGAACCCAGTGTTTACGTTCTCTTCTGACTCTGCTCCCATCCTGTGCAGTGCTTTGAAGAATCAGAAAATAACTTGTTGTTGTACCTGGGAAATATATATATCTCACTCACATGCCCCAATCATTTTATCCAGTCATTTGTTAATGAGCCTATTTCCCCTGGTGTATTTCTATTTCTTGACATACTGGTAAAAGCCATCCTTCTTCCCTCCATCTCCTGTGGACTAGCACAAACTCATTGTTTCTGCCTCTCTGTGCACTTAGTTCTTTCTTACTCATTTTAACTGAGTATAAATTCAGATTGGCATGCTCTTCTCAACCATGCCCTTTTCTGATAGTCTGTTCCTAGTTAAACCTCGAGTTGGTTTCATAATGATCTTTCAAAACAAAACAAAACAGAACAAAACAAAAGCTATTACCAGTGTTTAAATGTCCACCAGAGTCAGGAACTTTGGCACTATGATTTTATTTTATGTGACAAAGATGCAGATCTCATTGATGGGTCCTAATGAATTTGCCTGCCAATAGGATATGAACATTATTACACTCCAGGTGGGCCCACAAAAAGTCTAAAGGCCAAATAAAAAGCCCCCATAAACAGAAATTAGTCAACATTCCAAATTTGAGTGGGAAGCAAGCTCCCAGTCCATTCAACAACACTGGAATTGAAAACTAAGGGATCTCAGGGCTCCTGGGTGGCTCAGTGGGTTAAAGCCTCTGCCTTCAGCTCAGGCCATGGATCTCAGGGTCCTGGGATCAAGCCCCACAATGGGCTCTCTGCTCAGTGGGGAGCCTACTTCCTCTTCTCTCTCTCTCTGCCTGCCTCTTTGCCTACTTGTGATCTCTCTCTGGCAAATAAATAAATAAAATCTTTAAAAAAGAAAAAGAAAGAAAACTAAGGGATCTCTCTGCTTTTTATCCCACCCAGCTCAACTCTTTCCTTCTGTATTATTATTATTTTTTAATTAATTTATTTATTTGAGAGAGAGAGAGAGCCAGAGAGAGTACAAGCAGGGGGAGAGGCAGAGACAGAGGGATATGGAGAAGCAGACTCCCTGCTGAGCTGGGATCCCAATGTGGGGCTCGATCCCAGGACCTGGAGATCATGACCTGAGCTGAAGGCAGACGCTTAACCATCTGAGCCACCCAAGTGTCCCCCCTTCTCCTTATGTATTAGTCAGAATCCATAACCAAGGCCCATAGATCCCTGCCTGTTAGTCCACAGAGGAGTGTTTCCAAAGAAAGGGACAGTTCACAGAATTGTTGTAAAGAGCAACCACACAGACCATAGCCTCAGACTTTAGGAATGATCTCCTAAACCATAGAGCAAATCTGGGCCACCATGGGAGGTACCACTCTGTCATGATGTGAAGTATCTAGAATCTTCTTTCCACTACAAATGTATTTCCAGAAACGTATCTCCTCTGTCACTACTGATGCCAACAAAAGGATATGTGGCAACCATCCACTCTCTACGTATGTAACCTGGTGTCCAAACACATTTTGCACAAGTTCATTCAATTTTTACAACCTAAATAATGTTCAGAATAATCAGAAAAGCAGTGTGGAGAATATAATTTTTCACACATTAGCCTTTTCAATATAGCATGACACTTTACAGTAGGGCTTGCAAGTGTTGAGTAAACTCCATCATACCTTCTTCTGGTCTATGTATGCTTCCCTGTTCTTTCCCTCTATTTCTGGGCCACTTCTTCTCTCTTATCTATATTTGTGTGATCTCTATGCTCATAGTCTCATTTTCTCCCCATTTCTCTCCATGTTTATATCTTTTTTATATTTCACTGCACCAACAGATTTTTTTCCCCTTCAACTTTGACCGTAATCTGAAACTCAGATACTTTTAGGCAATTTTTAATACTTTTTTAAAGTAAATGTAAAGCATCTAGCAAATTGTAGGTTTCAGTAGTCCTAAATGCTCTAAGTTACTGATATCCCTCTTCTTCCCCACTTTATGGTTGACCTCCATACACAAAAAACACCTTTACCATTCAGTCTCTTTTACATATTTCCCTTTTTAAAACTGGTTTATGTACCAGAGAGAAGACCGTCACACTTCAAATTTCATTTTATGTCATTTAGAAACATTAATGACTACAATAGCAGGGGAGTTTCTTAAGGAAATGCCCTTGGGCTCCAAAAAGACCCTGTGATTTTTCAATAGGCTGCAGCCTTTTCCCCAGAGCTAAAACTCTTCAGTTCTACACTTGCATTACTAGACACAAATCATAGCACAATTTTATAGAGGAGACATAAATTTAAATATTAATTGAATTATGCATTTTAATAATTCTTCGGGATATTTTTTTTTAAAAGATTTTATTTATTTATTTGACAGAGAGAGAGAGAGAGCAAGAGAGGGAACACAAGCAGGGGGAGTGAGAGAGGGAGAAGCAGGCTTCCCGCCAAGCAGGGAGCCCAATGCGGGGCTCGATCCCAGGGCCCTGGGATCATGACCTGAGCTGAAGGCAGACGCTTAACGATTGAGCCACCCAGGTGCCCCTCTTCGGGATATTTTTTAAAAAAAACTTAATGATAATATACCTGGTAGTTTGATGAACTTATAACCAAATACCTCAAAACCATTACGTTTGTGTTTTGGGAATGAAAATGTAAGCCTGCATTACTTTTCCAAACCGCTGGGAAAGTCAGCATTGAGTACATGAAACTCAGTTTACTTAATCCCAGTATATTCTTTTATCTCTGAGTTCATATTGCCCCTTTTATGGTCATCATGGCCATATGGCAACTGTGAAATAAATCAGTCCTGTGAGAATGATTTTATTTGGAATATATCCAATCCTAGCCCAGATAGTATATATAGCAATCTTATTATACTGTAGGAGAAAACAGAAAAAAAGTTCTTTTCTATTAGCTCTGCTTCAAAGTTGTCCTGTGAGTTTTGAATTATCTTAATGCTTATACATTGGTGACGAGGTTAAATCATTTCCGAGACTCTAGCACAGTGGGTGTTTTGTTTTGTTTTGTTTTTGTTTTGAGGTGTTTGTTTTTTCAAATGGGTGATTAGTACCAACATCATGCTAGCGTAAAGTGAAAGTAGCTGTATAGTATATAAGTTCTCACAGGACCAATATCATCCCAGGATTTGAGATTTCTTGCACTTGGATAAAAGCATCTATTTCTTGAGTTCATAGGTATCAGGGAGCAAAGCTACAGAGTGTTCTGAATTGAATGCTTAAGAAGCCTGGGTTTGATCCAAGAATGGACATCTTTTATTCACACTTACAGTATAACTTGAGTGATGGACACAATTGTTTCCAGTCAGGGCAGAGGCCCCAGCAGCCCACTGGAGTCAGATATGTGGTTAGCCAGATTTCATTACCCCCAAACCTACCCAGTGACATTTCTTGGGGGGAAAGGAGATTTAAATTAATTTATTGCCCTCATACATAATATTTGAGAGAACACTTTGAAAAAAAATCACTGCATGATGAATCTGATTGGATTGTGTTATTTATTTATATGTAAATAACATATTTACATATGCTAATTTCCCCTGTCCAACACGGACCCTCTGGATCTCTTTGGAATATGTTTCTGTCACAGGCAGTTGTGTACTACTCAGAGAAGTACAGTGAAGACGAAGCTGACAAACAGAACATACCTCATGCTACGTGCCTAAACAACACGTGACGTTGGCCTCTGTTTCCCAAGCACTGGCAGAACCAGAAAAACAAGACAAAGCACGTAATACATTGCCGCAGGTAAATGCAGTTTTTTTGTCTGAGCAACCATATTATCAAAACAGCATTCCTGTTAGGGAAAAGGTGAATCTACAGACGCCAGTTTCGCTCTATCCACTTTCTTGTTTTCGGGATCATCAATCGGAGGAAAGATCAGCAGAGAGGTTCTAATCCATTGTTATCTCTCCACCAGGCAAACTTGGTGCCCTCTGGAGGGTGAAGAAGTTTGGCATCCTGTGTTCCATAAGGGAATTTGAGCACATACCGGCCCATCCCCTTTTCTAATATTTTAACGACACTTCACATCCCCGGCATTTCATTGACGTGGGAAAACTAATATGAGCAGCTAGTAAATTATTAAAGTTCCTTTTGAAAATGAAGACTGTCTTTGAAAGCAGATTTACGTTTCCTTTGGGAGCCTTTCAAACTGCCCTAGGTAGTTTACAAATAAATGAATTGAACGTTTACTTAAGGAAAAATCCAGAAGTTGTATTCAATGGCTCTAACTGCTTTGTCCTCTACTGTGTTTGTGCAACATGCAGAACTGGGTTACCATGGTTTGAGACAACCAGAGCGACTCTTCAGGGTGAAATATAATATCAGAGATCACAATGTTTGTTTGTACAGTTTATCCAAGATCTAAGTCCTTCACGGGGCCATTAATTCTTGTAACATTCCATGGAGGCAACGAGCTGGTTCTGCTTTCCTGGTGTTGATGGAGAAACTGAAGCATAGGTAGGGGCCAGTGACCACTCAAGGAAGGAACTTTCCTGATGACAAGTGATACCTAGGGGTCACTGGGTCTTGACAAGTGGTGAGAAACTGGTAAACTCTCAGCTGAATTTGTTCCATATGCTTTGTTCTGCACCCATGCTGTTGGCAATGTTGGAAATCGGAGAGCTCCATTAAAAAAACCCAGGTTTCTTACTTCATGAGAGTGGAGAGCTCTAGGAACGCTAGGGCGAGCTCCCACGTTCTGAATATCAGCTGGACTTGGGTAGCTTTTGCTCACTCGGAGAGCAGGCACTGTGCTCAGTTGTCCTGCTTCATTCTTCTTTATTCTCACCCTTGTCCCTGCAGGCATTTGGGACACCATGTGATAAGTTCTCTGATTTTACAACCGACTGGAGGGGTGGCTGCAATTGTGTACAACTCCTCTAAGTAACCCGTAAGCTCCTTGAGGCAGGGACTGTGCCTTCTTCATGATTTGGTCTTCAGGGCTTGGGACCTTGTCGGTCCCGTAGTCACCAGAGAACCGATATTGCTGACCTCATACAGGGATAAACAAGTGAAGGACTTAAAATGAGTCAGGCTATTTGTTAGTGGGAGTGTTTCCAACAGGAAATTTTCTCCGTAGGTAAAAAACGGACCTGATAATTTTTGCAGAATTGAACTTTGTTGATTGATTTCATGTTTTCCCTTATGACCAGTGTCTGACACTCAGGACTCATTGTAATTGGAGTTTCAAGCATAGAGTCAAGAGTGATAGAGTGTGGCCACAGAACATCACAAATGTGTCGATGAATGAGGTGTGGTAAGATATAAAGTTAGACAATGGTCTGTGAGATCAGAGCTTGGGGGTGTCAAAATTCAGATGTGCTACTGCCTTTGCATTTTAGTCTATTCACTGTAAGAGTAATTCTATTCACTAAATAAGTCCGTTCTCTATAAGTCTTTTCTATTCAAAGGTTCCCCACCATGCTTTCAGAAAGTCAGCTGTGAATTGCTCTATGAA
The DNA here is from genome assembly GCA_028533885.1 of Nasua narica. Lineage (NCBI taxonomy): Eukaryota > Metazoa > Chordata > Mammalia > Carnivora > Procyonidae > Nasua > Nasua narica. The sequence continues at coordinate 183,761,740 of CM052799.1, read as the reverse complement.
GAGAAAAGAATGTCCTTTCCTTTGTGAAGTTGCATGACCAGGAGACCTTGTGTGTGTGTGTGCGTGTGCGTGTGTGTGTTAGAATCTGGATGGAAAGGGGAATTTTCCATCTCAAAATTAAGGAATAGCCTAATTCAATTACAATAGTATATGTAATTTTTCTAGCATGTGCTAGAAGATCAACAAATGTTATTTAAATGAAACCTAATCTCAAGTGAGTGGTAAGAACTATATTTGCATTTAGATAGATGCTACATTCACAAGTACTTCTTTGTGCATTATATAGGCATATTTTCATGTACAGAATTCAACCAACCTAGAGTCTGCAAAGTAGAATCTGAAAGTCAATCCTTTATGTCCTCACCCACATACATGTACATACATCTGGGCTACTATCCCTGGGTAGTGGGCCACGGTGGGCCTGGGTAGGCCACCATCCACAATATGAGATATCAAAAGCATATTTAAATAATGCTAATTTTCTCCTATTAATGTGTAATGTTTTGTTAATTCTAAAAATAGTTGTTCAAAATAACATCTGAAACAAAAATTGATGGAAAGGTAAGGGAAACACACACACAGAAATGATCCATGCAAATTTCTAATTATTTTCAAACGAAATCACTGTTTCAAGGTTGTGGTTTAGTCTGTTCACTGGAAACCCAAGTTAAGTCTCCAATAACAGCTTCCTGAGGGCCTTATCATTAAGTCATCTGTAGTGGACATTCACGCTCTTTCCTTTCTGAGTTCAGAGTAAGTCAGAACAAGGCAAATTGATAAAGGTAGGCTGAGGCCATTGAGACTGCTATTTAAGTAGCTCAATGCTCTTTCTAAATGAAGCCCCTTCTTGGCAACTTCATTAACTCATAGGAATTCCAATTTAAAGATGATCAGAGGGGTTCCTGGGTGGCTCAGTTGGTTGAGAGTCAGACTCGTGATTTCGGCTCAGGTCATGATCTCAGGGTCATGGGATCAAGATCCATGGTGGGATCTGCTGCTTGTCCTTCTCCCTCCGCTCTCCTCTTCTCACACTCACTCTCTCAAATAAATAAACATATAAATAAATAAATAGATAGATAGATAGATAGATAGATAGATAAATAAATAAACTTTTTAAAGATGGTCAGAGAAAACAAAAGTTTCTAAAGACATCAGAAAAAATCCTAAATAGTGACAGGGGAATACATTTTAGTTTTCCAATGAAAGAATGCATGAAATATATATTTAGGTTCTTTTTAAAAATAAAAGAACACATATTACAAGAGTATTCATTTTTAATAAATTACTTAATATTCTATATCCTATCTTCTATTTTTGTTAGCTTATTTAAAGAATAATAATTATAATCGATAATTCTCCAGTACATTGAAATTATATATTAAACAAGAATGACAGCTTAGGCTCCCAGTCCACCAATATTTGCCACCATTATTAGAGGAATATTAGACTAATAATAGTAAACAGTAGAAAAATGGGAACTTGTGTACTGAGGAGAGAGAAAGAAGGTAGAGTAAATAAGAACAGGGAAGTGAATGTGCAGAAAATATTTAAGAAGCCTCACAGATGCTGAAGCAAAACACACAGGTCTACTGGGATACTATTTTGACTTCCTAGAGGGTATAGTGAGAGGCTGTTAGAGCCAAAGATGAGTATTATTTTAGATTCTTCTCTGCTTAGGTATTGACCTGAGAAAGTCTGAATATGTTACATAATGTACATGGAGGGGATTAACAAAGTTCTGTCCTCTTAAAGCTATTTCTTTAATTATTTTATTTATTGGTTTTTCAGCAATTTCCTGATCTCTTACTATGAGCCTGGTAATGTTTTAGTAGTTGAAGGTGACATTAGTGGATGAGACAAAGTCATTTTGCCCCTAGTGTTTACATTCTATCGGAGAAAACAAGCTATAAAAAAATAGACAAATACATAAATAAGCAATGAAGCATTCTCTTGGTTGCAGTATGCTAGTTACTCAGAGTCACCACGGAAATATCAAGAGCTGGGGCATAGAGATTCCAGTACTCTCTGTGTGATAGTAAATCAATATTGGACACTTTCTATGTCCCGAGAACTATAGGAGTTCTTTGATACAAGGGTGGGTAGAATGGATATGGCTCCTGCCTTCCCGGAGTTTTTGTCCCCTGATCTATAGGATTAGGTGGGTAGATGACCACTCACATCTGTTTTGGGTCTAATGTTTCATTCTGCTGCCGAGAACAGACACGCTTTCCTATTCCAAGCCCTTGACCTGGAGGGAGGCTTGGCAGGTGGGACCAACCCGTTTGGTAACAAAAGAATGACGCAAAATGTTGTGGCTGAGTGTCAGACCAGAGGGCCAGCTGAAACTGTCTGACAGAGACTTCTAGAAGCCAGTCCCATAATCACACACAGGTCCCTGTAGAGGGAATCCTAAAGAAGGTGACAAGAACAAGGGTAGAAGAAGGGGAGAGAAGACAAGACATATCAGGTTGAATGAACCCATGGAGTTTTGTGCCTACCAGGGAGAGCTGACTTGCCTCTGGAAGCTGACTTGCCTGGAAGGGCTTTTAGGGTTGTCTGATTTCACTGAAAATGTACCAAATGCCTTAGAGCTGCTTTTTTTATAGGGATGAAGATGGGCTGTTCTTCTCATCTGTTTGTTCAGTCAACAGTGTGCTTTTTTAAGGTGAAAAGCATGGTTCGGATCATTGGAGCAATGTCATATGTGGAACAAAACAAGAGCTACCGACCAGATCAGCACCACACGTAGGGCCCTGACTCAATTCAGCACAAAATTAATTATCCAGTGTTTTTTATGGACTGAGTTCAGGGTGAATATTGAGAATATAAAGCAGGACAAGGCTCCTGATCTACAGGAGACCAGGGTCTGCAGCCTTTCAAGAACACCATAAGAATATAAAAACATACAGTTGCTTTATCAAAAGATCCTCAAAAGAAATATTTGGTAGTGCCCTTGCAAGCCCTTCCAATTGACATATGCATAAAGGACTGGGGGTTTAGTTTTGTGTATCATCCTGGAATACACAAATCTGGTATTTTTAAAGCTGTAAGATCATAGACTGACATTATTATTTTTAATGATTTGGTTTAATATGACAAAGTTAATTGACTCAGCTGCTCTTTCTCCCACGAAGAGCAGAGATATGACCTATATTTCTTAATCCCTGGAGTCTGTTTTGGTGCCCTATCCATAGCGTACTTGTTGGGCAGTTGAAAATGCCCGGCATTTTGAGACATTTGATATTTTGAGACATTATTTTGAAAATTTTGCAAAAATTACAAAATCTCTATAAAGTTTTGAGATGAGAATTGGTACAACTTCTAGTTTTCCTCATATTCTCTTGAAGAGATATTAGGAAGTCCAGCATGTTGTAATAGTGTAATATTTTGTGTCTTTTTGAAATAACTGAAGACCAAGGATGCCATGCACTGCTTGTTCCAATAATATTCTTACTCGTGTGGTCTGAAGTTGGTTTTAAGTAAGGCACTTAATGTCTAACCCTATTAAAATTTGCAAACACTGGTTGCCTAAGGCAGACAGAATCTTAATTTGAATTTTAAGTGGAAAGTTAATTGTTTTGTAAATTAATCAGTAACATGGCTTAGCTCTATTTGCCTGGTTAATTACTTTTCCCTGTCCTGTTAACTCCATCTTTACAAGAGGAAGTCCTTTTTTGTGCGCCCATATTCACTGTTTGCTCATAAGGTCGTGTGTGTGTGTGTGTGTGTGTGTGTGTGTGTGTGTGTGTGTGTTTTCTGTGCATGTGACCTTTTCACCCATAAATTTCTGTCTCATGATTTCTCATATTGAACGATGGCTTTTGGTATAGGAAACAGAGACACCTTATTTTTCTTTGTCCTGTTCAAAATGCTGTTGAAAACCCACAATGTGCAGAGCATTATTCCAGAGAACAGCAAGAGATAAATCTATAAAATGTTGTAAGCAATGAGTTAGGTTTAGATCCAGATCAATGAGATAGGGGGTAAAGAGCATGACCTCAGGTGCCTAAAAGCTTGACTTCCTACACTGGCCTTTCTACCTGTTAATCACGAGTCTTTGGGAGAGTTATTTAAACTTTCTAAGTCTTGGTATCCTTAGTAAAATGATACAATAATAATATTGTTCTAATAAGGTGATTGGGAGTCACATCATAGAATTAATTATATCGCTTAATACTCTTAATTGTTAATATAACTTAATTATTGGGTAGTTCTCATGATAAGCATAAGTGTTAAGTAATACTTCTTATAATGTATTATATTAAGCATATGAAGTCATTTTGATGATATTATCTCATGTGCATTTTTCTTTTCTCTTCCTTTTTGTAAGTAAACTGACTTAAGCTTGATGTAAATTACCATGGAGTCAAAATAAAATTAGGAGATGTGCTCTTTTAGGCCCTATCCATAATATGATTTATCATTTCTAGTCCAAATTAAGGCCTCTTCCAGGCCAAAAATGTATTTCCTTTCTTAAGGGAGATGATGACTTTATGTGTAAATTCTGTCATAGATCCTTCATTCTTCTCATTCAAAGGTGAACATAAACTGAGGTTTGCTGAAGAGGAGGCAGGTGGGGGACGGAATAATTGGGTGATGAGCATTAAGGAGAGCATATGATGTAATGAGCACTGGGTGTTATATGCAACTGCTAAATTATTGAACACTACATCTGAAACTAATGATGTACTGTAAGTTGGCTAATTGAATTTAAGTAAAAAAAATTAAAAAATAAATTAAAAAAATTTTTTTAAAAAATGTGCACATCATCCTTCACATTTCAACAGAAAGGATTATCACATGAAATAAAGAGATTAAAAAATTGTTTCACAAATAATCCCCCCCAGCAACTGTTAAGTTGCAGTTTATGCAACTTAAAACTGTTTTTATTTTGGCTTTCGATCAAAGGTAGAAGAGGTGTTAGTGAGTCACTGGAAAGAGCATTCTAGCGAACTAATGAAGGTCACCATGACGTCACACCTTTGTGAGCCACTAATAGGTCTCTGCAAAACACAAAGGGAAATTGTCCTGTATCACAATAAACCTAGAACACCAGTACCCAAGGCTGTTCACTTCACTGCCCTGACTTTGTTTAATTCTCATTTTAGCCAAAAATAACTTCAGTGGTGGTTAGGTCATTAATTAATACCATGACTAAGTCTATAATTGATGGAGATGAGAATGGGAGGTTGGTAAGAAAGGAGTACCAACGGCGACTTGATTGTGGGCACTCTGAAACTCTAAATAAGGAATAATGTTGGCATGATTGCCCCAGTAAGAAGGCCTCTGAACAGAGTATCTGAGGAAATAGAATGCAAATATCGGTGTCTCAGATATTTGAAAGAAAAAAATCACAACACTTAGCATTATAGATAGTTTTCAACAACACACAAGGAAGGGAAAAAAATGTGTTGAACACATTTCATTGTTTTCATTAACTTTAACTACCTGTGTCATAGACATTTTCTTTCTCTAGTTTTGTTGTTGTTGTTGTTGTTATTTTGTTTTTTTCTGGGGGAGATAGTAGGCATAGAAGAAAAGATTCAGGCTTTAGGTCCAAATCTAGGCTCCATTTGTGGAGGTCAGCAAGAAAAAGCTGTGTAGCCTTAGAAAAGGCTTAGTCTCTGTTGTGTTTTAATGTATTCAATTAGAAAAGGGTGCTTTCTAGGATGTTTTAAACATAAGGTCTAATGCATATAAGGAAACTTTGACGCAGACAACATTTAATGCCCTGCCCGGTAGTTATTATTAGCAAATTCCAGCTCCTTGAAACAGTTTTCCCAACTTAATAGAATTAGGGCAGTTCATGTCAATTCTGTCCATAGAAATTACTCATTAATTCCCCCCCACAAAATTGCACAGTATATAACCTAATTTTTAAAAGAATTATTTCCCTGGATTTCCCATTCTTTGGTGGGGATATCACATATATGAGGCTAGATGAAAGAACATGGAGCCATTTCCCCAAATACGTCAGAATTCACGGCAACTCAGATTTTCATTTTTAAAAATGCGGTGGAAAGTAGAAGAAAGGTAAAAATATTTCAGTAATCATTATCCCACTGTCTATCTTTTTTTTTCCACTGTCTATCCTTTATTTACATTTATGAGGGTTTTTTTTGGGGGGGGGGGTGGTCCTGGAGTAAAGAGAACTCCTGAGACATTAAGAATAGACCTTTCAGATGTGGATTAATTGATCCAATTTGCTAGTATGTGGGTGTCATAGATTGCAGCTTTGTCTACCTCCAAAATTCGTATTTGAAATCCTTAATACAATGTTTTTTTAGAGGTGGGCTCTTTGAGAAGTGATTAATTAGGATTAGATGAGGTGAGAAGTCTCCCACCCTCATGACGGGATTGGTGTCCTTATTAGAAGAGAAAGAGAGTAGATCTCTCTCTCTCTCACTGCCAGGAAGAGCAAGAAAATGGGCATTTGCAAACCAGAGGAAAAAAAAAGGCTCACCCCAGAACTCCACCATCTGTCCCCCTGATCTCAGACTTCCCAGCATCCAGAGCTGGGAAAAATTAATTTCTGCTATTTAAGCTTGCAGCCTATTATATTTTGTTAAAGCCACCTGAAGTGACTAAGACACTAGATAATTAATATACAAGAAGGAGTTAATAGAGCAATTAACTATAAACCATAGAGGGGGCAAATATGGAAGGAACTGCTAATGGATACAGGGCTTTGAGAACAGAGAACATGAACAACTGGTCTTCATGAAGGACAAAGAGGATGATAGCTCAAGAACATGTAGCAAGGCACAATATTATTTCGGGAACCACACACAAAGAGATCTATTGATATGTTCACTTGTGTTCTCAGGACAAGATGATCAGCCAAGTACAGTTAATTAGCAGTGAAAAATAATTAAAAATAAATACAGGTTGAAAAGTGTCAACACAATAGAGAAAAATAAATACAAAAGCAAATCCAGAAAACAATAGATATTGGCAACTGCTTGATTGGCAGAAGCAAAGATTATTTCAAGTAGTGATAAGAATTAATAGAAACCCCAGACTAAAGGATTGTTGTTTAAAGATTAATTGCTGTAGGAATAAGGTTGACAAAACCAAGGGCAGTCTGACAGTGACATTGTGTGTTATCGTTTATAAAGGTAAAGCATTTGCATGTGTTATGTAGTTATCAGGGCTGAATTTAATTTAGTGAATTTAATTGCTAAACTTAAATCATGCTTCTGATAATATAGACAAAAAGGAGATCTCCAGAGAGTGAATACAGTGGGTCACCATGAGCATGCTTTCCTTTCACGGGTTCTTGGTAGTGTTTTTCTTCTTCCACAGAAATGAAATGCAGATTATAGAATCATCTGTATTGATTGCTCTGTAATTCTGAAATAAAGAACAACAAAAACATTATCAATTCATTTATTCTCCAACCATCAATGCTTTCTGAATTTTGCAGACAAGTTAGTTGTTTCGTAGAGACATAATATAGAAAAACAGGTTAAGCAGTCAATTTGACTGTTTAATCCCTGAATTTAGGCCTCTCTGTCCCTCGCAAACTTAGTATTACATTTTTCTCTTTCTCATTTCCTACAACCTTTAGGGCACAATTATATCAAAATATCATGGAGTTAGCTGGATCACCGTGTGATAAGAAACCTACCTGGATGCCCTGGGCTAGTTTCTGCTAGGACAGCTACTTCTATAATTATTCTAAGATGAACCCAGGGTTGGTTTCTCATTCTGATCCTAATCTTCTGACCAGGACAATTTCAATGGTAGAGTACTAATATTTTTGAAGTGAGGAAAAAATATTTTTGTGAAGTAAGGTCCTTGTAAAGCTCAATTCATATGGGAGGAGAGTCTGGTAGTACAGGAAGTCAACTTCTCTCCAGTGCGCACCTGGGAGGCGGCTCCTATGAAGGCAGAGACTCTCACATATGTAATTTTCTGTTTCTGCCTCAAATTTTCCCATTTTTATGGGGATATTCAGCAACACCTAAACAGAGCTCCTAAAAATATATCACACATGAATTTAGAAAAGAAATTTTGATTTGATTACCTACATGTGTATATATGTGTATGCGTGTATAATATTTATACAATTTATATTTAGTCCTTAATTCAACCAGCTATGCCCCTCCTTTTTCCAGGTTGGCCATTGAAGATAAAAAAATATTGCTATTTTGATGTCAATTATTTTACTATTATTTTAATAGAAGATATAAAATATCTGCTATTTTGATGTCAATTATTTTACTGTGGATGAAAGAGTATTTTTCCAAGATCAACCTATTTCTCTCTCCACCACAAATCTGTAACTGATCAAGGCTGAAGGAGAAAATGTTAGATATTTCTGTCAACATGGGGAACACCCTGTAGTTTAGTCCTTAACAAGGCAACAAGTGAGAAAATTACTGTAAATATCAAGTGTTAATTTTTTAACTTTCAACCTGTCCCATCTAATAAAGTAACAACTTGGACTACTATCCATTTCTTTTGTTTTGTTTGTTTTTCCAAAGACAGTTCACTCTGGCATCTTCCTCTTCCCCTCCCTGCCATGTACCACTTTTGTTTCCATAACCTCTGCAAACTACTCAGATTTTTTGGAACCATTAAAATTTAAAAGTTTAAGAGGCAGGCAAGAAACACCTTCCCCCCTGCTTAGAGTTCAGGTTGTACAAGGAAGCAGGGAAGAAGTAAGATGGTAAAGAAAAGACTGTCTTTATGATGTAAAGATAAGATTAAAGTACAGCTTGAAATTTGAAAAGATTTGAAAAGGAAGAGCATTCCAGTGGATCTCCAGAGAAAATTGCTAGTGGAGGTTTCCCAAATCAACATGCATGTTTATTTCTGTACCACCACTGTCAACATCATTATTTTGAGAAGAAACAGTTCAAATTGCTTTACATTTAGGGCTTCTATCTCCCCCTGCATACGTGGTATTAAAGATCAGTTTATTTTATTTTATTTAAAGATTTTATTTATTTATTTGACAGGGAGAAAGAGATCACAAGTAAGCAGAGAGGCAGGCAGAGAGAGGGAAGCAGGCTCTCTGCTGAGCAGAAAGCCCGATGCGGGCTCGATCCCAGGACCCTGAGATCATGACCTGAGCCAAAGGCAGAGGCTTTAACCCACTGAGCCACCCAGGCACCCCTAAAGATCAATTTAGTTAACACCTAATACAAGTCAATTCAAGAACACAGTCACCTTATCCCATAAATATTGTATATAGAAATATCAGCCACTTATATAGACCCAGGACTCTTGTACTATCTGCAGAATTCAAGTTCCTTCAGTCTAGGAAGACAGTGTAGCAAAGATAAAGGCACAGAAGAAGATAGAACTGTAAATCACTTCATCGCTGGCTATCTTGAGTGCTTGCTACATGAGAAAATCATATGGATTAATTTATTGTTTTTGCGACTCTTTTTCTTATAAACCAAGATTATCAGGAAAATACCAATCCAGTAGTTTTCTAGCTTAAAAGAGAACAATATGTGTTTGGTACCATGGGGGAGGACAACCTTGTATATATTTAATTACTTTTGCCTTATTTTGTCCTTGGTGTGATCAGTTTCCTGATTTCACCACAGTCAAGCTTACTTTGAAATTGTAGACACATTAAATCAACCACTTGGATCACATGTGTTTCAAAGAATGCGGTTCCCCAGGTATGAGCAATCTATCAATCCCCTACTCTCCTTTCATTTTGGCATTCTGACAGTCCTAGCCAATTTCTTGGGCAGATTATTTTATTTCATGCCATGGTCACAGCAGCTCTTATAGAGAGTTTCAGAATTGCCTGTACAAAGTACACCTTTGATGTCACAAGAGATTGGTGCGTTTCTCGATGATTGTGCAAACTCTCATAATTGTGCCTGCAGGTAAACATGCTGCTGTCCTCTTGGAAAACTGAGAAGTACAAAGAATGTTTATGTGCAGGTCCAGTCGTTCCAAGTATCTCTTGTCGGTTTAGACACACCTGGGTCACCATCCCCCTCTTATTGGCTGAGAAAGTTGCCCCACCTGATTTGTAAGTTTACCCGTCCTAGTCAATGTAAGGGGGGGGGGCACTTCAGCCAGCCAACGCTGGATTTAATCTAGCTAGAAGTAGCGAAGCAGCTCTGAAAAACCACTGGGCTCTGAGTTCATTATTACAGGAAAACTGTTCTCTCCTGAGGCACAGAGAAACTCGCTTCAGAGCAGCCCTATCGGCTCAGGAGGTTCGGGGGGATAAAACCCATCCCGGAGGACAATGGCTACCAACGCTGTGCAAATCGCTGGATTGGTGCTTGGCGGTGTTGGCATGGTGGGCACGCTGGCTGTCACCATCATGCCTCAGTGGAGAGTGTCTGCCTTCATCGGAAGCAACATTGTGGTTTTTGAAAACTTCTGGGAAGGACTGTGGATGAATTGCGTGAGGCAAGCTAACATCAGGATGCAGTGCAAAGTCTATGATTCCTTGCTGGCTCTCTCTCCGGACCTACAGGCATCCAGAGGGCTGATGTGCGCTGCCTCTGTGCTGTCCTTCCTGGCTTTCATGACCGCTGTTCTGGGCATGAAATGCACCAGGTGCACCGGGGACGACGAGAAGGCGAAGGGTCACATCTTACTAACGGCTGGAATCATCTTCATCGTCACAGGCGTCCTGGTGCTGATCCCGGTGAGCTGGGTTGCCAATTCCATCATCAGAGAGTTCTACAGCCCAATAGTGGAGACTGCCCAAAAGCATGAGCTCGGAGATGCTCTCTACATAGGCTGGACCACCGCACTGGTGCTGATCGCTGGAGGAGCATTGTTCTGCTGTGTTTCTTGTTACAGTGAAAAGAGCAGAAGCTACAGATACTCCGTCCCTTCCCATCGCACAACCCAGAAAAGCTATCACATGGAAAAGAAGTCACCGAGCGTGTATTCCAGAAGTCAGTATGTGTAGTTGGATCTAGTTTTTAGCTTTACCGAAAAAGCCATGCAAATAACTGAAATGCCTACTGTTTTCTAAAAATGGAACCCAAAGGAACATTGATTTGCCATTCTTAACTGCCTAACATTAATTACAGGAATTGTGCATAGGCTATTTATGATTCTATAAGCTATTTCAGCAGAATGAGATATTACACAGAGTGCTTTGATTGTTCTAGGAAGTGCTGTAATATGTTTTCTAAAATGATTTATGCATCTTTTCCTTCACCAGTTACTTCAAAATGACATCGTTAAACACTGTATTATTTTACAACTGTTATTTCTCTATGACACAGCATTATGCACGTAGATCAGTGTGATGTTTATATCTCGCATAAATAGAGACAGGCTTACAGGGTTCTCTGTTAAATGAAATACTGATTCAATACACTGAATAAATAAAATCCAACTATTGCTTTTCAGGGGACTCTAGGATAAGATTGAAGAAGGTTAATATTAATTGTGTAAAAACGGCTTAGTGATTAACGTGCTCGATTTATAACTAAGGTTAAAACGAAGGCTTTATTCAGCAGCGTAAAGGAAATTAATGGCTTTCTGATATCTTGTTTTTCAACCTAAAAGTTAGAAATCCTAACTCCTTTATCCTCTTTCCCCAGAGGCCTTTCTTTTCTTGTATATTAAATGAACATCTTTTAAAAGGCAGATATTTTGTCAAGGGGCTTTGCATTCAAACTGCTTTTCCAGGGCTATACTAAGAAGAAAGATAAACCCATAGTCTAAGACACATTAAAGACTTCAGGAAAGTTAATCTTTTTTTCCTCTGAAGATTTTATGGTCAGAGAAGGAAGCAATTTGACAAGAAATCATGTATGTATGTGAATATTTTAATAACTATTTGAATATAGATTTTGGGCTTTTATTAACATAAATAATAGGAAAGGACAATAATATGTCTTATTTTTTAGTTGCTTACCAAAAAACAAAAAGAATTCATCCTTTGTATACTCTATCTTCTCCTAGGATATCTGTAGATACTGAAGTTCAAATTGTCATTTCAATCCCATCAAAAGTAAATATTTTAGGGGCGCCTGCATGGCTCAGTGGGTTAAAGCCTCTGCCTTCGGCTCAGGTCATGATCTCAGGGTCCTGGGATAGAGCCCCGCATTGGCCTTTCTGCTCAGTGGGGAGCCTGCTTCCCCCCCTCTCTCTGCCTGCCTCTCCGACTACTTGTTATCCCTCTCCTCTCTGTCAAATAAATAAATAAAATCTTTAAAAAAAAAGTAAGTATTTTAATAATTCTATTTTTTATTCAGTCTTACTAAGGTAATAAGAAATACTATATCTTTGTGTTTCCCCTAAATTTGATGCAACTGATAATTCATTTTGAAAGTTTGTATCCAGGGATCCCTGGGTGGCTCAGTTGGTTAAGAAGCTGCCTTCGGCTTAGGTCATAATCCCGGCGTCCTGGGATCGAGTCCCGCATTGGGCTCCTTGCTCGGCGGGGAGACTGCTCCTCTCTCTGCCTCTGCTTGCCTCTCTGCCTGCTTGTGTTCTCTCTCTGTTAAATAAATAAATAAAATCTTTTTTAAAAAAAAAGAAAGTTTGTATCCATATTTTTCTAGCTTAAATGACTATATATATCATATCTGCTTTGTGTCATTTATATTAATAAATTGTGCCTTTTATATAAATCTGATATTTTTTCATTCTTTTTTTCTGTTTATTAACTTGTGAAGAGTTTTTTAAAATCCTAATATTTTCAGCTTTTTAATTTTAAAAAGAAGTCACATTTTAAATATAAAGATAGATTCAGTATTAATTTTTGAGACTCTAAAATACTATATATTATTTAACACTATTCTTTATAATCATTGTATTTATATATTAATATTTGATGTGGAAAAGGTATTTGTAATTTATTAAGATAGTGCTGTAGGGTCCAACAAATCTATATATGGTAAATATTATGTATGTTTAAGCGTTTTCTATTAAGCCACTATTAAGCCATTTCTATAAAAACTTTCTGTAGCTAAATAAGTTTCTACCCTGAGAAATAACATTAAATAATGCTAGTGGCTAATGTTTTAGGGGCGTATGTTATATGCTAGGACTTCTACTGTTTTATTTGAATTATATCATTAAAGATCATCACAGATGAGGACATATGGGGACAGTTCAGTGACGACCCCATAGAGTTAGGAGAAAGAAGGACCATTTGACTTCCTAGCTTATGCTCTTTCTCTTCAGGGAAAGTAGATTTTCTTTAGGAGCGTTCAGTTTATCAACTGATCTTTGTATGTGGAAATGACAAGCTTCACTAGAATTAGTTGGGAAAAGTTTCAGTGGTTTTTTTCTTTTTTTTTCCCCCCTAGGGTTGGTGATTTTGCAATAGCTGAGCATTAATTTATCCTAGGCTTACCACCCCCACCCCCCCGCCCCAGGTCACAACATTCATGAGAGCAGAAAAGCAGGGAAAACTGAGCGCCTTGGAGAAGTAATCCGATCTTCTAAATACCAGTCTTGACCAAACATCCTCTTTACCTAGAAAGCTCTCCTGAAAGCCCCAAATTCAATTCTTATTTTCCCCTCCTTTTTTCTACAACAGAATTATAACACTGCTAGTCTTCCTTATGATGCTACCTTGTGAAATCTTTCTCCCACTTTCCACACTTGCTGTTACCTCAGCTCTTTCCTACCTGGTTGAAAAAGCCTTCCAGACTTGTGTCACGACCGGCAGGATCTTCTTACCCCAGCCCCCCACCATGTTCCTATCTTAATTTCTTCCTAAAATGCACCTCACCCCCATAACCCTTGTGGGAATGGTCCACTGCCAGAAAGTAGGTCCAAATGCCTTCGTGGATAGTAACTATGGGAGGGAGATCTGTCTTGAGTCGTCATGGCAAACTTTATCACACCGTACTATCAGCATATAACCAGGATGATCACAATTATGAAGTCAATGTCCAGAAACCAGAATAGTTCACACTCCAAAGGGCTTGTTCAGTATCTTGAAAGAGAGGCACTGGAACTGGGAAGTGGTCTGATTAGTAGTACATTATGTACAAGAGGACATTTTATAATGTTGTTTTATAAGGTAGTTTTATGGAGAAACAAGGGGACGTAATGGAAAGAACACAGAAGACATGGTTTTATAACCTGACCTTAGAGCCGGGTTGTTGTTTTTTTTTTTCCTTCTTTCTCACTGCACCACCTTCTGCCCCACCAGGAATCCCTTCCACTGACTCTGTATTCAAAATGACTCTCTCACACACTGCAAAAACAGTCATGAGGCTGAACTGTGCTAAGTTTCAGGGTTTCGGGGATGTTTTTGTTTCCAAGGAATCTGTAATCTAATAGTAAGAAGCAAGAGCAAGAAATGTAGCCTTCCCTGCATGCCCATCCATGATTGGTGCTTTTCTTTCTTTACTATATCCGTCTTCTAACATTCTGTGAATTACATACGAGATCATGAGAACGCTGTGTCTCAAGATGTTATATATAACATCATACATAAACCTGTGTATATGTATATAGATATATATACCCTAACTCAATGGCCTGTGTTCTTTCTACTGCAACATTGTCCAAAGGCGTCTCTTCTAGAGTAAACTTTGTGAACAATAAGTATGATCTCACCATCTAATCCCCTAGGCTTCCTACCTCCCTGATCTCAGTCAATAGGCAAAGCCCAGAGGCCTGCTTTCTGTGGCTCTTCAGGCTCTGCCAGATTCTAGGAGGAAAGAGCAGGGCACTGTTAAACGCAGAATAATAAGAAGGCAAGGATCACTGGTGCGGAGGCCTGAGGCCAGGCCTAAAGCTTTGTGCTGAGGGTGAGGGGGCCACAGGGAGACCTACTGTAGGCTCTGCCTGCCTCACAAGTAGTCCTGAGAGGAGGGAGATATTTGTACTCCTGTGTAGGCCTGGGGGGCAGTCTCAGAGGTCAGAAAAACTGTGGGAGGCACACACAGGGACTGGGTTTCTTCTTATTCTAGGGCCTGGAGGGCTAAAGACACCAAGGGCTAAGAGCTCAGAGGTGACTTCCCAAGTCACCATGGAGCCTTGGGAGCAGGGTGATAGCAACTTTCAGGTCACTAGGTCACCAGCCAACAGTGAGGGCTCCTGCCACCTTAGGATGTGCTGTGGCTGATAATGGCAACTTAACTTCGAAGAGGAAAAGAGATCCTAGAATCACGTAGGGGGTTCAACAGCCAGAAAAAGGAAGTGCAAGCTGAGTGCTCATAACTGGGAGGCAACCTTTGAGGAAACAGATCTGCTGGGAAAGAGAGGACGTCTTACACAAATAAACAAATACCTATAAGAGACTAAAGCAGATTGAATTGCTGGATTAAAAGGCTTCTTATTACTTAAATAACATGGTTTCCACATTTTAAAAATCTGCCAGAAATGGAGAGGTGAGGGGAATCAATGTTGAGATAAGAATTGGACATTTGGACGGTCAAGTAGAAGACAAGCTCATAACTCAGAGCAAACAGGGGGAAAGATGCGTTTCATGAGGAAAAATACAAAGGACTCAGAAAAAATTCAAGAACCTAAAGAGCAAATTTGGAGAGAAGAATAAAGATCAGATGGAAGGAGGAGCAGTTCCTTGACACAAAAAATCAGTGTCTAAAATGAAAGGCTCAAATTCGCAGATGGAAAGGACTCACTGAGGTTCCGGGAAAACTAAAAAGAAAGTTTGTAGTTAAATTCATAAAGTTACAACAAAACAAAATGAAAACAAACAAACAAAAAACCCAAGTATGCAAGATTTATCCAATCATAAGAAATTTCTTAACAACAGTAACCCCCCCCAAAAAAAAAAAAAACAAATCATACTTGCATCTGATATTTCCACCACAGACCTAGAAGCTAGTTGGTGGATTACTAAGTAAAGGCTGTGGAAGAGCAAATCCTCAGCCTAAGGAATCTCCTCCCAGGAAGAACTGCATTCCTCTGTGACTGAGGGAGAAAGGCATTTTGTGGCTTTTCTAGGATCTAGCAACTCTGTCCTTCATAAAGCTAATATGAAGGCAATACTAAAGCAATGAGTGGCAGAAGGCACTGCAAGGAAGGGAACATGGAAAGGAGAGGAGCCTTGGTCCGCCATGACTCTTGCAATAAACAGAAGGAATTGGCTGGCCCCAGAACTGGAAGAAACATTTGCTCCAGGAAACCACTACAAATAGGTCGCTGCTGGTGCTCAAGTTCAGAACTGTGGCCCTCCTGGTCCTACAGATAACTGGACACCTTTAGCATGGAAAACGGAAGAACACAAAGTCATCTAATGGTCCAACCTCGGAGTTCTTTTTTCTTCTGATCTACTCCAGGCTCCACAGTGCCCATATTCTAACCTGTCAGACTCCATGTCATTTCTTTGCCACCCAGGAATTCTTTCCCCAAGACACTGATGACCTGCAACGCCCTTGTCATCTTTTATTGTCAGAGATGGTTGAGCCCTTGAGCTGCTATCCTGGCTCCCTTTGGCTGCGCCCAGGCAACCCCTGTGCCAGGCGAGCCCGGTGTCAGCCCGGTCCAGCTGTGAGACAGATACCCATCAGCTGGCCTGACTCTCCACCTGGAGGCCAAGCTTGGTCTTTCACAGACTAAAGGTCCACTCTGCGGGCCCTCCTCCTAGTCCCTCAAATCAACATGAATCCTAAATCTTCTTTGCCCTATATGACTAGACCCTATTATCTGCCCCTTTCCCTGACTCTTCTTCACATGCCAATAAATACATGTGAATATATTGGAAACAGAAATAAACTTTTATAAAAATATAAAAATATCAGGAGAAAAAATAATCCATTTAAAAATGCAGGGAAAAAAGTATTCTATTGTAAAAAAAAACTAGAGAAAAGAAATACTCTGTTCATAAAATGCAGTGAAAAAAGACAAAAAAAAAATCAGAATTGAGTATTTTCCTGATTTAGGAAAGAGTTTATATAACCTTCTTAGTAATAAGGCAAAAGAAAAATTAGCTTTTCTTGTTTTACTTTTATTTTTTTAAAAGATAGGATAAATTTTGGGGCACCTGGGTGGCTCAGTGGGTTAAAGCTCCGGTCATGGTCCCAGGGTCCTCGGATCGAGCCCTGCATCAGGCTCTCTGCTCAGTGAGGAGCCTGCTTCTCCTCTCTCTCTCTCCGCCTGCCTTTCTGCCTACTTGTGATCTCTCTCTCTCTCTCTGTCAAATAAATAAATAAATAACATCTTTAAAAAAAATAAAAGATAAGATAAATTTTACTGGCAGGCAACAAAACAAAGCAAAACAAAACAAATAGGAAAACCATCCATATGCCTACCTATTTCTTACTCGGCTTTTCTCCAGATACCCCATTTTTCTCCTTAACTACCAGTCTCTAAAATCATTAACTTTGTTGCTTCTATCTTTGGTTATTTTTTGTATTTTGAAATCGATGTGTGGGGGGGAGGTGGGAAGAAAGACACCCCATGGTTGAGGATTTTTTTCTTTGTTTTTGTCTGTAAGCTGGTAAGAATATAGTTGTGCAAGAACCATAAATGAATCTTTCTATCTCTCTCTATTTTTCTGAAATGGACAGGTTTTCCTATGCTTTTGTATTCCCTCTAGAGTACAGATATGAGTAGATACCTGGAGATCCTATGTGAAGAGGGAACAGTGATTTATTAGATGCTAAATTGTAGAACTGTTTTAGAAATTAAACTGCCCTCCAGCTTTAAAGCAGAGAAGCCTTCTGAAGGCAATGAAGACTAGTCTTACAGCCCAACTGGGGTCCAACACTGAATCTTGATATGATGCTTTTATATTTATCAAAGGGAGAATGAAAAGAGGGGGAAAAAAGATTCAGTGTTGGGCTCCATTCTGGTTATTTCTTACTAAATGACAACCTGTCCCAGAACTTGATGACTTAAAACAATAATCATTTAATGTATCATGATTTTGTGGGTTAGAAATCCCAGCAGGGCTCAACTGGCCTTTAGCACTGACTGCAGTTGGTACCTTGGGTCCAAAGAGCTCATGACAACAATTTCCCTCACTGCCTGGTGCTTGGCAATGATGTCGGAAAGTCTGAATTCAGATGGACCCCTCTTTTGGTACATGTGGTTTTAGGACTTCTTCACCATGTCTTTCTAGCAAGGTGGTCAGACACCGAGCATGGTGGATAGGGGCTCTAAGGATCCAAGGGAAAGAAATAATATTTTTGATAGGGCTGGCTTAGCTTTCACCATTTGCAATTGGTCAAAGCCATCACAGGGTCAAAGAGAGGGGAAATAAATCCTACTGCACAATCTGAGGACCACCAAAGAACATAGACCATATTCAATCCACTCTAGGCTCAACTGAGGTTTTACGAATTTAGAGAGAAGTTTTTTTCCTTCAGATGGACTTACTTCATGAAACATAGACACAATTTGAAAGGTGTCTTGTATTTTAAATTAGATAAAAGGAAACATGTTTTCTATTGGACAAAAGCAGGTGTAAGGACAAATATGAAATAAAAATAAGAAGCTTATTTCTTCCTGCTGAAAATAAGGGAAGAGATTTCCCTCCTCTCTTTTTTCTTAGAGCATTTACTTGAGAAAACTTGTAAGTGCTTTCTCCTTTCTTTGAAATGTATACAAAAGCTTTAAATACTAGAGGGGCCTTCTGTCAGCTTTGTGATCTAGGAATGTCTTTTTGTAGAACTTGGGAGCGCTTCCCTTTTAAATCCAAGCATGAGGGGAAATAGCACCCTATCTCCAATTTTTGTGGGAATGTAAGTCTTCCGCCAAGTTGCAAAATGATTAACCATAAAAATATGAGAAGTTTGTTTTTCTTCTGGATAAAGTCAATAACTAACATAGATGATCACCCTAATTACCAGGCAAATTTGGGATGGACTCTGTGTGAGAAAGGTGTCGTCAAGTCCTTTTGCTTGAGGAATAGCTGTATATCTCGAAAAAATGTATGGAGTGGGTTGTATCTCCCTGAATATGTAAAAAGGTGAGTTTTCTTTCTTTGTAATCCTTTAGCAAATAGCCTGTCATGCACAGCACATTCTGATTTGATGCTTATTCAATAATGAAACTGGTTTCAGGGCACCTGAGTGGCTCAGCTGGTTAAGCACCTGACTCTTGATTTTGGCTCAGGTCATGATCTCAGCACAGCCTGTCTGTGATTTTCTCTGTCCCTCTCCTGACTCTCTCCACTCGCACATGCATGCCCTCTCTCTCTAAATAATAATAATAATAATAATAATAACAACAAAATTGATTTCTTTCTCTACTATCTTTGTGGAAAAGTTTCTGGGTTGGAAATTTTTGTTTTTAATTACATTTCCCCAACACGATAAGAAAAAACACAGATGAGAAAAATTTCCATAATCTAGAAATTTATTTTTATTTATTTTAAAGATTTTATTTATTTATTTGACAGAGAGAGAGATCACAAGTAAGCAGAGAGGCAGGCAGAGAGAGAGGGGGAAGCAGGCTCCCTGCTGAGCAGAGAGCCCGATGTGGGGCTCAATCCCAGGACCCTGAGATCATGACTTGAGCTGAAGGCTGAGTCTTTAACCCACTGAGCCACCCAGGCACCACCATAATCTAGAAATTTATGCTTAGTCATAATCAGAGATGTTTCTGAATGTTCTGTAAATGGACGTTTATCTGAGCACTACTTACAATGATGGAAATTGGAAACAATCTAAGTGTCCTATAGAGAGAAGTTATATAAGAAATGGTGTGCCTGAAAAAAAAAAATGGTGTGCCTGTCCACTCAATTGCGTATTTTCCTGCTACCAAAGAATCCTTAATGACCAACATATTGTTTCTGATACAATGTTATGAAAATAGAATAAAACCAGTTTTAAAATTGCATACTCACCACAACCAGGATTAAATCTCTCTCTGTCTCTCACATACACACATAACAGATACACACAAGGAAACAGCAGGAAAAAATGGATTAAAATGTAAACTTTTATGTGATTACTTTCTTTTAAATATTTTCTGTACTTTCATTTTCTTTTTAAAAAAGATTTTATTTGAGAGAGAGAACAAGAGGGAAAGAGAAAGAAGGTTCATGAGTGGGGGGAGGGGAAGGAGAAGAGGGAGAAGCAGACTCCGCACTGAGCATGGAGCCTGATGCAGGACTCAATTTTGGGACCCTGAGATCATGATCTGAGACGAAAGCAGACGCTTAACCGAAGAGACACTGAGGAATCCCTGTACATTCATTTTCTAGTGAACAAATATTTTCATGGTGAAAAATAAATAAATAAGCTTATAAATGAGTATATTTTAAGGCTAGAAATATACAGAAAACAGTAGATGGTTGACTTAACTTGGAAGAAAATTAAAACAGAACTGTGGTGGAAAGGGATTAAGAAAGATCATTAAACTCTGAGGAAAATCATAAAACAATGGGGAAACATGATGAAAAATGACAAAACAAAATACACAATGATGGTTGAATAGGAAAACAAAAGGAAGAATCAAAGCACATCCCAACCTGTGAAAATAAAGACTTGTGATGGAAAACCAACTGGTTTACAATGTTTCAAGCAAAATCAGTAATCCTATGTAAAGAGTAAGAACTAGTCTGAGGAAGCATTTTGGAAATATACAAATTAAAAAGAACAGTCCAATCAAATGAACAAATATATGGTGTATGTTTGAGTTCTACCCTTAAACAATAGCACCATAGAGCAACTAGTTTTTGCTCCATTCTGCTGTTTGATTTTGAGTTTTGCATTTAATCCTTTAAACAGTCTTATTCTATAGAGAGAATTCACTTTTTTTTTTTTTTTAGGATGTAACAGGTAAATATAAACGTCTGAATTCCCAAGTAGTTAATTTTTTTTTAAAGCTCCATTTGTTAAATAATCCATTCCTTGTAGTTTGCTGATGCATTATTTATCAAGTAGTAAATGCGTACATGCCTCACTGTCTGTTTCTGGGCTATTTATTCTGCTTCATTGATCTCTGGATCTTTTAAAAGTAGATTATCACTAATTGATATAAAGACTGGTGGTTTCATCCAGTCTGTGGATGCTTGTCTTGAATATACTTCAGTTCTACTGACTTTGTAACAGAAATGCTTTCACAGAGTGCTTGCCCAATTCACTGCACAATAAACACCAAGAAGGATAAAATGTATTAATAATGAGGGGACAAGATCAAATCTTTCTCTTTCTTTTTGTCTTTTTTAGCAACTGTGGCAGGCATTCTCGGTTAGTGTCTTGCTCGCATCTATTCGTTCCAATATCAAAATCCACAGTGACATAAGAGCAGTTCAGGTTTAGAACACAGATGGCCCTATTCAGTTGGAGAGGGCCTTGATAAATCAAGGTTTATCAGAAAGCCTTCTACCAAATATCTATCAGGCCCCATGTACAAGACTAGAACCTCATTTAAGAAGTCAGAATTCTAATGCTTTCTCCCACTGTGTAAATTTGAGCAACATATCTGACTAGTTCTTGAATCTGTTTCTTTACTGTTAACATAAAGACTAATGCAGTAGACTAGAGGACCCAATCTCTAAAATTGTGAATTTTTAAAAATAGACTTACCCTATGACCCTGCAATTGCACTACTAAGTATTTACCCCGAAGATACAGATGCAGTAAAAAGAAGGGTCATATGTAAACCAATGTTCACAGCAGCAATGGCCACAGTCACCAAACGAAAAAGCCAAGATGCCCTTCAACAGATGAATGGATAAAGAAGATGTGGTCCATATATTCAACGGAATATTATGCCTCTATCAGAAAAGATGAATAACCAACTTTTGTATCAACGTGGACAGGACTGGAAGAGATTATGCTGAATGAAATAAGTCAAGCAGATTCCTTTGGGGTATTACTGTCCTTGGATCACTTCTGGGGGCTCCCTCCCCCTTTTGTTTATCCTCCAATATCAGTTCGAGTGTTCCCACTTTGCTTTTACCTCTCCACTGCTGTCTTCTGCTCTTGGAGAGATCCAGAAGTGAGAAATCTTGCTCCTCAGGGTGATTTCATGGGTGTTCAGCGTGTTCTGGTAGATATCCAGCTCACTTTTAGGGACCAGTTGTGACAGGATCTCCTACTTCTCCACCATCTTCCTTCTGCACAATGAAAGAAAAATCAACAAAACAAACAGGCAACCCACAGAATGGGAGAAGATATTCCCAAAGGACACTATAGACAAAGGTCTGATATCTAAGATCCATAAAGAACTCCTCAAATTCAACACTCAAAAAACAGGTAATCACATCAAAAAATGGGCAGAAGACATGAACAGACACTTCTCCAAAGAAGACATACAAATGGCTAACAGACACATGAAAAAATGTTCATAATCTTTAGCCTTTAGAGAGATTCAAATCAAAAGCACACTG
>CM052799.1:183721457-183739418 GCA_028533885.1 Nasua narica | reverse complement strand
AAAGGGGAACCCTCCTCCACTGTTGGTGGGAATGCAAGTTGGTGCAGCCCCTTTGGAAAACAGTGTGGAGATTCCTCAAGAAATTAAAAATAGAGCTACGCTATGACCCTATAATTGCACTACTTGGTATTTACCCCAAAGAAGCAGATGCAGTACAAAGAAGGGCCACATGTACCCCAATGTTCATAGCCACAATGGCCACAATCGCCAAACTGTGGAAAGAACCAAAATGCCCTTCAACAGATGAGTGGATAAGGAAGATGTGGTGCATCTATGCAATGGAATATTGTACCTCCATCAGAAAGGATGAATATCCAACATTTGTATCAACATGGACGGGACTAGAAGAGATTATGTGGAGTGAAATAAGTCAAGCATAGAAAGTCAATTATCTTATGGTCTCACTTACATGTGGAGTATGAAGAAAGTCATGGAGGGCATTGTGAGAAGGAAGGGAAGGGTGAATGGGGGGAAATCGGAGGGGCCGATGAACCAGGAGAGACTGTGGACTCTGAGAAACAAACTGAGGGTTTTGGAAGGGAAGGGAGTGAGGGGATGGATGAGCCTGGTGGTGGGTATTGAGGAGGGCATGTATTGCATGGAGCACTGGGTGTGGTGCATGAACACTGAATCTTGGAACACTGAAAAAATAAAATTTAAAAAAATAAGAAAAAATAAAATTGTGAATTTTGAATTCACAATTTCCAATCTGTGTATTAGATTCAAAAATACAGATATTACTTTATACTTGCCAATGGCCCTAAGAGATCGTTTTAGTGATATTTTGGAACCCAGATCTTCCTATGCTATTTGTTCTCATTTATGTCTGCCCACACTGATAATCTGGAAACTTGATCCAAGAAAAACTTTATACTAGATTTGCTAAGGCTTACGGACAGGTAAGGTATCTATGACTATGGCCATACTACACAGTGTAGGATGCATGGCTCTCTGACAACCGATAATGATCTTTTATGATAAAAGAAATTGCTGGATTTTGTTTATATAGTTCAAGTAGCTAAACGGTAAACCCAGAAAGCAGCAAGCATCTATTGAAAACATATTATACAAGCAATAGTCTTTTAATAGTGAATCTTTTGAAAAATCTGATGAACCGAGAACCTATCCAGAAGTATCAATTTGTATCTGCCATTTCTTTGACAAACCCCAATACACTGGGATTACTAGGAAGTCTGTCTGAATCAATGGTGGCATGAAATTGGTCTGCCATCTCAGTGTACATGACCTTGGGTCTCAAACACATGGCATCACAAATTCCTTGATAACAGAGGACTGTGTGTTTACCGTGTGCCATTTGAAAATAAATTTTGGGCTAATTCAGACCAAAATTCTGTGATGAGGTCCCTTGAATCTAGAGCCTGAAATCCAAAACCCACCCAATCTCCTCGTTTTCCATTCAAAATCTGGTTAACTGGTTGTGTTTCTGATTACCTATTTCATATGTATGTGCATATAATATGTGAAATTTTATGTAGTACTTTCCATTTAAAAATTTAGCAAGGTACGGGGCACCTGGGTGGCTCAGTTGGTTGGGCGGCTGCCTTCGGCTCAGGTCATGATCCTGGGGTGCCGGGATCGGGTCCCGCGTCGGGCTCCAGGCTCTGCAGGGAGTCCGCTTCTCTCTCTGACCTTTCTCCTCTCATGCTCTCCCTCACTTTCTCTCTCTCTCTCTCTCAAATAAATAAATAAAATCTTAAAAAAAGAAATAAAAAAACCCCCCAAGAACAAGGGCATTAAAAAAAAAATTTAGCAAGGTACAAAAATGGAAACCATCCAAAACACTACCCCAAAGAGATAAGATCTTAAGAAAGTGGATGAGCAGCACACAAATGTAAATGTGTCCTAATCTGATGTCCACACTTTTTCATTGTCGAAATCTAGTATCATTTCCATTTCTGTGGCAAATGGAGTTGGTTTGTATCCAAGGCATGTTGATAATTTTAGTACCTCAAATTAATATCTCTTAAATATCCATTCAGTAGTTATATAGTGGAAATAAGACAAGCGAATTTATTTTTGGTTAACTTAATGTCTATTTTGAAACAAATTCACTTACTGACTCACTTCCAAAAATCAATGGAAAGCCAACATGGTTTAAAAATCTAGCAAAACATTTTCTACCACTCAGTGTTTCCTTCTTCATCTTTGGGGTCCTTTTCTTACTTCTTAACTACACTACTCCTTAATAAATGAAAGGCTTTAACTTTAGATGTGCAAATTATTACTTGCTCCCAGTAAAAGCATCACTCAATGTACTAATGTGTTTCAGATTCTCAGCAGGATGGGACTTCATGCACATGTGAGAAAGATATGGAACAGAGATGGTTATTCACTGTCAAAAAAGGTGTTTTGCAAATTTCTAATCAGACATCAACTTCTGCAGAATTAGGTCCAATTTAAAAAGAAAATGGTTATTTTTAAATTTATCTAGCTTGCTCTGGTTATTGGGATGAGACGGATACTCTCTGGAGGCTCTCTGTGTTCATGCTAGAAGAATCCTATCTATTACTACTGAAAAGAACAAAAGTACAGCATAAGAGGATAGATTTATGAGAAACACACTCCCTAAGCAGGGGTGAGGCTTTCTCTCCAAGCACCTGCAATCCAGTTAAAAATGAGAGGTCCTGTGTCACCTGGGTGGCTCAGTCAGTTAAGTGTCTGGCTCAGGTCAGGATCCCTGGGTCCTGGGATGGAGCCTCATGTTGGGCTCCCTGCTCGGCGGGGAGTCTGCCTCTCCCTCTCCCTCTGCTCCTCTTCCCACTCGAGTTCTCTCTCACTTGCTCTGCTGCTCGCTCTACTCTCTCTTTCAAATAAATAAATTTAAAAAAATGAGAGGTCCTTCTAATACTCTATTATTTCTCATGTCCTATTTTGGTGGATCTCTTCTCTTCCTTCTCACCAAACTTAACCTCATCTCCTGAAATCTTCTTTTTCTAGAAATTTCCCAGATTAGCAATTCAAAAGATCCAGTCCTTCATTCACCCAACATTTGCAGATGATCTGCACCAAGTTCAGTGCCAGTGATTCCTCCCAGACGGGACTGGAGGGTCTCCATGTCACTCCACAGCTCTGGCAAAACATATTCAGTGGTCTCTGTGTTAAGAAGTTCATAAACTGAAATGTTGGACTCAAACATGAGAATGTCAAACAAACTAATGAATAATAAATTCTAAGCCTGGATCAGCTGAACCTAACTTGGTTTATTCAGAATGTAGGCAAATAGAGGGATAATCTTTAGCTTTTATGGGTTCCAGAGTTGTTATAGAATCTGATGAAAGCTCTTAAATCTCATCCTAAAAAAATTATACACACATGCAATGTATATATATATTATAATATACATTATAATATATATATATAATTATATATACCGTATATATATATATTGACAAGCAAAGTCTGCACATAATTTTTGGGGTTTTGTAGATTATCCAGAGTGGGCTATAGGTATGCATAATTCATTCATTCAGCAAATGATTAATAAGCATCTCTCTATCTACATCTTCTAAATCTTGACTTTTAAGGAAACTTAAATTATCTTTTTATAATTAAAATATATTTTATTTCATTAACCTTAAGGGTGTTCCTTGCTGGAGTTTATGATGTTCAAAAGAGTCCAAGGCCTGAAGCATCTGAGAAAAAGCTAAAATAAGACAATGGATGATGAAGGGAGTTTAGACTGAAATTGCAGAATTCTTGGGATCTAAATAAATGATCTGTCTCATAATTTTTCTTAGGGCCACATATGTCCTTTAGTGTTGAAACTTGAGCTCCAATTAAGAGGAACACATGAATATCTTTGGAAAACAAGGAATCTATATACATATTGTTGAGGGGGTAGGACTGTTTTATTCATGAAAAAGACAAGAATCTAGAGAAATCAAAATATTGCATGTAAGAAGAAGACCATCTAGTAGACTAGTTAAGTTAGTTAGGCCATTAGGTCATATAGACCCAGCTGCAGATCCACGTTTGTGATCCACTGCTTGTGAAAACCTGGAAAAATTATTAATCCTCTTAGACAATTACTTTTATCATTTGCAAAATCAAATAATAGCAGAACCTCATAAATTAGTTCCTTATAAAATTCAATATAATGATGCCTGTATAGCACTTAACCAGGATCCAGAACAGTGTAGGTGTTCCCAATAATAATAGAATTACGAATGGCCATTCTTGAAAGGTAAGTGATGTCTGTGTACCACTGAAATATTACACATAGATGTTTAGGTATTTGGGATGAAGACAAGGTAAGATTTTGGAAAAAAAAAATTGGAATTGGGAGCTTACATGAGGATTAGTAGATCAATGGTTCTCTACAATCAAAATGGTCATAAAACAACTTATTGGGGCCAGCATTCAGTATTAAGTGTCAGAGATTACAGCCTTAAAACCTCTTTTTAGCTCATACTCAGGACACTGTACTCACCCAGACACTTTATGGGAATGCAGAAACGCCCATTAGTTAATGGTAGAGGGAGTAGTGATGTCAACTCAAACACCAGGGGGCGCTATCAGTTTAAGGGAAAAGCACCCCAGTCCCTATAAATTGAAAAGGTCAACACGTGCTAAAGGTCAGGATAGACTCTTGGAACAATTTGCTACTGTGGTTTAAATTTAGAATTCATCACAAATATATATTTTTTCTTATTTATTTGGATTTCAAAAGAGATCCATATGGGGGAATATAATGTAATGCTATTTCTAACATTAAGACCACTGTGCCTTGTACCACATGGATTTTTTTTTAAAACTCTCTTTAGAGATTCCATAGTTTTAAAAGTCATTTCCAAGTCACTTATAGGCAAGAGATATTGCATCTACAGAAGTAAAATAGAGGAGAGAGGTAGTATTTGCTGATGCTGGGGCTTTTCAAATTACTTAAATAATTCAGTCTCCATTGTAGAAATGTTTTAGAAATTAAACTGCCCTCCAGCTTTAAAGCAGAGAAGCCTTCTGATGTCCTCCCCAATGTGACTTATCCTTCACTTAACCATTCATGAAAATAGGTAAGAGCCTATTTGTCCTATTTTTATTTTTATTCGTTCATTCATTCATTCATTCAGCAAATATTTATTGAGCATGGAGTACATGTGAGGCTTTGGGAATAAGGAAATTCACAAACATCAATCCTGGTCCCTCACATAACAAATCACTTGACATTGAGTCAGCCCCCATTGTCTCTTTTAGTGATAAGAGATAGACAATGGAAATCAGAGGGGCAAAATTATGAGAAACTGAATATATAAACGGACAATGGCCAAACCAAATTAAAAATAGAACTCTGACCCACAATCTGTTGCAAGCAGCCCATCACACCAGTCCCTCTAAAGTAAACTGTTGAGGAAGTCAGCCAGCTAAGAAGTCCAACTGCTCTCTGTAGTAATAAGCCAGGATGCTAAACAATAACTTCCTTAACAGTTGACCCCCAAATCACCAAGACTTGATTAATAATTGATAGCTTCCCTAATGTTTGCCTCTACCTCCCACTTAAGACCAACCAAAGAAAGCATAATATGTACCCCTCGGTAATCACATAGGATGCCTGCCTTCTGGTTAGCCTGCCTACAGCTTCCCCACGCCCACTGCCCCCCATCAGGGCACACCTGATGTCTTCCCATCTTCTACTATGAATCTTCCCCATTCTTTTGCCTGCCTTTGAGTCTCTGTCAAACACAGATGACAGTGGCTGACATCCCTGCTATACAGCAAGCTCAGAATAAATAGCCTTTGCTTTTCTTCTTTGGTTAGTCTTCATTTATTTCCGTATGTAGAATATGACAGGCTTGGAAAAGTACTATGGAGAAAAATAAATCATAATCAAGGAATCGGAGTACCTGTGGAGAGAGGTTTATTTCTCATAGAGTGGTGAGGCAAGACTTTTTAAGCAAAGACCTAAAGGAAGTGAGGGCTGGGCTTTGTGGATATCCAGGGGGAGGGGCCTCCCTGTATGAGGAAGAACAAGTACAGCTTGAAGGGGAGACTGTCTATGTGGCTTGAAAAATGGTCATTTTTAGAGTCAATACAAGAAAGAGAGAGTGGCCAGAAAGGAGTTTAGAGAGGCAGCGAGCCTAGGAGTAAGGCTCTAGAGTAAGAGGAGACACCTTTGGAGCTTTAAACAGAGGAATGGTATGACCTGAATTTGTTCTCGAAGCGACCCCTTGGCTGTTGTGTTGAAGTAGACTGCAGGGAGCAGGAGAGAAGCCTGGGGACCAGGTTACAGTCATGCAGACAAAGATGGTGGAGGCTTAGTTGGGGGAGAGTATAATGGAGCTCATCAAAAGTCTTGGTTTTGAATATGTTTGAAGGCAAGTCTTTTTTTTTTTTTTTTAATTTTGTTTATTTATTTGAGAGAGAGAGAGAGAGAACGAGAGGGAGAAGGAGAGAAAATCTTTAACAGACTCCACACCGAGCACAGAGCCCAAAGCAGGGCTTGATCCCACAACTGCGAGATCATGACCTAATTCTAAAAGAAGAATCAGACCCTTAACAGACTAAGTCACCCAGGCACCTATGTTTGAAGACAAATCGGATGGATGTATTGATGGGTGGAGTCAGGGGTGAAATAAAAGGAGGACAAGAGGACAAAAATCAAGGCTTTTGGATGCATGATCTTAGAAGGAGAGAGACACCAGCGGGAAGGGGAGAAGTGGTTTGAGGTGGCTATTTGTAGCAACTGGTAATTTGGTTCTAGTCACAGTGAATTTGAGATGCCTATAAGATTTTCAAAGGAAATGACAGAGAGCTCCAGCCTTGGGACGAAAGTGTGGGTGCTATTAGCATATATGTAGAGTTAAAGCCATCTGTTTGGTCACCTTGGAATAGTGTAGTATTTAAAGGTTGGAAAAATGAGAGGAAACTCACAAAGGGGAATGAGAAAAGTGACTGGGGAGAAAGGAAACGAACTGATAGAGAAGGTGGCCTCCCCAAAACTAAGTGAAGAAAGCACCGTGACAGTAAGGGTGTTGTCACTAGGGACAAATCTTCTGATGGGTGAAGTAAGAAAACAAAGAACTGATGATGAAATGTAACAATTTAGAAATTGTCAATGACTTTTACAATAGTTTTCTTGAAAGTTGTGAAGAATAAAGTCTGTTTGAACAAAAATTGAAAGCAGAATGGGAGAGGATAAATTAAAGATAAGTAAGAAGAAGCAGTGCTCTGTCAATTTTACTTAAGGAAGAGGTAAGAAACTGCAGTAGGAAGGGGCTGTGGGGTCCAGGGAAAATTTTTGTTTTGTTTTGTTTTGTTTTGTTTTAAATTTGGCTCTATTGCAATAGGTTTGGATGTTTATGGTAAGCAGAATAATGGCCCATCGAATATGGCCATGTCCTAATCCCCTATGAAAGGTGACATATTCGATCAAATCAACTTAAATCAAAATCAAAAAGCTTCTGCAAGAATTGATTAATGATCTCGATGAAGAATATTAGTTGGGTTTTCTATGTGGATCCAGTGTCATTATTCATTCAGGTAGATCCAATATAAGTAACTACGTGAGTCCATACAAGGGCAAGAGGGAGGCAAGAGGGTCAGAGAAGGAGATGCGACGGAAGTGGATGTGTGTGTGTGTGTGTGTGTGTGTGTTTGAGAGAGAGAGAGAGCGAGAGAGCTTGAGATTCAAAGATGCTACATTGCTATAAATTAAAGATGAAAGTAGGGACTGAGTCAAGGGTGCAGGTAGCCTCTAGAAGGTGGAAAAAAATAGATATGAATTTTCATCTAGGGACTCCAGAAGGATACAGCCCTGCAAATTCATTTTGTACTTCTGATCCCCAGTTCTGTAAGTTAATAGATTAGTGTTCTTTTAAGCTACTAAATTCGCTGCAGTTTGAGGTAGCAGCAACAAAAGCAAGCACAATGCTGTCGGGAATGATACACTCAAGAAGGGAAAATGATAATGCAAAGGAGGGATGGCAATGTCTGGAATGATGTCTTTCAACCTCTATCTTGGAGACATCAAATGGGATCTGGTGCACAGAGGGATGGACACAGGTGGGATTTCATTGTAGGAACAGGGATAGGATAACATCGAATGTCATCAGTTGATACGTACATTGGCAGAAGCATTTCCTCAATTTCTTCAGTGAAGTTCAAATCAACAGCATCCGCTAAAATTGGAGAACTGGGGAGGGATGTTGAGGAAAAGTATGCAATAAGAGTGTGGGCAAATAATAGACTAGAGAAGAGTAATATGACTGCATGGCAGAAATAAGGACCCACTTGAGATTAGTGGAGATGGAGTGTCTGTTTAAATCTTTTCTTTTTTTTTTTAAGATTTATTTATTTACTTGACAGAGAGAGAGAGAGGTAGAGATTATAAGTAGGCAGAGAGGCAGGCAGAGAGAGAGGGAGAAGCAGGCTCCCTGCTGAGCAGAAAGCCCGATGTGGGGCTCGATCCCAGGACCCTGAGATCATGACCTGAGCCGAAGGCAGAGACTTTAACCCACTGAGCCGCCCAGGCACCCCTAAATTTTTTTTCTTTAGTCATATTTAGCCTCCTAGA
Organism: Nasua narica; assembly: GCA_028533885.1. Lineage (NCBI taxonomy): Eukaryota > Metazoa > Chordata > Mammalia > Carnivora > Procyonidae > Nasua > Nasua narica. The sequence continues at coordinate 183,730,891 of CM052799.1, read as the reverse complement.
TCGATTTCAGAATCCATGGAGAGTTGTGTTTCATCAAAACCGATTTTGCCAGAGAAATAAAACATGGAAAATTGGGGTTAGAAATCGAGGGTGTATGCGAGGGAATCTAAGATGCTTTAGGGAGAAAATGAGGACATGACTTAAGTTGGAGACACTAAAAGCATGGTGAATCAATGAACTGTAGATTTCAGTGGTATCAAGGAGTTATTGGCTATCGCGTGAGGAGGTGGTGAAGTCCGGAAGGTGAAATGCTTGAGAACCCGCTATGGAAAGGTGAAGCTAATGAGAATAAGAATGGTAGGAAGCCAATCTCTGGGGCTGCACACCGGTATCACCTGGAGAGTGCAAGTCAAAACCGCATTAAATCAGTGTCTCTGGGGGGTGGATCCTAGACTTTAGTATTTCCTTCCATTTCTCCTGTATGATTCTAATATGCAGGCAAGATTTGAATACCACGAGAGTGGGTAGCAGAGTGGAGTGAAAAACAAGAATGCAGGAAGCCCAGGAGGTGACACCAACGTTGTAAAGATGGACGAGAAAACCCATGAGCTAGAATTGACCTCTTTCAGGGAAAAGTATAATGGAACTGTCAGCTGTTTTAGGGTATAGTTAAGGAAACTTTCATCATTGTCATAGACTAGGTTTTTGTTCTTCTTAACACAAGGACAATTGAATTAATTTATTCGTCCAGGAAATCTTGGGCAGCATGTTGCCTGGTTGTCGTGAAAAAGAAAAAAGAAGAAATAGATGAATTTCTCTCCACCCTCCTTTACCCTTATAGGTGGGAAATGTTTATAGAATTCTAATTTAAAATATTTGACAAAAGAGATAGACCAAAACTACAAGTTACATGTACTCGTGTTCTTGCTTAGAGACACAGAGGTAAACCCCGACATTAATTAAGCCCAAGGCACCACCAGGCATTTAAGCAACAACTGAATAAGATGCGAGCAACTATGCGTACACTTCTGGCACAAACACTGATAGTTACATGCCCAGTATCTATTTTTCCTTCTCTTTTACTAAGAGAATCTCAATTTTGTCTAGGGTGAGAATGCACCTTGTCAAAAATATGTCCCTCTCAACCCTTCCTTGACCTCGTTTTGTCACGTGACCCACATCTGGCTCCTGAGAGCTAAGTGGGAGTGTCCTAAGTCAGGCTTCAGAGAAAATTTTGTTTGGTTCGGTTTTTTTCTTTTCCTTTTTTGAATTTATAAATATGTAAATATAAATATTTATTTTTAAAATTTTTCCCCCCAATAATTTTATTTTATTTTTTCAGGGTTACAAGAGTAATTGCTCATGGTTTGTTTTTTTCTGATAGGGACAGACTCTATCTGGAGCATGGGATTTTGACCCTTTGCATACCTCCGTCTCCTTTCCCTGGAGGTGACTCAGGCATTCTGAGGTTCTGAGGACAAATGCCACAAGTTTGATTGCTGGGAGCAGGTAGCTCAACAGAACTTCCATCCCCGAGGAATTATCAGAGCAGCCCTGCCAGCCCTGAGCTGCCAAACACTACACTTTTTTTTTTTGAGAGAGAAAAATATGAGACTGACATCTTCCTTGTTTGAGCGACTTCAGTAGAATGTGTATTATATAAAGGCAAGTGTAATTGCTAGCGAATGTAAACTTCTTCAGTTTTAAAAACACCTTTATCCTTCATTATAAGTAGGAAAAAAAGACATTTAATCAGTAGATTCCATGAATTATGTTGAAATTATGTTTATGCTCTTTGATACAATGGAATATAGAATCACTAGAAATATGATGAGATGGGCGAATACGAAATGCAATAAAAATGTTCAGGATAGACTATTAGGTGTAGAAACAAAGAAGCGAACACAACAGCATGGATTCTAGGTCTTGACTAGGCTTATTATCACCTAAATCTTAACTTTTTTTTTTCCCAGCTCTGGTTGTGGTGGTCAGTCTTATGGTGAGGGTAGCATCGAGGAGATGTGTCCTAAACCCACCTATGTGATAACACAAAGACACTGATGTGTGTAAATGTGGAGGGTGGCTGGCTGCATTGTAAGGAGGGGGAAACAGCCTATGCTTAGCCTTCTTCTGCTTCTTCTTCTTTTTATCTGACAAAGAGAGAAACAGCAAGAGAGGGAACACAAGCAGAGGTAGTGAGAGAGGGTGAGGCAGGCTTCCCACCGAGCAGGGAGCCCAATGCGGGGTTTGATCCCAGGACCCTGATATCATGACCTGAGCTGAACAAAGGCAGATGCCCAATGACTGAGCCACTCAGGTGCCCTATTCTTATCCTTCTTATGAATTCTTGACGATCTCAAGAAACCAACTTTAAGGAAAGTTTCAAAAAATATATTACTATTTTTTTCTTTATCCCTACTTAAGTTTACTGGTCAATGTTTTGCCAAGATTTATTTAAAAAAAGAATACACTTTTGCCTTTAATTTTAGGGAAGTCAATTATTGATAAATATTATTATATACATAGTACTTAAATTTATTAAATAATGTTTAGGGGCTTTTTTTGGTAACTTTTTAGAATCAAGAAGACCTTGACTGTCAATTATTTTTAATGTTGGACCATTTATTGGAAGCCAAAAATCATTTTATAATCTGGGCCCTGTATTCAAATTCGATATGCTCTAGAGAACACTGTGTTTTTTGTGTTTTTTAAAGTGTTCTTTTGTTGCTATACATTCATTATAATAAGCAAGTAAGTGGTAAAACTACCCTGAATCCATGGGATACCGTATTTGAGCAACTGCATAAACAACTAGCACCTTATTTACAAAAACGTGTTTAAAACCAGCAGAGGGGTGCCTGGATGGCTCAGTCAGTTAAGCAACCAATGATCTCAGAGTTGTGAGACTGAGTCTCCTGCAAAGCTCTGTGCTGGGCATGGAGCCTGTTTAACAGTCTCTCTCTCTCTCTCCCTCTGCCCCATCCCTCCCCCCCACTTTCTCTCTCTGAAAAAAAAAAAAAGAAAAACCGAAACAACAACAAAAAACAAACAAAAACAAAATAAATACACAGCAGAGTATCTGGTACAAAGAATAACATTGTTCAATGAAGCCTTTAATACACACTCAACTCAAATGTATGTGGCAACCCTATATAGCTTATTTTATAAGCCTTCTCATCATTTGAACAAGAGTTATGACTAAGATAAAAAATATCCACAGTGCTTACATATTTCCTCTCCAAATCACTCATTAGTGAGTTTACGGTCAGCTAAGAGCTGCATTTTTTGGTTTTTTATTTATTTATGACTGGTAGCTTTTGGATATTCTTTAGAAAATGTTATACTCTAGAGGTCACCACTTGATCAAATTTTGAAGGTTTCTTACTCAGGTGAATGAAGTTTTGACATTTTATGCCCTTAGATGTAAATCATTTACATTAAGCACAACAAAAAGAGCCCAAACTATTTTTATTTATCAAGAGAGTCCCATCTAAAATATTAAATAAGGTGAAACTTTTTGTGAGGATGAATTCATGACCATGATCCTGATGATCACAATGAAGCCACTTAAGCTTTATGTGTTTTTTTCTATGTAATTTTGTACATTTCTCTAATAATTCTATGAAAAAGTACAGATGATTTATGTGGCTGTTTGCTGTTTTCAAGGTGCAATACAGACTTACTGGGGGAGTAATACCCACCTGTTGTTTTAAAAGGACAAATCTTGAAATGCCTTAGGAATAGATTCTACTTCCTCTGACAGGTGACAAAACTCATCTTGCACTATAAATATAAATCTGTATGACTGGTGAATTCATCCACAAGATTTTGGGAACATTATTTAATACACTTTACATATTACGCCAGAGGAGTGAATCAAATAACACATTAGATTTCTACTAAACCACTCATCACACTATATATTGGTGTTAGTTTCAAAATAAAATTAATTCAGTATATTGTTGCTGAGCATATAGTGTTTTAAATTCAATTTAAGTGTTGAAAGAGACAAAGTGGAATGGATGAGTAAGATATCATCCTAGAGATGTTTAAACCAGACATGAGGAGAAAGGTGACACAAACGGGCATATGACTGGAATCCAAAGAGACAGACTCTCTCATAAGACTATAGGTTTTACTGGAGAGAGAAATAACTCCCATCTGGAGGTAAGTATGGGAAAAACATAGGGAAATGTTCATTTAGTTAGAAATTAAGATGAAACTTGTCCAAACTTATCTCCAAATAGTTGGAGATTGGTTGGGTGTGAAGGACTTGGAAATTTTTGGGAAAGGTGGATGAAAGAAGAACTTTGACAAAGGCATGAATCTGGAACAGTGAAGGGTGTATTTAATTGGGTTGAGGTTAAATGAAAGGAAATAATAACTAACTTGATGAGAACAGTGGTTTGGATACGTAATACAGGTTCAGAACCATGAATGCCAAGTGAAAATACTTCCCTAAGCCACCCTAATCGCACTAGAAGCTATGGAGCGAGAGACTTACAGGGCCAGAGCTGCCCAATGTAATATTATTCAGCAACAGGTGAGATACAGCCGTTCAATCTCTGTTCCTTTCTTGACTTGCATCTTGTGCCCCGGTAAAACTGAATGACACTTGGTTCCTTGAAAATACTGGTGGATTCACATCTCTATGTCCTGGGTAGCACTGCCTTTTCTGCAATTCATTGATTCAAAACACCCTATCACACAGCCATTGATTACTGGGTCCTCTATCGCCAGACACACAAACCCCAGGAGAGGAAGATCCCCACTATTATGACAGGGAGCAAGAAGCACAAGGTGACCCGAATCTGATGAGGACCAGCATGCTCTGCAAGCCCACATGAGGAGCACCTAATTGAAACCCCAGGCTTAGAGAGGCAGAGAAGGCATGTGGGGAGAGATAATCCATGGGTTTGTTTGCCTGGCAAACACACAGGTTTCCAGATTTGGCTCCCATTTCATTTCTCTATTAAAAATATTCCTGTCCCTTTCTTCTCTACCTGGCAGAATTCTCCATGCCATCGTCTGGGCCAAACATAACAAAATAATAATAATTATTTCTTTTTTTTTTAAGATTTTGTTCATTTATTTGACAGAGAAATAGAGAGCACAAGTAAGCAGAGTGGCAGGCAGAGGGAGAGAGAGAAGCAGGCTCTCTGCTAAGCAGGCAGCCTGATGTGGGGCTCAATCCCAGGACCCTGAGATCATGACCTGAGCCGAAGGCAGAAGGTTTAACCCACTGAGCCAACCAGGCGCCCCCTTTTTCTGACTTTGACTCTCTGCCTCCTTCTTATGAGGATCCTGTGATTACCCTGGGCCCACCCAGATAATCCACAATGGCCCCATCTCAAGAACCTTAACTTAATCACACTTGCAAAGTCTTTTTTGTTATGTAAGGTTGCATTTTCGCAGATTCAGGGGAGCAGAATGTGGATATCTTTGAGGGGAGGGCCATTTGTTCTGTCTACCCTACCTTGTACGCTAAGGCTATGTTTTATTTACTTCTGAAAACACAAGTAGACATTGTTTCATAAATAAATAATAGTCCCTGAATTTATTTCTGTTGTATGTACTGGGGGTTTGGAGAGGTGGAATTAGCAAGACAGGTTAGGAAGATATTTCTCTGCTCTAGAAGAGAAGCTCTCTGAATCTGCCTGTGTGTGCCCCACCCAATTCAAAATGGCTGCATCTCCCTTAGAGTCTAAACCTATCCTAATTTTTAAAGATATCATTGCACAGTTTTCCTGCTTCTTTGTTGCTGTTGAAAACATAGCTATTGGGTCAGCAATACAACAAAATAGATATTTTCTATCAATATCCCTGCCATAAAACACTGATTGTGACAGTCACTGATGGACAAGAGTAGCTTTGTGAGAGTCCAGGAATTCAGTGGATAGGTTTCAACACATAGTTGTACAAAAAAAAATCTGAGAATAAATGCACTGAAGAGTGTGAGAAGAAGTTTCACTTTACCCACATCACTCCTTTCCCAAAGCAGCACAGCTCAGTGCCAAAAAAAGTACACTGGGCCTTTGATTTCTCTTATGGGGAAAGTGAAAGCATTGGGAGTTAGTGCCCAGCTCCCCCAGACCAGCTAAGTGGGATGCTGTTTGGAAGGCCCACTTCTGTCTTGCCCTATTTAAAAGAGGTGACTTATGTGGCTGAAGGGTTGGGAGAGGCTGGCAGCATGACAACCAGGGTTCAGAACTCATTAAAGGGCCATGGATCCTAGTACTTAACATACTTCATTAGGCAACCCACCCATGTGCCACTTGGGATGCTTCTCTTGAAGACCCACCAATTGACTCACGCTCACCCCAATGCTCCACTTGCCTCATCAACCCTTTGTGGCTGGTACCCTGTATATGCCTCCATGGACAGTGAATGGGAGACTTTGCAGAATGCTTATGAGAACATGCAGAAATCTGGCCCAACTCTAGGATTGGAAGAAGGCGCACAAATAGGCTAAGAGTGAAGGGATGGAAACAGATATTCCATGCCAGTGGAAACCAAAAGAGAGCAGAGGTACCCATACTTATAGTGGACAAAATAGACTTTAAATAAAGAACTATAACAAAAGACAAAGAAGGTCATTATATAATAAGAAGAACAAATCATCAAGAGAATATAACTACTGTAAACATATGTGCAACAAATTTGGAGCACCTGAATTTATAAAGCACATATTAACAGATCCAAAGGAAGAAATAGCAATGCAAAAATAGTATAAGACTTCGATGCTTCAGTTAAAACAATGGACAGATCATTCAGATGGAAAATCAGTAAGTAAACTTCAGACTTACAGAATTACACTTTAGACCAAATGGACCTCTAAGGCATAAATAGAAATTCCATCTAACAGCAGCAGAATACACATTCTTCTAAAGTGCACATGGAATATTCTCTAAGATAGGTCACATGACAACTCACAAAACAAGTCTTAACAAATTTAGGAAGATTGAAATCACATCAGATATCTTTTCTAACCACAGTGGTATAAAACTAGAAATCAGTTAACAGGAGAAAACTGGAAAATTCATAAATATGTGGATATTAAACAACACATGAACAATCTGCAGATCAAAGAAGAAATCAAAAGGAAAACAGAAAAAAAGAAACTTAGAAGATAATAATGGAGGCACGACATATGAAAACTTATGGGATGCTGCAAAAATAGTTCTAAGAAGAAAGTTTATATTGATAAACACATTAAGAAAAAAGAAAGACATCAACTTGACTTAACTCTACCTCTCAAGAAATTAAAAAAAGAGGAACAAACCAAGCCAAAACTTATCTGGAGAAAGAGAATAACAAACATCAGAGTAGGGAAATGCAAACAAAAACCACAATGAGGTTTTACTTCACACTTGCTAGGATGACTATTACCAAAAGATCAAAAGATAACAAGTATCATAAGGAGGTGGAGAAGGGATACACTTTTGTACATCATTGGTGGTAACATTAATCGGTATAGCCATTATGGAAGTTCTTCAAAAAATTGAAAATAAAACTACCATTTTATCCAATATTTCAACTTCTGTGTGTATATTAAAAAAAAAATAAAATCACTATCTCAAAGACAGAGCTGCACTTCATGTTCATTGCAGCATTATTCATAATAACTAATAATAATTACTCCAATATGTGGAAACAACCCAAGTGTCCATTGACTGATGAATAGATAAAGAAACTGTGATACACACACACACACACACACACACAAATTAAATATTACTGTCTTAAAAAGAAAGAAATCCTAAAAAAAAAAAAAAAAAGAAAGAAATCCTGTCATTTATAACAACATGGATTAACTTGGAAAACATAATGCCTAGTGCAATAAGTTAAACACAGAAAGATAAATACTGAAAAATCTCACTTATATTTGGATATCTGAAAAAAAAAAAAAGAACTCATAGTAAGAGAGTAAAATGGTGGTTACCAAGGACTGGGAGTTGGGGAAATGGGAAGATGTTGGTCAAAGGGTGCAGATTTCAGTTATAAGGTGAGTAAGTTGTAGAGATCTAATGTATCACATGATGACTACAATAAAGAATAATGACTTGTGTACTTGAAATTTGCTATAAGAGTAGATCTTTTGTGGTCTCATTAAACACAGACACACACACACACACACACATACATACACAAAGGTAATTAGGTGAGTTAACAGATATATTAATTAACATGATTGTGGCAATCACTTCATGATGTATATACATTTGAAAGCATCACATTGTACACCTTAAATATTTGAATTTGCCAGTCATACTTCAATAAAGTTGCAAAAATTAAAAAAAAAGAAAATTAAATAAAACCCTGCTAATTGTTATTTCTTTGTAATAAAGGTCTTTTGTCATTGGTGTTCTGTAATTTACCATAAAACATGTAGGAAGGGTAACTTTTTATTTATCTGCTGAGAATTAAATGTGTTTCTTAACTCTGTTTAGTTGTCATTTTGTTGATTGTTTGCTGTGCAGAAAGCTTTTTATTTTGATGTAGTCCCAATAGTCCCAATAGTTTATTTCTTCTTTTGTTTCCTTTGCCTTAGGAGACATATCTAGAAAAATGCTGCTATGGCTGATGTCAGAGAAATTACTGACTGTGCTTTATTCCAGGATTTTTATGGGTTTAGGCCTTATATTTAGGTCTTTAATCCATTTTGAGATGACTTTTGTGAATAGTGTAAGAAAATAGTCCAGTTTCATTCTATTTGCATGTTGCTCTCCAGTTTTCCAAACACCATATGTTAAAAAGACCTAACTCTCACTACTTGAAAATTCTGATTTCAAATTCTGACTTTCTGGAAAATTCTTATTATTTCTGATTAAGGCCTTCTTCATTCTATATATTTTCTTCAATTAAATGTAACTCCTATTAAACTTACTTTGAATTTCTCTACCCTAACAACACTGGAACTTTTTAAATATTTTTCTGACTTTTTTCCCCTATGATGTGTAAATAACGCTTTAAATAAATGTATAGTCCAATAATCTGAATTTTTTAATCTCCTGTAAAACCAATTTAAATTTTTTTTAAATTTTAATTTTGCTAGAATTGCCCTTTGCTTTTTGTCTGAAACACCCATGCTCATTGTTGATAAACGTTACCTTCTTAATTTCAGTCTACATTTGATTTTATTATACATATTTTTTTTTAAGATTTTACTTATTCATTTGATAGAGAGGAGAGAGATCACAAACAGGCAGAGAGGCAGGCGGAGAGAGAAGGGGAAGCAGGCTCCCTGCTGAGCAGAGAGCCAGATGCAGGGCTCCATCCCAGGACCCTGAGATCATGACCTGAGCTGAAGGCAGAGGCTTTAACCCACTGAGCCATCCAGGCGCCCTATTATACATATTTTCATTTTTTTTTTATTAATCTATCTTCCACCAAAATAATAAAAATGTTCCTATTTGTACACAGTATCTATTTATTTACCATGATTTCCATGGTATTTTGTATCTTGCAATTCTCTTTACCTTGGAAGCAATACT
>CM052799.1:183639087-183720957 GCA_028533885.1 Nasua narica | reverse complement strand
TGACCTGAGCTGAAGGCAGAGGCTTTAACCCACTGAGCCATCCAGGCGCCCTATTATACATATTTTCATTTTTTTTTTATTAATCTATCTTCCACCAAAATAATAAAAATGTTCCTATTTGTACACAGTATCTATTTATTTACCATGATTTCCATGGTATTTTGTATCTTGCAATTCTCTTTACCTTGGAAGCAATACTAAATATAAACTAGAGTTTTTAAAAAGTTAAACTTGTACATTGTAATTTATGGTGAACATGAAAATTATAGAGTTGAGTCATGTAATTTAAATTATTTGTTATATTATATAAATATATATATTCTATTAATTGCCCTAAAATATCTGATTTTAAAATTTTATCCTGTATCTATTTCTTCAATTATGCAGTTAATTCTCAGAAAATCTCTAGACATTCAATATATTTTATCAAACATATAATGCTTCTGTTGTTAATCAGCTTACTGTATTACACAAGATGGATACAAGGAAGACATTTTTTGCTCCAAACTAGAGAGGTTCTTGTTGTCCTTCAGAGATACATTGAAAAAAATTTTTTAATTTAAGATTTCAGCATTAGAGAAATAATTTCGTTATCAAAAGGAAAAAAATTCTGAAATAGTTTCACATTTTACAAGTTTATTTTTTTAACAAAACATGTTATATATAGTAAATATAGTAATATATTATAGTATAGTTCTTACTATATTATAGTATAATATAGTAAATATAACATATTTTCATTTTATATTCTGAATATATTCTATATTCATTTTGTATTCTATTCTATAGAATACTTACGTATTCTATAATCCAATGTCTCAACATCAAGTTTTTGGAGATCTGATTCTGTTATTTTTTTTTCTTCTGCCAGTTCTCGCATATTATGATAGTTCCTTGTGTATTTTGGGTTTTATAGACTATGAGCTCTGTTTATTGAAAATCTGTTCCTGGGAATTCATGGAGGACTTCTTCAGAAAAGAGTTACATTCTTTTTTATTAGACACTTTTAGGCATTATCAAACCAGATTTGCTTTAAATTAAAATTCCCAGCCTGAAATTTTGTGGACCATGCAAACAGTCTTAATCTAGACCCAAATGTCTACAACACCACAATGTCTACTTTTGAAATTCTAGTCTGAGACAAAGCAAATTTATTTTCTGTTGGACTTACTGGTAGGAATACTTTCTAATTTAACCTCTTTCTTTAAGTTGCTGCTCTTTGAGAATCTCATCCTTATTCTAGAGTGTCTAAAATGAATCTAGGCTTTTGCCCAAGTCCCATGGACCAGCCATCCCAACCAGCCATCCTAGACCACCAGGGAATGGTAGATTCCCTAAGGTCACTCATGACTTTCTCTTTTGCTAGTCTCCTAAGAAGAAAGATTCTGCTTCATTCTTATTCTCAAAATATTTCTCCTATTTTCTTGAAAACTTCCTATGCATTAAATAAAGTAATTTTTTCTTTGAAGAATTTTATGTGTTTTTTAACTGAAAAAATGATGGGATATTGGTTTCTAAGATCAATAAGGAAAGTGATAAATATTAACTGAAGTGCTGAATTGATAACTTATGCTTAACAGGAAGATTCTTTAATGGAAATTAATCTTTGACTTAAACAACAGAAAAAATATCTTTCTTAGATTTTGTGATTTGTTTTAATACCATTCTTGTCAACTAAATAACTCGCTTAAGAAATTTGTAATTGCAGAGGTGTCTGAGTGGCTCAGTTAGCTAAGCCTCTGTCCCTTGATTTCAGCTCAAGTTATGATCTCGGGATCGGAAGGTCGAACCCCAATCAGGCTCCATGCTCAGCACAGAGCCTGCTTGGGATTCTCATTCTCTCTCCTTCCTTTCCCTCTCCCTCTCTGTAAAATACATAAATAAAATCTTTAAAGAAAAAGAGAGAGTTTTATAATTGGCCTCAATATTCTATCTCAAAAAATCTAAACTCTTCTTACTTTTAAGGCTCTCTAGTATTTACCCCAACCTCATTCTTTTACTGCATAAATCTTACTAAAATGTGTAAAAAATAAAGTTTTCAATAGTTTAAAAATAAGGCTTTTATGTCAATATGGAATATAAACATATTTCAAAAGATACTTATCCCATTTATGAGAGTTGCTAGGTCAGGAAGGCTGGTTGCAAGAGAATTTGAGGAAAGTCACACTGAGATAAGTTAAAGACAAACCTTTTCGTGTCCCAAGAGCAAAAAATGTAAGTTATCTTCTGTCCGGAAATTATTTGCATTTTTATAGGGAAAAACCCTGTAAGGTAGCGTGTAATTTCACAAAGTTTGAGCCCTAACTAGTAGTAAATACCAAGTATGACAAAGGTATAATCCCCTAAAAAATAATCCTTGGTTGAGTCTGTTAAACAGTGTTCCTGGGTGGCATTGAAAGGACATGAGGTTGTTATTTTGCCTTATTTCTAAGTAGTACAACCGCACCCCCCCCATTACAGGCATGGAGTCTATAAAAGCAGAGGCTTTACAGTTCTTTTTTTTTTTTTTTTTGAGGCTTTACAGTTCTTACGCACTCTTCCATGACTAGTGCACAGTGGAGTGAGCTGACACATAGTAGGTGCTCACATAATATGCTGAACTAAAAATGAATCAATGAAACTTTCCTACTCTCTATGCCTTTTTCTCACATATTAATCTAAACAAGAATATCAGTGCTCTACTCTACCTGATGCCTCCTTGAATATAAAATATTTGGTCATCTCCTATGAAATATTCTGAAATGTGAGTCACAAATGATATAAAATAGCCATTGGGAAATGTTTTTCTTATGTGTCATCTATAACATAAGGAAAATTTTAAAGGAAATAATTTACTGAAGATAATACATATTTCATTATGTGATTGGAACTTCCACACTGAAAGATATAAAATTATCTTTTATATGTGGATTCACTGTCAATATGAGAGCTAAGAAAATAGATTAATAAGAAACTTAGATTTGTGTTTCAAATTCCCTGGCTACCCACGGACAACATTTTTTAAATGATGAACAGCTCTTAGAGTAAGTTCCAAACAAACAAAATTCAACCTACCCTTGAATTACTGGTTACAGCGTTCCTGAGTTTTTCATTGTTCATTAAAAAAAAAAAAGGTTTTTACTTAAAAGTGGAGTAGAGATCTATGTTCATAGTCATAAACAGGCTTTTAACACTATCCGCAAAATCACTAAGAAATTGCGTAAGATACAGGACAACATATCTTTGTTGCAGGACCAGCTTTTATGTCTTGTTTGTACAAGATAACCAGTAGGATTCCATGGGTTAAATGCCAGCCAAGTTCTCAATTGTGAAGAACAAATTTCACGCCCTTCGAACACACACACACACCTTTATAAGAAGGCTCCTAAGATGGTATTGCTCCAATTCAGGACCATTGGTGGAGGAATATCTTACCCATTTTTAAAAGACCTATTTGAACACTGCACCTTCATAAGTATTCACCAGTGATCCCTGTGGACATTATTTTCTCATTGCTTTAACACTTGACAACTTTTAAAGTTTGTATTGTGATGTAGTGATCAAGAGTGTGTACTCGGCAATCTCCCTGTCTGGGTTTCTATCTCAGATACCTTCTGTGTCCTTAGGCACCTCACCTAACCTCTCCGTGTTTCCGTTTTCCACATCTGTAAAAAGTGAATGTGGTAGCTATCTCACTGGGTAGTTGTAGGGAGAAAATCCATTTCAGTTGCAAGATTAAAGACTGTTTAATTCTTTAATTTCTTAGTACATATTAAGTATTTTTCTAATTAGTACCAAAGTACTACTAGTCCTGTTTCTTAAAGTAGATGGTAAGCTCTTTAAGGGGAGATTTTTGGGGGGGGGGGGTAAGAAAGAAAGACTGCCATATGCAGCACCTCATTTGGGTGTGTCCAGAGTGTTAGAAGCTTGATTATCCTACATTCTCCTACATATGGAACTTGAGAGTTTGTTTAGAGGTTCCAGCAGAGGAACAACCACTCTTATATCCTTGACCCAGGAACAGTCCTCCCCTGGGGGGCAGAACGTTCAGCTTTAGAAGAGATGCACAGGGAGAGGTGAGGGAGGAAGGGACACCCTCCCAGCCAACCAGATCAGCCCAATCAACCCTGGTGATCAATGGGATGACAGATGTCACAGTCAGATTACCCTGAGGGTGGATCATTTGAACAATGGTGAATAAATCGCTGATAATGGATACATGAGTATTTGTTAATTATGTATTTTTAGTTTGAGCCATTGCTGGGCCATAATATCTAGACAACAAAACTCTTCAACATGTGTTGGAATTGCAAAGCATACTACGGATATTCCCACAAAAGAATGATTAATTCAAAGAAAGGTGCTTAAAAGCAGAGGACACTAAAAACATTTTTCTTGTTACTGATTTGTGTAGAATGTGTTTGGCCAAGTCACTGAGCTGCTCTATATTCTCATTTTCCCACAACCAACTACATGTGCTCCTGCCCTCTCTCTCGGGAATGTTGTAAAGTTAGATAATGTGTGTAAAGCTTTTGTTCCTCAGGCCACAATACAATTATCTGTCCTCTTATTAAAATTTTTCTGTCCCGTGACATCAGTCATTATAAAGGGTCTTAGTCAATCATATGCTCCTATGGATTTTCTGTGCCAGAGGAAGGTGTGTCTATCTCTTTTTTCTTAACCACTAAACACTACAAAATATTCACTACCTTATTATATAGTTGAGCAGTATTACATAAAACTTCAAGAGTTCTCACCCTCAGCTTTTACGATCCTCATTAAAAAGTTCAGGGGAAAGCACTGAATTCAGATGGTGGAGAGCCTTGGTTTTATATTTTCATCTTTCACAGTGAAACATTAACTTTCAAATTAACCATGGAAGAACCTGACAATTTTCCATCTCTGTGCAATTAAATTTATAATTAAGTGCCAATTGTTACTGATTTGTAATTTGTTTTTGTAAGATAAATCCATACATTTTTAAGGCTAAAGGAGCACTTAACTCCAATTTAATTAAATGCAACAAACTTACGGTAGCAGACGGAATTGTAAAATGTGGCTCTGAGGCCACCCTGTCTGAACCTGATTTTACATGGGCTGGATGACATCCCACCTTAGTTTGCAACATCTGATATCCTTTCCCAAAAGATGGAGGTGAACATCATGCCAATCGTCTGGGCTTACTGATGATAAGTGATAATGCAGATCAGGTGGGTGATGTAGCATGTCTGGATGGCATATCTCCTTGCTTAAGGAAGTGTTAGCCATGATTCTTTGTGCCAGGGGCTTGTCCTGTGCAATGTGGGATGTTCAGGGGCATCCCTCTCCTAGATGTCAGCAGGATCTCCGCAGTGTGAACAAAATGTCTCCAGATAGTGCCAAATGTCCCCTGGGGAAAAACCTCGAGAACCACTGTTTTATAATGTAATAAGTTTTATGGGGAGAAGGTGGAGTCTTTATGAAATGCCATCATCCCTGCAGGCCAGAAGCATACAATCCAAAGTAGCTCATTTGAACTGAGATACATCAGAGCTTGAAGTGAGGTTCTGAACATTGTCCACTGTCTCTCATTTCCACTCACTGTCTCTCATTGTCCACTGTTGCCTCATTTCCTCATTGGCAAAATGTAAGTAATGGTGAGAACTAAGCAGATAGTTCAGATAGTTAGTGGCAAAATAAATGCATAAAAATTAATAATTATCTCATATACAGCTTCAGATTATAGAAAGAGACCCAAATCATAACAAATGTATAAAACACCTACAAGTAAAATCAACAAAATAAAACACCCCAAATCGAGACACCATAATTATTAAGAGATATAAATTAGAAAACTAGTATGAACCTTTAATCTTTTAAGACTGTTGATCACTCTTAATATAATAATAGTATTCATATATTGCCTATCAGAATCCTTTTGACATTCATCTGAGAAAAACCAAAAGTTTTTAAAAAGCAGACAACAGTTTTTTATTTATTTTATTTTTTTAAAAGATTTTATTTATTTATTTGACAGAGAGAGAAAGAGAGAGAGATCACAAGTAGGCAGAGAGGCAGGCAGAGAAAGAGAGGGAAACAGGCTCCCTGCTGAGCAGGGAACCCAATGCAGGGCTTGATCCCAGAACCCTGAGATCATGACCTGAGTTGAAGGCAGAGGCTTTAACCCACTGAGCCACCCAGGCACTCCGAGACAACCGTTTTTTAAACAAAATTACAATAACTAAGAGATTATGTAGTGATGTAAAATTAGACTAAAAAGAAATCTAGCATATACAAAAGTAGAAAAAAATATGAATAGATATCTAGCAAGTTATAAATCCATGAGGTAGAATAGAAAATACAGAAACAATGAATATACTTTAATAAAACACTCCAAAAATATTTTGTGAACTCATACTATCTTCCTGGCATTGGCCTAAATACAGGGGGTATATGATTACATAAAATGGAATATGTCCTTATTCTCTTAATTTGCTTAGACAGAAAGACAATAAAAAATCAACTCATAGATTTATATTATAGTATTTACTAATAAGTGATTTTAAAGAAATAATGAAGAAAAAAATAACCAAGTGATGGAGAAGTTCTAGTTTAGATAAAGTGGTCACTGGTCAGAGAAGTCTCTTAATAGGTAACAATTGAGCAGTGATCTTAAAAAAAGCAGATGGGAGGGCGCCTAGGTGGCTCAGTTGGTTGAGCAACTGCCTTCGGCTCAGGTCATGATCCCAGAGTCCTGGGATCGAGTCCCACATCGGGCTCCTGGCTCCACGGGGAGTCTACTTCTCCCTCTGACCTTTTCCCCTCTCATGCTCTCTCTCACTGTCCCTCTCTCTCAAATAAATAAAAAAAATAAAAAAAAAAAAGCAGATGGGAACATCTGTGCATTTAAGAAGGGAGACAGCATGGAAGGCTCTTTAGGCCAGAGCAATGGAGCTCCTAAGTCAAAGGAACTAGGGACTATAATGTAAGGATGCTGGATTTTTTTTTTTAAGACTTTATTTCTTCACCTGACAGAGAGAGAGAGAGAAAGAGAGATCACAAGCAGGCAGAGAGAAAGGGGGTAGCAGGCTCCCTGCTGAGCAGAGAGCCCGATGTGGGGCTTGATCCCAGGACCCTGAGATCATGACCTGAGCTGAAGGCAGAGGCTTTCACCCACTGAGCCACCCAGGTGCCCCAGGATGCTGGATTTTATTCTAAGTGTGATGGAAAGCCACAGGAAGAAGCAGTAGACATAAATAGTAACAGAAAAAATGGCAGGAGTAAGACTAACTAGAAAATAATTTCAGTAGTGTAGTAGGCTGGGACATGTTATTTGTGGTGAAGAAGGTGAGAAATAGTTGAACTTGGGATTTAATGGTGGACCATGAGGAATCCTGATGGACTTCATGTTGGCTGTGAAGCAGAGATTTGAGTTAAGGGTGCCTTCAAGTATTTGGTGTTAGAAACGCAGCATGTAGAAATTGTATTTACTGAGATAGGGAAGAAACAATTTGGGGAAGTTTTGGTTATCAAGAGTTTGGTCATGGACAAATTATGCTTGAGATGTCTATTGGACATGATGTAGGGAAATGTCCAACAGGCTGTTAGATAAGTCCGGAGTTCAAGGAGGCAGCCACAACTGGAGATAAAAAGTTGGAGATAGTTTTCAAACCCCAAGCTGGATTAAGTCACAGGGAATGTGCCTATGGAGGAAGAGATGTGGAGACCCAAAGCACTGGGTGAGCCAAGCAGAGGGCAACTTGATATAGTACGTCAACTTTTTCTATTGTTGCTGTAACAAATTACCACAAACTTGTGATTTTAAACTTCACACATTCTTTATTTTATAGGTCCAGAGGTAAGAAGTCCCAAATGGGTCCCACTGGACAAATTCAAAGTATTAAGAGGGCCAGATTCTTTTGAGAGTTGTTTTTTGTTTTGTTTTTACAGAAAATCTATAAAGAGAATCTATTTCTTTGCCTTTTTCCAGCTTCTAGATGTTGGCTCAACTTCTGCTCTCCATCTTGAAAGTCAGCAACATCTGGCTGTTCTTCACATGCTATCATCCCTCTCATTCTTCCCCTTCTGCCTCCTGCTCTTCAAGATCCTTTTGATTATCATGAGCCCATCCATGTGATCCAGGATAATCTCCCAATCTTTTTTTTTTTAAAGATTTTATTTTTATTTATTTGACACAGAGAGAGAGAGAGAGAGAGAGAGAGAGAGAGAGATCACAAGTAGGCAGAGAGGCAGGCGTGGGGGGGGGGGAAGCAGGCCCCCCACTGAGCAGAGAGCCCGATGCGGGGCTCGATTCCAGGACCCTGAGATCATGACCTGAGACGAAGGCAGAGGCTTTAATCCACTGAGCCACCCAGGTGCCTCTAATCTCCCAATCTTAAATTCATATGCAATCATCTAAGTTCATCTGCAAACTTAAATCCTCTTTTCCATATAACTGAATATATTTACAGGTTCCAAGTATGAGGATGTAAACATTTTTGGGGTACCATTATTCTCCTTCCTACAATATGTAATAGAGACAGCCTGTTTTAAAAAAGAATAAAAAAATAATGGTTTATTCAATAAAGGATGTAGATATAACTGGCTAAATATATGAAAAAAGAATTAGAATGAATTCCTTATCTTACAACTTGTATTGATTTAATTATCAATTTATTTAATTTCCTTATAAAAATCAGAATCTTCTTGAGAACTGGGACAATTTATGGAAGAGCATATTGAGAAGTTAAAAAAAAGCATAAATTATTAAGTGACTTGTGGCACATTGGCATTGTATGAAGTACAATGTACAGCAAAGCAAAGGTAAAATTTAAAGACAGGCAACACACAAACATATGACATAAATGCAGATTCCATAGTGTTATTTCTAATATATAAAAATTACTATATTTTTTAAGTTAATTAGGATTTTTATTTCCTTATAGCAAAGCAAAAGATGCAAGTCCTTTAAAAGTCTAGCCACCTTTTTTTTTTAAGGGTTTATTTAGATTTCGGTTAGTTGGGGCACCCAGGTGCCTCAGTCAGTTAAGCGTACAACTCTTGGTTTCAGCTCAGGTCATGATCTTAGAGTCATGTGAGTGAATCTGGAGTGGAGATCCACAGTCAGCATGGAATCTGCTTGAGATTCTCTCCCTCTCCCTTTGCCCCTCCCCCCACTGACGCACATGAGCAAACGTATGTGTACTCTCTCTTTCTCTCAAATAAATAAATAATATCTTTAGAGTTAGTTAACATACAGTATAGTATTAGTTTCAGGTGCACAATGTATTCAGTGCTTCCAAACACCACCTGGTGTTCATCACAGCAAGTACACTCCTTAATCCCCAACACCTATTTAACCCATCCCCTCAACTACCTCCCCTCTGGTAACCATCACTTTGCTCTCTATAGTTAAGAGTGTTTCTTGGTTTGTCTCTCTCTCTTTTTCCCCCTTTGCTCGTTTGTATTGTTTCTTAAATTCTGCATATGAGTGAAATTATATGGTATTTGTCTTTCCCTGACTTATTTCCTTAGTGTAAGATGCTTTAGCTACATCCACATCATTGAAGATGGCAAGGTTTCATTCTTTTGGGGCGCCTAGGTGGCTCAGTTGGTTAAGCTCAAGTCACGATCCGAGCGTCCTGAGATAAAGCCCAGCATCAGGCTCTCTGCTCAGCGGGGAGCCTACTTCTCCCTCTCCATCTGCCCCTCCCCTCTACTCCTATGCTCTCTCTTTCTCAAATAAATATATAAAATCTTTTAAAAAAAGATTTCATTCTTGGGCACCAGGGTGGCTCATTTGGTTGAGCGACTGCCTTGGGCTCAAGTCGTGATCCTGGAGTCCTGGGATGAGTCCCGCATCGGGCTCCCTGCTCATCAGGGAAGCCTGCTTCTCCTTCTGACCCCCCTCCCTCTCATGCTCTCTCATTCTCTTTCTCTCTCAAATAAATAAATAAACGAATAAATAAATAAATAAATCTTTTTTTTTAAATCATTCTTTTTATAGCTGAGTAATATTCCATTCTGTGTGCTTTATTTCCTTGTAAGTAAAGCAAATTATTTTATTTCCTTATAAGTAGAGGAATTCTTTATCTTCTTATTCTTCCACCTCTTTATCCATTCATTAGTTGATGATCACTTGATCCATTTCCATATCTTGGCTATTCTACAATATTCTACAATAATGCTGCTATAAACATCAGGGTGCATGTATCCCTTTGAATTAGTATTTTTGTATTTTTGGGTAAATACCTAGTCATTCAGTTGGTGGGTTGTAGGGTAGTTCTATTTTTAACTTTTTGAGGAACCTCCATGCTTTCCATAGTAGCTGTACCAGTTTTCTTTCTCACCAACAGAGCAAGAGGGTTCTCCTTTTTCCATATCCTCACCAAAACCTATTGTTTATTGTGTTGTTGATTTTAGCCATTCTGACAGGTGTGGAAATAATTTTTAAAACTTACATATCAAAAACAAAACTAATCAAAGAAAATTAAATGGATAATTGCTAAAAATGTCCATGTGAAATATAATAAAATGGACTGTTTATCTGAAAAGAATATTATAAAAATAAGTATTAAGTGAATATATTTTGATCAAGTTTTGATTATAAAATCAAAGGTATACAGAAAACATTTACTATATGCAATACATTAACCAATTTGTATTAATTATTTTATGTAATCCCTATATACGGAGGAGAAAACTGAGGGTTACAAAGGTCTCTTGGTATTCTTTAAACTGATATCCATAGAAACCCAAGAGTCTCCAAATTATTTAGCTAGACACATCTGCTCAATGAAAGTTTTTAGTTATTTTGGATTATCTGGATGACAATTATACTTGCCTCCTGCCCTATCACTGACACGTGTAATCATCTAAAGTGAAAATGTTTAACATGTAATGTGTTTGATCTCACTTCTTTCCAGATGGCTTGTTCAGATTTTAAAGTAAGAATATTTGGGGGCGCCTGGGTGGCTCAGTCAGTTAAGCATCAACTCTTGATTTCCACTTAGGTTATGATCTCCAGGTCATGGGATTAAACCCCACTTCCGGCTCTCTGCTCAGCAGGGAGTCTGCTTGTCCCTCTCCCTCTGCACCTCCCCCCCATGCACGTGTTCTCTCTTTTCCCTCTCTCTCAAATAAATTATTTTTAAAAATGAAAGTAAGAATATTTGGTCTGCATAACATAGTTACTGATTGAATTCCTTTACTATTTATACAGGTATCATTATGTTTTGCAGTGATAGTTTTCAATTTAAATAAATTCAAAATTAGTCTGTAGTTTCTTAAATCACATAATAAATTGACACATTGGTTTGCCTTCGTGAAAATGACATTGCACACTGACATAATTTTTAAAAATACAGGTCAGACGTAGTCACGGCACATTGTACTTATATAAAGTTCATAGTCACAAATCTAGCTAGTGGGATATTAAATCCTTACAATATACAGTGACACTCAGGTGACATCGAGTGAAAGAAAGAACTTGCTAAACTTTTCTTGTATTTGGGTCACGTGTAATGAACAGATCTGATTTTTATACTACTCATTAGTAAGTATAGAAGTAAATATGTAATAGAGGACAGTACCTTTTAATTTGCCAGTATTTTACTTATGAGCAGGCTCTCCAACGTTTTGGCTTATCACAATATTGGATCAGCTTAAGAACAATTTCATTGTTAAAATGAAAAAAAAAATGACAGTGATAAATGGATGCTTCAGATAATGGTGCATCACACTGGAAATCCAACAAATAAAAAATGACTAGCAGAGGACAAATTATAAAACCGTATCTTTCTGCTAGTAAATCTAACAACCAAAAGTTAGTTTCAAAAATTCAATATTATGTACCAAATCAAAGTAACATTGATAATTTAAATTTTATCAGTTGTGTAGTTTTGTTTGTATTTAATTTGTTGATTATTTTGGCTTTATGGCTTTTGTAAGAGCCATAAACATAAAAGTTTATACCATGTTTTATGTCTGAACATAACTGAAGTAATATTATGACATAAATGTTTTTTTAAAAACTTGTTCTTCAAAGGTATTTGAACATAATTCACAGTTGAGAAGCACTACAGAAATACTCCAGTGGAGGTATTTTCAATGATAATGGATAAATACCATGTCCTCACTTGCTTTTTAAAAAATAACATTGCCTAATTGCAGAAAGAGAAGAGCAATAAATTCATCATTTTTATTTCAAAGCTTTTCACCATCTACTCACATAAGATGGAGTTTAACTAGAAATATAAAATATTACACTCAAGATTCTTGTCAAGGAGAATAACCTCAGTTTCACTCTGGAGTCTCAAAAGCTCTATGGAGAGAAATAGTATGAATGTAAAATTATCTTAAGGATATACAATCCATCCATTCATACAGATCAGTGCCTCTCAGTCCCAGCCGCATACTAAAATCACATAAGACACTTAAAAACACACTGATGCCTGGGTCCCATCTTAAGCCATTCTGATTTAATTAGTTTGATGTGAGACCTGGTATGTTTAATAACTTCCCTTGTATGATGCTAATTAAAAACCAAAACTGGGAACCACTGAAATAGAACTCTAAAGCAGGGCTTCTCAGACCGTCTGACTGTTGGTATCACAGAGGGTGCATTTACAATACCAACTCTGCTATAACAAAACCTAACATAAATGAAAATTCTGAAGCCACAGCCCCGCCCCCAGGCTCCTGGTTTAATGGGTCTGGGGTGGGGCCCCAAGCATTGGTATGGTTTCAAAACTCCCACAGGTGATTCTAGTGTGTAGTCAGGCTGAGAACCACTGATCTAAGACCCGAACACCTGGACCACATCATTTAGGCTCCTGTAAAATAAGAACACCTGGGCAAATTTGACTCCTTTATTTACTGTAAGGATGTTGTTCATTGTATTCCACAGTGAAAGAAGTTCTTTCTGGTGTCAGAAGCAAGCAGAGTTATGCAACTCCTAAAGACCTGTCTTTGTTTTTATTGCTGGGACTGCGTTGCTGCTAAAAAGCTTGGAAGCAAGGGGCACCTGGGTGGCTCAGTCAGTTCAACAGCTGACTCTTGATTTCCGCTCAAGTCCTGATCACAGGGTCCTGAAATTGAGCCCCGTGTCAGGCTCTGTGCTCAGTGCGGAGTCTGCTTGAGATTCTTTCCCTTTGCCCCTCCCCCCTAATACATAAATAAAATCTTTTTAAAAATACAAAAAAAAAAGCTTAGAGGCAAGTTCATGGCCAAGGCTTAGCAAATGTGGAACTATTCTATAGAGAAACTTCATGCATTTTTTTCTTAAAGATTTTATTTATTTGACAGAGAGAGAGCATGCACAAGCAGGGAGGAGATGGAAAGCAGAGGGAGTGGGAGAAGCAGACTCCCCACTGAGTGGGGAGCCATGGTACACTGGGCTAGATGCCAGCACCGTGGGATCGTGACCTGAACTGAAGGCAGATGCTTAACCGGGTGAGCTACTCAGGCACCCCACTTCATGCATTTTATCTTCTATTTTCTATTTTTATTTTACCCTGTCCCCCAAATCCTCATTTGCTTTTCATTAATCACAAGGCTGTTTGTTTGTTTGTTTGTTTTTTGCCTATTTTGAAAAGTCATCTTCAATTATTTCTGCAGCCATAAGAGGTACAAAAAATGAAGGAGAGAAGGAGAAGGGAGAGAGGAAGATAAATTCAAAGATCTCTAGAGCATATTCTCAACTTTCTTCAGAATCAAAAACATATACATTGAATACAGGTTTTCATTACCTGGAGTGAACTCAGATTTCTCTGATGGGTTTCATACAAAAGTCTATTTTAAATACTGACGTGTAAGCCTGAAAACAGTTGAAATTTGAGGTTGTAATGCAAAATAATAGGATAAATTTGATTGACTACATGGTGGTATTAAACCCAATTCAGTTGTTTTTTTAGATTACCCCCAAATGCATTCCTGGAATAGGAAATTATTTTTTTTAAAAAAATGAGTTGTTTAAATTGTTATGTAGTATATTCCATTACATAAATCTACTCTTTAACTCTGGAGAGAAGTATTCAAACTGTGAATTTATAATTTAAGAAGATATAATTAAATATTGATCCTAAAGTTAGAAGATAGCCTACCTAAATGAAACACTGTATTAATTAATTCATTCATTATTCATTCAAACAATATTTCTTGAGCAGATTACTACTACCCTACTCTAAGTCAGGCTCTCTGCTATGTACTGGGAATCTAATGGTAAATAAAGAGGACACAGTCTCTGGACTCAGAATCTACACTCTAGATGGGAACAGACTTAAGTGAACATAAGTTGAAATGCATATTTATTTAGAATTGGTGAAAAAACGCTCTGGAGAAAAATGCATAGTACTATGAAAGACTAAACCAATGGCAATGCTGGGGAAGGAATTGGAGTCTGATATGATCTAATTCAGAACAAGTTTCTCTTGTGACTAAATTTGGATCCAGACCTGAAGGAGAATGAATGATTATTAGATGGACAGGGTGAACAGGTCAGGGGAATTGGGAAGGTGCTTTCGGTAGAGAGAAGAGCATTAGATCCAAGTCATTAATAGCATAGGAAACTCTCTCTCTACACGTGTGTATTCATGCATTTACTTTCATATAGCTTCAAATCAATCTAATAGGCACCCAGCTAAAACTTTTTCAACCCATTTGTACTTGTTAAAAAAACTTGCACTGGCCACTGAAGGGGGCAAGACATCATTTTTCAATATAGACACACAATAAGTTCGGAAAATGTGTGAACATTTTCAGTTGTGTAACTCCCGAAAAGGGAGAAAAGTAAGGCAAGATGAGGAGGCTTTGAGTATCCTAATTTTTCCATACTGATGTTATACTTCCACTCCTATTTACTGGAAGCTGATGCTACAGGTAAAACACAGATACATTTTTACAGTGGAAGTCTAAAGTCCCTCAATCTAATTTAGATTTCTTAAGACCTCAGAACAAGTCCCAGGAGGACATGACAATAGAGTAAAGTCAGCAGTCTGTACTGTCAGAGTCCTCTCTCTGATTGTGATCTGATCATAATTTGTGGACAGGATGAGGTTATAGAGTCTTACATAGTGCACGGTCCAGACTATTCCTGTGAACTGCAAAACATCTAATTCTCTACAATCTTTGCTGGGATGACTCACAGGCAGCTCAGAACTCCACATCTGAAGTATAACTCTTGATCTATTTCTAAAAGGTCGCTGATGAGCGAGGGTCTCTTATTTCAGTACAATGGTGCTCCTGCCAATGAAGACAATCATCCCTGACTTGGTTCCCACCTCCAGTCCATCACCCACCCTCTCCAGAGGGTGGATGGATTTGCACAAGTCCATTATGCATTGTGCAAAATCCATCCACTCCTCTGCATGACCTGTATTCTGCTCACCTCCTTCATCTCCCACTTGGATGATAGCAATAACCTTCTAACCAGTTTCTTCATGTTCTATTTTGTGCCTTTCCAAGCCTTTCCCCCTAAATAGTGATATCTTATTGTTTTGGGGGAGTTTTCTGGTTTATTTTCCAATCCTTTCCCCCTAAATAGTGATATCATTGTTTTGGGGGAGTTTTCTGGTTTTCTAGTTGTTTTAAACAAACAAACCGAATTGTTGTTTGGTTTTTGTTTCTGTTTTTGAGAGAGAGAGTATGGGTACAAGTGGGGAGGGGCAGAGGGAGGAGAGAAAATTCTAAACAGGCCTCACGCTCAGCCTGATGAGGGGCTTGATCTCACCACCCTGAGATCATGACCTGAGCCAAAACCTGAGAAACCCAGGCACCCCTTATTTTTGTTTTTAACACTACTTGATCATGTCAGTTCGGTGCTTAACATGTTTAATGGGCTTTGCATTGATCTCGAGAGATTATTAAATGATTCACAAGGGCCCACACATCTGGACTTTGCACTTGCAGCTTCATCTGCCCTCACCACAGCTCCCACATCCTTCATGCTCAAGGCCTTGCATCTGCGTTATTCCCAAGTCCTCTGCCCTCGGTGCATTCACCCACTGTCTCCCATGCTCGGGAGGCTCCTTATCTCGCTCTTGACCTGAAGCTTCGGATTATAGGTTAGACATTATTTTGTCAGAGAGACATTCCTTTACCTCATAATTAAAATTAAGGTCTCATCTTTTTATCTTCTCAATATATATACACCTTACTTTTTTCTATACTCTGTGTTTTTTTTATCCACAGCTATATCTCAATTTATAATTATATATATTTTTTAATCACTTGTTTATTATTTACTATCACTAAAACGTAAGGTCATGAAGGCAATGGATGGAGTCATGGTCAGAAGATAAGTTTTACACTTGAGCGGGAGCCAGTCCTAGGATTGTTCTTTTGCACCATGGTAAGGTATTTGGATTTTATATTGGAGGAAGTGGAGAACTATTGAAAGAATTTAAACAATGTGGTGCCAAGTTCAGAATTTGATTTGGAAAGCTCTGTGTGGAGTACTGATGAGATAGGAGTAAGACCAGGCAAGGAGATTAAATAAGACGTCCCCGAATTGATTCAGATGAGAGAGGTTGAAGGTAGAACTAAACATAGCAATGTTATAACAAGAAATATTTTTTAAAGATTTTATTATTTATTTATTTGAGAGAGAGAGAGAGAAGGGGAGGAGAAAGAGCAGGGGCAGGGGCAGATGGAGAGAGAATCTGAAGCAGACTCCAAGCTGAGCGAGGAGCCTGACCTGATACTCAATCTCACCACCATGAGATCATGACCTGAGCCAAAACCAAGAGTTGGATGCTTAACTGACTGAACCACCCAGGTGCCTCCAACAGGAAATACTTTTAATAAATTAGAATATGGTGTCAATTAATGGTTGGGTTTCCTGCAAAGCAATCTCTGATGTGGAGGTTAGGGTGCACTTTTCTTACTTTGGAGTGCTTTTGGGATCAACACCTGAGGAAAAGAAGGGAAGGAAGAGTGCTGGTATAAGGAGAAGTGAAGCTGTGGTGCAGAACCAGTTGATGGCTAAGGCATCAAACCAGACTGAAACAAGTCCCTCTCCAAAGCATATGCTTTTCAGTGCCTCAATTAGAAGATGGCGGTTTCTTTCAGCCTCTACAGAAAAGCCAGTGAGGCAAGGGTAGACAAGTGTTATTTGAAGATATCAGGTAAGAATGCCCAGAAGGTCTGCGAAATTTCTAACAAGATTTTAGTGGGTAACATGGTGATGGAAGGCAGACTTCCATGTTGGAGCAGTGGAAATGTAAGTGGATTACAATGAAGGGAGGGAATTATCGAAGGAATAGGAGCCCCTGAGGAGGTAGAAGGAGTTAAGAGTCACGGAAAGTTGGAAAACAAAACAATATCTCCTTTTAAATTAAAGCAAGAAAGTAAAGCCGGTGTTGAGAATTGGCTTTGACTGTGAGGGGCCAAAAACAAAAGCTCCTACATTATTTATGTTTCTCAGATTATTCTTACAACCAGGATGTACCTCCATTTTCCAAGTAAAAAATGCTCTTTAATACAGACCAGATATTCTATCTGATGAAAAAAATCAAATAATTGGGAAAGAACAATAAGTTGGAAACTTCCAGAACAAAATGAAGTTGGGATTTAAAGTGAGGTAGAACAAGGAAGAGGAAATAGAACACAGAAGAGGCGGTGGAAGCGACGAGTCAGAGTAATGTTGGCAAATTCCTTCAGGGTGAGAATGGATAATCTTGTGTTTCAGTAACCTAGAACAAAGACAGGGAAAACCCTGCCTTCTGAGCTGGTGTTAGGAAACTATGAACTACACAGAAGTCATCTGTTTCCTCAATGATTCACATTCCTCAAAAAGGGAGTTCTCACTTGGTCTAGAATGGTACTAATACAGCAGCAACAACAAAGACAGATGATTGATAGATAATAGGTAGATAGATCACCCATCTTAAAAACTCAATGGTTTCCATATTTCCTAATTCAATTAATGGGCTCTTTAAGTCTGGATTGTATTGGACCTTCCATTGGCTCTTGGCCTGTGGTTGACAAAGATAGTGGACCTCTTGCAAACTGCAATGTCTCTCAGCTGAAATATACTCGATGTCCTCATTTTCGAATAGTTTTCATCCCTGAAATGGCTTCCTTGCAATAAGATGTGAAAGAAAAAAGGGGAAAGATCCACGCTTCCCACATTAAGCACCTGTGGTCTCTGGGCAGTGACAGGGAAGTGGCAGTCAAGGATGACAACTTGATTCTTGAACTTTGAAACAGCTTTAGTTGAATTTTGCTTGCTTTGGAAACTATTTGTAAAACTACTGAAAGGTAGTATTAATTTCAGGCTCAATCCTATTCATATGAAAAGGCTTGAAAAAGCAACCCCCCCTTTTGAGTCAGACTAGTCAGGGGCAGTAAGCATGGTAGGATAGAGACTGGCTTTATTTCTAGATCATTATCACACAGCTAGCCTAGCCAAGCACTCTGAAGACCTCACATTCTGCGTTTGGCAAATTAGAGACTTAAGCCTGATAACTTTGAAAATACCTTCTATCTCTAAAAAGTTTTTTATTATCAGAATTTAAGTAATTGCATAGCTAGTCCAAAAAGCCACTTTTAATTGTTCTATAAAAATGGAGTATACATTTGATAAATGTGATATATTTCAAGTTGTCATTGAACAAACAGCTAATGGAAGTTTATATTTGAGACATTCCCCCCCCGGAGATGAAGTGTTACTTAACAAATAATATAATAATTACCAGTAAATTCAGTTATAAGGACTGCTTCTTTTTGTTCTTCTTTTCTGGATCTTAAGAATAAACTGAAATCTTGAGGCACCTGGGTGGCTCAGTCAGTTAAGCATATGCCTTCAGCTCAGGTCATGATTTCGTCCTGAGATCGAGCCTCAGGTCAGGCTCCCTGTTCAGCAGGGATCCTGCTTCTCCCTCTGTCCCTCCCCTCCTGCTCATGCTCATACATTCTCCCTCTCTCTCTCAGATAAATCAATAAAAACTTTTAGAAAAAGAATAAACTGAAATCTGAATTTTTTTCTTAGGACTCCTCCTTTGATAAAGCATCAGTGGTTTTAGTAGACATCTTGAAACTGATACCTAAACATTTGTCCATATCCAGAAGTCTTTATTAAAACCAGAATTGGCTAACCTTATTAAAGAAAAGTGGCTTAGATTAGAAGAAAGTAATAGATCATCCAAAGTGCAAAGTGTTTCTCAATTGCTCTCCAAAGTACTAGCGAGGTTTTGGCGCTGTCCCCAGTTGTGACTTAATATATATGTTACATATATTTATGCTTTTTTTTAAAATCAGAGTGCTTTTTCTTTCTTTTTTTTTTTCAGAGTGCTTTTTCAACAGGAAGTTTTCAACTCTGTAACTAGCAACCCACAATGGAAACTCTGACACTTAATTACAGCACTGCTAAGACAATAATAATAAGAGGAATACCAAAGTTGAATGCTGTATTTCTTGACACACCTCTGGCTACCTTCTTATTGGCTGGGAAACAATTATATATGACTAGTAAATGATCCATACAGAAATGAACGTCCGTGTACAAAGGCAGCATGCATTTACAACAGGTACTTCTAGTCAGGCCAAGTTCACTCACTGTTGCTGATTTCAACTAAAACGTTATGGGCAGTAACCACGGAGAACCTCATCAGCAATTGCTGTAGACTCAGAGAGGCCTCCTCCACATTTGGGATTTCAAGCAGCTTCTACACTTCCAGATTGGTCCAGTCTTCAAAGGAGAGGTGATGGCATTTTATCCCCTGCAGATCGCTGGTCTGGTTCTTGGATTCCTTGGTGTGGTTGGAACTCTTGCCACAACCCTTCTGCCTCAGTGGAGGGTATCGGCTTTTATTGGCAGCAACATTATTGTTTTTGAAAGGCTCTGGGAAGGGCTCTGGATGAACTGCATTCGACAAGCCAAGGTCCGTCTGCAGTGCAAGTTCTATGGTTCTTTGTTGGCTCTCCCACCTGTCTTAGAAGCAGCCCGGGCCCTCATGTGTGTGGCGATTGCTCTCTCCTTCATCGCTCTGCTCATTGGCATCTGCGGCATGAAGCAGATCCAGTGCACGGGCTCTAATGAGAAGGCCAAAGCATACCTTCTGGGGACTTCTGGGGTCCTCTTCATCCTGACCGGCATCTTCGTTCTGATTCCTGTGTGCTGGACAGCCAACATCATCATCAGGGATTTCTACAACCCAGCCATCCACGTGGGTCAGAAACGAGAGCTGGGAGCAGCCCTCTTCCTTGGCTGGGCGACCACTGCCGTCCTCTTCATTGGAGGGGGTCTGCTCTGTGGGTTCTGCTGGTGCAACAGAAAGAAGCAAAGGCACAGATATCCAGCCCCTGGGTACTGTGTGCCACACACAGAGAAGCGGAGGAACGCGACGATGCAAAGTAAGACTTCCACCAGTTATGTCTAATACCTGCTTTTGGCTTGAATTGTGGATTACAATCAAAGTGTTTTAGAAAGTCCTGCCAGACGCTGCAAGTATGTCAGGCATGAGAACTTGCTCTATGGCTGCGTTTAAATTGAAATGAAAGTGTAAAGGCTATATAGATTGTACTCTGTCACTTGCACTGGGAATAGAAATGACTTGCTTTGGACATTGTGATCTCATATGTATTAAATGCATTTACTATTATTAGACACAAATAATCCCCATTCTAATTTATGTAGTAAAAAATCAAGTATATCCACATCCTTAGTATAATGGTAACTACTGTTTTTGGACAACCATATATCGCCTGCTATGAAAAGCAAATTTTATTGCAATTGATAATACACAGCAATAAAACATATTCTAAAACATAACCTGTTATTTTTCACCAAATTATTTCTTGTACTAATACAGTAACAATTTTCTTTTTTAAACAATTACTCTGAAAAATAATAGATCTCAAATAAGGATTTTTAATTGAATTTATCAAAATATAGAAATGCCCATCTAATAAAAACATTTGTATTCCTTTTGGAAACTCAAATGCACTGGCAATTAAACACTTTTAGGGGAAAAAATGGGCACTGATTTCTCTTAGGAAATTTATGAAGATGATTTTAAAGCACCTAATTTGTACAGTTAAACATCCCTGGAATTATATATTCAAAGGAACATAATTGATAAATGAAAAGTAATATGTTTCATAACTTACGATTTACACCTACAACAAACAGGAGTTATCTATCTTGATAAGGTACATCAATATAATGCCATAAACACTCAACTCTCACCAAGAGGAAGTATGGTCCAAATTAGGGAATTGAGATTTGGGTGTTGAAGGGAATGGTTTCTGTTCTTTGTTTTATTCTTTAGTCATTGTTCAGGTCTACACACGCGAAGTAAAATGAAGAATTAAGATAATGATTCAGGTGATTAGTCAGGCTAAAATAAGTACCAGAATTTTATTCTGAAATAAATAAGTATGGCTAAGATATCTTGTTCTGCTTGAATTATGTGTACTATTTTCTCAATTCTTCACTTCCCATGCATTTAACATGCCATACTTACAGTGCCAATATAAGGGTTAAAAGTGTAGGTGGGGTGGAGGAGGATGGATATATGAATATTTGCAGGACAAAAGCACTCCTAGGAGTGTGCTAAATATCTCCAATATCTTATGAACCAATCAAAGTTTATATACCCAATTCAAGTTCTTCAAATATTGTGTTTATTTTATAATAAAACTGTATGTAATTTACTGTACATATTTGCAATGAACAGATTAAATTTGTTCACCAAATATTTATTGCATGTCCATCCTTACTATAATAAAATAATAAAATAGTTACATGTTTTCAATTATGTTGATATATTTCACTGCAGGGTCATTTTCAGAATGAATTTCTATCCTCAAAGACCATCTAATAACTCTGAAACATTAAATCAGAGGTAACAACGCCAGATATTAAGGTTCGAACCCTCACTCCAGTCTATAAACCACCAGCAAACTTCAGTAAGTCAAATCTTTGGTAATATAAAACTATACTTAAAAAATTAGTAATATGTAATGATAAAGCCACATAAATGTAAACATCTTCAAATAATATCAATAAAAATTGGAAAAACAATGATTTAGACAGATTTTTTCCCCCCTAAGATTGTTTTCTTTTTCAGATTTTATTCAAAAAGTTCTAAATTTTGGCTGGGTTGAAAAGGAGTCATTTATTATATATACAGACAAATAAGTACAAAATCAAGACATGAAAGATATAGGCTTAAAGGTCATCATGGAATTATTTGTCTTATCTTTTGGCAAACCAGAAGCAACTAGCCTCATGCGATAGGTTCCAGGGAGTAAATGAGGCATGTTATCCTGCTAGGGAGAGGATCAAAGAGTAAAAAGGTGTAATGGGGGTAGAATCACAAGATAACATTAGCCACTGAACTTGGGCAAAATTCTTTTGTTTGCTCTTTCGTTTATCAAGGTGTACTTTTGGAAGAATGATTTCTCTTTTCCCCACTCTGCTGCAATATTTTCCCTATTACACCACTGAGAAATTTCAATAATTTTTAATGCATTTCAAGACACATTATGGATGTAAATCTCATACCACAAACCGAGATGTGCAAGAAATTCGTCTTTATTTTCTAAAATTTAACTTAAATTCAACTTCTTGCCTATTTTCCCATATATTGCACATTTCTTAGGGTCTTGCATAGGGCTAAGCCATGCTTGGGGTGATGGGTTCATGGGATCAGTTCATGATGACGCATACAAGTCAGTCCATACAGGTCACTGAAAAGATGTCTATTGTACCTGCTCGCATGATCCCTTTAGACTTCTTAGCTCTGTCAATTCTTTATCATGCTTGGCAATCTTTTTTGATACTCTCCAGTTGTAGGCTGCTTAGATCAGTGGATTTCAACTTGGCTCATATTAGAGTTTCTAGGGGAATTTTGAAAACTACCAATGCAACCGGTATCAGGATGATCTATGCCATTTCCTAGATTCATGGCAAAAACTTGACCTGTTGACTCAGGGACCAGCTATCTACAAACAGTCATGAAAGAAATTTTTCCTTCTAAGATTTTTTTTCTCTTAAATATCACCTCCACAAATCTCCTTTTCTCCTATTGTCAAAAATCTTACTGTTTCATAGAGGCTGAGGCTTTCAGAAGCAAAAACGCATAAAGTCTAGAACTCTTCTAGGCCATTTTAACTTCAGTTCTGCTGTACACTCTGCTGAGCTAGGGAAATGCTTTGCTGGCTACCTTCTGGAATGGAGAGCAGAGAAAGAGGAAAAATACAATATTATCTATCCACACATGGTTGAAAATGTTTTAAAAGAGTAACCCTTTGTAAGTTACAAATTTAGTTAAATGCACACTAATACTTATTTTCATTTGCAAAGAAAGTTGATATGTTTTGTTCACTTGCTCTTCAAACCACTATATAATGTAGAAAGTATAGACATCACTATAAGCAAAATTGTTGTAGCTAGGAGAACTGAAACTTTTTCTAAGATTTTATTTATTTATACTTGAGAGAGAGAGAGAAGGAGGGAGAGAGAGAGAGAGCATGAGTAGGGGCAAGGAGCAGAGGGAGAAGCAGACTTCCCCTGAGCAGAAAGCCTGACATGGGACTCAATCCCAGGACCCTGGGATCATGACAGAAGCCAAATGCTGGTGCTTAACCAACTGAACCACCCAGACACCCAAGAGAACTGAAACTTACTAAGTGATATAACTTGGCCAAAGTCATAGAGCTAACCTTGAGAAATCAAGCAGTCAACAGTAGTACTAAGTAGATACTCAATAAATATTTGAAGAATGATCAAGAAACCATATAAATGAGTATACTAGTTTGAGATTTTTAGATAATATAGAGTTCTTCTCCCACAGGGAAGACAGAAAACAATAGAACTCAGAAACTTAAGGACAGCTTTTGTATTTTGTTTTCGTTTTGTTATTTTAGTCTGAAAAGCCTAAAATCTGAAAAGATTGTGGGCAAAGAAAAAAATGGCTCAGTCAGTATCGGATTTTCCTCATTCTTAAGATCATAAAATAAGGGTGCCTAGGTGACTCAGTTGGTTAAGTGTCTGACTTCAGCTCAGGTCATGATCTCAGATCCTGGGATCAAACCTAGCATCAGGCTCTGCACTCAGTGGGGAGTCTGACTGAGATACTCTCTCTCCCTCTCTCTCTGCTGCACCCCACCCCCCGTTAGTGTGCATGCTTTCTTTCTCTCAAATAAATAAATAAATATTTAAAAAAGATTATAAAATAATTTCTTTGAATGGAAGTAAAACAAAAAGGAGTTAGGAGGGTCTGGATATTAATGTGCCACTGGAGAACACTGAGGCCTCTCCTTAGTCTACTTTCTGTACAACTGGATGCAGGAAAATGAAAAACTGTCAGGTGGGTTGGAGAATTTAAGGGCAGAAATGACCTGCATCCTGACCCAGGTGGAGTCAAGGACGTTGACAGTTTTCCTCATGCTCTCACAGTTCTGGGGGATAAGACATGATGTGTTTCCTCTGACAAGACAAGAAATAGTCTTAACAAGTTTTCCACATGCTATGGGAGCAGAAGAATATCTCGTATTCACTCAAGACTGGCACAGAACTTGAAAAAGTCTTTGTGGTTGGGACTAAGAACAGAGCAGTAATAAAATTGGATGGATAAGTGGGTCTGCCCATAACCTCTTCGTCTTCAAACTCATTTCTTGCCCATCCTCTGCTTTAATCTGTATCTTTAGGAGGTAGATTCTTGTGGGTAGATTCTTGTGGATGGGTTCTTGTGGGTGGATTCCTGTGCAGCGGTGTGCCCAGTGAGCAGAGAGGGCCATTCTCAATAAGTTCCATTAAGAGGAACTCTTACTGGAGAGAATATAAAAACAGTAACAAAACCTAATGAAGGGGCGCCTGGGTGGCTCAGTGGGTTAAAGCCTCTGCCTTCGGCTCAGGTCATGATCTCGGGGTCCTGGGATCGAGCCCCGCATCGGGTTCTCTGCTCAGTGGGGAGCCTGCTTCCCTCTCTCTCTCTGCCTGCCTCTCTGCCTACTTGTGATCTCTCTCTCTCTCTCTGTCAGGTAAATAAATAAAGTCTTAAAAAAAAAAAAAACCTAATGAATTATTACCACACATGCTGGCCTTCCTAGACAATGTCAGATGTCAGTCAGTAGGTGAAGCACTCCTGCTCCAAAAAAAAGTGTTGGTTTAAGTCCTGAATAGTCATTGTAGTTACTATAAATAGATAATGATGAGA
Organism: Nasua narica; assembly: GCA_028533885.1. NCBI lineage: Eukaryota > Metazoa > Chordata > Mammalia > Carnivora > Procyonidae > Nasua > Nasua narica. The sequence goes on along the minus strand of CM052799.1, from coordinate 183,695,836 downwards.
AGGAGGACAGGGAGATGATGATGATAATAAATAGATGATAGATGACAGATGGATGGTAAATAAATATATAATAATAGATATACATAATAGATAGATGATGGATAGAGAGATAAATAGAAAGATAGATATTAGCTTTGCTACAGTGAGCTCTGACATATGACTGTATGCATTTGTTTCAAGAGTAAATGAGGGAGTTTTTCCTTCAATTCACATTCAGCAAGGCATGATTTTCAAATCATCACTCTCCAGCTATTCTGTTTCAGTATTCTAATTTTTAACGCAAATAAAGACTCCTTGTCACCATAAAATGACAGAATTAAAGCAACTCCAATGCTGTTTCTACATCTTGACAACATCTATGCTGCAGGAATTGGAGGCACAAATTGTGCACAAGCAAGGTCGAATGGGTTTAGACTGTTACGGATTTCCAGGAGTTTCCTCAGAGTAATGTCTACAAAGAATACGATGATTATTAAAGGATAAATAATAAAACCGTGCTCTCTTGAAGCTTATAACTGAAAAATTTCTCTCACAGAGGCGTGTGTAGTAAAAACTGATCTGTGTCTGGCAGTCAGATGCACTAGAGGAAGGTCGTGTTTCCCCAGCTCCCATGTTTAGAAGCTGTTGGCTATATTCAGCCAATAAAGGCCCTGGTGAGATGGGAGGATGGGAGGGCTTCTCTTCTTTCTTTGCCTGGAGAGTTGACTCCAGTGGGTGACTAGGTCTTCTCCCCAGGTTTGTCAGAAGGGTCCGCCTTAGGTCCAGCTTCTGCCAATTGAACTTCATCTCTCAACTCTGGCAAAACTCCTTTTGTTTTTGTTGTCCCATCATCAGGGTAGTAGCCACTCATTGCTGTTGTTATTGTTTGGGGGGCTCTGTGGTCCTCTCCTTGGTTTTTCTATTCTCCCCATAATCTGTATAACAATGTTTCTCCATCAAATTCCACAAATTTGAATATTTAAAATATTCCATTGAATATGCTTTTTCTGGCCAGATCTGACAGATATAGCACCTGAAAATCATCCTGAAATGAGGGCATCCCAGCATAATCCCAGGTAAATAACTGAGGGTCTCAAGGATGAGATCAATGGGCTTGGCTTTACATGAGGCTGCAGAACTTGGGCACAACTCCAAGAAAATTAGGGACTCTCACTGAGTAAGATTAAGTTTATATTCCACTGGGGCTTGAAGCAAAAAGCTAAGTTTGATTTTAAAAAAAATCATTTAATGTTTGCATATCAAAATACCTGGCATATAATAGATGGCAAATGTTTTGCAGTGAGAATGAGTGAATTAATGAGAATGATGAATTAATGAAGGAAGAAAATAATAAACAAACCATAATGTGACACCTCATTTAGGAGTAATCCAAAGTTAAAGTCAGAGTCCTAAGTGGGTCTAAAGGAATTTTGTGGTTTTGGTACTCTTAGCAGGATAACTTTCTTTCTTTCTTTTTCTTTCTTTCTTTCTTTCTTTCTTTCTTTCTTTCTTTCTTTCTTTCTTTCTTTCTTTCTTTCTCTTTCTTTCTTTTTTCTTTCTTTCTTTCTTTCTTTCTTTCTTTCTTTCTTTCTTTCTTTCTTTCTTTCTTTCTTCTATTAATATATAATATATTATTTGTTTCAGGGGTACAGGTCTGTGATTCATCAGTCTTACACAATTCTCAGAGCTCACCATAGCACATACCCTCCCCAATGTCCATCACTCAGCCACCCATCCCTCCCACCTCTCTCCACTCCAGAAACCCTCAGTTTGTTTTCTGAGATTTAGAGTCTCTTAGGTTTGTCTCCCTCTCTGGTTTCATCTTGTTTCATTTTTCCCTCCCTTCCCTATGATCCTCTGTCTTGTTTCTCAAATTCCTCATATCAGTGAGATCATATGATAATTGTCTTTCTCTGATTGATTTATTTTACTTAGCATAACATCCTCTAGCTCCATCCACATCATTGCAAATGGCAAGATTTCATTTTTGATGGCTGCATAATATTTGTGTGTGTGTGTGTGTGTGTACCACATCTTCTTTATCTGTTCATCTGTTGATGGGAATCCAGGCTCTTTCTATAGTCTGGCTATTGTGGACATTGCTGCAATAAACATTGGGGTGCATGTGCCCCTTAGGATCACTACATTTATATCTTTGGGGTAAATACACAGTAGTATAATTGTAGGGTCATAAGGTAGCTCTATTTTCAACTTTTTGAGGAACCTCCATACTGTTTGCAGTATGTGGCAAACGTACTGCCAAAGTGGCTGCACCAGTTTGCATGCCCACCAAAAGTGTAGGTGGGTTCCCCTTTCTCCACATCATAGCAGGATTATTTCTAAGAAAATATTTATTTAATGGTTTATTGAGGAATTATTGCAGACAAAGTAGGACATAAAGAAAAATATCTCAGGGGCACCTGGATGATTCAGTCGGTTGGGGATCTGCCTTCGACTCGGGTCATGGTCCCAGGGTTCTGGGATCGAGCCCCACATCAGGTTCCCTGCTCAGCGGGGAGCCTGCTTCTCCCTTTCCCTCTGCCTGAAGCTCTCCCTGCTTGTGTGCTTACTTTCTCTCTCTGTCAAATAAATAAATAAAAATCTTTAAAAAAAAAGAAAGAAAGAAAAATATCTTTAAGATGGGCAAAGTACATGTAGTCGGAACTCAGTGTGAATTGGTAAAGCTCAGGAATCTTTGGTAGAAATGCCTAATAAAATATTCAGTAGGAAGTAAATTATAAAACGGATGTAACTATAGCAAGATGACAAAAACTTTTACTACAGCGAAGATGTATCAGAAATTTTATCAAGACTGGGCTTCCTGTGTGAGAAAGGACACTTTCGTCAGTCGACAAATACCCCTACGTGCTCTGAATAACAAGGCTGTCTCTCAAACCTTCATTTGGCAGAAATAAATGTGTCAAGTGGATTCGGAGAAAAAAAAATAGGACACAATAAAGGAGAACTAAGAGTATAAAAGCTGATAACAGAGGGAGGGCACAACTAGAAAACAGTACAAACAAAAACAAGTGAAGGAAAGAGAAGCTATGGTGATAGGAAGAGAAGGAAGAGTTTCAGTGGGTACAGGGAGGGTGGAAGAAAGAGACTCAGTTTCACCATGAGGAAAATAATTCTAAGAGCGCGGATATTCAGTCAGTGATGAATATTCTCAGGAGCACTGGAGACACTGCTGTTTTTATATCCGTTTCCATCCTGTCCCAGAGCTGATGACTTGGTTGGAATCACAGAATTATAAGGTTGAAAAGGATCATGGAAGGAGTTGAGGCCAAGAGAGGTCCACCTCTCTGGCCAAGTCCTCCTTACCTCAGTCTGGTCTGACTCAGGGCCCCATCAGTAATTCCCTAGTAGTTCTCCAGACCTGAATCTCCCTACCTCAGGAAAGACTGGCCTCTCAATCTTCCACTCACCTTCTCTGGTACTACCTTTCGCTCCTCCTCTTCTGTTCCATGACCCTCAGCTTGACCTCAGAATGTCTGAGCATTGAGTTTCCATTGGTATTACACTTTGCACAACCTTGAAATGTCTTCTATTTTGATTCTTCTTAAGAAGTCGTGGCCATCGAGGTACCCAACTGTTTCGATAATTTTGTCACTTTTCCTCAAATGGCTCTTGATTTAATTTTTTTCTTCAATTATGACCAAGAATGCTTTTCTTTAGCATTTTTAAAAACAAACTGCTTTTGTGTTTTACCCTTAGGTCCCATACATTTATTTCCTTTGAGAATTCATTCATTTCCTGTTATTCCAACTGCCAGTAAATGGTGCATGGCTTTATTTTTTTTTTCTTTCCCATTTATTTATTTATTTATTTACTTACTTATTTTTTTATTATGTTATGTTAATTACCATACAGTACATCATTAGTTTTTGATGTAGTGTTCCAAGATTCATTGCTGACACATAGCACCCAGTGCTCCATGCAATATATGCCCTCCTTGATATCCACCACCAAGCTCACCCATCCCCCTACTTCCCTCCCCTCTAAAACCCTGTTTGTTTATCAGAGTCTACAGGTATGGTTCATCTCCCCCCCTGATTTTCCCCCTTCACTTTTCCTTTCCTTCTCCTCATGTCTTCCATGTTATTCCTTATGTTCCACAAGTAAATGAAACCATATGATAATTGACTTTCTCTGCTTGAGTTATTTCACTCAGCATAATCTCCTTCAGTCCCATCCATGTTGATGCAAAAGTTGGGTATTCATCCTTTAGAAGAAGGAACACGGGACTAGGAGATCCACATTTATAACTCGGCCCAGGCCTTCTAGCAAAACTGAACCTAGCTTTTCTCAACGACAAAATGTGGAGAGGAAATAAACACTTTTTGATATGTCCTATATGTTTATAATTAGGCTAAAGATTTATATATAGAGATATAAACATATATAAATGCATTCTTTTTATTTTTTACAGTAAAAGAACTAGTGTTGCAAGAGGTTACATAACCTTTCCAAAGGCACAGTGAGGTCACTACCCACCCTCCACCACCTGTCATGTCAGTGCATCTTGGAAGAGTGAGCTTTCTTCTGTGGGGTGCCCTTCCTCCCCTATCCCCCCATGGAGGGAGGATAATAACCACCCTTTCTACCTGGAACGGCTACAGTGAGGAGAAAATGAGGCAGTACCTGTGAAAGCATTTTAATCACAAAGCATTATGTAAATGTAATACATAATTACTGTTATTATCTCCAGCAATCCAAGTCTTCGGCTCTTAATAGTTTGCTTGCTTTCTCTGCCCATAGAGAAATTCACTTGTGTGTCCTGTTGGCCTTCAACTTAGGTAAAAATAATTCTCATTATGTTTTCCTAAGTTTTACATTTCATTCATTTTCCTTCACCTTCCTGAGCATCACAATTCACTTTGTCCCCTAAGACACTGGTGACTTACATTCTGGTTAACTCCTGTTGTCCTGGAATAATAGGGAATAGCACCCCCTTTTTCTCAAAAACCCCAGTATGGATGATAAATTATATGGTCACTTAAGATGTCTTTTGATGCCTTCCACTATAGTCCCTATCTTCTCATTCTTGCTCGTTGTTTTTACAGAACACTGTGCTCTAAAAACCTGTCCCTTTCTGATTTACATTCACTACCATGAACCCGATTGCTACTTGCTCAGCTTACTGAAATGGACCTAATGCCTCTCTGCTTATCTTGGGAATTCATTATTTCCACTGATTCCTCCACACAGAAGAATGCCTTTTACTTCCAATCATGGCTACTATCATATTCCTGCCTTCATTAGAGCTCATAGGCATTTTAATTTCCTGATCCTAAACTTTATTATCTATTTTCAATTATCTCTTACCTTTTTTTTGTACTTCTCTTTCCTTAGCTTTCTTTCTTTGTAACGTCACTGATGAGACATACATTTGCTAGAAATCTAGAATACACTCTGTTTCATCTAAAACCATGCCTTCCCTATACCTGTCTCCTGTTTTGGTAGATTGCAAATAGCCATCAATTCTTTGAATTCCTTCCTTCAAAAGATGTAGTCTACTTCCCCAGCCCTGAAATCAAGCCTGGCCTCATGACTTGGTTTCATCAACAAAGTGCAATGGAAGTAACAATACGAGTTCTTAGTTGAGACCTTGAGACTTGTAGCTTTCAGTTTTGCTTTCTTGGCATGCCCCCATCATTTTATTAGTCCAAACTATCCTGACTGAGGGTTAAAGGTCAGAGAGACAGAGAGAAAGATCCAAACTTCTGGGCCATCTAGCAATCTCAACTGAAGTCCCTAATGTATGGATGAATTCCAGTAAACCATGTGGAACAGTAAAGACCCATTCTGCCTGAGTCGTTTGGCCTACCTCAAATTGCTGCCTCCTAGAATTGTGGGCAAGTTGGTGATTTTCGAAAGTCTCACTTCATTCATTGCCTTAATATGACTATCCATACATCAATATGATATGTTTTGTTTTCCACCTTCCCTATTCTCTGCATATATAGGAATATCTTTAAAATTTTTTTAAGAATATGAAAATATTGGGGTGCCTTTCTGGCTCAGTCTGTAGAGCATGTGACTATTGATCTTGGGGTCATGAGTTCAAGCCCCACGTTGGGCATAGAACTTACTCTAATAAAAGAACATGCAAGTGCTTTGCATAAGCAATCTTTCTTAATTTTTGTACCAATCATGCAAGCTAGGTATTGCTATCTTCATTTTCTGGATAAACATACTGGTCACCAAGGATATTAAGTAACTTAAACAAAATTCTCCAATCCATAAATAATTTAAATCAAAATTGAAACTATTCATTTTGTTATTTCAATAATGTATGCAATAAATATGTTTTCACTGGGTACAATAAAGACTGTTAGGTCTTGGGTGCCATAGAGGAGAAATCAATTCCACAAAACATAGAAACAAAATAAACCAAAGGGAAAAAGAAATACAGCACAATCTGTGATAGCTGCCATCTGAACAACAAAATATTTTAGAAGTACAGAGGAGAGGGGTAAGATGGATTAAGAGTGCATATAAGTAGAGGATATTTCTAGAGGACACAGAGATTGAAACAGACCTTGGGAAGAATGGGGTTCCCGTGGGTGAAAATAAGTGAAAGAAAGTTTGAAAAAGATGTCAAAGTGGAGCTGAAAATATGGAAACACTCTAGGTATGCTCAGAGAAATATGAATCAGAACTCAGGCACACACAGTAGAGAGTAATTTGAGATATATCTGGAAAAGTTAAGTATGCATCAAGCATAAGGAAGACCTTGAACACCAGAATGCAGAGTTCTTTGTTTTGTGATCTATTGAAGGGATTTGTACAACAGAGTCTTACTGTCATAATTGTACTTAGAAAGCTTTTTCTGTCTCATTTGAATTGACTTTATGCTTGTCCGCCCCACTGATTAGTAAGCTCCCCAGAGCCATCAATATATTAACAAGTACTTAGTGAGCACACAGTATACAAGGAACAGGGTTGAATTTCATGAGCTAAAATGAAACCACTGTGACCAACAATAAACATCCACTCTTGGAGAATGCACAGTTAGATAGGTTGCTAAAACCTATCCTATGGTAAAAACATAGCTATCAATGGTAGAAGTTGTGACTTTCACTTTTAGAACAATTTTCTGGATATAATAAATGTTTGCATGCATTTTGATGGCCTGATCAAAATGTGAGGCTCTAAGGAACACTTATTAAGAACTCCACTTGACTGACATAATGAAAACATACTCTAATTGTCTTATAGATTCTACCAAAATGAATGTTCTCACATCTTAACATTCTTGTATTCTGGACATTATGGTTTGAGAGATTTTAGCACCAGTTTTTAACACAGGCGGTGTGATTGTTAAAATTATGTGTCGACTTGACTAGGTCGCGGGGTGCCCAGATATTTGGCTAAACATTATTTCTGAATGTGTCTGTGAGGGTGTTTCTGGACAAGATTAACATTTGAGTTGATGGATCCAGTAAAGTAGGTCACTCTCCCCAGTGTGGGTTGGCATCATCCAATCTACTGAGGGCTTGGCCATAACAAGATGTGGAGTAAGGAAGAATTTCTCTGTCTCTCTTTCTCACTCTCACTTCCTCTTTCTCAATTTTCTGCCTGACTAATTGAGCCAGGACACAGGTCTTCTGCTTTCAGACTAGGATTTGCACCATCTGCTCTCCTGGTTCTCCGGGCTTGGACTTGAACTGAATTATACCCTTGGCTTTTTTGGGTCTCCAGCTTATAGATAGCAGATTGTGAGACTTCTCAACCTTGATAATTGTGTGAGCTGATTCTTTATAATAAATCTCTTTGATATTTATCTTTCATATGTGTGTGTGTGTGTGTGTATATATATATATATATATATATATATATATATATAGTCCTGTTTCTCTGGCAAACTCTAATGCAGGCAGTCTTTTTTACTTTCAGAGAACATTCTCCACCACTCCTAAAAATTGGTTTAGAACAGGATAGTATAAGACATTTAAATAGCATTAGATCTGGAAATTGCTAGACATATCTTCATCTCTCATTATGGATTGATAGGATCTGCCTGCCCTTAAAGGAACTGCAAGCATGAATGGACCAATGAGAAAGTGTTTTGGGAAAAGGTGGAATCAATCTACCCTTGAAGTTTCTGAAATATTATTGTCAATGTTTCCCTATAATGACATGAGATATTTGTCAAAAAGACACATTCTTGCACTCCATCTCACATATATACTCAATCAGATTATCTGTGCTGGAACCCAGGATCTTGTTTCTTATATATTCCCCAGGATAATCTTGTATGCATGTCATAGAGTTTAAGAAGGATTTGCCAAAGGCAATGGGAAGGGAAGCGTGTTCTCCCTCACTTTGTAATTACTTGTAAGCAAACAGAGTAGGTCTTGTAGGTGTTGTCAAAGGTATTAGTCTAATTAAAAATCTCTGAATTTCAGGAAGTTCCTTTGAACCAATCTCATTAGTGCTTCTCCTTGCTATTGGTGGATTTGCTATTGTATTCTAAATGCCATATCACCTGCAAAATTACACTTCCAAATATCTTCAGAAACGACTAATGACTAATGGCAGATAGTAAAGTGACTTTAAATGAATGTTTTCAGGTGTCTCCCCATAAAGACTGTGATTGAAGCACTTCTGGAATTATTATAGCTTAAACAAGAGTCTAATTTAGAGGAATCGTTTAAACGTGCAGGACTTTGGGAAGGGATCTGAAGCAATTACCCTTGGATTGTGCCCAAATAGGACTGGATCCCCGCATGATGGCTGCTTCAGTGGTGTCTAGCCTTCCCCAGGATTGTGATTGTGGCTGTATTTTGGCGACCAGATAAGTCTATGTTTTTATTTAGTAAGAACCAGTGAAGCCTACTGGATAAAGAAATCCACTTCCTTTACCACATCAACCCCTTAAGCTCAACACTGACACCTATCACTCTCATGTATACAAGCACACATAGTAGTACATGTTACAGCAAGGTAGAGCATTCAGTTATCTTAAGCAACAATTAAAATATGGGACTTAAATATTAGCTGAAATCAAATTGTCCAGTGAGAACTAAATGTAATTAGAAAGAAATTCCTAGCATATTATTTTAAAGAAGGAAAAGCTCATCACCCTCCACAAGACGTTTGCAAATTGGAAGATTTTCTTCTTAGACACCTCTAACTCTGGATCTTACATCTCATTCTTGCAGTTGATTCCCTTCTGTTTCCTACTAACTCAGAGGTGAATTACATCTCATTTTCTTTAATCCCTCCCCTCCATGCACATCTCTCACAAAGAAATTTGTATGCAGTATATTCTACCAGAGGTTTGATAAGAATGGTTTAGGTAACAAAAAACCAAACAAAAACCAACCTTAAAAAGTATAGGCATTAACTATCCCTGATTTTTGAAGCCCTTGGATTACTCCAAGAGTAGAAATCTCCTAGCAGCTACATTTCTTTCCTGCCTCCAGTTTTCTACATTCCTCTCTACCCCAATTCTCAGCTGATCTTTAGGGGTTTCACTTCTTGAGATCTCTTCTCATTTCTTGTGAGTTTTCCTATATAGAGAAACTTAAACTCCATTCCTCAGTTTTAGCCTCCACTTTGCAATTACAAGATTTTTTCTGTCCTCAATTTTCAGTTTCTGTAAGTGAGGAACAGTTCAGGATGTATATATACAGTATATATAGGTAATGTATAATATAGGCAAGTAAAATGATACAGGAAAAAGTAATAGAGTCATGGATGGATGGATGGATGGATGGATGGATGAATGGAAGAATGGTGGATGGATATAGGTGACGAGGGAGAGAGATCATACGTAGGTAGGTAGGTAGGTAGATGATAGAGGGATAGATAGGTAGATAGATGGATAGATAGGTAGATAGATAGATCTATACCTCTTCAACACTCTGTTTCAGTACCTGGAACAGAACTTGGCACATATTTGGTGATTAATTCATACTTATTTAATGAACAAAAATGTGGTCTATCTAATTGGTCATTAATTCATCCATCTATATATTTATTCAACGTATATTTTATTAAACTTATTTTAGGTGCCAGGTGTTTTTCTAGAACGTGAAGATAGAGCAGTGAATGAAACAGCCAGTCTCTGTTTTTGTGGAGCTTGCATTCTAATGGAGTTCAAGTTCCTGTCAATGTTCCTTCCTGAATAACTCTGGAACCCACCTCCTACTGTCTTTTGCATCCAAATCTTCACCCTCTTTTTAACTGCCTAAATGAAATGGCCTGATGATATTTCTTTTTCTTTTTTTCCCCCCATAGTCTTAATCCTTTGCATTTCCTCCTCCTCATTTTAACCACAGCTTTTTTCTAAGACTGAAATCTGATGATGCTCCTACTCTGTGTTATTCGTTGCTTTTCTATCTTTTACAGAATGAACTGGAGTTCCACAGCTGGGCATTCGGGCCTTTTTATGATTCACCCCGACTGACTTTTAAAATGTTACCTTCTGGTATTCTGGAATGTAGCCTGAACTTAAAGCCATACTGATTTCACTTGAAATTCTTGAAGTTTGCCTCAACGTTTCATGCTTCCAGCCTTGTGTACATACTGTTTCCTCAATCATCCCTGCTTTCTCCCAGCCCAGTGGAGCTCACCACTCAGTGTTCCGATCAGGCATTTCCTCTCTTGGATTCTTTCCAGGCTTTCCCAGAGGAGTTAAGAATTTCCTCACCATGTTCCTGAATGCTATGAATGACTTTATTATAGTTTTCACCTCAGGGCTTTCACTCTGACCCCTCCTATACACAGTATAGGCAGATGAGATTTTTTTGGGGGGGGGGCATTTTTTTAATGAAAATTTCATTTGTGTCAACCTTCTGGTCTATGCATTTCCACTGTCTACTCCCTTCCTACTTCCCCAATCTCATCTCTTTGACTTCTTCTCTTAGTTCAATACATAGAAGTTCCACTTTTCGTTCTTTTTTTTTTTAACACAAAAACCTTACACCTCTTTATCTGGGTGGGTTTTCTCTGCCTGGAATACCTTTCCCCTGAGTCATTTCAAAGCAGCTTCCTTTAGGTCTAACCTCAGCTGTCACCTGATCAGAAATGTTTTCAAGATTGCTGCTCCTACAGTGTTCTCTTCTGATTACTCTATATCCTAAAACTCTGTCTATACTCCTCTTGGCACTATTCATAATATGAGTTGATCTCGGTTATTTGTTTGAATCTCTTTGCTGATTTTCTGAAAGGCAAGCTCACTGAAGGTAAGTGTTCTGTCTACCTTTTCCTCTCATCTGGCTCTAAAGCCCAGAATGGTGCTGGGCAAACTTATTGGCTGAGTTAATAAATAGTACTGAATGCTGCTCTTGGACTGTGGAGATCTAGGGGATCTAAGTCATATAACATTCACTTTAGTACTATCAGGAATCATCATATTATAGATAATTCAATAATATGTTACTGGAGCACCTGGGTGGCTCAGTGGGTTAAAGCCTCTGCCTTTGGCTCAAGTCATGATCTCAGGGTCCTGAGATCGAGCCCCACATCGGGCTCTCTGCTCAGCAGGGAGCCTGCTTCCCCCTCTCTTTCTGCCTGCCTCTCTACCTACTTGTGAACTCTCTCTCAAATAAAATAAATAAAAAATCTTAAAAAAAAATAATAATGTGTTACTGAATATAAAAGCAACCTGTTAATAACACATCTAATGGCCATAAAGATACATTATTTTAAATGGAACTAAGGAAAAGAAGAAAAATAAGATTTATTTTTTGATAGTTAAGTCTTACCAATGCACACATTAGAAGAGTCTTTGTGCCAGATAACGTTCTGGTATTACTTTATTGATGACATTACACAAACGTATGAGGATGTCTGCTTTTCGTTTCATGGCTCTACTTCATTGGTTCTGGAGCTAAAAGAATTTCTGAGGGACCTGATAGAACTCAAGGAAGATCTGCAATCAGTTAGGGACTCAAGAAACTGGCTGGGCTGGAGCCCAGGCTGCAGGATTCTCTCCATGATGCTCTCATTTTAGATATCTCTGCTTGTCTCTCTTTCCAATTTCAGACAATTCTTTCAGTATGGCCCTGACTTCACATCTGGCTAGCCCTGTAGTTCCAATGAGAAGACCCACATCACCTGAAGCTCAGATTTGTCTGTCTGGCTTCTATTGCCTCATTCCTAAACCACTAACTATGCTCAAGGAAATGGGGAAAAAAAATATAGTGGCTCATATACCCTTGGTTCATGTGACTTTTTGTGTAGGGGAAGCATAAAAGACAGAATATCAGAAGTTATAAAACTCATATGACAGTCAAAAGCAATCCCCATTTCAGACCACAATAATCTCTCCTTTCATGATGTTTTTTACTTTCATGATTTTTTACTGATTTTTTTTCATGAATTTTTTTACTGATTATTATCTAACTTTATGTAGTTAACAAAAGTTATAGACAAATGCATCGGTGTTACCTATAATTGAAAAAAAATGCATATTTTTCTTTTCTCCATAAATCATTGAGGGGTTTTGTGATATAATTCAGAGTTTCACTTGCTTTAGGGGGATAAAATTCTTTTTACCATAGGTGGCCAAAGTCATTCTCTTTTTGTTATCTGACTAGTTTTTAACAAGCATGACATATTCAACTTGACTTAAAGATTTGGTGTTTAAGGAGCACTGCCTCAAATCTTAAAAGTGTCTCCATTGGCAGAGAATGCCAGTCACAACCTTTGTCACAGACATCCATGGAAAGGCTCCAACAGATACTTCCGTGGGACCTGACCAGGTGCCTCCTCAGCAGGCCTACCTTATGTAAAGGACCTCTTAACTCAGTCAGATGACGTATTGCATTAGCAGTATTTTGTACCTGCATAGTGCATTCTGAGGTGTTTTTTTTTTTTTAACTTTACCGTGATTTTGCTATTTTCCACATAGTTTTTTCAGAATGGAGATTTTCTCAGTAAGAAACGTTAATAATTGAGCTACTGAAATGACAATGTAAACACACCTTTATTCATTCCCTAAATTTGTTGGGAATTAGATGTAGCTAAATTTGGGACAACTGTAGTAAACACACAGATACAATTATTTCCTTCGGCGCTCAAATTTTATGAAGACAATAGTAACAAAGCACAGACAATAACTTTTTTTTTTATCTTGGTCTCTGTCTTTTAAAATTGCAACACGAAGAATTTATGAGCTAAAACATATTTTTCATGAAAACTCATAAATTAAAACATGAACTATGACAATAGGAACTGTATGAGGTAAAACGTGAAGTATTTGGTTTATTCCTCCCACTAAATACTTGTGCCAGAGGAATTTGCCTGAACCAAGAATAATAGCTCTCCTGGAACATCTTAATTGTATATCTGGCTACAGTTCAGACTTCCTGGTGTATATGAGGCAAGCTTTCCCTCAGGCAATCCTGGTTTCCTGGCTAACCTGAGAAATGAATGCAGATGACTTAATAGATAATTAGCTTTTTGTAGAAGGCACGATGCCAGAGAACCAAGGCTTTCTCAGCCAGTTTTTACTACTTGGAACATCTTTGTAGTGACACCAACTGCCATTTGTCAAAGTTTTCCACTATGTACACAATTGTGCATATTTTGAAGCAAATATCTCATTTATTTTAATTTATTAAAATTGAGATGGAGACCTTTGAAATTTTGAAAGGTTATATATATACATATATATATTCATAAATTTATGTGTTCATAAAACAGACCAAAAACTTAACATCTGCTTAAAACACTAAAAGTGATAGTTGTTGAATATAATGAAAACCTTCCACTTGACTTAACTACTTTATGCAGGTTTTTTATTATCTTCCTAATATTTTACCTAATTTTAAATTAGTAGGTACTTTAAAATAATTTAGATTATTGTTTAATATTTTAAAAATTTTCACAGTTGAAACCCATGCCAAACACCATTAATAAGTAAACATAGAGGAATGTTATTTCTTACACATTCATTCACCAACTTTTTGATATATGAAGTTAATGAAAATCATAAAATATGAACTCAACTTATGTTTGTTTATTAAAATAGTGAAAATCTCATTCCATAAACCTTATACATCTGACTAACTGGTGAAACCTTGACCAAAAATACTATTTCACAAGTAGTTGGTGAAAGCATAAAGCTACATGGAAAGATATTTTAAAATCCTGGGACATACCCTCTAAAAATAGAATGAGAGACTTCATTTGGAAAATTTAGCATTTTTTTATGACACTCCTGATGATTCCATCTTGGCTTCTTAATCAGTCTCCCACTGATTGTTTTACTTAATTATCCATTTCTTTTGAGGGCTTGCTCACTCCTGTCACTCAATGAACAGTTCTGGGGTTACAGGGATAAATGAGATACACCGTATACCCACTCAGATTGATAGGATATCAAGGTTACTGGGGACAAAGAGGTCAAAGTCTTATGAAGATAGATGCCAACAGTCAATGGCAATTCTATAGAAGTTACCACAAAGAAGACCGGAAATAGGTGACAAGGAAAGTTGTAATATATATGTGAAAAACATACTGTTAAAACAGTTCCTTGCTGGTCCCATTTCCTTTGGATTCTGCCCTCGCTCAGTTTCTGAATTTTTCCCTTGACTTCCAGACTATCTGCCTGGCTTTAATTCCTTTTCCTATCCCTCAGTTCTTCCTTTGACAGCACTACCTACTTTCTCCCTCTACCCAGAGTCTTTTCTGGAGATACACTTACTCTTCACTTCTTATGTCAAATAAATAGATTCACTTCCTTTGTTCTTGGCTTATCTCTCTCCAGATATCACAGATCTTGTGCACTCCCAGGCTGGCCCAGGCCTCATCCACCAATTACTCCTCTAGCTTTAGAATATTTCATTTCTCCCTCTCATTTCTTTGGAAGAGTAGAATTTATGCAATTCTATTTCATCATTTAAAAAAAATCCCTTGACTTTTCTCATCATATTCTTCTTCCCTTCATAGTCAAAATTATTCTAAATTTATGGTTATTCTTTGTTCTTCTTTTCTTCCCATCCCCCCCTCCACCTATTGCAGACCGACTTCTACTCTCCACCCGCTGCACCCATGGGACTACTGATGGTAAGATCGCCAAACCCAAAGAACACATTTCAGTCTTTTTGTCAGGAAGCATTTAACACTTACAAATGATGATTCTCTTTTAAAATGCCTCTTGGTTCTTTTTTTTTTTCTTTTTTCTTTTTTTCTTTCTTACCATTCCTTCCTGGTCTCTGTCAACAGGCTTCATTCCCCTCACCCCAAAAGCTTCTTAATATTATTTTATTACATTTTATTTTATTGTAGCCTCTTCTCTTCTCATCTATATCACTTATTTGAAATGCGCCAACGGACTAATAATACCCAGTCCTTTCATTACCCAGACTATTCTCCTGAGCTTCAAATCCCTGTTCGTATTTGCCTACAAGATGTGCCAATCACATATGCTTCATGCGTTATCAACTCAACCTACATATAACTGAAGTAACTGTTATTTCTTCCATTTTGCTTGTCCTACTGTGTCTCCTAACTTGTCAGATAGCACCACCATCCACCAAATCACACAGGACAGATATCTGATGACTTCCTGGATTTCTTTTCTTTTCCATCGTCTCTAATTTAATCAATTTATCATCCCTGCCATGCCTTCATTCTCAATATGTCTTGCAGCTGTTTCCTCCTCTAACTCCATGGCTATTCTCAGGTAGGTCTTTCAAATCTATCACATGTACTATTGCATAATTGATCCAATTAGTGTCATTTGTTCTAGCTTTCTCTTTTAAATCCCTTATTCATAACAGTCAGATTAATCTTTTATTTAAAAACCAAAAACCAAGCATGTCATCTTCCAGCTTAAAATCTTCCAAATTTCATTCTAGAAAGCAGGATAAAGTGCAACCTACTTGTCCACTGGCAGGAAATACTCACTTGCCTGACCTCTGCTTACATTTCCAACTTAATTTCTTTAAGACTTCCCCATAGGGGGCGCCTGGGTGGCTCAGTTGTTGAGCAACTGCCTTCAGCTCAGGTCATGATCCTGGAGTCCCTGGATCAAGTCCCGCATGGGGCTCCCTCCTCAGCAGGGAGTCTGCTTCTCTATCTGACCTCTTCCTCTCTCTCATTTTCTCTCTTTCTCTCTCTCAAATAAATAAATAAATAAATAAAATCTTTAAAAAAAACCAAACTTCCCCATAGGAATCCTCTATTCCAACCGATAATAACATGTTCTCACCTAATATAATGCAACTAGGTATGCGTCCTAGCATCACAATGGGAAATCCAGAGACTTACTATTTCCATATCTTGATGGCATTTATTTCTCCTTAGATCACAATCCCATCTTGGTGTCACACAACCTGTAAACTAAACTATGCAGCTAATTACCAGCAATATAACTCATATTATATATTATAATATATTGTATCACATATAATAGTTGAAGAAAGAGGAAAAATAAAATAAGGTAAAATAAAAAATAAAATTGGTTGACATGAATACATACAAACAAATCAAGCAAGAAAAGGTACTTTCTAGCTAAGACCACTCTAATCATCAACTTGACACTTCCATCTGCAGGATCAAGATGAGAATCCAGAACTCTGTCTTAGTAAGAATCTTGACTTTCTTACCATATTCTTCCAAGTCTCACAAACCCAACTGGTCTGGTAGCCAACTAGGACAAATCAGTGGGTATTCTTTACCACTGTGTACATCAGATGCCTCCAGAAGACTAAGATTTTCAGTTTTTCCTTCCTCACCAAGACCCCTCATTTCCTTTAACTAAACTCTGGTGTACATATATTCCTAAACCTCCCCAAGGTCTTATGTTCCTTTACCTTTCCTTTCTTCTCTGAAATTTCCTTTAAACTTCATGCTCTAACCAGAGACTGGCTCTCCCTGGAGGACATTGACTTCTCTGTGGTTTTGTCAAATAAAAGCTGTTTTCTTTCCCACATTACTCATACCACCATCTTGCAAATTCTGGAGGGGAGGGGTCCTAGATACCAATTACCCATCTCTACTCGGGAAATCACTTCTCCCCTACCCTGCTTTATTTACCACTAAAACGTTTATTGAAAACTAACATTTTAGACACAGATATCGCTCATTGTCCAAATATAGTTAATAAATCCAAATATATTTAATCTGTGACTTTATATGTGAATACTACAGGCTATTGTGTCTTGGCTAGTGAGTTCAGTTAGTGAGAGAATCATCTAAAGATTAAAAAAAATAAAATAAAATAAAGTAAGGACAGCTCCTGAATTCAGACAAGGAGAGTTTGGAAAAAGAGAGTATAGTGAGTTTGGATAGGGAAGAATATTTGTATTTCCTAAGTCAATTACAAGTTCTAAGATATAGTAGCTATAATTTTCTGTTGTGTCCCAGGGTTTAGAATGAGACCTAAGAGAGCATCAACACTCATAAATATTTACTTATTTAAATTAATGAATATATAAAATATTTGTAAGCATATCTCAATTATTATTATTTTTTCTTTTGATCAATTGGCCATAAGGAATTCTCATTGAGGTCATAGATACAGGCTGAGGGAATAATGCCAGTGCTACAGAAGTATGCCCACTCGAAACATGAGTCTTCTAGTGTCTTAAATGATTTGAGTTCAGAGAAATTCCTTGAACCTCTTTTTGTTTCATTATTTCCATTTGATCAAATCACTTGGTATTGGGCATCTCAGGTTGCATTGAACCCATGTGTGCAATCTCTGCTATGGCCCATTAGAAATCCAAGAGTTATCTGTAAAAGAAAAATAATTAGTCTCTGACAAGGGAACGGCTTTACATCTAATTCTGAGGTTTTCCACTCAATTCCTTCAAGGCTTTCCATAAACCTATGTAATACTTGATCTACTTGGTCATAAAAGCCATGTGCAATAACAAGTCTTCCCCACTCATTAGAAAAAAGTTGATGTTATCAGTTTAGTGGGCTAGTGTGGAATCCTGCAGAAAAATGAGACAAATTCCCTATGGGATAATTTAGGCAGACTCAAGATTTGATGTAACTTTGAAGTAAGATTCTGAAAATGTTTTACTCTCCTTCCCAAGTGAAAGCAAGTATCTTTAGTTATGTTCTATTTATCAGAATAGAGGAAATGCATTTACCAGACATCGGGGACTATGTTGAATTGCTCTAGAAA
The DNA here is from genome assembly GCA_028533885.1 of Nasua narica. NCBI lineage: Eukaryota > Metazoa > Chordata > Mammalia > Carnivora > Procyonidae > Nasua > Nasua narica. The sequence continues at coordinate 183,677,757 of CM052799.1, read as the reverse complement.
AAAGACTGCTTCAAACTCGGCAGCTCCAAAGGAGTCATCCCTGTTGAAGTTTATGATAACTCATTTTTATCTCTTAAGATCTACCTGACCTATAAAAGACTGAAACGGTGAAATAATAAAGATCTGACTGAAATCAAGTCTACATATCTTTCATCTCTTTTGATATGGCAATAATCTTTGTGGTATTGCTTTTACTTAGCTGGTTTTACAAGGAGAAGGAGATCTAAAGTTACTAATTGATCTCTCTTATCAGATTACTCTTACTTCCCTTGCCAGAGAATCAATGTAGGAATCATATCAGTTGACATATATGTCTATTACAAGTACACTCTCCAAATCTTGGAAAATAAGGAGAGCATGAGTTTTAGATTCTTCTCCTGCTTCCCCTTGGGCCCACTGTGAAATAAATTTAGAAAAAATCTCCATTTATCACTTGACTTTCATAAGTCCTCACTTTGCCTGGTCTTCTGAGTCTCCGGAGTCAGTTTTAGCTCATAGACACTGTCTAATAATTTACAAATGGTCTGGTTATTTCTCTTTCTTCAGAACAATTTTTACCTTGGTAAATAACCATAGATTTCTTTGGGGAAGTCAGGGGGTAGATTCTCAATACCCACCTATTGCATTATCACAGAGTTTCTCCGTGTGGCACTTAGCCCGCTGTAATTCAAGGGGATCTAGGATTGGGAATTAACTGAAGTGAGATTAAATAAGAGGCCCTAATTTTGTAATGTTGAGTCAGTCCTCTCTATGCAAGACTAGATTTTTTTTTTCCACCCATAGTAGAGTTACACCCTTATTGGACTTGGCACTATTTCATTTCCATGGGTCCTGTGATCAATTAACTACCTCCAAGAACCTTTCAGGTCAAATCAATCGGGTTATCATTCCAGCCTTGTCTTTTGCAGGATAAGTATGATTGAATGATGCCACCCTGCAATCTTCTTGGTCAATTTCTCTCCTTAATCTCTGACCTTAAAAAAAAAAAAGGCCAATCACTACATAGCTTTCCAAGGCCACTGGAGTTGCACTTTACCATTGTTACTTTTAATTTAGTGATGAAGGGGATACTCTGAACCATCTCCTATGATACAGCTAGGAGAGTCTTTTATGACAAATTTACTATAACATTCCCCAAAGACAACAAAAAGTTCAGGCTTTAGGCAACAAAGAGGAAAAGCAATCAGAGCCCTTCTCATCCGCTAAAGCCAGTACCTTGCATGACAACCTTGGTTAAATGCAACCATTTTAATAAACTCAGCCAATACAAAAACTGTATTTCTCCATTTCTAGCCTAATATTTCTAATCCATTCTCACCCATATCACTCGTTTGTTTTTCTGAAATAAGCTAAAAAAAAAAAAAAGTCTTGCCAAAAACTTTTTCACATAGGCTTGAATTCTTATTTTTCTCAGAGCTTGCTGACCTGGTTAAAGATCTGGGAGCAAGGATAGCTCATAGGGATGAAGCATGGAGAGAAATGACATCCTTTTTCAAGACACTATTCCAGACGAGCTTGTAACTAATGTCTTTAAGCATTGCAAGACTAGTACCTTCACAAAGGGGAGGAAAGTCCGCTTCTCCTGGCAGACTTGATAGGGCTTGGGTACCTGGGTATTAAAAACTCATCTAGATATTCCCAAATCACTATTCTAATTTTCAAGCTTCCCTCTTGCCCAATAATCACCTAACATAATGAATCCAATTTATGTTATAATTGAGTAATAAACAGAATGAGACTCTTAAGTTAATCTTTTGCTACACCAGCCTTGAGACCTAAAGAAGTTAGAATATTCTTTAAGTTAGTCTCAGAAAACTTTACATTCTCTGATAATGCCTTGAATCAAGAATTTCAAATGTTGACTTTATCCCTTCCTGTCTTTAAGTTCCCTATTTCAGCTTAAAAGCCTTCTATTGCTCTTGACCCCAGTAGTGGTCTCTCTTAACAGTAACTCGATCCAACAATTTCTTGCCTTAATTTGGCATCTCATAGCAGTCCTATCTTCCAATAATTAGTGGTTTCTCACCACACAAACATGCAAATATGCAAATAGCTCATGGAGACATTCCTAAATTCCCATCTTCCTAAAGGTCTATTGTACTTTACCAATTCTGCTGTCAATTACGATGTTGGTCAGGGTTGGATTTCTGACAATAGAATCTACTTTAGTTGGCTTAAACAGACACACATTTGATACAAAGATTTAGGAATTTACAAACCTTTTGGAAGGATGAGAGAAGGCATTAAGAAGAGTTCCTAGAAACAAGACTCTATTCACTAGTCACTCATGTTCTGCTGAGTTTACCCTTTCTCTGATAAGAAACTGACAATTGGGAAGCTGCTACTATGTCATTCTTGAGCCACACTATTGTCTGTCATGTTTGACAAAGCCATTGCTTCTCCTACAGTTAGCTGATGAGTTAAAGAGTCAACAAATATGCCATCTCTGCTATGATGTGAGTCACCAATGGATATATCACACCATGCCTGTCCCAGTGATTCAGTTCCTAGTCTAGATCTCAAAGGAGTGTGTCTGAAAGGTAGAATCAAAATCAGATCCTAAACCCTATCTATGAGTGAAGGAAGGGACTGTTCATTTGGCCTTCTGTCTTCTACATCCTATAAACCCTTGGAATGGGTATTAGCAGAGCCAATCCAAGAATCCATAACATCTTTTTAACAATTCTTGGGCCATTGCTTCCTGTTTTGAAGGAACATTATATTCTCTAGTCTTCTCATGTCCTTATCTCCAGTTACTATAATAAAATGTTCTAGTCCCTGACATTTACTCCTACTCTGGACCACAGCTTTTATATCTCACTGCAACAGTTTTATTAGTGACTTAAACTAATAATATTATGTTGTATCAGTTATCACCCTTTTTGATTCATGGATTAGTCCTATTACCCTACCCATTCTCTGTTTTCCAATATCAACCCTGAATGCCTTTAGTTCTAAATTCTCCATATTGAAGTGATGGTGGGAGACCAGAGGAGGAAAAAGGATAGGTGAGTATGCAGAGGACGATGAAGTGGGAAAAAATTGAGTGTTGTTGTTGTTTAACCTCTGTTTGCCAAATAAAGTAAAAACAGTATTATCTACTGAGAATGAGAAAAATGGAAGTGAGTCCTAGGGTTTGGAGATAATGAAAGTCAGAACATTGTGGAAGGTGTTTCTAATGACTGCTCACTTTTTCAGTTTTCCGTCTGACATATTTCTGTTTCACTTTCTATAATGTACAGAATCCTGAAGTCTGGTGATAGAAGCAGAAACTTCATCAGTCTGGTTATTGGAGCCAACCCCCCCCCCCCGCCGTGCAAAATAGCATGCAATCTATAGTATTTGTTATTTTAAGCCAATAATGTTTAAGGATTACATTTTCTGTAGCAGAACAAAAGTTTGTCTGTCTTTTTAAAACAATAACTCAGCTAATTGCCACAGAAATTCAATAGGGTTGCTGAGAAAAATAGAAAACTCTCTTGTATTTTTTTAAATTATGATAATTTATCTTGTTAATTTTTATTGTTGACTTCCTTCTCTTTCTTTCTCTTTCTTTCTTTCTTCTTTCTTTCTTTCTTTCTTTCTTTCTTTCTTTCTTTCTTTCTTTCTTTCTTTCTTCTTTCCTTTTTTACCTTTTTCCTGTTATAACAATGCTTGATAGCTAAGGCATGCAAGGGAAGACTATACTTGTAAGATATTGCAAAAGGCTAAAAAAACAAGAAATTTTAAGTTCTTAGTAAAAGCATTGTTGAAATGATTGACTGAAATTGAGGCTATGAAGAAACGAAGCCAAAGATGATCTAAAAGATGGGAAGAAAATATACTTATAAAAGAAATGAAAATCATGGGTACCTGGGTGGCTCAGTAGGTTAAAGCCTCTGCCTTCAGCTCAGGTCATGGTCTCAGGGTCCTGGGATTGAGTTCTGCATTGGGCTCTCTGCTCAGCAGGGAGCCTGCTTCCCCCTCTCTCTCTGCATGCCTCTCTGTCTACTTGTGATCTCTCTCTCTCTCTGTCAAATAAATAAATAAAATCTTAAAAAAAAAAAAAACGAAATGAAAATCATGATAGAAATTAAGATCTGGTTCAATTGAGGAAAAGAACTTTGTGGCACCAGATATGGAATCAAAGCAGTTTGGGTGATGGTGATATCTAAGGAATGACTGAGCAAAGAAAGCAATAAAATGATGTAGTGAGAGTCATTGAAATAGAGGGACTGTGTGGAATTCGAGATGTCGATGGGGAGTGTCATTAACATGAACAGTGGTATTATCCATTGTGAGATCAGAAAACATTCTGGAGAGTGCATGTGGGCATATTCGATTACACCATGCAAAATACTGCACTTGAGATTTTCCTAAGTTATGTTTCCTATTCAGTACTCTGCATTTTCATTTGACTTATAAGAAAAATGAGAAGAAAATCTTACATTTCATAATCAATGTTTTGATCATGAGATTATCTCATTAAAGTTTCATGTGATTAAAAAATGTAGAAAATAGAACTTTTTCTCTACTTTTCTGTCCTCCTTTAAACTCTTCTTTACTTTTAAAGATAGCTTAATACTTCAGTGTATTTTTTAAATTTGCATATACTTTAAAAAATGTCAGTTAGGAAAATAGTATGTTCTCTCAATCCTAGGACATTTCTACATATCTCAAATACAACAGTGGAAGCATGAGATGGGTACTTCTAGAAGTTAGAGAGCCTGCTATTTGATAATAATAAGGATTGTTTTGTTTTTGAAGTGGAGCCACATGTGAATATGTGACAGTTCTTTAATGGAACGATCTGCAGCCAGCCACTAACACAAATCTTGATTAGGATAAAAATAGGTTGCCTACAAATGGGTCCAACTGGAGACAATTGCTAATAGAATTATTATCCATTCCTCAATTCCCACATGCTTTTTGCTTTTCATATGAGCCGGTAGGTCCTTTTCGAGATCTGAAACCACTGACCTCTATGATAATCTGTCATGGTTTTTAACTTTTCACAAAGGAGAAAGAAGATGCTATTAATTCCAATTAAGAGAGTTCTCTCTCTGCATCCTTATTTTGTAAGTTTAGACACTAACATTTTTATCTTTGCTTATAAATTGGGATGGGTTTATATCTATGTTTATTTGCAAGCCAGTTCATAAATTGTAGACAGGATCCATGCATTGTAGCTATTTCCTGGGAGTGTAGAAATAGATTGTCACTCAGTGACCGCGTTTGCATTCCTCTGTCTTCCCGTCAGCAAACTCTAATCTCCAAGTCCAAGAGGAAGTAACATGAAGTGAGTGAGCTATGACAATTTAATTTATGCAATGATAGGCTAGGTAAGAAAATGAGTCTTTGGCCTGCTATACGTATGGACTAGAAATTAATTTCTTTTCTGGGTATCAGGAAGGGAAAAAAAGACAAGCATTTCAATGCCGGTGATAAGCTACATATGTGGGTTATTTGGGGACAGTGATCCACTGATCTTCTTAGCCCTTTGGTTTTCATGAGAAGGCACACAGTGCAGTAACTTTCTGAATCTAATTGTTCTGTTGTTGTTTTTTTTTTTAACTAAGATGGTTATAGCTGTCTATCACAGCACACTGTGCCTTGTAACCAATTCACTTGCCCGTGAACTGATGGAGGGAGAACTTATTGCAAAAGGAAGATCTTACTAGTAGAAACGTTAAAATGAACTCACTTGAATGTATAGAAACAAATTGACAGAAGGTTAAATATAATGAAAACATCAACAATGTGACAAACATGGAGACTTTTAACACAGAAATAAGGCAGGTTGAAGCACATTTTTCTAGTTTAGTTTGTAGGAAGAGTAAGGAGCAATGACAAAGTCTGCATCAGTATTACATCAAAACATTCCATCGATCGGTTTATTTCAGTCAATCAATGAAATAAATAGTTAATTTAAGAAAATCCATTTTAACAGTGAAATCAATAAATATTTGATTGAATGCTTGACTCTTTAAATGTCACATAGTACATCTTATAAGAAATTGGTAGAATAGAAAAATGTCATGCAGGGAAAGAATTAACATAGCATGATGAAAATCACCAACATTAAGTAACTAAAAAAGCCTTCTATCCAAGAGGAGAAGAAAAAAAGATGAGTTCCAAGGCTGTTGTTTATTAAAAAGACTCTGAGCAGTAACATCCAGTTTAACACTTTAATTATAGTTAATGTGAAGCAATGCAACATGAAAAACTAATTAAACCAAATATTTCATTTATTTCAGAAATACGTCAGTATAACTTCGTCTATTATTCACTCAGGATGTGCAGAGGAAGTGCCTACAGTCTAACTAAGACAAAGACAAAATATTATCATCTCCATACATGGCTTTTTTCCTTTCAAAAGTATATTCCCTCAAAAATTCCGAGATCTGGAATTCCTCATGTCAAGCAAGTAAAGGTGGAAGTTTGGAAGAGCAAAATGCCCTATATCCCTACAAATAAAACGAAAGTGCAAGCTGATTATTGTATACATGATAAATAATGTATGTTTTCTGACATAAGCTTTCTGAGGGGGAATAAGAACAGGTTGTTTGTGCTCCTGGCTAACTCTCTAAGCTTTAAAGAAAACTATGCATCCTATTTAGGGTAGCCATCTACCATTTAACTTGTGCATTCTAGATCAGTGATTTCCTAACTTTATGTGTGGGTGTGGGCCACGGTCCAAGATGAGATTTTGTATTTCCAACAAGCTCCCAGATGACCCCACTGCTATGGGTCCATGAAACAACCCACATGTGAGGCTCTCATGTGAACTACGTAAGGCAGAAGATTGTGAAGCCTAGAAGTCACCTTAGTTGACATGTCGTGCAACTTCTCATTTTATAGAGGTGAAGAAATGGAGTCTCAGAGCAGCACATAATGTAATCCTCACAATTCTTTATTAACTGACAGAATTAAAATCAAAACTCCTGACTCATAGTCAAGTGTTCTTTCACATAAGCAATGACTAGAAACCACCCAGAATCTTAGTTCTCAGCACACAGTGATATAGGACCCACATCATGGACATTTTAATTTAAAATATTATGATATCAGTTTTGAAAGTAAATTTGCATCATCCTTTCAACATAGTGTTTCCCATATGAGCATTTTAAATTTCTCGTCTTCTGGTTCTAGCTTTCATCTATTGAATGTTTACATTCAGAACAGAGTTCACCTAAAATAGCAAATTACCTTTTACCAGGGCTTATGTCTTTGTAGGATAGGCAGGCCAATTTGCAATGGCCTGGATGGAGCTAGAGAGTATAAAGCTAAGTGAAATAAGTCAGTCAGAGAAAGGCAAATACCATATGATTTCACTCAAATGTGGAATTTAAAAAAAAAAGAGCAAAGGAAAAAAAGAGAGAGAGAAAGAGAGGGAGAGAGAGAGAGAGAGACAAGCCAAGAAACAGACCTTAACTAGATGACAAACTAACGGTTATCAGAGGGGAGGTAGGAGAGCAATGATGGGAATAGGCGATGGGGATCAAGGAGTGCCCTTGTGATGAGCACTGGGTGTTGTATGGGTCACTATATTGTGCGCCTGAAACTGATATTACACTGTGTGTTAACCATGCTGGAATTAAGAAACAAAAGGCCACATGTGAAATATCTTAAAAATATGTCTGCACAAGTCAGGGGAAGCTATGAAACTGCAAAAGGTAACATTAAACCTTCATTCACTCACACACCCATTTAACCAGCGATTACTGAGCAATTAGTTAGGCAATCTTTCCAAAGAAGTATAAAGCGTGACACCTGCTCTCTCAGAACTTTTAATCCAGTGGAGGAAATCAGACATGGATGCAAGAAAGAGTAAATAATAGATGTGGTATAGCTTACAAAGTTCAAAGCAGATAGAAGAATGAGCGTGAGAGATTTGGGGAAGTAAACTAAATAAAGTTTAAATTGGGTCATGGGGATTCCTGGGTGGCTCAGTGGGTTAAAGCCTCTGCCTTCAGCTCAGGTCATGATCTCAGGGTCCTGGGATCGAGCCCCACATCAGGCTCTCTGCTCAGCGGGGAGCCTGCTTCCTCCTCTCTCTCTGCCTGCCTCTCTGCCTACTTGTGATCTCTCTCTCTCTGTCAAATAAATAAATAAAATACTTTTTAAAAAATAAAATAAATTGGGTCATGAAGGAAAGTGTAGACATACAGAAAGAAAGAGATCACAGCAGTCAAAATACCACCTTGCAAAGAAAGTATGGAGAATCAGGATGAAATGGAGAAAGGCTAAAATGGAGTGTGGAAGTGAAGTTGGAGTGCTTGAGCACCTCATGCCCATTCTCCTTCCTCTCGTTTCACATAGGGACCAGTGGGCAGCAGAGGAGAGGCTAAGGTGTCTTACTGCCTCTAGCATCTACTGGGTCTCTGAGCAAGGAAGACAGCTTACGAGTGCCCTCCATCATACTGCTTAATGACACACTGAACTCTTGGTGAATGTTTCCACATGCTCTTGAGAAGATTGTGCACTCTGTATTGGCTGGACTTATTATTATATAAGTACAAATTTAAATATTCAATCAGATCAAGTTAGGGATGATATTACCCAAATCTGCTATATCCATACTATTTTTTAGTATATTTGTCTTATCAGTTATTGAGAGGGGAGGGATCAAATCTGTACCTTTATTCGTGGATTTATTTCTAATTTATTTCAGGCAGTTTTGGTTCCACTTATTTTGAAATTCTACTAATAGGTGCATATATATTTAGAGCTCTTCTTGATGAATTGGCCATTTTACCATTAAGAAATTACCCTATTTCTAGTAATACTTTGTCTTTAAGATCCCTTTGCTAGGTATTAATATAGCCAATCCAGATTTCTTATGATTAGTATTTTCATAGCATTTCTTTCCATTTTGTCACTTCTAGCCAATGTGCATCTATTTTTAAACTGTCTGATTCCTTGTCTGTGAGAATAATTTTCATTTGAAGATTAAGAACAAATTCCCCTTTACCCCGACAAGTCTTCCTGGATTAGTTAGTCCGCTGGTTTCAGTTGTTATTTAGACTAGCTTTCCAGAGAATTTTGTTATTCTTTTTTCACTTTTATTTTTATTTGTTTGTTATTCTTAGGTCAGAGTATATTTTCATATACTTTGCTCTTTCTGGATGAACATTTTATGGTCAATGATAAATACATTCTTTCTTGCTCCGGAGTTACGTGTTATCTGCTTATATATGAATTCTCTCTTTCTCATGATTTTAAGTAGTCTAAAGGAAACGCTTTCCTTAAAATTTTGTTTTTCAATGAAGTTTGGTCCAGCACCTAGTTCAATAAGTGCCCTTAAAATGTATGCCAAGTAAATAGATTGCATGCTTGGCATTAACAATATGAATGAATTCACTTGATTAGTTTAGCATTTTTATAAATATAAGTCAATTCTAGACTTTCAGGAAAAAAAAAATCAAGACCTTATCAAAAGATTACTTAGGACGCCTGGGTGGCTCAGTGGGTTAAAGCCTCTGCCTTCAGCTCGGGTCATGATCTCAGGGTCCTGGTATCGAGTCCCGCATCGGGCTCTCTGCTCAGTGGGGAACCTGCTTCCCCCTCTCTCTCTGCCTACCTCTGCCTACTTGTGATCTCTCTCTCTGTCAAATAAATAAATAAATAAAATATTAAAAAAAAAGATTACCTGAATTTTATCTATGATTTCCTCCTTCTGATTTTGTTCCTTTGCCTTCTAATACTTGTCTCTGTAGCACAGAACTGATTCATTTTCCTCCTCTTTAATTAGCCTCTCCCTTACTCAGTGACTCACATAATACTTAATTCCTTCCCCCAAATGCCAAACCCTCCCTAATTCCTTCTTCCTCAGATTTGTATTTTGTTTCCTTCACCTTTGTTGGTACTCCAACATGAATTATTAGTCAATTAGACTTGAGGGACTTGAGGTGGCCAACCCAGCCTTGTTCCTCAGCCCTGTCAGGCCAGCCTGTTCTCTTAGCAGGCCTACCACCCACTGTGCTTAGTGTAAGTTTTGTTTTTTCATTTTCTGGTTTTTAAAATAGATATATAGAGAAGCAATCCTGTGACTTTGCTAAATAGACTTTTATAAAGGTGACATTAAGTCTGTCTTGTGAGAAGAGAACCAAGATAAGGCTAGCTTACTGGGTTGGAAGACTGTCCTAGGGAGGCATTGAGGGTCAAGTCCAAGTGACTAAATTAGCTTCATTTTACACCAAGGCCAACCTTGGCCAACAATTACATAGCTCTGGGTTCAAATTTTGGTTGAGTAACTGCAGGAAAATTATTTCATTCCTTGTGGTTCATTAGGCTCATTTAAAAAATGAGAATGAACCTACCTATCTCTTAGGTATGTTGTTGGGCTCAAACGTGATACATATGTAAAGCAGGTAGCAACATTGCTATAGTGGTAGAGAGAGGAGAAGCAATAGTTGTACTAGTAATAAACACTTTTTCTTTTCTTTTCAAGTAAGCAGGCCTATTCCGGTACATTTAGAGGGTCTGCTATGTAGTTGTGTCAGATCGGAAGGGTGGGTCTCAAAGAAGTGAATTCATTCCAAGGAAAGGGTAGAGTATGATCTTTGTCCACAGGGAGGTGTCCTTGTATGAGATTGAGTACATTTAGTCCACTATATTGTAAGCCACAACCCCTTACTGGTTCTCCTGCATTTAAGACAATTCTTTAGGGAACACATAGCCATCCCATTAAGTATCTCCACTGATAGAGACAGCTTTGGAACCCCTGGAAACAAACAGGATTGAAGAAAACTGGCTCTCATGGAAGTCTCTTATGAAATGTACTGGAAATTGACTGGGGAAGAAAGGAGAGAAGCATAACATAGGAAAGTAGAAGGAACAGAGAATATCCTTGAGGCCAGATCAGTGAGCCAACCCTCAATACTCTATGGAATTTAAAACCCCTTCTGTGTCTCTCATCTACAGTGCACACAGAACATTTGTAAAACAGTCAAATTGGGGGTGTCCTGTAGATCCTGAGCACAACCTTATGATGGTGACTTCTCATGTATATTTTAAATCTATGGTGGGAAGAAAACAGGATATAATCATTTGAAATAAATGATAGCTAAAAGGACTACTGTATTCACGCCACTTAAGGAATCCATATACCAACTTAAAGAAAGTTGAGAGGATTTCCTATTCCCCAAATTTGTTATATGGTCTAGACAAAATAAATAAAAACAGTTTATGTATTTGTGATCCTGTTGCGATATCAACATAAACTCATTTGAACAAGCATGCACTACACGATGTCTGGGGATTATCCATGGCACATTACTTTAAAAATATAAATAATAATGAGGGGCACCTGGGTGGTTCAGTCAGTTGAGCATTCGACTCTTGATTTAGGCTCAGGTCATGATCTCAAGGTTGTGGGATGGAGCCCCACCTGGGGGTCCACTCTCAGTGTAGAGTCTGCTTGTCCCTCTTCCTCTACTCCTTTCCCTCCCTGACTCATACTCTCTCTCTAAAAGGGGGTGGGGGAATGTGATGGGTATTAAGAAGAGCACATATTGCATGGAGCCCTGGGTGTTACACACAAACAATGAATCATGGAACACTACATCAAAAACTAATGATGTACTCTATGGAGACTAACGTAATATTAAAAAATAATAAAATAATAAAATAAATAAGTAAATAAATAAAGTCTTTAAAATATAATAGTAAGGAATAATTTACATTATTGATTGTAAGAAGGGCAAATAAACAAAGAGAACTTACTACTTCTAAATTCACCAAAGTGAAATCCCTGAGTATAGACTAGAGTATATGCATTTAAGTTGAATCTTGAGCTTGAAGTGCTCCATTTTTAAATTCTTGCTAATAGGAAAATTAGGGTATAGTTTGATTTCTAGGAAACACCATCACATAGCAGAACATCATTTAAACTGAATTTATAGGACTTGTCTCTTCTAAATTATTTCTGTTAACATTATTAAACATTTCCCCAAGTATGTCCATCCACAAAAAAAAATAATATCTGAAGAAATAATAGTTTAAGATGACTTTATGGACAAACAAATTTGGTAAATTTATGTTATATCCATGTCTCAATACTTCGTGATTTGAGGAAACCATCAGCATAGAAAAATCCCAAAGAATTTCTGCAGTAAAGAGAACTTACTAGACTTAATCTAAAATTTTCAAAACCCATCAACATGGAACTTAGTTATTTGAAATAACATCTTCTAAGACCTTGGAAACTCAAGGTTGGAAAATGCTGATAGCAGTATATTTTTTGCAAAATCTCAAATTCCGATCAGTTGTGTTTCTATGTTTTATTTCCCTAACTTGTATCAAGGGTTAATTTTAACTATCATCTCACAGAATTATCAAGGTTGGCAATAGATTAAAAATGTGTAGGGATCTACATATTACTTGGTGCATAACTGTCTCAATAAAAAGAGTTCACTTGATTTAGCGTACTGCGCAACTGATTCAATTGGATATCGATACTAAAGAGGACACACCTTTAGAATAACGGCTTTCAAAATAATTTTAACTTTTATCCACTGTTAAAAAGAAATATATGCACATATGTATATGTATATATAACATTGTTGCTAGAATCCACATGTGAATACGGTGTAACTAAAAGTCTTAAAAATACACTTACCATCATTTTCCCTTGCAATACAGTCTATATTCTATTCTGTGATATTCTAGTCTACATCTTAATTTTAAATCTGACAGTGTCACAATAAAACAATTTTGTAGGCACTGATGATTTGAAAAATTCAGCTCAAAAAAAAACTTAGCAGCCATAGCAAAATTCTATCACTTAAATATGGAACAAAACTATCTGTTCATTGCATAAGTCTAGAAGTGGCTATTGTGACATGGGAGGGCTTGCTCCATGCCCACAAGCCACAAATTCTAATTAGGAAATTCATCTATGGGGTTGGTGTTCAGAATTGCTTTTGAAAATAAGAAGTAGTTAAAGCCATCTACCTTACTTAGAAATTTACACAGACCAGCAGTATGTCTACAACACTGAACCTGGCATCTTAAAGGTCCTATTAGAAATGAATATTTTAATTATCATAGTATTTGGTATAAATTATTTTTAACTTCTTAAAAATAGAGTCCTACATCCTTCGACAAAAATGTTTCCATGTGTTTGCATCATAGATAATTACACTGGGATTTCTAAATCTATGTTTTAGATACAGGGTCTTAACTTCTGATCTTTTTGTCACTGAAAAATGAAATTGTTTGAAATTTTCATATGTCAGAGATGATGGTTAAATTAGCATTTTTCTTCTATCATAAGATATTTTGATTGACAGATTGATAAACAATGTTTATTCATTAAAAACGTTTATACTGAATTTCCAGACAGTGCTGTAAGGGTGGGGGATATATATACATATATATATATATACTTATATATATATATATGTATATATATATATATCTACATCCCAAACAAACATTTACTTTCTGTGAATACCTCCATATATTTCCTGAAAAACAACAACAAATATAAATCAAAGCAAATGATTCAAATGTTCAGAGAAAAATCTATGAAATAAATAAATGCATTTTTAAAAGTCTCCAATTTGAGGGAGCTAAATTGATTTATAATCTCTAATTTGTTATGCTCTTCTCTGGGGCAAAGCATATAAATCTACAAAGCCTTGCTCAGCATTTCTAATTACGTAACCGTGCAGTGCTGAATACAAACTGTCTCAACACTCTACAGAGGGGAAAAGAAGAGCGAAGTGTTGAAAATAAACAAAGTATAGTCCACATAAGCATGCAAGCCTATATGTGCTACTGTACAAAGTAAAATCGTATGCATCTCCCAGACTTCATAAGTGCACCTATTGTTTATCTTCATCTTTCATCCTTAACTGGGGTTCCCTGGGATACTCCTATTAAATATGCAGCCTAAGTCTCCTCCCTTGAAAGGAACTGGTGGAAATGCTCCAAAGTATGCCTCAAATGGAAAAGATGGCTGGATTTTAGGCTGGTCCTACAGAGAATGAACTAGTAAAGTGGCCATTTTCTAATGAATGCTCCTGGGCTGATCATGGTTTATCAATTTGCATGTTGCAAAATTTTGAATGGGATCAGCACTGATTTTTCTATTGTGTTGTTTCCAGCAACTACAAGGAGTTATTCTTTTTATCTAGTCACAAACCAGAATATCTGGGGGAAAAGAGGACATAAGGATGAGCCTAGGAATTCTTACTGTCAGAATTTTTCCAACTGTCAAATAAATCCTAAACAAATAGAAACTTAACCCCAGAAGGCTTTCCAGGGATCACTAACTCTAGTCAATGTTCATATAACCTTTTCTACCAGAAGAGTTACCATGCAGTTTGCAAATAATTGCCAACAGAATAGAATTGGCCTTTTAGGCATTTCATTCTAATGTTTCAGAAGATTTGTAGAACTGCAAAGGAGATATGTACACAGATAATAATTTGACAATGAGAAAAGATGGGCTGTACATTTTTGTTAGATTATAAGTGCAAGATATTATCAATGAAGAAGTAATAGAAGTTCTTAATCTGTTTTATTTTCATGCATTCATGGTTTAACCACACCACTAGCCACATGATTCATTAATAGTGCCTTGCAACAAGTGAGTATGTCATTTATCTTGTGGTTTTTGGCATTGACCTATAATTCTAATGAAATATTTCCACATAAACTCTAGTAATGGAAGTTGTATTTTTTAGTCTAGATTAAGACAAAAATCTCAGTTCATAAGTAAAAGGCAATGTCACTATAGCTATAATTTTTAAATTATAAATTCCAGAAAAAGTCATTAAAATGAAATTAACTTAAATTTGTGTAACATTAAAAGTAGAAAATCCAGGTGAAATTTTTGAGAAAATATTTCTAAATCATGAGCATGATGTCAACATTTAAAGAGGAAGGGAGGGGCGCCTGGGTGGCTCAGTAGGTTAAGCATCTGCCTTCGTCTTGGGTCATGGTCCCAGCGTCCTGGGATTGAGTCTTTCATTGACCTCCCTGATCAATGAGAAGTCGGCTTCTCCCTCTGCCCCTTCCCCAGCTCATGCACACACTCTCTCTCAAAAATAAATAAATAAATAAATAAATAAGTCTTAAAAAATAATAATAAATAGAAAGGGAAAGAAAATTATTATGTAAGAAGTAGATCATACAAATTAATAAGTGATGATAATTTAATTGTAGAATTTTCACAAGGAAAGGGTTAAGAAGACAAGAGATTTTATCAGTTCAAATATTAATTATGCAAAAGATAGAATAGATCAAAATGCAAATTCAGAAAACACCTCAGATATGATTTTTCTTTAGGAAAAAACAGCACATTTCACAGAATAGCATAGGAATACTGATACTAGAATTCATAAGGAACTTACTATCACCTATAAAGTAATACCAAGTTAGAATTTTATTAACAAAAAAAGATTAACCGGGTGGTTACCCAAAAGGGAATTATAGAACAGCTAAATAGTAATGACAAATAGTAAGGAACTATCAAAAAGATCATTCTGTCACTAATACTACCACTGATACAAAAAAATGAAATGACATTGAAATCAGGGTAGAGTAGCTGACACACTACAGATTGAGAGGGTAGAGATTGTGCTTTATATTTTTCTTGTTGACCCCCAGCACTTAGCATCATGTTGGGCACACAACAGGAGATCAATAAATACTTGGAAAGTGATTGATCCATCCACAAATAACTGCATGAGCTGGATAATTATTTGCCACAGGGAAACTAGTCTCTCAGTGTTAGTCTTCCACACCAATTAAAATCAAGGAGAAGAATATACAAAGGACTTTCTCAGCCTTTACTGTTTTTTCTTTAAAGAAACTCCAAACATCATATCGATCACAATTTTGACATTGAAGAATTAACTATTTCTTCTTACCATACCATATGGTCAATTATGATTTTGATAAAATTCATACATCTGTGAAAAGTAGATTCTATCATTACAGACAATAGGATCAATTACAAAATACTAAATTTAATAATTTCTTTAGCTTATGTTTTGCTTATCTTGTTCCAAATTTCTTCATTCTGCTCACTGTGTCTTCACCAAAACCTCTTCCAAACCTCCCATTCTCACAGACCATCTATGTATGTTGTTTTGTCATAATGGGTCACTTTTGGCCTAGATTCTAGATTTTGTTATATAAGTGCTGATTTAAGAACCACTTTCATTTCTACCTTAGACCCTCACCACACACTCACATGCATGCACGTGCACACACACACACACGTGCTAAACCTTGAGCTTCTACCATGCAACTTCTGAGCTCTTTCTTTGCAATGCCTCTAGAGAAAGATGCAGAGATCACTACCTAGTCTTTGCTATCCAGTTTTAATCTGGATCCCCTACACTTTTCAACAATTCTATTCTTTCTTAAGGATCTATATAAGGTCACTCCGGATCTTTAGTACTTCACTTATTTATTTACATTTCCTTGTGGCCAAACCCTCATTCTGCAGAGATACTCTTACCTCATATTTCCATGAATATCATTCCAACCTAAATATTTCTATTTATCTTTTTTATATTGACATAAATCTGTACCTAGGCCATTTGTTCCTTCATGTATTCAATGAGTAGTCACCAAGTAATTACTCCATGCTGACCTCTGTTTTGAGAGATACAGTGATAAACAAGATAAGTAATGTCTTCAAAGAGTTTACCTTCTATCCGGGGCAAACAGGAGATTACAATAAATCACTATAATTGCCATGAGTAACAGACAAAGGATGGTATGGAAACATATAGCATTGGCACCCAACCTGGAATTTGTTGTATGATTCACAATAGCTTCCTGGAATTAGTAACACGTATATTGAGATCTCAAATGTCAGTAAGAATTAACCAGAAAAATGGAGATAGATGGGATGAGGCATGAGTTTAAGGCATGAGAAAATATGTTCACAAGAGAAAGCACATAAAGAAAATGGCAAGAGATTCAATCTGGGTGGAGATGGAGATGTGAAGGTAGGGTGATAGAGATATTTCTGGAGACATTGGCAGGGATCCACCATGAAGGGTATGGGGAGCAGTTGAACATACTGTTTATGAAGAGTAACCCTAGAATAACACAGTTCCAGTCCATATCATTCACAAGGTTATTCTAAGACTGAGAATATCTGGCACACCGTTAGGTATTTAATACTTTAAAAAAGGTAATATTGGGGGATACCCAAAATTGGGGGATAGTTAGTTAAGAATCTACCTCTTGATTTTGGTCTCAGGTTGTGATCTCAGGGTCATGAGATCGAGCTCCTAGTTGGGCTTTACACTCAGCAAGGAGTCGGCTTAGGATCCTCTCTCTCCTTCTCCTTCTGCCCCTACCTCCTTCTCTCTCCTTCTCTCTCTCAAATAAATAAACAAAATATTCTTTTAAAGGTAATATTGGGCAAATTAAGGAGCTTGTATGTTATACAGGGCCATGTAGGGAGCTGTGGAAATGCTTTATCCATTCTTCTGGATTTATATCTTAGGGCTGTCTTGTGGATTGAAGAAGAAATGTAAGGAGATAGATGGGCCAAAGCTAGCATCAAAGGCATGGGTTCTGGGACTTTCTACAATAATCTAGGCAAAAATTACAGTGGCCTGAGTAGGTGTGGTGGCGGTAGAGGTGAGTGGACATGGATGGGTTTAATAAATATTTAGGAAGTAAAACCAAAAGGAGTTTTTAATAGATGGCATACAAAATCAAAAGGAAATGGGAAGAACAAGGACAACATTGAAATTCTTGGCTTGCCTAACTGGGTGGAGAGTGGGCTATTACCAAGATATAGAACACTGGGGAGGATCAGAATTGTGCATGTCAGGAAGAAGTAGCTTCAGGCATAGGTATTTTGAAATTGAAGCTCTGTGGAATCTAGTATCAAATCTTCAGATCAAGAGAGAAATCTGAGCCATTATTCAGAATTAGGACTCACCTGCTTATGTGTGACAGCTGAAGCCAGAAGAGCAACATACTGGATTATAGACCAAGTGGGAAGAGGAAAGAGGAGGAAGTCAGCAAAAGAACCTGAAAGATAAGAAGAAAGCCAGTAGCATGTAGTCATGAAAGCCATGCTTTGAAAAGGGGAAAAGATGCCATCAGTTTGATCTGGTAACAAAAGGGCATTAAGAAGGGCGCTATTGCATGGAGCACTGGATGTGGTGCATAAACAATGAATCTTGGAACACTGAAAAAATAAAATTAAATTTAAAAAAATCTTGATAAAATATACGTCTGTGGAGTCATATGGCAGAGAGGGTACAAAGCTGTGAATAAGAAAGAAGCTGGAGTAAGAGTGGGGCAGAAAAATTCTGTGTAAAATAGAACTGATTTGGTTTGGCTTTGAAAAGGACAATAGAGAGAGCTTGTAGCTGAGAGGTAGAGCACACAAAAGAGAAAATATCTTGTGAATAAGGGGAGCAGAGAATATAAGTCTTCAGGGTTAGACAAGAAGTCAGTGCAGAGGGCTGGTTGCAAATGCAGACCTCAAAGGCAATAAATGATGACACAAGGTTTTGGAAGAGATGGAAAGAGATGCACCAAAAGATCCCGATGAGGGGGTTAGCCTGGAGAGCACCTTAACCCTTCACTTGTGCTTTAAATCCTTCAAACTTCTCAGAGATCCTTCAATTTGGATATTTTATCTACAAATAGAGAAATTTCCTTATGGGGGGTAAAGTTTACTCTTTCTCCTCTGTCTCCTCTAGTTATTGACACCACATTTTTAATATACAACTTCAAAAATGTTGTTGGTAAGGGTTCCTGGGTGGCCCAGTTGGTGAAGAGTCTGCCTTTGGCTCAGGTCATGAACCCAGGGTCCTAGGATTGAGCCCCAGAGCAGGTTCCCTGCTCATTAGGGAGTCTGCATCTCCTTCTTCTTCTGCCTCTCCACCTGCCCCACTGATGTTCTCTCTCTTTCTCTTAAATAATAATAAAAAAAAACATGTTGTCACTATTTACTACCTCCATTTTCCCACCTTGTCTTATTCCCATCCACACTGCAATTAGGATTTTGTTCTTGGGAGTAAATGAAATATCTACTAAAAGTCAATGGTCATAACTCCTTGTCTCAAGGGACCTTTCTTCCTCTTCTTTCTTATGTGACTTCATATTTAAAAGGCCAGTACATTTAACAAAGTGCTCTTTCTAATAACACTCGTCTACTTTGACCTCTATGACATTATATAAGAAGACCTCTACTTCTCAAACAGTTCCCCCTTTGATGTGTGATCTGTGCCCATGTCGTGGTAGTGGACATGACCAACCCATCAATTAGTTGCCCTCTATTTTCCCATCTCTGCCCTATTTTTTTTGGTAAGCTTACTCATTTCAACATTTAAGCTTTTATCTTAATGCCTTCTCCCAAATCAATATCCTAGCTTATTCTGATTTTTAATTACAATCGTCTTTATAATATTCCCTTCATTTGTCTCCCAATTACATTCATTAAGTTAAACACTGACTTCATTGTCATTCCTTCTTAGCAAATCCTTTCCCAGTTTCTCCACTTATTTTCCACTTACTGGAAACACAACACAGCAGGCACAAAATTCGGAAGCCATAAAGAACTCTGTTGTTTTCATTTTCATTGTCGGAGCTACTACCAGATCCTATGCATTAAAAGCATCTCCACTACTTAACCTTTTTTCACATTTTTCTTGCTTCCACCCTAGTCTTAGTTCTAATCAACTCACATCTGGATGTTACAAAATCTCTTAATCTTCATGTTCCCAAAGTCAAGTCATCATGCACATCTTCACCACACTTAAATTTCATACAGTCCAATTTCTACCACGCCATTTGCCTTATCAAGAATCCCATTGCCTGTTGGATCAAGAAACAAATATTTGTGAGGATGTGGAGAAAAAGAATACTCAGTGACTATGGAAAACAGTGCGGAATTTCTCAAAAAGTTAAAAATAGAACTATCTTAGGATCCAGCGATCTCACTACTGGGTATTTACCCAAAGAATATAAAAAACACTAATTCAAAGTTTTTATAGCATCATTATTTACAATAGCCAAGATATGGAAGCAGCTCAAATGTCTGTTGATTGATGAATGGATAAAGATATGGTGA
The DNA here is from genome assembly GCA_028533885.1 of Nasua narica. Taxonomy (NCBI): domain Eukaryota; kingdom Metazoa; phylum Chordata; class Mammalia; order Carnivora; family Procyonidae; genus Nasua; species Nasua narica. Next base: position 183,657,707 of record CM052799.1, on the reverse strand, counting down.
ATATATATGAGATAAAATATTATTCAGCCATAAAAAAGAGAGATCTTGCCATTTACAATGACATGGATGGAGGTAGAGATTATAATGCTAAGGGAAGTAAGTCAGACAGACAAAAACAAATGCCATATATGATTTCACTTATACGTGGAATTAAAGAAACAGATCAAACAAGGAAAGGAAAAAAAATGAAAGAGAGAGTCAAAGCAAGAGTTAGGCTTTCAGGTCTAGAGAACAATCTGATGGTTACCAAAGGGAAGGGGGATCAGAGGATGGATTAAACAGGTGATGAGGACTAAGGAGTACCCTTGCAATGGTACATACACACAGGGTGTTGTATGAAACTGCTGAATCACTATATTGTACACCTGAAAGTAGTATTACGCTGTAGGTTAACTAACTGGAATTAAAACAAAAACTGAAAAAATTTATATGCTGAAATCCTAACCTCCAGTAACAGAAAATATGACCGTATTTGGAGATACAATGTTTTTTTTTAAAGATTTTATTTATTTATTTGAGAGACAGAGAAAGTGAGAGAGAACATGAGAGGAGAGAAGGTTAGAGGAAGAAGCAGACGCCCCATGGAGCTGGGAGCCCGATGTGGGACTCGATCCCGGAACTCAAGGATCATGACCTGAGCCAAAGGCAGTTGCTCAACCAACTGAGCCACCCGGGTGCCCTTGGAGATACAATGTTTTAAGAGATAATTCAGGTAATGTGAGGTCATATGGGTGGGCCCTAATCCAGTATGACTGAAAATTAGGGCACAGACAAGTACAGAGAGATTGTGTGAAGACAGGAGGTAAAGCTGGCCATCTGCAAGCCAAGAAGGAACATCTCAGAAGAAACGAAACCTACTGACAAACTGATTTTGGACTTTTAACCTCCAGAAATGTGAGAAAATAAATTTCTGCTATATAAGCCAATGAGTCTGTGGTACTGTGTTATTGCAGCCCTAGTAAACTAATGCAGTACCCTTCTTGATGCATTTACATGTAGAAGCTCATAACTAAGTGTTTGAAAAGCCTGAGCAAAAGGAGTGTGATGAAGGGTTAACGTAGATAACGCTCAAGCCTCAGGGCTCTCAGAATTAACACACAAAATAATGTATATTGCCCACTCTAGGCAAAAAACAATAACACAATAATAACTAACATTCAGTAATTTTTTTCTATGTGTTAGACATGCTTATAAGAGTTTTAGAAGCTATTACTTTGAGATAGATCTACTATTTTGTTCCATCCTCACAATGCCCAATTCATGAATAAACTGGGACTCAAAGAATTTAAGACTGATGCACAAAGACAAAAAGGGACTAAAAGAGGTATATAACTAAGTAATTTAACTCTAGAAAATATTCTCATAACTTTTATACTATCCTGTTTCTTCATTTGTGTATACAATTTCTATTTTTCATATATATTTGCACATATTGTTACCACTTCCTTACAACAAAACAAAACAGAAAAAAAAAACTATCCCAGATGCTTGTCCTAGTAAAATGTAAAATTTTAAGAGTCTCTTAGTTCCTCTTTTTATAGGAACAAAATCAAATTTGGCTGTTTCAAGTCTTGGCTTAGCTATAGATTTAAGGTTTGTTTCTCTTTTTTTCCATTTCATTCTATATCTTTGTCATTTTCTGACTTCTGTATTTAAAAAAGCTTGTTTATTTTTATGTATATGTTTATTTTTTTCTAATTGTTAAGTTAAAAATAATTCTTAACCCCAGTATCAGGCCTCACCAGGATGAAGAGAAGAAAAAAGAATCACCAACCAACGAAAAGTAGAAGGAAAGGAGGAGTGGGGAAAAAAAGAGAAGAAAGAAAAAAATAAAGTTACATATGTAATTGTTTGACCTTAGATTGGGCAAAATAATCTATGTTGCTAAATATAATAGAATATAATAGGTAACATTGTTAAATCAGATGAAAATAATCTACACTGCTAAATATAATAAACAATGTTGTTGAGAAATGGGTAATCCCTCCAAGGAAGCACAGGTTCAAATTGGAATACGGTTGCCATACCAGAGTGATCTATCCAATGTGAGTCATATACAGCCTTGGCTTTCAAAATCTCTATGTAATGCTAATCCTTAAGGAAGACTCTTCAGTAAGTTCTTGTCAGACAACTAGGTACTTCATAAAATGTTAACTATTTTAAGTTCTAGAAACACTAAAAATATAGAGTATTTTGTTCACCTCAGAAATTGCATCAGTGCTCCATGCAATATGTGCCCTTCTCGATACCCACCACCAGGCTCACCCACCTCCCACCCCCTCCCCAAATTACTTATAATACTTTTTTAAAAATTAACAAAACTGGGACGCCTGGGTGGCTCAGTTGGTTGAGCGACTGCCTTTGGCTCAGGTCATGATCCCGGCGTCTTGGGATCGAGTCCCACATCGGGCTCCTTGCTCCGCGGGGAGCCTGCTCCTCTCTCTGCCTCTGTCTGCCTCTCTGCCTGCTTGTGTTCTCTCTCTGTTAAATGAATAAATAAAATCTTTAAAAAAAATTAACAAAACTAAGCTCTTACATTTTGAAAATACTATTTTGATTATTTTAACTATGGGTTACACAAAATTTTTTCCCATACAGTTGTTTGATAAAGAAGATGAAAACAACAGCAATGTAACCAGGCTGTAATATTTTTTCTATAGTAAGGATTAAATACAGCAAATGGCAGGAATAATCTACATTGGAAATTTGTCAATGTTAAAAAGAAAACTGTACTTTTTACATTCATCCCTTTTAAAGTTCTAATGATTAGTGATGAGTAATAAACATGTATTAAGCATATCTTAATTGTTTAGGAGACTGCATTTGAGAAATAAGAATGAATAGGACAAAAACCATTTAGGTACTTCTTCATGACTTTGGATTTGGCAAAGGGTTCTTTGATACCAAAAGGATAATGAACAACAAAAACAAGAAGATAATAGATTAAATGGACTTCACCAATGTTAAATACTTTTGTCCTTCAAAGGACACCATCAGGAACATGAAAAGGCAACCCACAAAATGTGAGAAAATAAGTTCAAATCATGTATCTGATAAGGGACTTATGTCTAGAATAAAGAGCTCGCATGATTCAATATTAAAAAAACAAATGACCCAATTTAAAAATGAGCAAAGGATCTGAATAGACGTTTCTCTAAGGAGAATGGAAAAATGGTCAATAAACACAGAACTGGACATCATTAGTCATCAGGGAAATGTAAATCAAAATTAAGATACCACTTCACACAAAGTATGATGGCTAGAATAAAAAAAGACAAGTAACAAGTATTAGCGAAGATGTGGAGAAAATAAAACCCTGATACATTGCTAATAGGAAATGGGAATAGAAAACATCCTGGAAGCTTTTCAAATAAATATAGAGCTATCATATGAATCAGCAATTCTACCCCTAGGTATATAATCAAGAGAAATAAGAACATATCCCTTCAAAAATTTGTACACAAATTTTTGTAGCAATATTATGTATAGTAGTCAAAAAAGATGGAAGTGACCCAAATACCCGTTACCTAATGAATGGATAAGCAAAATGTAGTCTATCCACACAATGAAATATTATTCGACCATAAAAAGGAAAGGAATGCTGATGTATGCTACAACATAGATGAACCTTGAAAATAGGCTAAGTGAAAAAATCTAGTGACAAAAGATCATATATAATATGATGACATGCACATGAAAGTCCATAAGACTGAAGTCTATAGAGACAGAAAATAGATTAGTTGTTTCTTAGAAGTGGGGGGACAGAGATGAAGATGGGGGGTTGATAGCTAAAGAGTACATTGTTTCTTGGTGAAGTGATGAAAACGTTCTAAAACAAGGCTGGTGATGTTTGTGCATGTCTGTGACTGTACTGCAAACCATTTAATTGTATAATTTAAATGAGTGAATTGTATGGCATGCAAATTACAACTCAAGCTGGTAAATAAAAGCATTCTTGATAAAGAAAAACAAGTTTGGAGAACTTGTTTAGCCAGATATCAAGACTTATAGAGAACCATTGTAATAAAAACAGTGTGATAGGGTACAAGGATGAGCACACAGGTCACTGGAAAAGAACAGAGAATATACACACAGACGGTGGTGAATATTTGATTTATGGCAACCATAGTCCTGCAGAATGGTGGCGTAAGAATGGTCTTCTCAATAAGTAGAGGTAGGTTCATAAAAAAAAAAGAAAGAAAATATGATGTAGACCCTGTTTTCAAGGATCCTGTGGTCTTGTCCCATTATCAGACAGCAACAAGGTAAACTCTGGTGTATAAAGGGAAAACGAAGTCCCAACAGCATGATTTAAAATTCTCTCTGCCCTACACTATGTGGACCTACTCAAACATACTGACAGTGCTGAGACACATGAAATGATTTTAGCAAAATGGAAAAGCTTACAGAAGTTTCTGTTAATTTTTTAAGATATTTTCCCCTGACATTTTATTTTTTTTAATTTTTTTATTAACATATAATGTATTATTTGCCCCAGGGTACATGTCTGTGAATCATCAGGCTTACACATTTCGCAGCACTTACCATAGCATATACCCACCCCAATGTCCATAACCCAGCCACCCTATCCCTACCTCCCCACGCCCCAGCCACCCTCAGTTTGTTTTGTGAGTTTAGGAGTTTCTTACGGTTTGTCTCCTTCCTGATCTCATCTTGTTTCATTTCCTTCCCCGACTCCCCATGAGCCCCTGCCCTGCCTCTCAAATTCTTCCTATCAGAGAGATCATATGATAATTGTCTTTCTCTTATTGACTTATTTCACTTAGCATAATTATCCTCTAGTTCCATCCACGTCGTTGCAAATGGCAAGATTTCCTTTCTTTTGATGGCTGCATAGTATTCCATTGTATATATATACCACTTCTTCTTTATCCATTCATCTGTTCTTGGACATCTAGGTTTTTTCTATAGTTTGGCTATTGTGGAGATTGCTGCTATAAACACTGGGATGCATGTGCCCCTTTGGATCACTACATTTGTATCTTTAGGGTAAATACCCAGTAGTGCGATTGCTGGGTCATAGGGTAGCTCTATTTTTAACTTTTTGAGGAACCTCCATACCGTTTTCCAGAGTGGCTGTACCAGCTTGCATTCCCACCAACAGTGTAGGAGAATTCCTCTTTCTCCGCATCCTCGCCAATATCTGTCTCCCTGATATTTTAAAAAGGAAATGGCTTTGGGGTGCCTGGGTGGTCAGTTAGGTATCTGACTCTCAATTTCAGCTCAGGCCAAAATCTGAGTCATGGAATCCAGCTGGCCTTGGGCTCCATGTTCAGTGGGGAGTTTGCTTGGGATTCTCCCTCTACCTCTGCACTGCCCCCAAACTTGTGCTCTCTCTCTTCCTTTCTCAAATAAATGATTGATTGATTGATGATTGATTTATATTATGTTGTCAACATATAGCACATCATTAGTTTTTGATTTAATGTTCAACAATTCATTATAAATAAATCTTAAAAAAAAAGAAATGGATTTGAATGAATAAGCCCCTACATGTCACATTTACTTTATTGTTTTCATATCATTCCCCTCTGCCTCTCTTCTATGATAAAATGATCTTTGGCTTTTAATTTCTCTTACTACCTGTTATGTTTTACCATAAGCTCTCTGCTGCCTCCAAAGACCCATAGTGTCAAACTTAAATGTGATAAGCAGCCTCACAAGCTCAGATGTTGCCTTAATTTCATGCAGTCATTTTTTTATAGTTTTCCCAGTATACAGATTGAGTACTTTATTCAGTTGCAGATGGTTCCGGAATGGGTTTTTCAGCAAATATGAGTGGAAGTCAATAATATGTAATGAAGTGCATTCCCATTATCTACATAGGAGCTTGAAGGCCAGATTTTTGTCAAGATAATCATACAGTTACCCCATATATCAGCTCGAGATAGGTTTTCTTTATAGTGTAATATGTGTGTTTTGGGGAAGGGCTTTTTTATGCCTTTATAAAGCTTGAGGCAATAAGCTTCTCTTTTTAAAGGGCCATATATATTACCTCTAGCTCCTTAAATGAGTTGTAAGCCTTCTTATCTTTGCACTGCCTTACTGAAAAGAACCTTAGAAATGTTGACTGTATTTAGAAAGTAATATGTTAATACCCATCAAGATACGCTAAGATATGTATAACATTTAACACTGTAGTTTTTCTTTTGAGGACTTATCTTAAAATAATCCAGAAATGGGGGAAAAATCTATATGTAAGTATATTTAGTATTTTATTACCCATTTTGGTCAACAAAACAGAATAACCTACATATCCAATAGCAGGAGTTGAAGCAAGTGTCATAAGCAAATTATGACTTCTCTATTGGCTGAAATTATGGCATAATTCATATAAATATATAAATTCATACAAATAATATAAGACATGGGTAATGCTAAAGATTCATGGGTTCATACTAAGATTCATACTAAGATTTTTCTTAGTCTAACAGTAGCCAGGCAAACCTTAGTTTTGTAGGTTAATGAAGAATCGATTCTAGGATGCTAAAGACAAAAGTTTGGATCAATATTTTAAAAACATATTTTTAAAATGATTAATAATATATTTGATAGGTGTATGGTATTTTCCAGGATAAAGTCCAGTTAAAATTGTGGGAGCAATGGGCTTGCCTTCTTTGGTGAGCATTTGTCACTTTTTGGCCACCCAATACCAAACTTCCTGTATATCACTACCTCGATCTTCCCTTTGGAGGAATCTCTTCTGATGATGGAGTTTGGAAGTAGTGGTCATTCTTTCCACATCCTAGTGCTGACAGGTGGCGGACATGTGAATGAGGATCAGGAAATCTCAAGCTCTCTCTTAGGACTCTGAAGTTGAATAAATAACATAACAAATAAGGTGCTTATTCAAGTTCATCATAAAAGTGGTACCTGGTTATCCAGCCTTTTTCTTTAGCATGAACTTCATTATGGCTCCTGTTCCCCAACATACTAGACCTCTCCAGATTGTGCTGGCTTTCCTTCAACCTTCCCCCTTTTATCCCATGAATCTTGAATTGTTCCCATTACTAGAATCCTTTCTGATCTATGGGCACACATATGACTTCACATATTAAAGTTGCTCTCAATTATACATGTTAGAATAATACATAGCAACTGACAAAGAAAAAATTTCAAACATGAGGAGAATTCTGAAGTGGGGTAAGAGAAGCAGATAAAGAATCAAAATCAAGGAAACCAGAGTGAGAGGACTAAGTTTACAAATTCAGTTTAAAAACAGTGGGAGAAATAGGAGTTAGCATGAGCTACTTTAAGGTAGCTAAGGTGGGCTTGATTGAGCCTACACAAAAACTGGTTTGTATTTGAGAGAATGAACACTCTCTTCTGCCCTTAGGTTATTCTAAGTTGTAATGGAGAGGGGCTCTGTTTCATTTTTATTTTGTTTTGACTTGGTTTTCTTTAATTAATGTGTGCATTGTTGGGGAGGGTGGAGGTGTTTGTTGATGATGACATTGTTCTTGTTTGGAAAGCATTATCTTTCTGCTCAGGCATCTGGAAAGGTGACTGGAAAGAAGAATATGATGGTTTTCTGTTTCCCTCTAATCCAAGAGTCTTGGTCTGATCTCTTACAAGGAAAAAAAAAAAAGATATTAGATAAAACCAAAGCATTTGTTTTGACAAAGGAAATCAAACACACAGACCTATGCCTGCTTCTTTCTAGAGCCTAGGTGAGAACATTTAAAACCAAGGTGAGCAGTGGGGCATTGCTTCCATGCTACCATAGGCCACCATAGAACTTTGCCAGCCCAAATACCCTGTGTAGCTATTTCCAGAGAAATGCTTTGCCCAGTGGAATCGTTCCCAGTGGAACAATATTTTCTTGGGAAGGAAATCTCACCTGCTTAGTCTTTTGACCCCCTATTTGGCCAATTAAGAATGAGCCTTGAGCCTGTAACACTTCCTTAGCAAGAGGAAGTGCTTGGTGGAGAGACCTGCCGGCCATGAGGGATTCACATACACTATTGGAGCTGATTTTGTTCTATGTCTTCTCTATATGAGTGAGAGTATTATTCCATCCAGTACTTGGTCATTTCACTTTCCTTGACAACTCCAATACCAAGATGCAGTAAGCAAAACTATTTGGCTTTCTGCTACTGGTGGCTGACATCATGATGGGCTTTTCTATTTTCTATGTAGTTGGAGTCCTTCTCTAGTAATGGTGTCTTGTCCACAGTGTACAATTTTACACACTTCATCTGGCTGAACCGTTTACTCATGGAGAAACAAGCATGGTGGCCATAGTCTAGTATTTCCTGGAAATTTCTTGTTGGTCTTATAAAAGGTTTTCCCAAATATAAATGAGGGAAACTCTGAGAAGAGAAACAAAATCCTGAAACAGTTGAAAGGAGAACTCCAAATTGGTGAAATTTAGATGTGATTATTACTGTAATTCTTCTTTTTCCATAAAGCATAAGGTATGAGGACATTTGGGGTTATATTTAAAGTAAGCTATATAATTATTTTATGATGGTAGCTTATGCTTTGCTAATCCCTACTGCTTTGAAAATACAACAAAGACAGTCACAAAATCATTTCTCTCTCCTTCGCCACACTCTTTCATCCTCTGCTATCTGGACTTCCAGAAAGCCCAGCCTTGATCAAGTACTGTCAGTTTTGACATTCTCAAAGAGCTCTTAAGTGTTTCCAAATATGGGCATGCTAGCTGCCATGTTTTCTCACACTCCAGATTGAATCCTATAACGGGATTACAGTTTTTGCTGCTAACCACTTAGCTTCATGGTTCATCTTTGACCCACTTGCGAAGAGCAAGATCACTGGGTCTCTGGATGCCTCTTCTTTGTGGACTGCCAGTTTCTAGGCTGTCGAATCACTGTGAGCTAGTAGCACCGTCTTCTCAGCCCCCATGCCCTTTCCCCTCTCAGAACCCCATGGGCTTCCACAGTCATCCCCTAAATCAAGATACATATTTGCTGACCCCTATCATCACTTGTTTATATTCTAGTACCTGTGTCCTCACTGTTTTAGAAAGATTGTAACTCTTGACACTATTGGAATGTCCTCTCCAAGACATCCTGTGAAATCCCTGCCTACAGACTACATTTGTACTTTTCTATTTTTCCTGAAAATTTTCTCTTGGATTTGTAAGGGGAACTAGAGCATCAGAGCATCCAGTATGAAAGTATAGACTTCCTTGGTCAGGTTCAGAAAATGTCTTATGTTAAGGTAATATAATTTTTGTACTAATATGGAAAGCTTTAAAAAATAATGACTCTGAAAACATACAATCAGAAAATTGATTTATTTTGTAAGGATTTTGTAAAAATGCTTCTTTTTGTAACTTACTAGATAGTGAGCATGAGATAGTTAATCAGGAGGTTGACCTGAGGGTCTTCAATGAAACTATAGTCCTCGTGGGTATTTCTCTCTGCACTGTCCCAAGACTTTACTCTTCTTCACTAGAATATACAGCATGCTTTCCAATCAGTGCAAAGAAGGAGAGAAACAAGAGCATGAGACACATAGCTGGACTTTCAGATTTGTTAAGACACAACTGGAGCTCTCCCAGGTGAGGAATGAAAGCAGGAAGCTATCATTTTGTCAAGGCTCCTGGAGAAAACAAACCTTAAGAATATAAAAGTCTTGGTGATAAAAGGACGTGTGAACAATGGCATAAATACAGTCTGAGAACACATAGCAAATATTATTTAGTGAGACCTTGCATGAAAATCTAACATCCCAGGAGAGATCAGCCTCCAGAAAGAGCAGGATAGGACACTTCAAAGAACATCTCTGTGACCTGAAAAGAGAGAAAATGAGATGTAAGTTTGTCTACCGATGTAATAAGGAGAAGAAATAGCATTTTATATCTGAAACTGTCCTCATACCCTTAGTTCATATTCTTTATTTTTTGTGGTATAAAAATGTATCTTTACATATGTTGCAGAAGAATAGAGTAACTGAAGATTTAGCACCTTGTAGCACCAGCCCTAAGGTCCAGAGAGAGACCTCAGAGACCCCAGGAATTTAAAGGGGGCTTGGAATGAATGGATATTTTGCTTTATTATTATTTCCGGAGGTGCCAAGGTGAAAAAGAAAAAAAAATAATGTGTTTCACTGTTTTCTTTTGTTATTTAGGCTTTTGATTTTACTGCTTTCCATAAAATTAATTTTCGCTGTTAAAAATATGTGTGTGTGCATGCATGTGTATGCCTGCCTGTTTGTTTTAATAGTTTCACTGACTGGGGGTAAACTGGCTCTCCTCTCTTCCCACTTTCCACTCTGATGTTTTATTGGACTTGCACCATAAACTAAAATTTACTGTCACCACCACTCCTGAAGCCTAAGGGAACAGTACAAACTCTACACTTCCAACTTTAATGCAGATGAAAGGAGACAGAGTCTTAGGCAAATGTCTCAAACTCAGAGGCTTATAGGTAACTAAATACATAAAGCAACTACTGGATGTACAGGACCTGGTTCCTCTTCAATTCTAGTGGATTATTGTAAGAGATTCTGGATTTACTAAGAGAATCAAAAATTTGGACTTTCATTTAAATTATTTTTATTGTGAAATATTGGCTTCCTCTTTTTAAGAAAATGGTGTCAGTCAAATAATATATTCAAAATACAAATTCCAGGGCCGGCAGTTTTGATATCTCACTTCTCTAAGCCAAAAGCTACTTCCTGGTGGAAAATAATTTGGAAAGAAGGATGCCGAGGATTGACAGAGGCAGCCTTGAAATGAAGGACATTTTGGTGAGGAAAATTTTCACCAGGAGAACAGGGGAAGCTAGATCTAATGTTTGTATGTTTACTGTACTGTGGAAGACATTAAAGGATATTCTTGTCCTTAAAAACACTTTAGCTTTTCTCTTTATAGACTCTGTTGTTATGAGTAGGGAAATAAAGAAACAATCTGAACAATCTGGTACAAAGGAAAGATGAAGAGTGTATCTCCAGTCCACATCCTTACTGGCTTCTTTTGAGGCTACACATTATTCTACAGAACAAGGTATGGATAATTGGAATAACCAGTAAGCAGCAGGAATCTACATACCAGACATAGAGAAAGAAAGCTGAGAGGTATTGCTGAAGAGAGGATAATTCAATAGGTACAGTGAAAACAAATACTGTTCTTAAGCCATAGAAGATGCTACATTTAAAGGGGGCAGTTGAATAAACATCAAGATTGCATATGTAATCCCTCAAAATATAGTTTCTGGATTTGAAACAAGGTTTGTTGGAATCAAGTTCTTAATCAAAGAGTCCTTTCAAAAACTATTATGGAAATATATAGAGATGATATATGATAGAGAGATAGATGATAGATAGATGATAGATAGGTAGATAGATAGACATCTCCACATAGATACAGACACAGATAGGAAGGACATGACCTGGTCAATATCAGCATCCATTATTCCCAGGAGAAAACAAATTACTCCCTTTTTACAGAATGCTGAGGTATATTCTGTAATATATGCCACACATTATTTTTTCATAAGAAGGATGCATGAAACTGACAGCCATCATTCTCTAAGGATATAAAGATATATAAATTAAAATGTCTGTATCTTACTTGCGTATGTGTAATTTATTATGGGATAGGAAGGTAACGTGCAGGTACCTTAGCTGGGAGGTAGCGTCTGGTAAGAGTGGAAATTTCTGACTCATAGATATTTCCTAGAGCTTAGTATAGGATATAAACTCCAGCAAACCTTTGTTGATTTGATTTATGCTGTCCCCAGAACTGCTGACTCTCAAAAGATGAATCACTTGGTCAAGACCTAACATGCAACAGAGTGATTTATAGACATTTTTAGTGCCTAGTAAAACCACAACTAAAAACTTAGTGAAAACTGTTTTAAGAACATTGCTAATACATTATATTTTCAAATAATATTATAAAATTGTTTTATTGGGTTTTCATTATCAAAGACATAAATGTTCATTATGATCATCTTCAAAACATAGAAAAGGCTTAAAAAGAAAAAAAATGCAATAATAACAACAATCCCTGCACTGATTGATTATCTCACTCTTCATTTTTTTTATCTTTGAACAGTCGTTTTTAAAAATCTACAATAAATACATTTATCTGAAACTTCCCATCCTTGAGCATGTTGCAGATAAATCTAGTCTCCTGATACATTTTGCTAAATTTCTCTCCAAAAGTTTGTGCCAAGTTTACTCCTACCAAAATTACATAAAGAGCTCATTAATCCAAGATTTTTCATTTCAAATCTTAGCAGACCTAATATCAATGTAATAAGATATTAGGTAATTTGGTGAAATAATTTGAAAAGCAGAAGCAATTAGGGTAATTTTGTAATTGAAATGTTTTCACTGGTGAAGTTTTTATTTATACCATCTTACAAGATTTTATTTTGATGACACATGGGTAATCACAGATATATTTCAAAGAATAAAAATATGCAGCATTGACTTCAATTTACGTAGATTTACGTGATTTACGTAGAAATTTTTAGGTTAAAGCCAAATCCAGTATTTTGAAAGTAATACGAACTTACATGAGCTAACAAGAGTTCAAGAAAATTCAGATAAATACTTGTTTGCAAAGCCATTGGCACATTACTCTTACCAAAGCTACCTTGTCCACCCGAGGCTCCCTCACTGACAAAAGATGTCAGTGCTCTCTGACTAAATCAGTGAAAAGAAAATGATTGTTATGCCAGACAGTTGATTAAGATTTTTAAAAGCCACATCTGCTTTCACTCAGATTGAAAACCAGACTTCAACACTGATTAGTTTATTTTAAATCATGTACTCTCATTAAGTCCAAAAAAAGTGGGAACTCTCAATTATTTGAAATATTAAAGTAAACATTATCTAGTCAGAGGACACAATGTTCCTGGGTGTCTCTGTTGTCTTCAATATGTTAAGTTAGATCAAAAGCTAAGGTTAGAATCTAATGGCAAAATAGCTAGAATTGGATTTTTCATCAAAACCAGCTCTGGCCCAGAAACTGTGCTGGCCTCAATTTCTTTCGATGCAACAAGTATTTATGATGTGCTTTCTTGGTGTCAAGTAATTCTTAGGCTCTGAAAATGCAAGAATTCCTGCGAGGAGACCCCTGCCCTCTAGTTCCGTGTTTCTAATGAGTAAGACTGCCCTTCGACACCAGCAGGCCAAGCAATGTCACGTGGACAAAGCTAATTTAGTGGCCTGAACAGAAAGGTGCCCAGAGGGGGAGTTCAGCCTCATTCCAGTAAAGGAAACCTGAGTTTGACTAGAGAAAGAAAATTGGAAAGATACCTAAGAGCCAGGTCTCAGGGTGGAATGCAGTCCTAGGAATTGAATGGTTCCCAGTCCCAGCTTTCTGGGAGCAAGGTTACTAGGCTAGGAGGGCTACAAGATAAGAAGGATCGACATGAATGACTTAATGCTGAATCCTAGATTATTGATGTGTTGACTGTTTTTTCCTATTTCACATCTTTCTTTTTTATTTCTTTTTTTTTATTTTAAAAGATTTATGTATTTTTGTGAAAGAGAGAGAGAGAGAAAGTGAGCACAAGTTGAGGGGAGGGGCAAAAGAAGCAGAGTCCTATGGGGGACTGGATCCCAGGACCCTGGGTTCTGGACCTGAACAGAAGGCAGAAGCTTAACCAACCGAGCCACCCAGGTGCCTTTTTTTTTTTTTCATTTTACTGAGGAATAATCAACCGATTTAAAGTGTACAATATGATGATTTGATATACATATACTTTGTGGTAGAATCACGACAATCGAGTTAATTAACACATCCATCATCTCAAGGAGTTAACTCTTGTTTTCTTTTTTCTCTCTTTCTTCCTTTCTTTCTCTCTTTTTAAAGAACACTTAAGAACTAACTCAGTGCATTTCAGGTACACAATGCCATATTGTTAATTATAGTCATTAAGGCATACACTAGATCTTCAGAGCTTATTTATCATACAATTGAAAATATGTACCCTTTAATCTAAATCTTTCCATTTTCCCCGCCCCTCACCCCTTAGCAGCTACCTTTCCACTCTCTGTTCCTATTAAATCAGCTTCTATTTATTTATTTAATTAGTTAGTTAGTTAGTTAGTTAGTAGATTCTATTATGTAAGTGATACCATACAGGACTGGTCTTTTCTGTCTGGCTTATTTCATTTACCATAATGACCTCTAGGTTCATCCATCTTTCTGCAAATAGCAGGATTTCCTTCTTTATTGTGGCTGGATGGTGTTCTATTGTATATTTATACCACATTATTATTATTACCTATTAATCCACTGATGAACACTTAGGTTGTTTCCATGTCTTGGCTATTAAGAATATTGTTGTAATGAACATGGGAGTGCAGATACCTCTTCAAGATACTGATTTTATTTCCTTTGGATATATACCCAGAAGTGGGTTGCTAGATCATATAGTTGTTCCATTTTTAATTTTTGAGAACTATCCATATTGTTTTTCATAATGACTATACCAATTTATATTTTCACCAACAGTGCAGAAGGGTACTCTTCACATTTTGGCCAATAGTTAATAATTCTTGTCTTTTTTATAAAGGTAATATCTCACTGTGGTTTTGATTTGTATTTCCTAGCTATGTTGAAGAACTTTTTGTATACCTATTAAACAGTTGTATGTCTTCTTTGGAAAAATGTCTATTCAAACATTTTGCTTATTTTTTTAAAGATTTTTAAAAATTATTTATTTATTTGGCAGAGAGAGACACATCAAAAGACAGAACACAAGCAGGGGAGTGGGAAAGGGAGAAGCAGGATTCCTGCCAAGCAGGGAGCCTTATGCAGGGCGTGATCCCAGGACTCTGGGATCATGACCCCAGCCTAAGGCAGAGGCTTAATGACTGAGCCACCCAGGTGGCCCACATTTTGCTTATTTTTAAATTTTATTATTTCTTTGCTATTAAATTGTATGAGATTTTTAAATATATTTTGGATATTAGCCTTTATCAGATGTGTGGTTTGCAAATATTTCCTCCCATTCCACAGGTTGACTTTCCATTTAATTGATTGTTTCTTTTGCTATGCATAAGCCTTTTAGTTTAATGTATTCCCACTTGTTTATTTTTGCATTTGTTGCTTGTGCTTTCAATGTCATATCCAAAAAAAATCCTTGCCAAGACCAATGTCAAGGAGCTAGTCCCCTATGTTTTCTTTTAGACGATTTATGGTTTCAAGTCTCACGTTTAAACCTTTAATCCATTCCTTTTTTTTTTTTTAACCTTTAATCCATTTCAAGTTAATTTCTGTGAGTGGTGTAAGATCAGGGTCCAGTTTCTTTTTTTTTTTTTACATGTAGATGTTACATGTTTACATGTCCAGTTTTTTCAGTACCATTTATTGATGAGACTATTCTTTCTTCATTGTATATTGATTATTTTTAAAGTTACTTTCAGATTGTGTTCTGGAGACAAGAAGAGGAAAGTATCTGAATTTGGAGATTAAATGATGTCAGCTATGGGGAGAAGACAACTATTTATAAATAGTTCTCAAAATTTAGTGAACATAAAATTCACCTAAGTATTATTTTTTAATGTAGAAACTAAGACCCAGATATTATGATTCATTATGATCTCGGTAGGTTCAGGAATCTGGCCTCTAACAAATCAATAGAGGGTGATTCTGTGGTCTATACTACTTGAGCTAGTAGTCAGAATCTCACAGATCTTGGACCCCAGAGAAAATGAGGACAGAAATATTTAGAAACAGAAAAATTTCCTCCAGAATCTCAAAAGTCAACATGTCATTACTTCAAAAATTCCCAGCACCTGCCATCTGCACTTAGAGATTATGGTGATCAATTTCAAACAGGATGGCTTATTAACATTCAGATAAGGAAGCAAAATAATCAGTTCATAACATATATCTTTCTGTTTCAGTACTTTTATGATTTGTTTGAATAAAGGGACTACTTATTTAATTATGATCTTTAGTAATTCAAAATATACATGCATTTTCCAGGAATATTTACATTTCAGATGAGACTTATCATCTTTATATTCAAATACTACTACTAAATGTATTTAAAAAATAAAATTTTAGACCTTAAAACACATGCTTATGGCATTAAAGCAGATCCACTATATAATAACCCATTTTTATGCAAGTGAATTAAATAATGTATAATCATAAAAATTGGTCTGTGGAAAGGTACAAGCATCAACATACCAAAAATAGGGAAGATGGTTCCTTAGAGAGTTACTGAAATGAATGAATCAGGAAAAATCCAAGACAGTAAAATCCAGAAGTGGCATTTACAATACGGGATTAATGAAGAGCTATTGTGCTCAGATTGGAAATGTCAGTGCATATGTCTTATTTTTCCAGCAGAGACAGAAATTTTTAGAAATGCTGTCACCACCTACTGCAAATGCCACTACTGCAAAAGCTCCTACGGGAACTGGAACAGGCTTTGCGCAAAGTGACTGCAGAGAAAGGGAGGTCATTGAGATCAGAAACCTATTATGAAAAACAAACTGCATAAAATAGAAGAAAATGAAACCTTCTAGTCAGCTAAGAAAAAAAAGATATAATTTGAAAATTCTTATTAATTTATGTTGCTTGATAAAGTAAGCAACTAGTCCCAATTTTCTTCCTCTTCCCCTCAGCTGGGCTTCTGCTCCATCAATGCCAGTCACGTGAGTTGGCACTTGGCCAGCTGCAGGACTCTAACCCAGTGAACCAGCTACCAAAGTCCTGAAGAAGGAAGTATTTCACAATGTCAGTTGTTTCTCTTAGTGGGATTCATTGTAAGTGCAGTCATTTGATATACAGTTCATTGTATTCACTAGCCTGTTGGCACAGAAACCTTTATATAACATAATAATAAGGGGAGCCTGCAGAGCTGGGAGGAATGAGGACTGGAGTGGGTATTAGCTCTTCCACATTGTGTATAGTCTGGGCGGGTCTCTCAATCTTGAGTTCCTGACTGTGCAAAAGTTTAAGCTATTCCTTCTGCCAAGGGCTTCCCCAAAGTACCCCAGCGGGGCCAAGGAATAAGCATGTGACCTAAGCCTTGTCAGATGGTCTCTCCTTGGACTCTGGATATGGAGAGGAGTACCACACAAACTGGGAAATCATTTGATCAAGTTTATTTCTACAAGAGGCAGAGTTTTAATGAGATAAGGGGTTTCTAACACCCTGGTTCTTGGTCTGTTTCTCTGCCTCTCCTGTAGACCTCGCTTCTCATTCATTCTGTGAACTTCCCGGTGGTAACTAAAATCAAGATTCACTTTTACTAACAGAGCATGTGGTCAAAAGAGTCCTTCAAATTTCACCTGTAATTGAAATAGAAAGTACCAAGTGCAGAAAAAAAGGCATAAAAGTTGTTTAAAAAACCAAAAACAGATAGAAGTCTGAGACCCAGTTTGGCTATAGAGAAAAATGAAGCAGTAGGAAGGAATATTCAAAATACATTAAATCAATAGTTGAACCAAAAAGAAATAAAAAATATTTACTCTTCCTAGAAAAGGATATGCTTTAAAATTGATAAACAAGAATGAAAAAAAAAAAGTTGAAATGTGTAAAATGAGAGTGGAGAAAGAGAATGAAGACGACATTACATTCAATATGAGAAAAGATGTAAAAGTAGATTTAAGCCCTTGAACTTAAGGGAAACCATCTGATACATTGTTCTCAGAGGAAATTGGTATAAAGGTTAGGGTAATTTTCTCCTTGTGGCATGCCTCAGACCATCAAATGACAGAACAGAAGAGTGGAAAACAGGGAATTTTGCATCTGAATTAACTCATATACAGTGCAAAGCTCTTTGACTGTACTCACATTCTAATGCTAATGTATGCTCCTGCTTGTGTATTAATAACAACTATAATTTTATACCAAGTTTAAGTAAGTAAATCCTGACCAACAAGTTATATCCCTAATAAGAACAAGAATAACTGATTGGCAGATAAAAGACAGACCCTAAAGTCATTCTACCTCTTGCATTTGCTCTCTCTTCTATCTTAGAATCTCACATGTTTTTCTGCAGAGAAAAGAGAAACTTTCAGGGCCAAAAAGGTTCAAGGGCAGTCATCACTGTCTTACAATTAAGTATGCTGCTTTGCTGATCCATGGGCCCAAAGGGAAAAATGTTTCATTTTAACAGGATAGAACCTAAGGAAGAGAGGAAGAAGACTCTTTAGAGCATGTGAAAGAGAAATATCATTTTCCTGAATTTTGCTTTCAGTAGTTAAGCTGTGACCGTTCATTTATGCTCAAGTATAGGACATCTCGTTAAGTACTAGGTGCTGAATACCGAGAAATTTATCCATTCCGTTTAACTCATACACATTCAATATGCAACATACTATGTGGCAGACACTCTACTGGGTTCATGAGGCACAAAAATGATGTAGAAGACGTTAATCTCTGTCCTCAAGCTTTTATGAAACAGTAGGAAAAATAAAATGTGCATGTGGATAATTATCCATTGGAAGGTACCATGATCATTGAAGGAGCAGAGCAGGGCTGGCTCCTTTTGCTTACACCTGCCTTCTTGTGTGTGGCCCCTGCAGAACCTGCCTCTGGGAGGGTCAGAGTGTGGCTCAGCCCTCCCTTGAGCTAATTGGCCCAGACCACCTGTGGGTTGGGTTTGGGTTAGCCAATAGGAATGCGGAACCTCTGACCGGGGGCGGGG
>CM052799.1:183541727-183638987 GCA_028533885.1 Nasua narica | reverse complement strand
TCAAGCTAGCTTGAATAAAGGGCTCTTTTGCTTTTGCATCGGACTCGGCTCCTGGTGGTATTTGGGGATCTCAAAATCTGGGCATAACAATCATCGCTATAAAAGACATCCACCCTGTGGAAGTTTGCCATGTGTGTGTTACTGAGAAAACCAGTGCTGAATTTGTTGGGAAATAAAAGTAGGTAAGATATGTTGAAAAGTTACAGGCTTTGGATTCCTTATGTTATAACAACCAATGAAACCAACACTCAGTAATACACAAGCACGCATTGGAACTGAGATAGGCATTAGAAAGTCAGAGTGCAAGATAATTCATACAACACAGTGAAACAGTCTTCATCATCTGTTCAGCCACAATCTATCATGATAAATAGGTTAGGAAGCAAGTTAAAGAAAAGTCAAATTAAAAGTCTGTTTTTTAAAATATAATAAAAGGAAAAGAAATTAGATAAATCAACCAAAGGTCCTCAACTAAAATATTATGAAAAAGTTTAAGAGCTACAGATTAAGAGTCTTTAGGAGAAGGAAAAACTTGATAATGGCAATACTCAAAAGTGCATGAATTAAGATTTCTTCTGCCCTGAACAGGATAAATGTTCCCTTACTGAATTCAATATTTCTGTCCTTATTTCAAAGTAACTATGTGAATGAGAATCCTTTGTTCATATCTTTTTTTTCTTTAGATATGTTAATTTTATTGAATAGACTTAACATGCCAATAAATATTTTAACTTTTATACATCTTATTTGGTATGAAAAGAACTAGTAGTTTGTTGCTAGTTTAAGCTATTGAGTTAAAACAGTAGCATAATGAATGCATATTTACTATAATCATTTTATTGTTAACCCCTAATCTAGAAAGATGCATTCATTCTATTCTTTGCCCTATGGCTAAGTCTTTTTTTTTTTTAATATGGGTGTGATGATTGGAGCTTCTTTCCTTTTTCTTCCTTTTTCTCACATAAACCATATTAGTAACATGTTACTATTATTTTCCAGTAATGGCTCCTTTATTTTCAAGGTGATTGGAAGTGTCAGTAACTTGATACATGGGCTTCTCTATAAACTGCCTGAGTGTCATCACCATATGGTACCGGCTTCTCCCAGAGGAAGCAGAGAGGCAGAGAGAGAGAGAGAAGGGACAGAGACAGAGAGACAAAGACAGAAAGTGAGAGAGCTAGAGATCTTGCCCAAAAGGGAAACAATAATCTTTTAAAGTCTAATCTGATAGGTGACATATCATCATTTTTGTTATATACTGCTGATCACACAGAGCAAAATCAAGTCAGTATAAGAAAACTCTACACAAAGGATTGACTTCCGGAAGAAGGGGATAGCCATCTTGAGGGCTGTATAGCACAGAATGTTGTCATGAAAACAATGTCTACCATAATCTTTTTTTTTTTAACTTTTTAATTGTTTATGTGAGCATATAGGATAGATTTGGAATGGCAAGTGCAGAATTCAGAAGACAAGGTAGGAATTTGTAAAAACAAGAAACTGTAAACAGAGACTAAAGAGCAACTCTAAGATGGAATCAATTAATTAAAGACTAGGATTCAGTAAATCCTATTTTTAACTTGAAAGCTCAGAAATTCTGGAAAGAGATCACACATGTCTTCTTTTAGTCTTTTACCTCATCAGGACTATGAACAGTATCACTACACTTAAGCTAAACAAACAGATAGTCTTCCTGATTTGGGCTACATTTTCCGCAAGCTTTTGTTCCAATTATTCTCATAGTGGCTAAAACTTTATTTTACTTTTAAAGATTTTATTTATTTATTTGACAGAGAGAGAGACAGTGAGAGTAGGAACACAAGTAGGGGCAGTGGGAGAAGGAGAAGCAGGCTTCCCACCAAGCAGGGACCCCGATGGGAGCTGGATCCCAGAACCCCGAGCTCTTGACCTGAGCTGAAGGCAGAGACTTAATGACTGAGCCACCCAGGCACCCTTGGCTAAAACTTTATTGTAGGCACCCAGAGCAGTCTTTGAAAAGTCTGCATTGCTTTTTATTTACTTTCTTGAGCCCTGGAGCATTTTGAATACTCCTCAGAGCTTTGAAAGCAACTGGTTTTTCTTCCCGGAGGAAATTTGAACAGTTCACAACAGCTGGTAAAATAGCTCAATTCTTTCTTTCAGAAGATGAAACTAAAGATGAAAGGGTGTGATTTTTCCAATCGCTGTTTCAGAGAGGACTCCTCCATCACCTACAAGATCAATCATATGAAAAACAGAAAGTTTTTCAGCCTAATGATGATTTTTCAATAGAGAATGAAAAAAATGTGAGGTGATAGACACACATCCACAATGGGATAACTCAAGTCTCAAGAAAACAAATCAAATAACTGGCCATTCATTAAATCATAGTAAAATGTAAAAAAAAAAAAAAAAAATTTGATGGACACAGGGTTGTTGGTTTAGCCTTAAAAGCTTCCCTAGGTGTGATGGATATTTTTTAAGAATAGAAGTCCTGATGTCTTCTTATTTCGGTGATCTTTGACAAGCAAATTTGAGCTAAACTAATTACTCTAGCAGATTTCCAAACTGGAGTACGATTATGGAGTTAGGCAGACATTAGCAGTCAAAATTTAATTTATGTGTCAATTTGTTACACAACTACAGATTAGTTTAGGTGTAATCGTAGTGATATTTTTGTCTCTCTGGTGTATTGTGAGCTATATTCACAAGATCTACTTTCATGAATAAAACATCACGGAATCTTTTCCAATGTCAGTTGGGGTAACTAAAGCAAAAATTGCCTCTGGGACAAAAGAAAGCCTTAAAATGAAGATACCCTCACCTTGGGCCATGACATCACACACAGCTACAAGGCCCATAGAAAAGAAAAAGTCTTCATTATGGTCATTTTTCATATATCACCCTAGGTGCTCATAATCCCAGAAATAGGGATCAATTCACCAATACATTCTTTATATATCTACAGGTCATCTTTAACATAAATACAACTAATAGCCATACACACACACACACACACACACACACACACACACACACACACACACACACTGCTTTTCAAACAGCACATTAAAAAGAATAAGGTAGTCACCAGAATTGAAAATTTAGAGTTCAGAACATGAGTTCATGAAATAATAACAAAACAAAACCGGAATATAAGTATTTTAAAACTGGGACACATTGGTTTCAATTATTTGTATTTAAAATGACAGTGGGTGAAATTTTTTCTAAAAGTCTTTCCTTCTTTCATCGATTCATTTATAAATAAGTAGTAAGTACACTGTCAGACTTCAAGAATACCAGATTGGGTCCTTACCTTCTTATGGGCCCACAGACTAACACGGGAGCCCATAAGCCTGTATGTATATCAATATCTTCTGAGGAGACTAAGATTATATACAGTCAGTCCCACACATTAAGCATTCAGGAAGATGATCACATGAACACAGCTGCAGAAATTGAAGACATTGGAGCCACAACCCAACGAATGCCCAAGATTGCAGCAACCACCAGAAGCCAGAAGAAGCATTCTTCTGTACAGCTTTCCCAGGTCAGAGCCTCTCCTGGCTGTCACCTTGATTTCAGACTTCTAACCTCCAGAACTGCCAGAGAATACATGTTTTAAGCCGCTCGGTTGGTGGTAATTGAAGTAGACCTAGGAAACTAACTCACAGGGTTTCCAAAAAGAAGTCTGAGTGAATTCATATCTTTGTTTCTCCAAATGTAATGTGTCTTTTTCCCTGATGCCTGCAAGATTTCCTTTTTATATCTAGGTTTCAGCAGCTTAGGTATAATATAGCCAAGTCTGATTTCCTTAATATTTTATCCTGCTAAGGTTTCTTTACAATTCAAAGATCTGTGGCTTGTGGGCTTTCTTTAATTTGGGAAAACACTAGGCCATCATGTCGTCAATTATTCTTTTGGTCTTATTCTCTCTGTCTTCTCATTCTGGGACTCCAGATATGCGTACATCAGGCCATTTGATATTGCCTTACAGTTTTTGGATGCCTTTGTTCTGCCTTGTATTATTTTTTTGCTCTGTGTGTGTGTGTGTGTGTGTGTGTTTTCTTTAGAAAAGATGAGTGCGAGCAGGGAAAGAGGCAGAGAGAGGAGAGAGAGAATCCCAAACTGACTCCCCACTGAGTGCACAGCCTGATGCAGGGTTTCAGCTGCAGACCCTGAGATCATGACCTGAGTGGAAATCAAGTCAGACACTTAAAAAAAAAAAAAAAAGAGTCAGACACTTAACTGACTGAGACACCCAGACGCCCCTTGTTGTTGTTGTTTTAGCAGATTTTTTTTCTCTGTGTTTTAGTTAATTTAGTTAATTTCTGTTGACCTGTTCTTCAGATTCACGTATTGACTTGATAGTTCCGGTCAGCTGAAGAGCCCATCAAAGAAATTCTTCACCTTGGATACTCTATAGTTTGTTTCTAGAATTTTCCTGTGACTCTCATCTCTACTGTAAAATTTTCCAAGTGCTGACCCACTCTTTCTACCAGATTCTATAAGATCTCAATTATAAAGTTCTCTGAATCTGATTTTAATCTTGCTTTTGTGTGTCCTAATATTTTATTGAGTGTCATGTTTTGTGTATAGATTATCAGTGGAGACTGAAGGAAATAGTATTTATACTTGAAGGATGGCATTCTTTTGGGCAGGCTGTTGTATGTGTGTGTGAAGATGGGGAGGGAAGTGTGAGTCAGTCTGTTCAGAGGTTGAGCAGGATTTGTGCATTGTCATTGCTGCTTTTGTCTTCTGTGTACCACACACTTCACAGTCCTTTTGTCATGTGAGGTATTGTTACCATCAGCTATGCCAGAGGGCTTTTCTTGGTGTTCCTATTCTCCTTCAGTTGGAGCGGTCCCTGAATGCACCAGATAAGGGCATATTTATGGATAAAATGCACAAAGACTTGTTAGAAAGAGAATTTGACACAGTTATTTTTAACAACAAAAATCTGGAAAATATCTAAATGTCCAACAGTATAAAAGAATATTGAAATAAATTAGAACATATTCATTAAATACAATGCCATGTAGCCATATTTAGGAAATGTAACTGATTTTTAAATTTAAAAAGTTTTACAAAAATATGTACAAGATAAATATGTACAAAACGTGTATGATTTAAGCATGCACATATGTAAAGAGAGATATACAACAAACATGTTGAAAGTTTTTCTGCTATTGATATTTTCAAATTTAAAAATGTCTTTTTAATGGATCTAATTTCTTTAAATGCCTGTATTTTTAATGTCTTATTTTTATTGTAATATCTTACATATATATCTCAATGTCTAAAAAAAAGAAAGGTGGGATACCTGGCTGGTTCAGTCAGTAAAGCACGTGGCTCCTAATCTCACGTTGTAAACTCGAGCCCTATGTTGGTTGTAGAGATTACTTAAAAAAATAAAATCTGTAAAAAAATAAATTAAAAAAATGAAAGATATTAAAAATAGTTGAGAATGAACACAAATGCCTGTGAGGATGTGGAGCAGGAATTCTGGCTCATGGCTGGTGAAAATGCGATAGAGCCACTTTGGAAGACAGTTTGGTGATTTCTTACAAAACTGAATATAATCTTATCACTCCAAGCAGCAAATACACTCTCTGATATTTACCCAAAGAAGTTGAAAACTTCTGTCCACATAAAAACCTACTTACAGTGCTCATAGCAGCTTCAGCCACACTGCCGAAATTCACAAGCAAACAAGATGTCCTTCAGTAGGTGAGTGGATAAATAAACTTTGGTCCATCCAGACAAGGGAATATTATTCAGTGATTAAAAAGAAATGAGCTATCAAGCCATGCAAAGACACAGGAGAAACTTAAATCCATGCTACTAAGTGAAAGTAACCAATCGGAAATGGCGAATTATTGCACGATTCCCACTATATGACATTCTGGAAAAGGCAAAACCAAGGAGTAGTAAAAAGTCAGTGACTGGGGAGATGAGTAGATGGGCACAGAAAATTTTAGGACAGTAAAATGACTCCATATCATACTATAATGATGGACACATGCCATTATATATTTGTCTAAACCTACAGAATGTACAACACCAGGAATGAACCTTAATGAAGGTTCATCAGTTGTAACAAATGTACACTCTATGGGGAATGTTGATAAGAGGGGAGGACATGCCTGTGATAGGCAGGGGATATATGCAAAATCTCTATTCCTTACTTTTAATTTTGTTGTGAACATAAAACTATTCTAAAAAAATAAAATCTTTAAGGAAAAATAGGTGAAGAAATCAGAAGACAAAGAAAATGAACGTAAGATGAAATCTGGGATGAGATTAGTACAAAAAAAGTATGTCTTGGGTACTCAAAGCTGAAAATATTTTTAGTTCTGAGGTAAATTTTGTTCAAAATTTTCAGATTTTGCTCTTAGTTTTCCAGCAAACACAAGAGATATAAACATGTCATAAGAGTCATAGTCTTCAAAAAATGGGAAGAAATAGATTTCCAAGAACAAACATAGTCAACTTAGTATTGGGATTCAAAAGAAATGTCTGGATCTTTGCAAAAAAAAGAGACAGTGGGTAATGGAATGCACAACATCCTCAACAATATCCTGGCAGTAAATATGACCATAATTTTCACAAGTCCATTTCTTTGGGAATTATTTTCATGGGAAATAAAAAAAAAGTAAATTTCTTTTTTTTTAAGATTTTATTTATTTATTTCACAGAGAAAAAGAGATCCCAAGTAGGCAAAGAGGCAGGCAGGGAGAGAGGGGGCAGCAGGGTCCCCACTGAGCAGAGAGCCCGATGCAGGGCTCGATCCCAGGACCCTGAGATCACGACCCAAGCTGAAGGCAGAGGCCCAACCCACTGAGCCACCCAGGTGCCCCCTAAATTTCTTTTTCGATGGCATGAGGATGTCAATTGCATCTGTAGATTGAGTTTGAAGTAAAAGTGGAGGTTGGGTGGCAAATCCACCTGGTATCTGTGCTTTTTTTTTGCCTGAGCTTTGGCAAAGTATTAGATAATGACAAGTTGGGAGTTCCTGGGTGGCTCAGTCTGTTAACTTTGGGACTCTTGATTTTAACTCAGGTCTTCATCTCAGGGCCATGAGTTCAAGCCCTGCATTGGGCTAGACACTAGGCTTAGAGCCTACTAAAAAAAAAAATGATGACAAGTTGTAGGTCCTATTCTCTTATAAGAACCTGGAATTCAGCTATTCCATACAAAAATCTTCTGAGCAATGAAAAACCTGATGCAGACAGATGCTTAGACAGAATTTACCTGCTTCCACAAGGAGAGATCACAGAAAGGACTTGTGCATAAGGTGTGAAAGGTCACCTACAATTAATTCTTGCTCTGCTTTAAAACAAAAACAAAAACAAAAAAACAAAATGACCAGTCAAGACCTCCCACCTTTTAGCACCATAGTGCCTGTGGCAATAACTTGACTCCAGAAAAATTGTAAAGTGAATGTAACCAGACAATCATTTTAGATTATTAAACACACACACACACACACACACACACACACACAACTTATTAACAACCAGAACCTGTTAAAGAGTAAGCAATGTAACTTTAAGGTTTCCCTCCTAATTAAAAGTTTTGCACAATTAATTAAAAAAATGAAATCATTAATTAGTTGCTCAAAGCAGTTAGGTATATAAATTGGATAAATGATGTGAAGCATCTACTGAAAATTTCTAGACTACTTGATTGCTTTATTTTTTTTTCTGGCAGTAATTGAATAACACGGCTAAGTTGTCAATTAAGTCCATTCTATTTCATGACAATAAACCATGCCATCTGTATATATAACTCTATAAACTATGCTTTTTTTCAACTTATTATACTAAAGGAGCATGCATGCATGAGCTAAATGAAAATGATCTAGAGTAGTTAAAATAAGTGAAAAAGAAACTACAACACTGTTTTGCCCTTCTGGCACAATTGCCTGACCTACGTATGAAAGTATTGTTTTTCCTGAGCTTGAACTTCAAAAAGCATTCTGTGTAAGCATTAATAAACGTCATTCTATAAGCTCATGAATTTTAGCCTTGAGGTGTTAGCATGTCAGGAAAAGGCTGAAGAAAGGTCACTCAGAATAACCACATGCTATATTTTATTTGACTAAGGTGATAAGGAATCTAGCTGAAGAGCTATCATCGAAATGAAAAGATTATGAAGTTGAAAATTACCTTAAGCCCACTCCCAAATATGCAATAGTCTTGCTAGTCAGGATTGCCTGACTTTTTCCAGAGAAAGGAACGGAAGCATCATAAACCTAGGAGAAGTTTCTACTTAAAGATAGCAACCTGTAGATGGAAGTAAGTGAGAGACACTCCTCTTACGGTGGCCAGATAAACTGTAGGATGTTCAGTGTTGAACCAGGAAAGATAAAACTTCAGGCTGCAGGATAAAATGTAGGTGGTTATTTGGAATCTTGGGGATTGCAATCCGGGAGACCCAGAGTTGAAGGAAATCCAAAGTGTGCTCTGGGGAGACGGGGCGGGGGGAGAAGGGGATCATTAGGTTTATTTAAAGAGGACAGGGGAAATTTCCATAAGTTGTTTTGAATGAAATGTGATTGGTGCTGTTAGGTCCAAAGTTACACCGATCTATACACGATTGGTTTCTGGGGATAGTGCTAAGCCGAGGGTCCGTTTACGCCAGTTCTAATATGTAGCAGATGCCGTGGCTTTCCCTGAGTTCAGCAACAATGCTGAGAATCCGAGAATTTGAGAAAGAAGATGTGCCTAGGTCCCACTTACTTTCTAGCTCCCTGAATCCATATTAAATGACTCTTTCGGCCACACTTACTCCATTCGAATCTTCTTAAACACAAAGTGCATTTTAACTTCAGATAAAAGAAAATTTTTCCAATATAAGTATATCCCTAATACCTCATGGGACCTACTTATGTTAAACAATTTTTGTTAACATTTATCTGAAATTAAAATGCAACTGGGCATCCTGTATATTTCATATTTATTCACTACATTGGACACCCCTATCCCTTCTTTCTTGGGGCCCTTTTAAAATTTCAGAGAGCAGATAAAAAAGTATAAAGGCACAGTGGCAAAAAGTACCTGTTGGCTAGGTGGCTGATGGAGGCATCAGGAGAGGAAGAAAGTTAAACAAAACTCTGCTTGAGGGGCGCCTGGGTGGCTCAGTGGGTTAAAGCCTCTGCCTTCAGCTCAGGTTATGATCTCAGGGTCATGGGATCGAGCCCCGCATCGGGATCTCTGCTCAGCAGGGAGCCTGCTTGCCCCCTCTCTCTGCCTGCCTCTTCGCCTACTTGTAATCTCTCTTTGTCAAATAAATAAACAAAATCTTAAAAAAAAAAAAAAACAACTCTGCTTGAAAGAAAGTGGATGACATAATATTGGCTAAGTCAGTTGTAGAGAGCTGAAGCCTAGCATGCTTGAGAAGGAGTCTTAATAAAGGAGACCACCAGCCAGCCAGCCTGGCAATGCCCGGGCTAAAGGGTGTGGAGGGAATTAATAGAGAAAGTCTGAAGAGCTGATGTTCATCACCCCCAAAACCCCTTGTAGAATGGCAGACAGAAAAACTTGTATATCTGGCAATACAACAAAAATCACAAGAAAGAGCTTTTCCCAAAGACATTGAAAGGACTGCATGGCAGGCATAAGGCAGCTATGAGGGAGAGGTTGTCTTTGACTGGGAACGGATTTTGCAAATCTCCCCTTAAAGCAAGGCCTTTGAGGAGTCACATCCTCAGAGATCCGATTCAACTTTTCTCCCTGGCACACAGTAAGCGCTCAGAAAAAGTTAGCTCTAATTATGATGAAGAAGAGATTTCTTAATACTGGAGGAGTAACTCAGGCCAAATGGAGAAAATGCTATATGAGTATTTGTAGGTAGGTGATCACCCAACGAATTAAAATGGCGGTTGCTCAGACCCAGCTTCTCTAGAAGAAAAAAACCAAGCTGGGATTCAAGGTAGAGGTTATACGGAAGAAGATGTGTGCCTTTGGCTGGAATAACTTCAGTGCTTTGTCTCAAGAAATTAAAATCCTGGGGCAGGAAAGGAAGAGGGGGAGAGGCAGGAGAGTCTAACATATATCGCTGCTGTTTTTATTGTTTATCCACCACGGTACAGGATTATTGCCTCATAAAAGAGCAAGAACCCTTTTACCACTTAAGGGAAATTCAGAAGTGAGGTTTTGTTAGATTAAGAGCCTTTATCAAAAATATCCCCATTGGTTAACTGAATGCATCGAGTGCATTCATAATTAATCAACACTAAAGAAAAGCCCAGAGGAGCCGGTGGCCCTTTACAAGCTATTAACAAGAATGCATTGTAATTAAACTAAGTCTTTTCCTGCAGTTTTTTTTTTTTTGCATAAATATTTGAAAATAAGACTTTAGTAACTAAGAGTATATTTTAAAAAACATAGAAAGGGGAAAAGGCTAAGAATGGCTTTATGAACTATTTGTGTATCCCTTAGGTGAGATTTTTAATCTTGTTACATAACAATTCCTTGCTCTCCAGCCTCTGTGGGGCTTCACTGAAAGGAGCAGTTTTCTCCTAAGAGACAAAGGGCGAATTTCTGGAGAAATGAGTGTGCAAGGGCTCTGTAGACTTGTTGGCTCCTTTAGAAATTGTTCATTTGAAAATTACACGGAGAGTCACAGAAAGCCTATGGAGGCTAGAGACAGAAACTGGAGCCCGACAAACCCAGGCTGATGTCCTCATTAGGAAAAGACACCCTGAAATTGCAAATGAAAAGTGCACATCTGAGGTCTCTGATAAAAAAAAAAATCACATACTTTCAAAAAGAACAACGGCAATTTTATTCTGAAACATGAAGAAATTACTGAGTTCCAGGAGGGAGATATTCTAGGTGCTAAATAATGTCTCTTGGCCCTGAGGGTAGAAAATCATCCGTGATTCTTCTTGCAAAATATGCTTGCTTTATTAATTGAAGCAGCTCGGTTCCTTCATGAAGTAATGAAACTTTCCCAACCAGAATAGGCTACAGATGAAAGAACTAAGATTAAGAATAGTAATAGTTAATAGTGGAAAACCCATTGATGACACCAAGCAAGGAGCAAACTTTTTTGCTAATTTGCAGAACCAGAGGTTTGGGGTGTCTGGGTGGCTCAGTGGGTTAAGCATTCAACTCTTGATTTTGGCTCAGGTCATGATCACAGGGTTGTGAGACCGAGGCCCGCATCAGTCTCCATGCTGTGCCTTGAGCCTGATTAAGATTCTCTCTCTCCATCTCCCTCTGCCCCTATCCCCCCACATGCTCTCTCTCTCATAAAAAAAGAAGAAACAGGTTTTATTAGTTTTTCGTTTTTAATCTATTTTAAAAAGGTGCTGCTGAAGCAAAGGTATATTCTGATAAACTTGAAGTATTAGAATCCACATCTCAGATTTATTTATTATTTTATCTTTTGGGGGGCAGCTGATCTACTATGTTTGGGGAAAAATCTGAACAGCAAGAATTAAGTGATAAGCCATGTTTCCAAAGATTTGTATCTGGATCAAGAAAAGCCATTGAAATCCAATCTTCAAAGCTAGAGTTCAGGTTTAGGACAATTTTCTTTGTTAAAGCAGCAACAGGGTACTAACTAGCTTTTCCACATAGGGAGATGTGTCAATTTAATTGTAAAAGTATTCCCAGTGCTCTAACCCTCCCTCAGAGATGCCATCAGTTCCTCCCTTCAAGAGGAGAAATGGATTTCCTCTGCCTTGTTTTGGCCAATAGAATGCAGTAAAAATAAGGATGTGTCAGGTCCAAGCTGGACTTCTTTGGTCCTATGTGCTTCCACTCTCTCTTGGAACTGGGCCCCTGCCAGGTGAACAAACGCCGCCCAGCCAGGTGGACTGAGAAATCATGAGGAAGAGGTTCCAATTAGCTGAAGTCATTTCAAACCTGTCTGCACACAGCTGATGCGGTAACAGGCGAGAGAACCTAGCCAACCAGAACTGCTAATTCCCCACTGACCGCTGACCATAAATGTGTGCCTGATCCCAATGCAGGCCAGAAGAACCATCCAGCTGGATCTTTAGATCCATAAGCAATGATAAATGCTTTTGTTTTAAGCTCACTGAAATTTAGTTGGTTTGTTACACAGCAATAGCTCACTGACATAGGAAAACAGTGGTATATTCCGACACAAAACTATTGGAATAAGATTTCTTTCATTATCTTTATTTTTATGAGTCAAACCCACTGAAAGTGTTCCAGGTTATGAAAAATATATAAAAAGCCAGTGCAGATGCATCCTTGGGAATCCCGCAGATAAGACTATTAAGAGCTATTCTGTGACAAAGATGCCTGTCTTAAAGGGAACTAATGTGTCTACCACCACCCTGATGGTTACATATTGGAGGAAAAAAGAACAAGTTAAAAGTGCAAGGGTAAACCAATTCAGCAATCACAGTCCTCTAAGGCATAACTCTGTAGGAATGGACAGTAATTCTGCATAAGGAAAGTAAAGAAAAGGACTTGTCCTATTTTTTTGTATTAAAACAAAATTCCGTGATCAAGTTCCTCCTTTTTTTCAACATGTCTCTATCTTAATCCATCTATAGGGCAGAAAGGCTGTGTCTTCTGTGACTCCAGATTCCTTTTCTAGGGTCTCAAAAATAATTTATCTTCAGTTAGTGCATGTTAGTGTATCCAATTTCTCCCTATAAGAAATTGCTTGTCAGAAAAAGTAAAAAATTACGGGAACTCATTTACAGTAAGTTACCTCTTTTTCTACAGACTTCTCTCTTAAGGGAAAGCAAAATCAGACACTTAAGTGGAATCAATCAGCAAGGAGAGCGCAGACACAAGATTTTTGGGTAGAAAATGGAAGTACATAGGCTAACCCATTTAGATTCTAACCAATCAATCTGCATGACAGAGAGGGCTCTGAATGGTGTCTCCTGGTGGAGAGGATGAAGGATTCGTAGTCATATTCTGGGGCTGGTAAAGCAACATCCCTAGAGACATCAGTTGCTCATTTGAAGGATTTTATTTCTGACAGTATTTCCTTAATCTGTCTCAATTCTTTACATTGAGACTTAGAGGGATTATTTCTCTTAAAAATGAAAATATGACAATCCATGACATTCAGCACTGGTAGAGTTTCTCTGGAAAACAAAAGTAAGGCTTCCACTTGCTTTCTAGAAGAATGCCTGTTACTTCTTGGAAATGACTAAATCCTGCTTGCCAACATCATTCTCCCCAGAAGATCAAGAACACAGGTGTTTTGTTTCTCTCATTCTTTCCTTAAAGCAATGCTGGATAGTATTTACACAATTTAAGACTTAATTATACTTGACACTGAAGTAGCTATTTCTAAAGAAATTCATCCTTTTTACAAGTAGCAATGAAGTTTGCCTTTTCTCCCTTAAAATGTCTCATCAGCTTATTTTACATTTTTATTATGGTTTTGGCTCTATCTGGCTCATTCCCTCCTTGTTTGCTCCACTCTCCCTCCCTCCTTTTCTCTCTCTCTCTCTTCCTTCCTTCCTCCTTTCCTTCTTTCCTTCCTTCCTTCTTTCCTCCCTTCCTTCTTTCCTTCCTTCCTTCCTTCCTTCCTTCCTTCCTTCCTTCCTTCCTTCCTTCCTCCCTTCCTTCTTTCCTTCCTTCCTTCCTTCCTTCCTTCCTTCCTTCCTTCCTTATTTCCTTCTTTCCTTCCTTTCTTCCTTCCTTCCTTCCTTCTTTCCTTCCTTTCTTCCTTCCTTCCTTCCTTCCTTCTTTCCTTCTTTCCTTCCTTTCTTCCTTCCTTCCTTCCTTCTTTCCTTCCTTTTTCCCATACTCTCTCTTTTTTGCATTGAAAAAGCAGTGGAACAAAGATGTTTTCCATTTTCTAACAAAGCTTCTGAGTATGCACTCATATACATAGGAGTTACCTAACAGTGAAGCACTGAGAAACTGTCATAAAAATTGTAGCATTTTGACTGAAAGTTGTATATTAGTTTCCTATTGCTGCTATAGCTATTTATCACAATTTTGTGGCTTAAAGTAAGGAAGATTTTTTTTTTAAGATTTTATTTATTTATTTGACAGAGAGAGCGGGAGATCACAAGTAGGCAGAGAGGCAGGCAGAGAGAGAGGGGGAAGCAGGCTCCCCTGCCGAGCAGAGAGCCCAATGAGGAGCTTCATCCCAGGACCCTGAGATCACGACCTGAGCCGAAAGCAGAGGCTTTAACCCACTGAACCACCCAGGTGCCCTAGGAAGATTTTTTTTAATAGTATTTTAGTTCATAATCCAAAATGGGTCTTGTGAGGCTAAAATCAAGGTGCCAGCAAGAAATTTCTAGGGGAGAAGTGGTTTTCTTTCTTTCTTTCTTTCTTTCTTTTTAATTTAGATTCAATTAGCCAACATATATATCCTTAGTTTTTGGTGTTTTCAACGATTCATTAGTTACATATAACACCCATTAGTCGCCTTTTCCAGTTTCTAGAGTCTAGAAGTTTCCTGCATTCTTTGGCTCATGGGCCCTTCCAACATCTTCAAAGCCAGTGACAGAGTGTCTTTTGTCTTTGACTCTGCTTCTGTCTGCTTTGTCATCCTATTGATTTGTTTCTGATTCTGATCAACCTTGTCTTGTATAGGGCCTTGTGATTACATTGGGCCCACCTCAACAATCCAGGATAGTCTCTTCTTCAAAAGATCTTTAACTCAATCTTATCTGCATGATCTCTTCTGTCACAAAAGATAACATTTACAGATTCCAGGAATTAGGTCCTGGACTTCTCAGGGGTCATTAGTTTGCCTACTTTAGAGGAATAATCAGCATGATATATTTGGAATAATGTTTTGAGTATGAACTATGTATTAGGCAAAATTTAAGTGCTTTCTCATACATTATTCAAATCTTAATAGGTCAGTGAGAAATGGATTACTTTCCCCTTTATAGAATATTAAATAAGTTATCACCATAATTTATTTGGCAGAACTAACACTCTTATAAGACTGCTTCTATACCTGTATAAATTTTTCAATTAAAAATTAATCATTCAAATATGTCTATTTTATAATTTTTTTATTTTAGGAGCCTTTAAAATTTCAATATGATTTGAGAAGTCATTAATATAATTCTTTTTGCTATTAATGTTTTGACTTGGGTTGACCCATGACTTAATAGTAAATTGTCTTGACTATCACCTCGAGATGAATATTCTGTGGCTTGTCATAACATTTACACAAGAGGGCATAAATCTGAACAATATTTTTGACTTTCCATGTATAATTTGGTATATAATATCTTCTGGAATTTTAGACTTTGGAAAATGTCAATTCTACAATTAATATGTCATCAATCTATTGCTCCTTAAGAACAAAATTATTATATCCATAAGCCATATGAAGAAAAGATATCCTAAAAAAGAAAAAAAAAGAAAAGATAGTCTATAAAAACATTCATTCAGAAACCATTACCTCTTGTTTAAGGGAAACATATCATGGATTTTAAATATCAACTTCTAAGACTTCCTGACTTTGGGTTTCTTTTATATCCAAGGTACAGCAGTCACATTTTCCGAGTGTTTTTTTCTATCCTGGTCAGACCTGGGAAAGTTAAAGAAACATAATGCTTAAAGAGCTTTGGTCATATTTAAATTTAAGAGTCTCCCTAGGAAGATTTAGGCACCAGAGCTGAAGGAATAGCCTGCCAATACTGTTCATTTTTAAATTCCATTTATATGGAAATGTTAACTCAAACTATCTTGCCCTCAATTTCTACATCCTGATATTATTTGAAAGGATCACCAGTACACATATTGATGTAAAAGGCTTGAGGATCAGCAGGTTCTAAGAGATGGAGTAGAGGAAGAGAGTTGACTCTAAGAAGTGTCCTTGGCCTTGGTGTTTGAAGATGCCAATATCTGTCAACAGGGATGATGTTACCCAACAGCTTCAACTTACAGGATGTGACAGCAAACCTGAGTCACAGATCTTTCTATTACCGGATTGTACTCTGCTGCTAAGTAACTTTGTGAGAAATGCTTGTTTCCCTTACATCCTAGCAACTATATGCTTTCCCTTACAGGAAAAGTTCAGTTGCTTGTATCTCACATTTAACCTGGCCTCAACATTCTTTATTCTGTTTGTTTACTGACCAATACTTTAAGGATAAGTGAAGCTCCTTACCCTCCACAAATTGAGAACAAAGATTTCAGCTTCTCAGATTAAGTGACCAGGGAGCTTACCCCTTGTCAGCCACATCATACAGGTGACGTATCCAATCTTTACATGTAATGGAAGTTTTTGAGAGGAAGAAGTCTAAGTGGTGACAAGAACAGTTATTCTGTGAAGACTATTGAAAACCAGGATAACTAAAATACCAGGGTTATATATTTCATAGTAAAGAGTTCTTTAGTTTAGATAAAGATATATTTTCATGATAATTTTAGACCCTAAAATACTAAAATTTGGGCTCACTAGAAAAGTAAATAAGCAGCCTCTTTATTGCTACATCCCAGGGGCACCACCTAGCTTGGTGCTCCATAGCACTACTCTCTAGCTTCTTTCACTTACGCGGTCTTCAACAAGCATCTGTAGACCTACAATGAATCTGGCACTCTACTAAACACAGTATAAGCACGTAGGAAAAGATTTACCGCCATCCTTTGAGAATGGTATCCAGAGCCTTAATATCCATCAGAATCTTAAGGTATAAAAATATACAAATGGCCTATAAGAAATATTAAGAAGGGGAGGGGTAGGTAAGAGAGACAGAGTCAGGAAGGAAAAGGCAAGGGCAAGGAAGATAATGCCTTGAGCTTAAGAGGCTCAATATCTAATTGATGAGATAAGACATAAATTAAAGCAAATAAGCTACAGCAATATACTACCAAAGAAAGTGAGGTAGAATGAAGTATAGTGAGGCTGATGGAAGTTTGGAATAGTGGCCAAGTCAGTAAGGAGGCCAAGTGTCTCTGGTCCACAAGACATATTGGATGAATTACATACACTTTTTGGAAGTCAGATTGTCAAATTGCACTGTTTGAAGCTTATCTCTGTTTTCTTTCTATTCCTCATGTTCAATATTGTGTCCACTCAACAAATGATCAGCCCACTCTCTTACTTACAGAACATCCATTTTGTTCAAGAATCCAACATCTTCAATATGACCATGTACTTCTTTGGAAAGCTGTGATGATCTCCTTTTGCTTGTCAGTACACAGCTTAAGAATGAGCAAGAGTGGTCAATAAAGACATTGACAAGAATTCTGGAGGCTTCTGAGGAAACCACCTGCCTCCCCATCTCTTCAACTCTTTTAAAAAGGAGACTAGATAAAGTCATCCCTGTTCTTCTCATGGAATTTGTCAGGTCTCCATGGAACTGCAGATGAAATCCACAATAAGAGCTGCCTTGAAAATAAAGTCCAATCCACAAAATATGGCAGAAGATAAGGATAAAAAGAACTGGAATTATTGATGAAGTCATTGAACCACTGAATTCACCCACCTGGGAGCTGATGACTTTTGATAGACCTTCCAGTGTGCAGTAATGGATTTTTTTCATAATATAAAATACTTGAGTTGAGTTTTTTATTGCATACATCCAAACACATCCAAATTAGTATATCCTCTAACTTGTCATTTGGCAACTTCATGCTTCATTAAGATTGTTATATGGTGACACACTGGGAAAATAAAACTCCTTGGAAATTAAGTTAATACATTTAACTATTTAGTTGAAGTAAAGATAGACTAAAATAAGGACACTATAGACCAAAAAGAATTTTAGAGATTATATATGACTGCAAATAGGCATAATGTATCTCTTTCATGTGTTATTTTATAAATTGACAAAAATATTTTCAATTAGAATCCTATCAAACAATATAAATGTGGCATTTGGCATTTCCCTTACAAGTTACCTAAATCAGATACATATATTTGATTCTAAAATCTTGGAACATATATATAAAGTTTTTATAATTTGTAAAGAAAAAGAAGATTGAGGTTTTTTAAGTGCATAAATAATCCCACATCATATTTTTTAGAGGGGATATTTTCTAAGTTTAATCTCAAAAAAGAGTCATGTAGCTGTGGCATAAGTATTTCAGTCTTTGAACACTTCAATGAAAAAGTAAGCACATTATTCATTTGATGTTATGTAGATCAACTATCTGATATTCAATATGCCTTTACAATTGATTTAGTGTCAAATAGCCATACCATCAAGGAATTGGGAGTTTGCATGCATTTCCTAATTCCTCGAATAGTTCCACGTGCTGGATGGCACTGCCTTTTAGCTTCTTAGTTTCAATATGCATATTTATTCACATGGCTGTATGCATATCTTGGACAGAAACTAATTAATAAATGAATCCATTTATAGTTTGTCAGCTGTTAATTTTCCACTAGCTGCACTTTTTTTTTCATTTATATCTATTTGGAAAGAGCATGTTTGTCATTTTCCAAAGGAGAAAAACAAAACCTAATCTATTAGATCACCCTGTAATAAATTTGTGTATGAACGCAAAAACAAAGCAAAATAATAACTACCTAAAAAGCTATTCGATTTGCTGGGATTGTATTACAGCCTTTGTAGTCCCTGTTGTTTTCAGAAATATAATGATAGTTTTGCCTTTTTATTTTGATAGAAAAATAATAAAACTGTTTTTCTTTCCCAAAAATCTGACAAATGGAATGTGATATGACCCTTGGAGTTCCTATGTAAAAGTTAAGCTCACGAGTTCACTAATTTATGGGGAAAATAGAGAAAAAAGTATCAGAGTCATAAGGAGAATGACTTTTAATTGGAAATTTGCACTTACAGTATACAATTTTAGTTTGCCAAGGTTGTTATGTTCTGAGTGGATAGAGGGAAATAGAGTAATTTAAAAAAGAAAAATATAGCTGGCTTTTTGTCAGTTTTCTGGCCATGTAGCACTGCCCAGTTAATAGAATTTTTGAAATTCAGCAGAGATACAAAAGGACCTCTTAAACTCTGATATAAGCATCACACAAATGAGTTGAACTGATGGCTTTTATTCCCTCATCATTTCCGAAGTACACAATAATGCTAACATTTTGTTCTCGCCTGCTGCTTGATAAAGTTGTGTTATATCCAACTCCAGCTAGGTTCTGGCAAAAATTATTTTAATAACTACCTGGATAGCGATTAAATTTTATGTAAGTTGGCATCTTTGTAAATCTCAAATGAATTGCTTATTTAGAGGTAACAAAAAAGGAAAAGAAAGCTGAATATTTTCATGGCAAATATAGAGAATATGATTTTTTGTTCTGATATTTAAAGATTTCTTTTTTAGATACATATTTTCATGTTTCAATATCTCTGAAATTAGGAAGTATCTTATAATTAAAGTTGTGAAATATTGTAATTGACAGCTCTTCCCTTAAGGAAATATAAAATAATGGTGCCAATTATTAATATCATCTAATTTCAGATAAAATGCAGTAACTTTACTATGATATATGGCTGGTATAATAAGGATATCTCTAAATTTAAATTGTATAATCTTTTTATCTAACTGTCCAATTCATTTGGACTTGGAGGCATGAATTTCTCTTTCTCCGTCTTTTTTCTACAGTCTTCCTTTGAAGTTCATTCTTGTTGGTCACCTAGAGTTCCCAACATTCTATTCAATAGATTTCAACTGTTACCTCTTTCTAAAAGCTTTCCTTGGTTATTCCAGCCAAAAATGTCACCTATGGTCTATAAACTATGACTTTTTAATCTAAATTACAATGATAGCACTTTTCATATGCTGTCTCATATCGGCTGCATGTGTGGATTTGTATGCCTTTTCAACTAGACTGCAGTTTTTCATTTCAGAGATAATGTCTGTGATATCCAAATTCTTAATCCTGTATTCAAGGCTTTGAATGATCTGGTCCCCAAATAACTGCACTCTCACCTTTCACCAGTCCATTAAGATTTTTTGTGATGCAGTTTCACAGTTAACTAGTTGATGTTCTTTTAACACTCAACACCTCAATGTTTC
Organism: Nasua narica; assembly: GCA_028533885.1. Taxonomy (NCBI): domain Eukaryota; kingdom Metazoa; phylum Chordata; class Mammalia; order Carnivora; family Procyonidae; genus Nasua; species Nasua narica. The sequence goes on along the minus strand of CM052799.1, from coordinate 183,619,083 downwards.
CATGGTTAGTTCATAACGCTTCTGCAGGCTATAATAGCTATTCCCAGTTCCCTTATCACAATCTTTTTTTTTTACGCTCCTTCTCAAAGACTATAGATTAAAAATATTCTTCAAGGCTGTCTGTTAGAATTACTTATTCCTTCTGTACACTTACTATTACATTTACATTACATTTAGCTTTCTACAACATTAGCCAACCTTGTTTGAGATATTTTTTTTTCTTTCTTTATTGAAGAGTTATAATTTTAGGACACAACGCTTCTTTTACATATTTTTGTTATTTTAAAAAAATCTTAAGCATAAAAATTATTGATAGTCTTTTTTTATGTAACCACTAATAAGAAGCCCTATTCTTTATCATGTCTATAAAGTCAAAGTGAAAAGTTCCTCTGTGAGGTAAAGTAATGTCCTATGCCTTGATGAGCAATATAAAGTATTTAAGTTGAGCATCAAAAATCAGTGGTCTCATTTTCTGCCAATTGGGATGTCACTGGAGTCCATTCTAAATAGAACCTTATATGAAAATGTAATTTAGTGCTTATTCATCTGTCTGTTTAATGATTTCTTCAAATCATCCAAGATCTGATTCAAAGTATCTTTTTTCCAATTAAAGATAGGTTCAGAAAAACCTGCATCTAAGAAAGTGACTCTCAGAAGGCGTTATTGACTATTTCTCCAACAATTTCTCCCTTAATCCTTGTTGTTAAGCTAACTCTCATATTTTACAGAAAATGAGATACATAGATACAGGAGTATTTATGGAATTCAGAATCACCTTCTAAACCCAAGGAAGAGCCATTATTGGTTAAGAGAGGAACATGTGACCAAACTCTGGTCAACTACAAGTAAAAAGTAGACAACTAGAGCTACTCATTTGATTAAAAATAAATGTGTTTCATTTCTGGGATTGCCAATTAAGCTCTTTCTCCATCAGCCCTCCAACAGTAACTATTAACTCCAGACAAAATACCGAAAGCAACTACCTGAAGCCACTGGAAAGCAAATAGACAGAAAGAATATGGAGAGGAATGGATACAGAGAAGAAAATGGCATTGTGTAAGCTTTCAATTTTAGCCTTTTAACCTGTAGGCAAGCCACAGTTAGTACCGCCTGGGGTGACTAAAAATCTGATAGAAAATACAGTCTTCCTGGCCTAAAGAACTAGAGGACAGACTTCAGGGCAACCACAGCTGTTAGAATTTGAGGAGGAAATTTAAGTTAGAATAGAGGTGTGGAAAGAGGTTGATCTAAGTTCTGACTGTGAACTCTGCTCAAATAATCCACACATGCATGGCTCAGAATTCAAAGAAGCTAAACTTGGAGTGCCCGGCTGGCTCAATTGGTAGGGCATGAGACTCTCAAACTCAGCTTTGTAAACTAAAGCCCCATATTGATTGTAGGGATTAATTACAAATAGAATCTCAAAAAGTTCAACTAAGGGTGCCTGGGTGGCTCAGTTGGTTAAGCAATTGCCTTTGGCTCAGGTCATGATCCTGGAGTCCTGGGATCGAGTCCCGCATCGGGCTCCCAGCTCCACGGGGAGTCTGCTTTTCCCTCTGACCTTCTCCCCTCTCATACTCCTTATCACTCTCTCTCTCTCTCAAATAAATAAATAAAATCTTTAAAAAGAAAAAGTTCAGCTAAAACTAAAATAACTGAACTGAAACTTTAGTTGTTGCTGGAAAGACAGAGTTTGTAGTTGTAATTTAACCAAGTAAAATGAACAAAAGAACAACAGTAGCAACAACAACAGCAACAAAAACATTTTCTGGCATAATAAAACCAGATTCAGAGCCTTCACAATGTAAGTCACAAATTCATGATGTGGTCCAAAAGTATAGGATATACAAGGAATCCATAAAATGTGTGCTTCTACAAAAGAAAAAACAATAAATATAGAAAAATCCAATACATTTTGAATTAGCACAGAAAAATGTTAAAGCAACTAGTCTAAACAAATAAGGAGATAAAGGAAAATATGTTTGCAAAAAATAAAATGAGAGCAAAACAGAGAAATGGAAAGCATAAAAAAGAACTAAGTAAAAATTTCAGAAATAAAATAGTGTCTTAAAAAAAGACATTTCTTGTATCAAAAATAAAAAATCTAAAATTAATGAATTAAGAGTGCTTCTTAAGAAGATAGAAAACAAAAGTAAATTCAAAGTATGTGGAAGGTAGAAAAATGATAAAGCAAAAATTAAGACAATGGCAAAAAATGTTAAAAGAGAATGGTAACAAAAGATAAACTTTGGTTCTTTGTAAAGATTGACAAAATTGATTAACCTCTAGCTATACTAATTTTCAAAATAAAAAAAATGGACATCATCAATACTGTTGCTGAAAGAGGGGTAATTACTATAGACCTTACCTATGAAAAGGATCCAAACAGAATGTTAGGTACAACATTGTACCAACAAATGCAGTATCCGTAAGCAGATTGAAAAGTTTTTGAAAACAAAAAGATAAAACAAAAAATCTGAATAGCTCTCTCTCTACTAAATAAAACGTTTTAAATAAAAATCTTTCCACAAAGAGAACTTCAGGACCAGATGTTCTATTCTCTTTTTTTTCAAGTGTTAAATAAAGAAATCAAAATAATCTTACACTAACACATTCAGTAAATAAATAAAAAAAGGTATATGAAAGCATTTCTTTACTCCCAACCTTCTTTTCTTAGGCTTTAAACAGATTTATGTACTTTTTGGTGTTAAGTCAGCCATCTTGCATGCAAGAGGGGAAATCTCAAAGTTTAGCAGAGGAAGCTGAACCTAAATCCTACATCATTAGATTATAGAATTATCCCTTTCTGAAACTGCTTGTTTATGAACTTCTAATTTGAAAGGCATTAATACAACTCTTCAAGGCAAAATAGTACTTTGAGGAAAAAAACTCATTTTGTTAACTATTATATAAATAAAGAAAACTCAGTAAAACAAAAGTGCAGCTTAATGATTATTAAGCAGTAATGGCAATTATTACAATCACTCTTCTCAAGACATAAAAAATTGCAAGTCATTCCCAAAGACTCCCACATTCCCTCACCTAACTATAATCCCCTGAATCCCAAAGATTAAATATTATCCTGATATTTATAGTTACTACTTCCTTTCTTATTGGTTTACACCCATATGACATACCCTAGTCAGATACAATAGTCTTTTCTCTTGTTTCTTTTACATTTTTAAAAAGATTTTATTTATTTATTTATTTATTTGAGAGAGAGAGAGAGAGCACAAGCAGGGAGAATGGCAGAGGGGGAGGGAGAAGCAGGCTCCTTGCTCTAGACCCTGAGATCATGACCTGAGTAGAAGGCAGGCGTTTAACCCACTGAGACACCCAGAATATGCTCTTTGTCATTTTTTTAATGATTATTTTTTTTTCTGCTGCTGCTGTTTATGTCCCTTTTCTTTTAAAAATGGGAATCCCTTTCAGCATATGTATCTAGATATAAATATTTTACTTCACACAGTCTTCTTTTTTTTTTTAAGATTTTATTTATTTATTTGACAGAGAGAGAGAGATCACAAGTAGGCAGAGAGGCAGGCAGAGAGAGAGGGGAAGCAGGCTCCCTGCTGAGCAGAGAGCCCGATGCCATGGGGGCTCGATCCCAGGACCTGAGATCATGACCTGAGCCAAAGGCAGAGGCTTTAACCCACTGAGCCACCCAGGCACCCAACTTTACACAGTCTTAGAATAAGGACTATATATATTTACCCATTTAACATATGCCCTTAAATAAGATTATTAGAGTTTCAGGTAATAACTACCAATGTTGGTTCTTTCTTTTTTCAAATTCTCTTTTAATCTCTTTTTTCTCGCAAAATTTATCTGTTAATGAAACCGGATCCAAAGACTCTAAACATGGCTGTTTTCATTCTCACAGTGTACTTCAACATGTTCATCTGTTTTCTGCATTGCCTATAAACTGGTAGCTAGATTTAGAGGCCAAATCAGAATCAGAATTGAGCTTAATTATTTTTTGGCAAGAATTTTGGAAAATGATGAGGCAATACCTTCTTTTCATATCATAGCTTTTAATGCTCCAAAACCTTTAGAACTTTCTAAGTCTGAATGTGAAACTCCAAGTTTGTACCACACCAGATCTACTCATAGGTTATGTATGGGTCATGATTTAAGAAGTTGAGCACAGGCTATGGAAAAATTGTAGAATAATCATCTGTGGCTTATATTCATACTTTTGACTGAATTTTGCATGACTTTAATGGAATCAATAATAAACACAAAAGGCAGAACATTGTCATTCATGCTATAAGCAAAAATTTTTCCCAATTACTACATTACTTCACTATTGCATATGTGACAAAAATGAGTTAATATAAGATCCTCATTATTGACCTTCCTAGTAAAAATTTGGGGGGATATTTCCATTACATAGCTAAATGAAAAAAATATCATATATGTTAACCAGTTTTTATTTTTATATTCCAAACACTGAAAACTATAGGAAATATTAATGTCAATTAATTAATTTTGATCTACCAAGTAAAGGATGATACAATTATAGAAAATTATATTACCAGTTGTGAAGCTATTTTTATGAAAAAGAAGATACTTAATATGGTAACAGTAATATCAAGAGCTCATTTCCTTTCTCACACTATATTTATAAACCTAGTAGTCTAGGGATGCTAGGTAGCTCAGTAGGTTAAGCATCCAACTCTTGATTTTGACTCAGGTTATGATCTCAGGGTTCTGAGATTGAGCCCCAAGGGGGTCCACACTCAGCACAGAGTCTGTGTGCCCCTCTCCCTCTTCTGGGCTTGCATATTCTCTGTCTCTAAATAAATAAATAGATAGATGATAGATAGATAGATAGATAGATAGATAGATAGATAGATGAAATCTTTTAAAAAAACCCCAAAGATTAGTAGTCTAAAAACAAACAAACCCTAGTAGTCTAGTCGTATTTTTGTTCGTTTGGTTTGGTTTTGTTTTTTAACGTTGGGAAGAAATGGGACAGCTTTCATTTGAAATACATGGAAACAAGTTTAACATTTTGCTGAAGGGCTGTGATGCTCACTGATGATTTACAAGAACTCTTAACCAACAGAATAGTGATTAATCATTTTCCAAGGAGGAACAGAATTTAAGTCAGTAAGTACAGCTGTTAAGTAGAAATGCTGCTGATTAAAAACAATCCTATATATATGTTCATATATACATGGCATAGGACAAAATATCAGGTAGTCCAGTAGGTCCAGGAATTAGAACAATAACTTCTCTCTGATAACTTATAACAGTCATAAAAATTTTTTTAAAAAGATTTTCTTTATTTGAGAGAGAGGATGAGTGAGAGAAAGGGAGCCCAAGAGGTGGGGGAGGCAAGGGGCAGGGGGAGAAGCAGAATCCCCAGAGAGCAGGGAGCTCAGTGCAGGGCTCAATCCCAGCACCCTGGGATCATGACCTGCCCAAAGGCAGATGCTTGACTGACTGAGCCACCCCAGTACCCCAGTCATAAAATTTTCTGATGATAGTTGGATGGAGAAAAAGCAAGAAATCTCTACCAAAAGGTATTCTGAAGAACATTCTGGCATTTTCTGAAAAACTAGGAGTAGCAACATGGGCTCCTGAGTTAAGGTACTTGAATCAGGCATAGTTTGCTATTTAGATTTTGTCAAATTATTTTAGCTTAATGAATTGAAATTTGTTTAAAGTTACATGGAAAATTGAAAAATTCAGTATTACTACATAGTTCTTATGGAAAAAAAATTGCTAAGCCACCAAGTTTCTTTAGGTTTACAGTATAATTTGAAACCCAAATTTCTAGAATTATCTGTGGCTCTAGTCCTTTGACATCAACTCTGGGGCTTCATGAAAACTTCATAAAACTACAATTCTTTAAAAATGATGTTCTTCTTACTTCCCTCTAGTTATATCTATTGTGGTTTGGCCACTGTCTTCATTTTCATTCTTCCCACCCATATTGGCCAACTATTCATTTTCTGGAATTCCTGCATTTATCTTCCCAAAGAAAGCCTTTACTTGGTTTTAGCAGGTGTCAGCCATTGTAGAATGCCCTACAAAGCTTTAGATCAAAGCCACTACATATATCATTGGATGATGTTGAATCAGTAATCCATTGCTGGTACAATTGGCTATTACCTTAGTGGTGAAACTATGTAGCAGAGAATATGGCGTTCTGGGATAAGAGACCATTTGGCTACTTTTCTCAGCAGAAAGCTATCTGAACGGCAGGCTCCCAGAGCACAGGTAAATTGTTCATCATTATAGACAGTTTTTCATCCAGTTGGGAAAACCTAGGTTGCTTAAAATGGAGATTAATAACCACCATAAATAGTAAGGCCATATATTTAAAAGTATATGTTTACTAAAATTTATAACCAAGTCGTAATCTTTTTAAAAAGCATGGGAGTTTTAAAAATCAGTGATCTGTTGAAATTTATGGATATTTTATTAATTTTATAACATGTAACAAAAATAAAAACACTTACCATTTATATAACAAAGAGATTTTTATTCAACTTTGTACTACTGAACCCATAGAAAGAACTAATAAATGCTTATTCAATTAATAACAAATAAACGGATGGGTAAATGAACAATTACGGCTTTTTCATATTTATTATCTTATGTGATCATCACAGTAATAATTTATTTATTCATTGAATATCCATAGAGTATCTATTATATGCCAGGCACTTTGCAGTAGATATTACTATTGCTAATTTGTTTTTGTTGTGATTGCTCTTGTTGTTGTTATTATAGGTTTCATCTCCATCTGCAAAGGAAACTAGGGACCAGAGAAATAGAGCATCCAATTGGGAAGCTGGAGTTTTATTCCACAAACTTTTAATCAAACTCCAAAATTTAAAACTGACTCTAGTGTAATGGTAGGCTAATGTCTCTTTCTGCCCCAGGAATTTCACATGTTCTTCTTTCTAAAATAGCACACTTCCCCCACATACTTGACCATCTTAATTAGTTAATATTATTCATTATTGAGATTTCAACTCAGAAAGCATTTCAGGAAAGTTTGTCCTCCTCAAAATAATTCAGATTCCCATATAGGACACTTTCATTGCATCCTGAAGAAACTCTTCTTTGAGTCCTTATCATTGATATTATTAATTCATTAAATGCTTTTTATTTTTTTCCAGCTCTCCTAGTATTATATACGTTCTATGAACACAAAGCCTATGTCTATCTTATTTACTGTTAAAATATAATCCCAGGATAGTGCGTGAGAAATACTAAGTACTTGAGAAATGGTATTCATTTGACGAATGAATGTGCCAAAAAGATCATAAATTTTGAAGTCAAATATATGAATTCAAAAGTGATCTTAACTCCATAAAGATCTCATTTTCTCCACCTATAAAACTGAAATAATGAAACCCACCCAATTATGTGAAAAATTTTGTTGGGTCTGAGTAGAACATTACAGTTACCACTTTCCAGAAATGAGGGACAAGACTTGTACCCAAGCACATTAGAACTTTCAGAGGCCAGGACAACACCAGTGGGGTTTCCTTCCTTGCTCTAGACCCATTGATTTTACAGTAGATAGTTAAGTACAAAGACTCAGGCAAAGACTGCTTGAGTAATACTTAGGTTCACTTTATTGCTCTATGTAAAATCAAAAAAGTGTACATGACATTTTCACTGGGGTTGTTTTGTTCACTAGAAAGAGAATCAAAAAGTCTTTCAACACATTCTAGCCACAAGAAAAAATAACTTATTCCAAGTTATTATGTCATTTTTAGGTCTTGCTATACTTAAAATATATCTTTTCTTCTTTTCAAAGGAGGAAAGGGTGTTTTGTTTTAGGATTTCTTTCTGCATTAGAGGATTATTATTTTGTATCCTAAAACATAAGATTTTATAGTAGGAAACAGAAGAAAACAGGACAATTTTAATCATTTAGAAGCCATAGCAGCTTCTCTTTATTCTTCTTCCCTTGCGTTCCCTATCCTTGCCTTTTTCAAAGTTATTTTACTCTTTTATACTTAAAGCAATGAACTTTTCCTCTTTGGTGTCTTTCAGTGGCTTGCATCAAAGAATTTTTCTATCAGAAATTATGCTGGCCACATACGGCTATTTTGGGGAATAAGTTAGGTAGTCTATGTAGAATTCCTTATAGATGGTAAATTCCATATAAATATCCGCTTCTTCCTCCCCCTTTTCAGAACTTTGAGAGGTGAGCTTGGAGCTGAACACATTCCTGAATATGTTGATGGACACCATGGATAATCCCCCCGAAAGCATTGAAACTAATATAAAGAATTATCTGTAATTTTGTTCATTAGATGTCTGGTAGAGATAATACCCTCATGCTTTGATCACCTAATTTTAACTTAATGCACACTAGTTTGTTAGATTTTTGTAGGAAGAACTGAATCTTAAAGTGAGATTTAGCTTTCAACTAGCTTACTAGTAAAATAAAAAGATTAAGCTGGACTGGGTTCTAATGATCAACCAATTCTCTCATTTTATAGATGAATAAAAGTAAAAGTCTCTAGGAGTTAGCATCTGTAATAAATATATTAATGATTAATTTCCTCAAAATATATTCAATTTAAAAATGTGTTTTTATTTTTTTAACAATCAAGTGTAATTCCATAATTTTGTGGTTATTCCCATAGAAAGTGACTATATATTCTATTAAAAAATACATGCAATATACAGAAAAAGGAAACTTTTTTTAGAATGCTGTAGCCACAAAGTATGTTCAAGGGTGATTCAGATATTAAATCTTTAGGTAATTAGCAATGACATTTAATGAGCCATGTTTAATAACAAAGTTGAATATTACTTTAAAAGCATTTTCTCTTTCGTTCCCATGCAGCAATTTTTGCCTCTGAAAAACATAAGAGAAGGAGGCTCATCAATTCAGTGGCATGGTTTGCTGATTACTCTTCCTTTTCTTGAAAGATGGAATCAATACTAAAGTAATGATTCTAAATGTCACCATTTGCCTGTTTCATAATTTGGGGTATAATTTTACTTCTCAGATTTTTAGATAAATATTTGGAATAAATTCTAAAAAATGACAGACAGTTTGGAAGTTATGATCTATAATATTTTTGTTCAAATGATATTTTCACTTTAAAACACATTTTTGCATTCACATACTTGCTTTTTTTCACAGTTTGACTGGACCCTTTCCAATTTTACTATGTGACATAAAAGTACCACATGAAGTGATTTCACTTACTTTCAGGAAGGGAGTACCTAAATAACTATGACTCAGGTCAGTGAAACCTAATTTTATAGGTTTGTAATTTTTATTTTTGCCTTGATGCTCTTATGACATCTTTAATTTGTTCAGTGGAGAGAACATGGTGCCCTCTAAAGAAACACTAGCCAGCTGGGTGTTGTAAGTGAGGCCATCTGCTCAAATAAGATCCACTTTTAAACTTCAGAATGTTGTAAGTATCATTTATTTCTTTACTTACATAATATTGATGAGAAAATTATATAAATCCTGACATTTTTCCCTTGCTAGTTAGTGGACTAGCTCTTTTTCATTCACAACACCATCCCAGCCAAATGGAAAATAAAATATACCTTAGAACCAGTTGGGATTGTTTTAATTACAAGTAATGAGAAGAACAAAAAAAGAAATTAAATTCTAAAGCAAGAAGTTCAGAGAGGGAATGACTCTGGGGTTAGTTATATCATTGACTTCACACAAGACTAAGTCTTAAGGTTCTTTCTGTATTTTAAACTCTTCCATTCTTTCCATGATAATGTCCTCATAGCGTAATTTATCCCATAGTTAGAAGAGGGTTCTCACAGTTTAAAATGCCACATACAGATGGGACAAAATCCAAAGAAGAGGGCTTCCTCTGCCAATGAGTCTTTCTATGAACAAGGAGCTATTTCCCAGAAAACTCTAAGTCTATATCTTTATATCTCAGTGGCCAGAGTGGAATCCTATACCAATCACAAGACTGTAGACTAGCAGTCTACAATGTGTGGTCTATGGACTCTTGGCTATCCCCAAAATTATTTCAGGATATTGACAAAATAAAATAAATATAAAAATAGTACCATGGTATTATTTGCCTTTCTGCTTTGTTTAGATTACCAGTGATAATGCAAAAGCAATGGTAGGTCAAGCAGCTGGGACCTTAGCGCTGTTCGAGCAATGGTATCAAACTATGCTAGCAGGCAATATATTATTCACCGCCACATGTTCATGAAAAGCTTAATTAAGTAGATAAGTTAAAAGCTTGTTCACTAAGACTGTCCTTAATAAAGAAGTAAAATTTATTAATTTATTAAATTTTGACTCGGGTATATGTCTTCTCATTATTTTGTGTGACAAAATGGAAAGTATCCTAACACATGTCTCTTATACTCTACATTAGGATGGTTATGCTTAGGAGCAGTTCTCGTGCAATTGTTTGAGTTATGAGATGAATCATCCACTATTTTAATAGACCACTATTTTTCCTTGAATGAAATCTGATGGACAAATTACAGTTATTGATACTTGGGCTTTTTGCAGACATCATCTCAAAAAAGAGCAATGTAAGTCTGTGACCAAGGAAAACAACTGATTCTGATTTTTGCCAATAATAAAATATGAGCTTCTAAGCAAAAGTTAGAAATTGAGAGAACTTTTTTCTGTCTCCATGAGCTGGACAGCCACCTAGTACTTAAAAACTTTTCTGATAAAATTGATGATGATATTAATAAATGTGATAATTTTATATTGTAAAATTAAATGTGTCAAAACTTGGAGGATCAGCATACTCACTGAACCATGATTTTCTAAATGACCACCGCATTTTCATATAAAACTATGCGTGGGTGGTGCAGCTCGGTGGCTCAGTCAGTTAAGCATCTGCCTTTGGCTCAGGTCATGATCCTCGGGTCCTAGGACACTGGACTCTCTGCTCAGCAGCGAGTCTGCTTCTCCCTCTCCTTCTTCACCTTCCCTGTCCCTGCTTGTGCTCTCTGGCTCCTCTCTCAAATAAATAAAGTCTTAAAAAAAATACTATGTATAGATAGAGCACCTATTAATATTGCAATATAGGTCAAGGATTTTAATTTAATCAAGACTAAAAAGCTTATCAATGTATTCTCAAATTTCACAACACTGCTGTTATGAAATGACCACTTGTTGGGGTGCCTAGGTAGCTCAGTGAGTTAAAGCCTCTGCCTTCAGCTCAGGTCATGATCTCAGGGTTCTGGGTTTGAGCCCCACATCAGGTCATGATCTCAGGGTCTTGGGATCTAGCCCCCCATTGGGCTCTCTGCTCAGCAGGGATCCTGCTTCCCCATCTCTCTGTCTGCCTCTCTGCCTACTTGTGATCTCTCTCTCTCTGTCAAATAAATAAAATCTTTAAAAAAAAAAAAAGAAATGACCACTTGTTAAGTTTTAGTATTCTATTGGAGAAGAATATCCACAATTGTATGAAAAGCCCATGGAAGTACTTTCCCCTTTCTAACAATCTAACTGTATAAGCTCCAGTGTTTTTTGTTTATTTTTCATTTTTTCAATGAAAAGACTATAATTTAACAGATTGAATACAAGGTAGATATGAGAATCTAGCTATCTTTTTTTATTATTATTAAAGAAGACATTAAAGAGATTGCAAAACTATAAAACAATGCTACTTTTTAAACTGTTTTTGCTTCAAAAGCATAGCATTGTTTCTTAAAATGTTATTTATGTTAATGAAGTAATAATGAACTTTTTTTTGTTTTTAATAAATATTTAATGAACATTTTAGACATTTCTTAGTTTTAATTTCTAGCATGTTAAATTTTATAAATATAACCAAAGCATTGCAGTTCTCAATCTCTGTGAGTGCAGTGGAGTTCTGAGACAAATATTTGAGAACCTATGGTTTAGTCCAATCAGGACTTACCCTTTGGGACTAGAAATAGAGCAGCTTCTCTGGAGACCATGAATGAAACTGGAGGAGAATGGAACCAAACATTAGGCTCTGTTAGAAAGGTGGAAGATGGCAGAATGGATGTTGAGAAGGCAAACAACAATGTTTGCTAACATCCTCCACAGTCTCACTGCATTTCTACTGTAGTGTCTTGAATTGTTAATGAAATCACTTGCTTTCAAACTGTACTTTTGGGCTTATTTCAAATGGAGGTTGTTAACAAGTGAAAGAATCAGATATTTTCAGCCCCCAAGGGCTCCAATTGGGACCACTATAAAAGTATCTCTTTTACATATTGGGCTTTAACATTTTATTTAAGAAATAATTCTGAGGAATAAAAATGTTCAAATGGCATTAATTTAGCATACCTATTGTGGAGGTGGAAACTTTTGATTCCTTACAAACTAGGTTTTAAACTTCTTGAAGATCAGATTACAGTATTTTTCTCCATTTTTTGCCAAACATCAGAGCACAGTGATTTCTGCTGAATGACTACAATATTGGTTATGTTTAAATAAGTTTTTCAAGTAGCCATTTTCCCCAGTTTTTGCAAGTCATACCCACACATTGAAAAACTATATCCTGGAAATAACAGTGTCCCAAAGATGAGAAAGAATGCCATCTGGCCTATAGGTATTTGAGGATCATGTGCTTTATAACCGGTGATTATGAGTCTGATAATTTTAGGGGAATATTTCGAGGATGTCTTATATCAATATTCAATTTGGAAAAACACTTAATCTTCAAAGACATTTGCAAGAACTAGAGGTAATTTATCTCCACGAGTCTTTGAAGTGGGCAGTTATCTGTATTCTGATTCTCCAGAGAAACTATTGAGATTTTCCAAAGACTAGTAAGAAAAGGTCAATGTCACAATGACTTAAATTGTTTTCAGGTTGTTCTCAGGGGAGATGACTGTAGCACTAGCTTACAGGGCAGGGTGCATTCCAGGGGAAAATGCCTGTGCTAAATAAAGTGGGCAGAAGAGTGCATTAGCTCAGACAACAGGACCACTAATGATGTCAATTCATCCACTTCTGTGTTAAATTGTTTTGTTGACTTGGCTTGACAAGACTTGATAGGACTTAGAGGTTTACTAAAACAATAACTTTGAGTCTGTCCTCTATCCCCTGCCAATACTCCTTTTCTGCCACTATAGATAGTATCTTACCAGGTAACAAAATAGTCAACTTTTTGCTCTACACATGTTCGTTATCACTGTATTCTAAATACTCATTTCCAAAAGGCGAATGACATTTATTCAGGTTATCAACCATAATATGACTCCAAATATTCCAAATACTCCTCACCATTAATAGAGACTTAAGTTAAGCTTAGGATGAGAAGCATGCCCCATGATAGTAAAAGGAAAAGATGATTTTGGTCTCTTTGGTTGGTTGTCATATGATGTAGACTCACTGAATGAATGAAGATTCTTTTTCTCCTCTCACCTTGGAGGAATCATGAGGGCCATCCACTGAATGAGCATCTAGCCACTGGGATCCATTTCTGTGTTTCAAGGCATCCTTAATTCATACTGAGATTCAACCTGAGCTTTGTAAAAAAATAATAATCAATATGCATATTAGTATCCAAAGATCACTGTGCATCAAGTCTTTCTTTATTGATTTACATAAACGCTTGCTTTCTTAGTGTACTCTTCAAAATGGCTGCAGATTACACTTGTTGATGTCAGAATGGCATACTTTCGAATGTTTTGCTTTATCACTGTGTGACTGCTCTCTACCAAATTGATTTTTTTAATCATGTTTCAGCAATTTGGAGAATCATGACTTGCATAGTGCTGAGTGGTGGGGGTAAAGATATTCAGCAATCATGTGATTTCCATGAAATGACTCTACTATCACCACCCCCACCACAAATAAGTTGAGACAGCTTGGAGGATATTTCTTCTTAATCATTTTGTATCCGAATTTATGTATTTATAGCAGCATGTGAGCAATTTCTAAAGATTTCACCATTACCTTTGTGGGAATGATAACATGGAGTACCAAAAATAAAACATACAGGCAATTTGCAAAGTTTCAAAAAATATTGAATTAGAATTTGTACCATCCTGGTTCACTAATACCTTGAAGTTTGCAAGGACCTCAGGTCACAAGCATGAGACTGTTGCTAGAGAAGTTTATGTATGTATCTCAGTTCTCTTGCACCTTCCCTTTATGACCTTATGCAACTGACTTACTATTCCTTCCTCTCAGTTTCTTAACTGTTAAGTGATGATAATATTACTTACTTTTCAGGATGATGTAAGGATTTAATGAGAACATGAACATGAAGTATCTAGAATACACTACACTGGGTTTGATTTATGCTTTTTTATTTCTGAATTAAGAGCTTAAATTTATGAAAAACCTTTTCCCCTTCTGATAGTCTATAGAACCATTCTCCTTTGATACCATGCTCTACAATGCTTACTTAGTCTCAAAGGCATGGAGGATGGTAGATGTGAATTAGCTTTATCCTCCACTGCTATTTTTCAAGAGTCAGTTGTCACCATTAAAATTAGATCAGCTACTATCTCATTTATCCTCTGCTCACTGGACAAATTTCATCTTATTCAGATCTCAAACCTCGGTCTCAAACCCAGGTCTTAGAAGACATTCATAGTCTTCTAAGAAATGTTTAAGAAATCCAGACTCATCAAGATCTACTCACTTGGACCATGTGGCATAGGGCCCAGACATCTCTATTTTCATTTATTCCCCATTTATTATATTATAGCCAGGCCTTTTCCATCTTCTGACTCTGTTTGGAAATTGCCATAGATCTTTGCTACTCCATGTTGTCCAAGGATGAATAGCTCCAACACCACCCGGGAGCTTTTAAGAAATGCAGAATCTCAGGCCACCCCATTCCCAGACCAACTCCATCAGAATCTGGATTTTAACAAAATCCCCAAAGATTTGTGTGTGTGGAGGTCTGCAGTGACCTAGACTTTGCCCTCTTACCTTTCTCTCTACTACCCTTGCCCTGTATCATTCTCTTGAGGCATTGCTTCTAAGAATTACTTAACCAGTCACCTCAGGAAAGTTGCTGAATTCTGACAAAAAGTCTCAGTTCTATAAAGGTTTTTATTTTTTCTATCTATCTGCCTATCTATTATCTATCTACCTATTATCTGTCCAGGTGTTTATCTATCACCTATCTACCATCTATCTATTGGTGTGGGACCCTCTTTCAAGTACAAGGTCTTACTATTGTAGATTTGCCTACATGGGTTTTTCCTCCTTCATGGTTGCTCTTTTTAATACCTGCTCTTCTGGAGGAAGAATTTATTAATGTTCCTTTTGGGGCTAATATTCTAGTATAACAGAGCAGAGGTGGGCGAGAAGGACGTATTTTGATAGCTTAGAGAACCGAATGAGGCAGCAATAAAAATGATATTTCAAAACAGTTAAGCTGTCACCTTAAGAAACTCTAAATGGTGTGTCAAAGAAGAAAGCACTTTACAAAAGTAATTCAATATTGAATGCATATGTCTGTGATTTGATTTGTGGCAAGCAGAGAATGAAATGTTGTGGAAAGATTGTTTGCCTACACTTTATAATTATTGCTAGTACATTGGTATTGACAACATTGGAGACCTCAGTGAATGAAGGATTTGCCTATATAAATTGTCTAATTTCTCCAGTTTTTCAAGACTTTCTGGAGTTCTCCTATAACTATGTTTAAGAGATATAAACCAACTCTAATATGAAAAAACGAAATTCTTCAAGCTCTGACATATGTTTCTAGTCTGGTGAAATTGGAACCATTTGTATACACTACATTCTCCTGGCTGGTGCATGTTACTAATCTGGAGGTATTCATTTTTCCCAAGTACAGAGCAATATTTTTCCCAGGTGGTGAATTTTGTGTTGATGACAAAATGGTAGTTACTTCACTGTATAATAAACGAACCCATGGTATGTATATGTCAGTGAAAGTCATGGCTAGAGTACTGGGAAACAAATTTCTTCTTTTGTTTTGTAAGAAGGGCTGCCTTCTGGAACCTTTCTTAATCACGGACCCAGCTAAGTACATATCTAAATTGAAATCGCCTCACATTTCCCATTTCGCACAGTCCTCCTATAACCTCCTAAACTGTCCTTATTAAATTTGTCCTTGAAGAGAATGGCTTCCTGTAAACATAAACAACTGAGAAATTAAATGGAGGGGCAGGTTTCAGTTGATTATGCATAGCTAAATTGCACTTTATTCATCTGCAAATAGAATATGCATATGTTTTCATTCAAAATGATGGAGAGACTTTAGATCTCTAAGATTAGCAAAGCACCTTAATGTAGTGTCTTCTGTTTGAAAAAAAAAACTGCTTGTGTTTGACAGATGTCATGTTTTGAATTTGAATGAGAGGTAGTTGGATGCGGTGGTTGACTCTACAAAAGAGCTGTGCCAGTCTCCATATGAAGACTCATCATTTCAACTTGTGATGAGTTATCTCAGACTGACAACCTTTAACACTCAAATTAACCTTGTCCCCCAGTAGCTTATTCCTGCAGGCCTGTACCCCTCCCCATTAATTTTGTTCTTCTAGCACAACACTGACATCAAATGGCAAGTAAACGTACCTTAGAGATTACTTTCCTCCCTCATAAACTGTACTGGAAGTTGAAGGCATAGAGATAATCCTAAATTCCCACTTAGCCTTGAGTGGTGGCCATTTTTTTTTTCTTTTTTTTTTTTAGAGAAGGATATAGGACATTTAAAAAAATAGTCATGAAAGAGTAGTGTTTTCATTAAATCAGAATACATATAGATGCACACCCACTGACCCAGATGCCCCTGAGGTTGTTTTGCTTTGTCATTAATTAATTTCAGAAATGGTTAATGTATTAAAAATTGCATCCAAAGATATAGATTTAAAAACGTACTTCTGATTGCTGTCTATTTCCAGATATTTGTCAAATCAAGTATGCAGGGAGAATGGGATGAATGCCATTTGTGTTTCCAACAGCTGGAAATTTAGTATCTGCACACTTCATAATTGGCTTTTGCATTGGGCTTAATGCACACAATTTGCCAATGTGCAAGAGCAGGATGATCAGCTACCAAGGAGACCATTTTGGTTCTCTCTACCCCTCCAGATGCTGCTAGGAAAACTCAAATGGGAAACACAGCTAACAAATAACAGATGCGAAATGAGTCTTTAGGATTCTAAGTAATAAAGTGTGTGATAAAGAAAATATGTACCCTTTCCTCATGTTTTGCCAACATTTTAAAGAAAGCATAAATCAAAATTATCTATAAGGTGATCATGTTCCTTATTATTTTCTTCTGTTTAGGAATTGATACAAAGATATGTAAGTTAATAAAAGTATCAATTCCATTGCCCAAAAGTGATATAGAGTTAAAAAAAATTAGCAAAGATTAAACTTGCAAAGGCAATCTACCAAATTATAGTGAATTCTAACTCAGTCAGGCATGAATAATTTTTATCTTTCACTAATTGTTTCTATTTAGAAGAAGAATCCTCTTTATTAAAATAATAGCTAATTATTTGAGAACTACCAATAGTAGTAATTAAAACAATTGTTTTGGAAAACCACTATCCAATGACTATGGACCAAGATAACAATGAAATAAAATTTAAAAGAACTGTAAAACAATATCTAATAAACAAAACCTAGAAATTGAGTTCGCTTTGCATGATTATCATGCTGAGATTATCATACTGCCCTTTTGCCCCCTGGTGGTTAAAGAGTTATCAAACAGTTGTTGATTATAGTGCTACCCAAATTGATTCAAAACTCAGAGAAAGAGCCTGCCATCATGACTATATGGTTCTTTGGGTAGCACAGAAAAGCTATGGCAGTAATTCTGGTTTCTTGTCACCCAGAGTGTCCTTCTCTTCTGTAATATTCCCTTGAAAGAAGCATCTTTCTTCTGATGGTGAATCCTGGTAATCTTGAACTAGACAATGTCCTTTCCTAAAGATGTTTATCATGTTGGATCTCTTGTCAAACAAGCCAGGAAAAATTCCCATAAAATTGGAACAATGCACAGAGTTTCCAGAATGCCTAAATAGTGTCTCTCATCCCCTTTCTACTCATCCTGCCACTCACTTTTCACACCAGTCTAACCTTATAGAAAAAAAAGACAATGTTAATGGTCTTTAAATGGATTAAGGTTTGCTTAGATACTTTCCAGGGGTAGCAATATGCTGTGATTTAAAAATTAATAATTTATGTGTCTGTCATCTTAATGTAAGCAAAGCAAGTATTTCCTACCTGGTTATTATGACAAAACTCAGTTATTGTTTTTTATAATGTCTTTATCTGTAATTATCTCAGACACTTATTTGAACTTATTTTTTAAACTCTATTTAAAGAAGAAGGAGGAGGAGAGGAAGAAGAAGGAGAAGAAGAAGGAGAAGGAGAAGAAGAAGAAGAAGAAGAAGAAGAAGAAAAACAAGAAGAAGAGGAAGAAGAAGAAGAAGAAAAAGGAGGAGGAGGAAAAGGAGGAGGGGAAAAAGAAAATGACTTTACCTGTTCCATTTAGTTTGGGAGTAATTAAATATCATTCATATTTGATCAATACAGAATATGTGAGATTTTCCAAGTGCCTTGCCTCCTTTTTAGGAGTCATGTTTATATATCCAAAGCCTTCTCTAGAAAGGCAAGTGAAATTAGGATATAATATTGGGATATTTCAGTTTCTTTATTTTCTTATATGTAGAACATATAAGTCTTCATATTTTATAATAACTTAATTATTGTTGTATGTATATATGTATTATCTTGTTTTAGTAGAGGATTTGGGAAGAAATCTGTCCTACAATCCAATGTGGTCAACAACTGGGAAAACAGGAAACCGGTAAAAGAAAGCCATTTGAGTGCCCTCTCGTGGAAAAAAGCAGCACTGCAGCAATTGAAATGGGATGGTGACCAGTTTTCCTAGCTAGCAGTATCATATAGGAAAGTAAAGAAAGCTAAGACACAAGAAACACGGAGAACAAGGAAGACAAAGAATATTTATTTTAGGCAACTGTTGAAAAATAACAAAATGCTTGCAATATCTATAATGGACAACTTAAAAGAATAAGATACAAAAAAAATCCTGGTTTATCATAAAAATTATTATCCACATTATTTGTACTTTAAGATTCTCATGTCACATAAGCCTTCAGCTATTTGTTCAAAAATTAGTTTACCCTTGGTTAACTTGTATCAAAAATAAATATGCCTGAGGAGTATCCTCTTTTGTAAATTAGTGGTAATAGCTATTTCTATTGAAATGAAAAAATAATGAAGATCTTCCTACAGTGTGAATTGTAGAGTGTATATTTGAAATGTAGCTTACATTAAAAAAACATAACTGCTAATGAAGAGGACAAGAATGTGAATTTAAAAGACAATTGAGTGTCTTATTTCCAGTAAGATCATACCATTGGTGGGTACTACAGGAAAGGTAAGGTTGGCTGGTATGGAATCAATGGACAATGGAGAAAAGAAAAAACTAAAGTTTTGTTGACCATCACTGTAGAAATATGTATAGTTCTAAACACCACCACAACTTGACTATACTTATGCAACTAAGTGAGCTGAATGTCGTGAAGGAAAGAAAAAAAATACAAGAACTAAAGGTGAGAGAAAGGGTAAATAACTAAGTTAATATTTTTCTTTGTTTTGAAATAATTCAAAACTAAGAGAAAAATTGCATAAAGAGTATAGAGAGAATGCTTCTAGAATGGCTGAATAAGCCCTCTGAAAACTCATTGCATAAAAACAAGAACACTGATCAAAACAACTTCTTTAGTACTTTTGAAATTATCCAAATGTTTGCAATAATATGAGAAGTTTTAATAAAGAAAACAGCAAAATGCTATAAATAACAACTTTGTGGGGTTTTTTTTTCACTTTTTTATTTGTTCTATTCCCACCTTGCTTTCCTTTGAAAATCAGAAGACCCATAACTGTGGTAGCTGTGAAAAATAGTGATCTGGCAGTGACCAGATTGGGGGAATAGAATGGGCTCAAAGCTCCTAAAAAGCTTCTTCTCCAGAGAACTGACACAATTTGGGAACTTCCTGCAAAGATCCCATTCACAGAGCTTGCCTTTATTTGAACCAAGAGCTCATTGTTGAAAGCCTTGTCAGAGGGCATTTGGGGAAAAAAAAAATCCAGCAACAATTGTCTGATGTTGGACCGCCTAATGCAGTGATGCGAGTTGGGCGAACCAGAGGCTGGACAAAATACTTAAAAGGGAAACTGGAGGAACAAGATGCCTATAGGGGATTTTGAATTTTGATTTTACACATTCATGGAAATCTAGAAGACTATGCGCATGTGCAGAATTATGCATATGCCCAAGTAAGAACTGAACAAGCCTTAATCACTTACCTCTGGCTGACCTTCAGGTATTGCACAAATTGGAAGTAAATATTAAGGTAGAGTTGAAAAATGAAGAAGGTTTGAAAAGTTGTTCAAACACTTTGAGCACATTGGTGCTTCAGCAAAATGTAGAAAACATATTGGTTCAAGGCATTCATGGAATGCCTCTCCAATCATCTGGCCACTATGCTGAGCAGAGTCCTCAGTGGCTGCACATGATAAGGCAGAAGGACTTTGCAAAATTAGTCCAGGAAAGTGACTATGCCAACAAACAGTAAAAATAACCTTGGTTGGGAAGGAGAATCTGGTTTGTAGGCTACCACTTTATACTATTAAAATAGTCTGGCTTTCAAAAAAAAAATATTATAAGACTCACAAAGAAATGGGAAAATAAGGTCCACACTTGGGTTAAAAAAGTAGTCGGTGG
Source organism: Nasua narica (assembly GCA_028533885.1). Taxonomy (NCBI): domain Eukaryota; kingdom Metazoa; phylum Chordata; class Mammalia; order Carnivora; family Procyonidae; genus Nasua; species Nasua narica. Next base: position 183,598,411 of record CM052799.1, on the reverse strand, counting down.
AAACTGTACTGAGGACATCCAGATTTTGGAATTAAGAAACAAGGTCTTTAAATCAGGTATTATAAATATGTCCAAAGAATAAAGGTAGCCTTCAAAAATGAAGGAAAAATTAAGACATTCCAACAGAAGCAAAAACTGAAAATTTGTTTCTAGAAGACCTATCCTATAAAAAATATTTAAAGAGTCTTTCAGGATGGGGCGCCTGGGTGGCTCAGTTGGTTGAGCAACTGCCTTCGGCTCAGGTCATGATCCCGGAGTCCCGGGATAGAGTCCCACGTCGGGCCCCCAGCTCCATGGGGAGTCTGCTCCTCACTCTGACCTTCTCCCTTCTCATGCTCTCTCTCACTCTCTCTCTGTTTCCTAATAAATAAATAAATAAAATCTTAAAAAAAAAAGTCTTTCAGGATGAAATGAAAGGATACTAGATAGCAACTTTAACCCACATAAAGAAATAAATTACATTAATATAAATAAATATAAAAGTAAATATAGAAGAGCATATAAAGGCATGTTTATTATAGGGAAATCACTAAGAAAATAATCATATGGTTTCATTTACATGTGGAGCATAAGGAAAAAGATGGAGGACATTGGGAGAAGGAAAGGAAGAGTGAATTGGGAGATACCGGAGGGGGAGACAAACATGAGAGACTGTGGACTCTGATAAACAAACTGAGGATTTTGAAGGGGAGAGGGTTAGGGGGTTTAGTGAGCCTGGTGGTGGGTATTGAGGAGGGCACATATTGCATGGAGCACTGGGTGTGGTGCATGAATAATGAATCTTGGAACACTGAAAAAATAAAATAAAAGTTTATAAAAAAAAAGAATTTTCATACAATTGGTTTTATTTTTTTTTATAGAAAGAAGAATATTTGGGGAATTAAAAAAAGAAAATAGCACAAAATATAATAAGATAAAGTAATTTTAAAATAATTTTAGAGAATATTTCCTTAGTACAAAGAAGAACATAATGAAGGACTAAAAGAATGTAAAATGACTTAAGGATACAGACATGAAATAGCAATATGACAGGTGTAAATCCTGTTTTATCAGCATTGACATTAACTGTGAGTGGATTAAATATTTGGATGATAAAGCAGAGACTAGAAGAACATATTGAAAAAGCAAGACCAGACTGCAGTATGGGAAGAGAGAGAACTCTGCCCCTCACCGTGCTGTCAGTATTTGTTATGCCATCTCTTTCCCTTGATCACCAACAACTATTTATTCATTATTATTGAGTGTCATTGATGGTGGAGGTGGGCTCTGAGTCTTTCCATTTATTTATTTATTTATTTATATTAACATATAATGTATTATTTGCCCCAGGGTACATGTCTGTGAATCATCAGGCTTATACATTTCACAGCACTTACCATAGCACATACTCTCCTCAATGTCCATAACCCAGCCACACTATCCCTACCCCCCACCTCCCAGCCACCCTTAGTTTGTTTCTTGAGTTTAGGAATCTCTTATGGTTTGTCTCTTTTCTCATCCCATCTTGTTTCATTGCCCTCCCCCACCCCCCCATGACCCCCCCACTGAGTCTTTCCTTTCACCTACACATCTGCTGTAGCCAATCTTCCTATAATTAGTAAAATGATAACAGGAGTGCCAAAACATTTTTTGACACAAGAATGAAGTTGGATTCTTTTCTCACACCATTACTAAATTTAGCTCAAAAAATTATCATAAAGCTGGGCATAAGAGCTAAAACTATACAATTCTTTAATAATAACAGGAATAAATCTTTGTTATCTTGGGAGTATGGAATGGTTTCTTATATATGACATAAAACTTCAGGTTACATTGGTAAATTGTAACTCATCAAAATTAAAAGTATCATGCTTCAAAAGACAAGAAAGAAGATAACTCATAGAATTGAAAGAAAATATCTACAAATGATATAATTGATAAGGAATTTGTATCTAGCATTTATAAAGAACTCTTACAACTCAACAATAAAAAGACGACTCAAAAGTTGAGTACATTTAATTATTCTTTATTTCTATACATATTGAAAATCATTAGTTCACATTGATTACTTCAATTCAAAATCAACTACAAAGGGTCATTCTAATTTTGCTTCTTTTCGTATGTTTAAATACACTTCTCTCAATTGACCTGAAATTGCCAGCTTATTCCATGAATCACCTTTGTTTGCAACCACTTTATCATCAGTCTATCATGCCCTTCACCCTTAACTGATGCCCTCCAGTCCTTGCTCATACTCTGATATCTTGCTAAGAACTACTAGTAAGTAGCTCCCTAATTGGATACCTCCTTTACCTTGCCTTGGCTTCAGTACCCTGTTTCCAGATTCCACCAAAGACTGTATCTGCCCAACAGGAGACTTCCTCATCTTACTTTTCTTGTGCCAACCTTCTGCTGGTGCCCCTATTCGATGTCCTTCTTATCACATTGGGCTCAAACAACTCTGAAAGGGTGATTGCCACCCCTCTGTGCACATGCTCTCCTCAAACTTCTTTGGCTGGTCACCCTACCCTGGGCCAGAGCCACCCCTGCTCTTACCTTTCCATAGATGCTCTCTTTCTTCCACACAGGCTCACTTGGCCACTGCCATTACTCACATGCTGCACTGCTGCACTCCAACTTTGCAAAGATGCCCTTTTTGTCATAATCATGTCCTGATTACTGGAGCCCTGCACCTGTGCAGATGCCTCTGTTGCACATTCCCGTGCAATGGTTTTTGTACTGAAATATTAGAGAATAAATGACAAGGAAAGAGAGAAATCAATCAAGGGGGAAAATAAAAGGAAAGACAGAGAAAAAGAAAAAAAAAAGAAGGGAGAGAGGATCATTTGTAATTAATAGCCATTTACAATAGGACCTAACCCACCTGCCTTTCCTCTTTCACGTTGTGGCAGGAAAGGACTCTATCTCTGCCTGTTGGGGCTACGACTCCTCTAAACTGAGCTTTTATTATCATCCTAAGAATGAAGAATTTTTTTTTATAAATCAAAGAGCCATGTCTCAGCATATTGAGGGTAAACACATCAATAACAAAAATTAGACTATCTGCAGTATATGGAAAGTTGAAAACCAGACTATCTGCAAATCACATTATCCTTGCCAAAAAAGAAAATATTAACTACTTCCAAAAAAGAGAATTTATCTTACCTCAGATTTGAACTGTAAATTTTGTCGAGTATAGCCTAGGTTGCTTATTTTTTTGTTTGTTTCATAGTAGAATTCCTATTTCTATAACCAGTGGACTCCTCAATCTTCTAAATATCAGAGGGATGCAGATGTATATGTCCATGTTATGCGTACATGACAAGCAGAAAGAGATACCAACTAACACTTACTCCCAAATCACATTTGGGATTGGGTGAATGGGTCCAAGTAGAAGATTCTGAATTATGTTCAACTATTACCAGAAGAAAAGGAAGAAAATCCATCAATTTTATCCATAAGTTCACTCAGTGATATTTTTTGTCCAGCTTCCCTCACTAGCATCTATCAGCCCAGTATTCTTGTGTCTTTGCTCTTTTGATTAGTTAACACAAGATAACTGGCACCTTTTTGTCCACGTGAAAGAACTTCCAGAAGTCACATCTATTTGCCTTTTGACAAAGGAGAGTTAATTGACAAAGGAGAGAGAGAAGCACAGGGTGAATTTCATGTGGGAAGGTTATTTATGTGTAACACTAGAAAAAGATTTGGATACTTCACAGCTCAAATCAAAGTAAGCAACAAGAGATTAAAATGCTGTATTGAATTAGGAAGTTGTTTATGAAAATACATTTCAGTCTGTGATTTATTAAATCAGCCATTCTGCTATACTCCATGGAAAAACAAGCTCCATTTTCAATTATTCTATATTTGCCAGATCTTGGAAAGCCACCAAAAGCTTTCCTGGACATAATAGATTTTGAATTCTGCTCATTTTAAAGTGTTCTTTTTCCAAATAAAATAAAGTATTTTGGCATCTCTCATACTTTCCAGTCTAGTCATACAAATTCATCATGTGATCTTGGTCTTAGAATTTAATTTAAATAAAAATTAAAGTAGATAAATGATAATGATAGATAGATGATAGATGGATAGATAGATAGATAGATAGATAGACAGATAGATAGATAGATTGATAGATAAAGGATGCCAATGGGATGTCCTAAGGACAAGCAGGTTAAATGATATGAAGAGATCCGAGTAGCTGCCCATAAGAAAGGGGAAGGGGTGACCCACTTCATTTTGCTTTAGAGCAGGTATGAACCACACCTTTTCACAAACCAACTACCTGGTCTCACCTACACAATTGGTGATCTACATTGAGGACAAAAAAATTAGGAAGTTGCCTCCATTTCTTAACTTCTCAGACATTCATAACTGTCAATATTCTAGCAACTGAAATAAAAAGTCAGTTTCCTTATCACAAGTTTCAACTACCAAGTTCAAAAATCTAAGATATATTGGTAGAACTACCAATACAGCTGTTTCCTGTCCCCATCATACACTTCCATATTTTCTTTTACTCTGTTATTTATAAAGTATCATGTGTATAACAGAAAAGAAAGTTACATCCATCTACAGAGAACAAAAACATTCCAAAAACTTCTTAAAATGTATTCTGTCAGTTATTAAGCCTCTAGTAAAAAAGATTGATCCAGAATCTCAAGGCTGCTGGGAGAGTCTGAAGGAGATCCAAGAAGAGAAAGGTGGTCTAAAAGACTGTTAGCAGTGACAGTAGCAAATTCTGAATGAAAAGAGGTAATAAAAAGACACTTGCACAGTCTGGGCACAGCTGGAATTTTATGAATGTCTTAATTCCTTTAATTTGAAGATCTATCATGATGCCAAGAAGCTACAAAACTCTGAAGAAGAATTTGGAGATGTCTGGTACCTGCAAAATATTGAAGATATTTGGGTTATGCAGAGTTTCCTTAATTTTGTTTGGTTTGATGATGATGCACACTGTGTAAATGGCACTGAGTGGTACAAAGAATTAAATTAAAGGTATGCAAACTATACCCCATGGACCAAATCTGGACCACAAACCTGTTTTTATTGTGGCAGAAGCACACTCATTTGTTTACATATTGTCAATGACAACTTTTGTGTCACCCAAGCAGAACTCAGTAGTTGTGACGAAAACTGTATGGCCCACTAAACCTAAAATATTTACTGTCTGACCTTTTATAGAAAACTCTCTGACTTAAACGGAGATTATCAAGGTGTCTCAGAACTCAGTATTACTAAAAACTCTCCTTTAGAATTTTTTTCCCTTAGTAATGAGAAGAAATAGTATTCTCTCCATATATTCTTACATTATCTTCTTCTTGTGGTTAAATATTAGTAAGAAAGAATGCTGGGTAAATTTTCTCATAATGTACTGATTTTTTTTAAAGATTTCATTTATTTATTCAATAGAGAGAGAAAGATCACAAGTAGGCAGAGAGAGAGGGGGAAGCAGGCTTCCCGCCTAGGAGAGAGCCCCATTCGGGGCTCTATCCCAGGACCCTGAGATCACCACCTGAGCCGAAAGCAGAGGCCTTAACCCACTAAGCCACTCAGGTGCCCCTGTACTGTGATTTTTAACATGTTACACAGATGTGATAATCTTCTTAGGGCAGAGCACATATTCCAAGTGAGGGACTGAAGCAATATTGACTGAATTGGAAGCTATCTTGTTCATGAGTACTTCTGTGAATTCTAATTAGTAGTGTATGCTGATGGCCTTTAGTAAACAAACAAGCAAACAAAAACAACTTACACATTTTAAGAAATTGTAAAGGAGTAAGCATTTGTGCAGAAAGCAGACTGTAGGAAGCAAAGGGACCTTTGGTTTTTTTCTGCAACTGCTATTTAATCCATTGCCCATAAGAGATACTTTCTGTATTGAAATTTATTTCTGACACTCTGGAGATTTGTATTTAATTTGATAGTTATTGGTTGTTACTGTTTTTTTATAGAATATTTTTAGAGTACTTATAGCTTCACAACAAAATCAAGCAAAAAGTACAGAGATTTCCCATATACCTATTCCTCCCCAGACCCATGCACATCTTCCCTGATCATCAACATCCCACACCAAAGTAGTAATTTGTTACAATCTGTGAATCTACATGGACACATCATTATCACCTGACTACGTAGTTTACATTAGGTTTTACACCTCGAGTTGTACATTCTATGAGTTTGAACAAATGTATAATGACATGCATCCACTATGTAATTGCTTTTGTTTTCATTTATTTTACCTGGCACACCACAAAATGTTTAGAGTTTTAAGGCAGTTTAATCTAGCTGAGTTTTCACTTTTTTCTTTTCTTTTCTTCCTTTTGTTTTTTCCCGAGTCAATTCGAGTAAGGCTTCTTCTTTTTTCTTCTTCTTCTAAATGCTTTATTTATTTATTTGACACAGAGGGAGAGAGAGTGAGAGAGTGAGCACAAGCAGCAGGAGTGGCAGGCAGAGGGAGAGGGAGAAGCAGGCTCCCCATCAAGCAAGGAGCCTGATGTGGGGCTTGATCCCAGAACCATGGGATCATGACCTGAGTCAAAGGCAGCCACTGAACTGACTGAGTCACCCAGATGCCCCCAAGTAAGGCTTCTACTGAAGGGAACTATAATTTGTCGAGCCCCTACAAGGCACCAGATATTTTGTGCATATGAAAGTTAACTTTATGTGTCAACTTGAATGGGTCATAGGGTGCCCAGATATTTGGCCAGACATTATTCTGGGTATATCTTGAGGTTGTTCCTGGATGAGATTAACTTTTAATTTGGTGGACTGAATGAAACAGATAACACTCTCCAATGTGGTGAGGTTCTTGAGAAGAGTCTGTTTCTTTGCTTCTTATTCTGCTGCCAAATATTCCTCTGCCTCCCTCTTATAAAGACACTTGTGATTAGATTTAGGGGTTACATGGATAATCCAGGATTATCTGCCCATCTCAAGACCCTTAACTTAATCACATATGTAAATTCTCTTTTGCCATATAAGCTAATACACACAGGTTCCAGGGATTCAGGCATGGACATCGCTCATGAGGTCAATACTCAAGCACAGCCATATAGGAGAAGTGGAGAATGTTTGAGCGAAGCCCCCTCTCTGAGTACAAGCTCCTTGGCACTTACCTCTATAGTCACATCTACCAGCTCTGGGCCATTCTGAAAGGAGTACAGAGCAGATGACATCTATCCTCAAGATGCTGACCACACTGCCTAATTCCTTGATAATGGTCACCTTTCTCAATATCTCCACATTGTTTTCCATTTGAGTTGGAAGAAGAAATGTCATACTTTATATTCTGAGGGAACACCTCATCTTCCAGTCATCATCAGGGATTCCTTGATAGTCAGCTAAGAGAGATAACACAGAACGAATGACTGAGATGGACACTAGAGTGAGAAGATCCTCAGGAAGGTAAACTAGTAGGTGGCAAAGTCAATCTTGGCCCAACTCACAATTTTAGCTGGAGATGACAGTATGATGAAAGACCCTCACATCTACTGAAGACAGCCAAGGGCTGGGCTCCAGAGCACGTGGAGGCAAGCTTGCCTCCAGGGATATGCAATGGAACTGAAGTCACATGTTCAAGCCAGAGAGGATCATTGAGAAACCATGTGAGAAGTTATTGCAGTATGAGGCACATGCAATGCTCATAAATAAAAATGTGAAAAGAGAACAAGAAAGCTGAAGGAAAAGCACCAAGTCCAGCCAGTGAGCTGTACCCCTAAGTGATTCTGTGACAATGATGAGGACAATGCCATGAGGGAGTAAGAAGCTAGCCTGGCAGCCTGCCCTGCTCAAGTGAATACAGCTCATTTTCTTAAACAATGCAGGCAATGGACATACAATGCGGTGTTGGGGTTTGGTGGCTTGGACCATGGTACAGGCTCTACAGATGAGGGGAGTGCTTTGAGACTACACAGCAGATGCTGGTGAAACTTAGTTACTCTTGTCAGACAGATGTGCTACCTAAGTAGACAGAGCGCTGAGAGAAAAAAGGTGACTGCTCTGTGCACAGGGGCTCCATTTTCCAAGCATTGAGCAGATAATCTAAAATAGCACTTCTCAAACTTTAAGACATATCCAAATCACCTAGAGAGCTTACTAAATTCTAGATTCCTGGTCTACCCCCAGAGCCTCAAATTCACTAAATCTGGGAGAAGATGATCAGAAATCTGGTTTGCCTAGGACTGTAGGAATTTCCAGGATGCAGGACTCTTAGATCAAAAACTGAGCTAGGCTTGAGCATACTGGACAGATTGTCACCCTAGGACTGGGGTACACTAATCTGCATGGCTCCCTGGCTCCCAGGTGATTCTGCTACTGGCCTTGCACGTACTATGACTAGCGATGATTTAGAGTGAGGGATGATCAAGTGCACTCACAGTAATTCAGAAAGAAAATAGAACTTCATTTAGTGAGACATTTCCTTCCTTGTTCTAATCTAATTTGGAATTTGGAGGAAGTAAGGCAAATTCTATGGACTGTGGACAATGGGTTTGGAGTTCAGTGAGGTCAATAATTTAAAGAAGATAGAGAAATCACTGTCAGGATCTTTTACTGTCCATGTGTCAATTATGTCCCTGAAACATAAATGTTGGGTGGCTTACATTTTTTAGATTGATTTCAGAAAAGAATGTAGGATAGACTCAGGTGTGCTCTTTCACAAAAGAATGGTGAAACCACTTTTCTTTTATTTCTTAGACTGCATTTTCCCCTTTATGTTCACATTATCTTTCTTTTCCTACAAAGGAATTCTGAAGTATCACCCATGTTCAAAGTAAGGCTGGAAATATCTAAGGCATTCCATCTATGGAAAATTCACTGGGATTATCTAGAGACCATGGCTTCTTCTGATCTCCCTTCTCTAAGCATGTTCCCACCAGATGGCCTTCAGGAAACACAGAGCTGCAGATTACCAGGGGTTCCGTGAGCGTTAATAGCTTCTTCGAGAGAGTGTGACATTCAAGGCTGGAGGGAGAAAAAAATGGACCACTCACTTGTTTTTGCAAATATTGTAGGACACTTTGCACCAAGCACTGTCCTTAATGATTTACAAAATACTAACTCATTTAATTAATCTTCATGATAACCCTGTCACCCCAGGGTAGAGGTAAAAGTCATGTAGCTGGTTGGTCATGGGTACAGGATCTAAACCCAGATAGTCTGACCCCAGGGTTAGTGTAGTTTTAATAGGGTCATTGCACCTTTTGCAGGAATTCACTCTGGCAACCCCACTATTCAGTTAGCTTATAGGCAGCATGTTGAGAGTCTAGAATTAAATCTGTCCGTCTAGCACAAAATAGCTCATTTCTCGACCTGGTCCAGTAACACTTTCCACTGTTTGCCTAAAGGTGGAATACCTTGAGTTCTTACTTGCCTGTGAATTTAGGTAAAACCTGCTATCTACATGCTAAGTGTTCAGAAAGTGGAGACCAACTGAAGAGGAAATGGGTAAATATCAATGCAGAAATTCATTGGTATTCATTGGGACTCCCTCTAATTGCAAGTGATAAAGTCTCACTCAAATCAGCTTAAGCAAAAAAAAAAACAAAAAAAACAAAAAACTAAATTATTGGCCCACACCTGAGAAAAGAATGCCAGAGGGATAAGGAGCTGTAGGAATGTGTACCTCAGGATTCACCAGCATCCTCTTTTATCTGCTCCCGATTATTTGTTTTTTTCTCTTCCATTGCCAATAGGCCCTCTCCACAAAATAAAGAAAATGACTTACTGCAGGGAAAAGCCTCATCTCCAAAGCCCAGTGGAGAAAGGATATCAGTCTCAGGGAAGACCTCTGATTGGCTCTCCTTGAGTCACAGGCTCACCAACTGGCTCAAACACCGTCGCCAGGATGATATGGGAACACAGTGTGAAGTGGGATGAGGGCCGGTTTCTCTTCTGCCCCAAACAGCGCAGTGAGTGGTCAGAGGCTAGAACCATGCTGGTCAGAAAGAAAAACAATCAAAGTTATTGTCACAAGGAGCATTATATCACCCTGTGGGATGTGGGTGAGGAAGGAGTACTGTTATGTTGTGTATTTGTGTGTCTATGTACACACACACACACGTACACACACACACACACACAGAGGGGAGGGGAATGGAAGGAAGGGGAGAAGGGGGGAGAAAAAAAAAGAAGAGCGGGGGAAAAAGAGATTCAGCAAAAGAAAATTTTGGAGGTTTAATTCCACCCTCCCAACACTCAGAACTTAAGATATTCTTAGGCTGATTAATCGCACTTTTTTCACTAGATAATTTTAGAGGCAGGAAAGCAGTGCTAAGGCAAGAAAAGTTAAATAATCTTTTTAGGAAGGAGAAAATGGTCTTAAAAATGAGCTCACATTTCATTATTTGGAATAAAAACATTGAGGCTCTCTTCCTGTACTTTTCTACGTTTCACAAATTCACGTAAGTGAGGTCAAGGAAACTAAAAGGGAGCCAGTTGCTCTAAAATGGAGGAGCTAATAAATAGGAGAAGCTCTGTCTAGAAGTGGGCTCAAGACGATCCTTGCTGAAGTTCAGGCCCATGTGGAAGAAAAGAAAAATATAATTGCTAAGCTCTTGGTGAGAAGCATAGATGGTTGAGAAATTTGGATGAAATAAGAAAGAAAGTGGGGGGAAATTTCAAATGAGGCTGCAGAAATGAATTAGAACAGACTTGAAGACTAATATAAAGAACACTTACTCACTGGTAAGCTCATGCTGAGCCGCGCTGACCTCCGTTGCTCTTTAAGGAAGAAAAAAAAAAACAACTCTTTTATTGGTTGCTTCCACAGTGATTCTTCAGCAGAAAAACTGCTGGAGGTCTGCAAAGTGTGTGGCTTAGGCTTTGTCATGCCTAAGCAGAAACGCGTGGAAACTAGGAATCATCTGGAATTAGTGTGGATATTGAATATGTCCAGTTATATCTGTGCCACCTTTTCTCTAACTGGCACTAAACTTGGGCCTCTTTCACTTGCATATGCACACTCTTCTCCCAGGGATCTTGATGAAATTCAGAATCTGGTTCAGTAGGTCTTGGGTGTGGCCAGAGAATCTGCATTTGTAATGAATTTCCAAGGATTATTTGTGCTCTGGCGTCCAGGCCATACTGTGGGTAGCCAGGCTCTAAATGGTTTCAGAAATTCAAGGGATCTTGCAACTAATTTCAGGGCTATCTCTCCAGTTTCCCAAGGACATTTGCATCGTAATTAAATGCTACATCAAAATGAACTTATTGTTGACGTCTGATATCATCCAATAACCTCAAGTTTATTCTGAAGCGGCATCTGGCTGGGACTGAAGAAGTTTTCAGGAATTGAAAAGATGACCCTCAGATTAAGTAAGAAAGTGAACTTACTTTCTTTCTTTCAGCACAGGAAAGTTCTTAGATTAACTTTGCAGGGAAGAAACCATAAAAAAGCTAGAGAAATCAGTGTTGCATACAGCTAGAAATGCCTGAACCAGTCATGTTCAACCTTTTTTGAACATTAAAATCCCCTGGGCATCTTTAATTTTTTATTTTTCCCCCAAAATACTTTTATTTTATTTTTTCAGTGTTACCAAATTAATTGTTCATGCACCACACCCAATGCTCCATGCAATACGCGCCCTCCTCAATACCCACCACCAGGCTTGCCCAACCCCCGATCCCCTCCCCTTCAAAACCCTCAGTTTGTTGCTTAGAGTCCACAGTCTTTCATGATTCATCTCCCCCTCCGATTTCCTGGGCATCTTTAAAAACATCAATGCCTGGACCCCACTCCAGGCATACTGATGCAATTGCTCTCAAGTTTGGCCCAGGCATCTGCTTATCCATGCATTGTGTTGTCTGCATTCTATGGTTTGACCTCTTGAGGACTTGTTTACACTGGAAAGACTGCCATTCCTGGGGCTAGCTAATTTCTCCTTAGCAGACACAATCTGGGCCACTGTTTACCTGCTTTAATCATCCCAGGGCCAGAGACTAGACAACTAAGGATAACCCCTAGATCCAGAGCATGCTGAAATTATTCAAATTATGCTCACCATGCCTCACCCGATGCTTCCCCTTAGAACCACCATAACGGCTTTTGCTTGCCTTCTCTCTCTCCCTCTGCCTCCCGGCCAAACCTATTGCTTCCTCATGTGACTCTCCAGGGCATGCCAGCTCTTCTTCAAATCTGTGAGTAGAACAAACTTCCTTTTCAATGGCAGTCATCTCCTGATCGGTTGACCTTGCCATAACTTCATACTAATAAACATATATTTTAAAAGGATGTCAGAATTTGTCACTTAGAATCAAGTTCCAGCCAAGACTGAGAAGCATTGCTAGGAAACGACAAGACCAGCCTCAAAAGTTTTCTTCAAGTTACATTAACAAATTTTTCTTTACAGAAAGCCAACTTTCAAATAAACAAAAACAGATGGAAAACAACAACAACAACAACAATAACATGATTGAACACCTGTTTCTTCCCTCCGTTATTGGGTTGCTAGTAGGTGAGTAGATTTGGAGAATTATTTGTTTTTTCTTGTCTGTTTGATTGGGTATTTAGGATAGCAAAGAGGATTGTGAGTAGGAAAGAAAATGAAAATCAGTTTCCCGGAGCAAGAACCCTGCCATGGTTTCTTCAATCAATTTTTAATAAAGAGGAGATACATTGAAAATACTAAATTGCTGCAAGAACAGCAGAGAAAGTTTGGGGCAATATGCCCCACTTTTTCAAACCCCCTTTGAGTTTTCTCTTCTCGCCACCATTTGTGATTCTGGAGATGGGGAAAAATTAATTATTGGGGTTTTATGTATGGAAATTATAAAATGTAAAGTGAGGTTCTGGCTTTCGTAGGAATTTGTATCAGAGGCTCACCTTATGAAATCTGTCTAATAAACTAGCAGAGAAAGGCTAAAACTCTTACATACAATTTGGGATCTGAGATTGTCCAAGTTAACAATGAGCACTAGACGGTAAGCTCTTAAGCAGACTCCCTGCTGAGCACAGCGCCCAATGCAGGCCTTGATCCTAGGACCCTGAGATCATGACCTGAGCCAAAATCGAGAGTCCAACACTTAACCAACTAAGCCCCCCAGGTCCCCCAAGGACAGGTGTTTTTGTCTTTATTCACTTTCAGGCCTCTAGCACCTAGAATTACACCTAGAAACTGTGAGCTGCTTAATAACCACCTATTAAGTGTGGAGTAAATAATAAATAGGAAACATCTGTCAAGACAACAGCCCACAGTCTGAAAAAAATATAAACAGGTAGAGAATAGGTTCTGGCAATCTGGCTTACTTACTAGCCTAGAGGTTTGTGCTGTGTGGTACAGCGGCCAGTAGGCACACGTGACTGTTGAGTACTTGAAATAGGTCTACTCTGAACTGAGATGTGTTGTGAGTATAAAATATACACTGGATTTTGAAGATTTGGCACAAAAAGAGAGTGTAAAATATTTCATACATTTTAAATATATCGACCTGTTCTGAATGATATTTTGAACTTATTCAGCTAAATAAAATATAACCTTAAAATTAATTCTACCTGCTGCTTCTTACTTTGTTCTAATGCAGCTACAGGAAAATGTAACATTCTATATGTGTCTCCCCTTCGGGGCTCACATTGTGTCATACTGATCCTGCCTTCTCTTTGCTTCCTCCAGTAGACATGAATCTTTGAGCAAATCACAAATTGCTTTCATCTCACCATTTTGAAATCGTGTAATAATAAATTAGCCACATGTGAATTTTCTCAGCACATTTATCTACATGTGTATTTCCTACATACATATGTTTATCTGTACATACTTTCTGTCTCTACTATTTTGCAAGTCTCAGAAAAGCAGATAGATGTATTTGTGTACTAGTGTTACCCCTAGTATCTAGAATATGACCTGACCTCTGGTTGGCAGTCAATAAACATTTCTGGAATGGCAAATGAATAGATATTCATCCTTACTGTTCACTCGTCTACCAAGAAAATCTACTGGGACTTATCAAACCATCATTACGTCACTCTAGGAGGGCCACGAACCAAAGGAAATGTCTTATGTCACTCCCAGTCCATGCCTTCTTCATCCTGAATAATTATCTTTTTGGTAAATAAGGACAGAGGAATACAAAACTAAAAAAAAAAATCCACTGATCCCTTGTCTTTCTAGGTAGCCTTGGGGTAAAATTTTTGGTTACGAAAGAAACAAACAAAAAAAAACCTTAATTAGTTTATTTGAAATCCAAGCTCACCATAATTCAAAGTTGGAAACTGTTTCAAAATGTCATTTGTAATACAAGAAGTTAGAGAAATTTGATTATCAGCATTTCTCTAAACTAGACCAATTAGCCTTCTCTCTAATTAATGGTATATTTAAACTTAAAATCAGCACACCGATAATCAAGTTGGAACATAACAAAACATTACAGGCATGTTTCCGAAACACATGAGACCTGAAACGTGGTTTGTGTGTGGTTAAAATTTAACTATTAGCATGGAACAGTCTAGGTGCGAGTCCTGCTTTACCATGTGGACAAAGAGCAGAAATTCTTATGCATGTTGAGGTCAGACCACAGTGGTATTTGGTCTTCAGTTAAGGGAAAGGATCTTTTGTGTCCTGCATTCTTGAACCAAGAGACTAGCTAGTGTCAAAATTAGAGTTTCATTTATAACCAAACTTCAAGATTTTCCAAATTGGAAAGTACTTAAAGTTTCAGTTGACTCATAAGCATTTCAATCTTTAGGGACAAACCACAGAGTAAGCTTTTGCGGATGGAGTCAAAATGGTTAATAAATTAGGAAGAAAAGACAAGGTCTGCAGCGTGGGATTTCTCCACTGGCTTTGCTTCAGAGAAAACGGCAAATCAACTGTGGAACTTTGTTCAGATCACAGTCGGAATTTCCAATTTCAGCTTCAAAGATATGGGTGGACTCAAGAAGATAAGCTTCCAGGTTCCAGGATGAAATTTTTATGAGTTGTGGAAAATGCTATAATCAGACCAAAGAGGAACGATTGCCTGAAATGCTTAAACAAACAAACAATTGGGAGGTGACTGTAAATTATTTTAACACCTCCATCCCTACTTTGGGCCTTTTCTGGATCCTGACTTCCGTATTAATAGCTCCTCTGTGTCATATGCCTTCAAGGTCCCGCCAGTTGACAGCTCGCTTAGGTTAATCTGTATTAAAATCTTATCTCACTAGTAACAGGAAAATATTTTAATTGATGCCTTCTAGAGACACAGCGTAGCTGCCCTGTGCTCGCACAGATACAGAAGGTTAGAACCACAGGCCTGACAATCCACAGAGTCAGCATAATACATCTCTGGAGCGTGAACCTCACTTGAATATTGTATTCTCTCAACGGAAGCGGCTGCTTGGACCCAGGTGCTGGTTTAGGTACTCCGGATGTCTCAAATACTAGTAAGTACCCTTTCCCTTGTGAGACTTATATCTAACTGGAGTGGAGAGATAACACTAATAATACTAAACACAGGTATGTGAGGAAACACTTTTATATAAAAATTATCCAATACAATGTAAAATTTAGATTTATAAGAAAGAATCATTTGAAGTGCATTTATTTTATGCAAAGATCCCAGTCCATACTGCTGGTGGGCGTGGGGTATGTGTGGTGAGGTTTCTCTTCTCTGCTTTTCGAAGCGCTTCAATGAGAATGTTCTAGAAAACTAAATGTTCTAGAAGATTCCTCAGTTCAGAGGAATGAAAATATTGGTAGAAATTCCAGCTGGGTCAGTGAGTTGGTGTCACTTTCTACAATTGTATCAAGTGGCTTGGAGTCACTACCACTTATCTATGCAGTAGTTACTCGGCTTCTGTGAGTTCGTATTCGGAATCATGCCTTGGCCTAAAGGGGTTGTTTCCGAGAGAAACGGGCAGAGGGAAATATACACACAGGTATAATAGGTTCATTTTTTAATAATAAAAAATAGGAGCATTTGTCCTTTTCCCAGAATCCTGTTTTTGTTTTGTTTTGTTTTGTTTCCATGGCCCCACTCCTCTACTTCCTTGCATTGAATGTGAGGGGGTATAAAACCTGTTCATTTACAACCTACTTTTCTAAGGGGAAGAGGAACCCAGGACCCCTGCTTCACTTCAGTGTGGTTAAAAAAAAAAGTAGAGAGGGCATCAGGGGTTGGTCTTGAAAGAAATTCCACTTTGCTTGAAGACTTGGAAACCCCTGTGACTACAACTTCCTTGGTATTTCTCATAAGAGTTGTCACTACAGAGTCCTCAGATCTGTGTGGTTAGAATTGGTCCACCTTGATTCATGAGACATCATTCGATATTACTACTCAGATGGAAGCTGAAAATGAAAGCTGAAAGAATTTCGAGCAGAGGCGGATACACCGTGAAGTCAGGGAAGCTTTAGCGGCAGGACCCTTTGCTTACACTAACACTAGCCAGGTTCTGCTGATGCCCCAGTATTGTGCTCCTTTGGTCACCAGTCTTTGGCTAATTTGAAAAAGTAAGACATATTAACTACATTCCCTTAAACCTGCTAGATTTTTCCATTCCAACTCTGCTCTCGAATGCCTGCCCTGTGTTGGGTGACATTGGAATAGCAATCTGTGTTTTCATAGGTAGTCAACAAAAGGACATTCATTTGGGAATAAGAGATATTCCCATATATTCCCATATCCCATATACTGGGTTACTGGGATATATTTTTGTGGTGTGCAGCCACATACATAGAGAGTGAAGCCATTACCAGTGAACCCAGAGTAGGAATGGTTTCTGCATATATTCCCGTCACTCAGTACTGATTCTCCTGGTTTCCCTTCTTAAAGCTCAGAGCCATGAATTGTTTTGTGATATTAATATATTCTATGATGCACACTACTGAAAGTATGTGGGTAGTGGAGGAGAAACAAAATTCTGAAATGCACAGAGCCAGAAGGTAGTCTGTGGACAATCCTTTCACAACAAACATATAAAAATTATAGGTGTAAGATGTTTCTCATTGGTATCGAGTCAAAGTAGAACTTCTCTCCTATAAGAAATAGTCTCAACAAACGCAGCAGCATGTGCAATTATAAATGCACCATACTTTGTTTTTCCTTTTTGAACAGAAGTACAAAACTAACATTTGCCAGGATCTCTGTTTGTAAGTCACAAACGTATGGAATACCAAAAAACAAAACAAAACCAAACCCCACAATATACCTATAGGAAGTCACATTTTATACATCTTAAGAATTCTGAATTGTGTTTTAGAATCTCTGATGCATCTTGTCCTGATAGTCCGGTGGTTCCTAGTGGACAGCATGTCAGTTTGCCACTGATACAATAAAACTGGCTAAAGAAGCAAGTGTTAGAGTAACAAAATGCCTACCTGCTTAAATAATAAGCAATATGAGTTGTGGAAGAGTGATGTGAGTACACAAGTATGTATCTCAAGACAATAGAGTGACAATTTAAAATAATTTAAATTGCCCTTACGTATGTTTTCATTTCCACTTAATTTTGTATTTTTTCAAAATGACCGATTTTTTTATCCAAATCCAATTATATCAGGAAGAAAATATCCTTGTGGAAGCCAAAAACATAACTTGGAAGAAAAAAGAATGAAAATTTTGCATATCAAAGACCCTTACCACATAAGTACTGAAAGTAAAACCTGGCAAAAATCATGAGGACAAAAAGTAGAATCATAGTCGTCTAGAAAATATAAATTATGAAAATGACAAGAAGAGATAAGGAAGATCAGGAGAACCAGGGAAACAAACAGCAGAAGAAAGATGAAATTGCTATAAAGTGAGTTTGTATGGACATTAGCCATCAGAGCATCTGAGAGGTCAATGATTCCCTCATTTTGATGAATCCATTGACTTAAATAAGCATGATGATTTTTTATCTTGACCTGTTACAATGAGAAATGATGTCATTCAACCCAGTTTAAAGGAAATCGGATGTTTTTCTAAAACTAGATCCCAGTAATATTTACAGCGAATCACAAAATTTATTGTAGTCAAAATAGATGCTTCTCAAACAAAAAATTAAGAAAATTGAGAGTAGCCAAAGTTGTATGTGATCCCAGTTACCCAATGCAAGACTGGATAGAGGTTGTATATATCATTTTGTATGTAAACAACTCTTTTTTTTAAAAAAGATTTTATTTATTTATTTGACAGAGTGAGACAGATCACAAGTAGGCAGAAAGGCAGGCAGAGAGAGAGAGGGGGAAGCAGGCTCCCCGCTGAGCAGAGAGCCCAATGTGAGGCTCTATCCCAGCACCCTGAGATCATGACCTGACCTGAAGGCAGAGGCTTCAACCCACTGAGCCACCCAGGTGCCCCATTTGTAAAGAACTCTTAACAAAACCAATGCTACTTAATAACTCAGATTTTCTTGACGAATGTATTGAAAGTCTTCAAGACTATGCCACAAAGATTAAACACCTGTTTACTTGGATTTCATGTAAATAAATTAAAATGCACCAGGACAATGTCTTAAACACAAGAAAGAACAGTATCTCTTTTAAGTAAGTAGTTGCAGTTACTGTGTTTTTAAGTTAAAGTGATTTGTCCTTCAGAAATTACATGCAAAGGTACAATCTTTAAATAATGAAAACTTCATGGATAACTTCAAATTTAATTGCCTAATTGATTTATTTTTGCACAAAGGCTGGGAAAATGTCAAAATGGACAAGATGCAACTTTTTATCCAAAAGAATTGATCAAAATAATTGGAGATCCTTTTGAAGTAGCAGATCAAATAAATAAACCAGACATCAAATGTCACTGCATTGTAGTAGAGGCCACAGATGTTATAAACACAGATTATTGGTAATTATTGGTATTTCTGTTATAGCAGAAAACCCTTTATGTGATTTTAACCTTTTCACCAATTTAAGACTGTCTAGCTGCAGTTAACAAATGTTGACTCATTTCAATGTTACTCAACAAAATGAAACTAGCCCTGGACAATTATACTCTGACACTGAACAACATTTTAAAGTTGCACGACCTAATGTTTGGGGAAAGATCTGCTCTCACAGCATCCAAAGTTATTTGCTACTTCATCATTTTGCAACCTTTATATGTTGTCTCTACTGACCTGTCTTGTTGATGGAACATTTTAAAACCTTTGTCAGCTTTTTGGAGTTTTGTCTGTTTGAAGAGTCTAAGTGTGATAAGATGGCCTATTGTAAAATATAAACAGGACTTAATGAAACTGTTGTAAAATATAAACAGGACTCTAAAATATGGTCTGAATCCTTGAAAGCAGACTGAACACACTGACATGCAAAAGTTCACTTAGGAGTGGATGAAGCTCAGGGGACACCTGTGGGGCTCAGTCAGTTAAGTGCTTGCCTTTGGCTCAGGTCATCATCCCAGGGTCCTGGGATCAAATCCCATACTGGCTTCTAACTTAGCAGTGAGCTCGCTTATTCCCCTTCCTCTGTTGCTCCCCCTGCTTGCATGCACATGCTCTCTCTCTCTCTTATAAATAAATAAATAAATAAATAAATAAATAAATAAATAAAATCATTTAAAACTGTATTAGAAAAAGAGAGAAAGAGAGAGAGAGACGATTAACACCTCCACAGGTGGCCCAATTAGTGATGTGGAAACTGGACAAGGACATTGCAATAAGCTTATTTAATTATATCACTCATATTAGCTCTTTTGCCTCATATTTGACTCATTTTATGTGAGTTTTTCCCAATGTTTCGATAAACAAATTTAAAGAAGAGAAAAGAAGGTATTCTTCATCTGAGTCCAAATCAAGACTCTGTAATCTCTCACTTATTGTATCAAAATATTCTAAAATAATTTTCCACGTGTACCTAATGTCAAGTGTCAGCCATTTTTTATTTTTAGATTTTTATTTATTTAAGTGAATGAATTCATAAAAATGAAGGAGTCATTGATCTCTTAAATGCTCTGATGTCTGATGTCTGCACAACCTGACTTTATAGCCATTTTATCTTTCTTCTGCTTCTAATTCACAGATCATCCACGCCTTAATTTTCTCCTCCCCTAAGCACAACCATGGCTCTTGATGGCCACTTCTCCACAATGGATCAGGAGAGGACATATTTTCCTTTAAGAGGAAGTTTGTGATGTTTTCACTTGAATAAAAGCACTATCTCTATTCTCTATGTCTACTGATTCTCCACCCCAATTATGAAATGCTCGACTCTCCTTTCTTCTTTCATTGTGCAACATCACAGGGTCCCTGAGTTCCTCACCTCAAGGGCAAGTGGCCATTACCAGTGCAGGATGCAGGAAGAAGCATGAACATGAAATTAGAAAGCAGGAAGAGGGATTTGAAAAACAAATCCTTGGTTATCTACACATTCATTTATTCAGATAGCCAACATATAAACATGTGTGCATGTGTGTGCACGCGCTTGTGCACTGAGAAGCTCTTAAGCTCTAAAACGGATACGAGAAAAACCAAAATAGTATTTTCAAGCCTTAGTACAAGAAACTAACGACTGAAGAGCTCCTGGATTGTGAACGAGTGACCTAGCGTGACTAGTGAGAGTAACACCAAGATGTTTGTTCTTTCTGTTTCTCTCTTTTCACCCACCTGCTCCCTTCATTCCTCTAGAAACCATGGAATGGCTTCTAGAAACAATAGAAGCCAAATTCATGGCCAATGAATCAGAAAAACATGCTAGATTGTATTAAGGTCAACTTGGCTAATCTTAAAATGACATTTTCCAGTCGCTGCTTCTTTCTCTTCTATTCTGTTTTCAGATGCTGTCCCAGCTGAATAACAGCAATCCTGGGGACCACTATGAAACTTTTGGCTACAAACACAGAGGCAATAATCACACAGATGCAACAGCTTTCCACGGACCCCCACATGTGTCTCCCCTTTGCGGTTTCACTTTGGTTATTGTATATCTTGGTGATTTGGCGTCCCCTCCAGTTTGTCTCATATCTAGAGCTTTAGGAGGAATGGCTAGTGGCTCTTTTATCTGATTCTGCAAATTCCCTTTCTGAACTTTCACTTACCTACTCTGTTCACAATTACAAAAAGTCTAACCATATAATAAATCCCTATCCCATAACACTAATAATGGTGCTAATATCTTTATTGAATTCTAACCAATACAGTGATTGGTTCCAGAAGTGGTTCCAGGAGAATAGAACCTTACAGATGAGAACTTGTAAGTGGTTTTCTCATCTAACTACATATGAAGATATTAATTTCTTTATTGCCATGGCAAATAGTAAATTGGTAGTCCATGACATGCAGCAGCAAATAATATGTAAATTATCACCTGTAGTAATTTATGATCAAGTGCCTTTAGAAGGCGAGTAGAGTATAGAATATTTTAGGGGAATTAAAGAGTATAAAAACTTTGGGTTTGGTTGGTTGCTTTTAAATATGCTGGAGAACTAAGAAAAAGATAGTGATGAGCTCAGGGCTTTAATTGCATTAAAGAAATGGGACCATTGAAGAAAATGAAATGGGATCATACAGACAGTTTCTGATGAGATTGAAGAACTTATTCTTTGGTAAAGCCTCTTTTTCCCTATTTGATGAGATTGTGTCCTCTTGTCTGAAAAATCTTTAATGACTTCCAATGAGGTTAATTTCTTGGTGGAGAAACTTCTTCCTTAGACCCACCCTCACCACCTGTTTTGCTTAAGAGCTTAATTGAGGTATAGCCCACATACCATACAATTTACTCATTATGTGTACTTCAGTAACTTTTAGTATATCCACAGAGTTGTGCAATAATTACCACAGATTTTAAAATACTGTCGTGACTCCAGATTGAAACCCCAGATCCTTAACAACCATCCCTCCAATTCCTCCATCCCTCCCTCCCTCTCCCTGAGCACTAGGGAGCCAATAGTCTACTTTCTATCTCTATAGATTTACCTATTCTGGACATTTCATATAAATGGAACCATAGAATACATGATCCTTTCTGACTGAATTCGTTCACTTACTATAATGTTTCCAAAGCTTCTCCATGTTGTAGCATGTAATATGAGTAATATTGCTTAGTAATATTCCCTTGTGGGACTATAGCACATTTTATTTATGCACTCATCAATTAACGGACATTTGGATTATTTCAACTTATTCATTGTTATGAATAATGCTCCTATATACATGTGTGTATCACATTTTGTGTGGACATATATCTCCATTTCCTTTGGGTATGTACCTAAGAGTGAAATTGTTAGATCATATGATATCCACAGGCTTAGAGAAATGAGAACTGCTGAAGTTGGTTTTTTGTGAGATCTACTTACTCATCCTTTAACCATGTTCTGTAAGATTTTCCAGAGAACACTAGCTTTACTATGGCTTTGCGAAATACATTGGTGAGCCTTCTTGAAGGCTTCTGTAGTAATTATTCTCTGCTAGTCAAGAATGAGAGAATAGGTTGCTACTACCAAACCAAGTTCTCTAAATTCAATGGGGATGACGCATCTTGGAGTAGTACAGGCAAAGTCTTGGCATTCGGTTGTCAGGACAAAGGCAGGCATAGTTACTGTATTGAGCATCAGAGAAAAATCAGTAATCAGAGTGGCTTGACCTGCAGAGAATATTGATGTTAGTTAATTGGTCATTGTGTCCCTAAGAATTAAATAGGAGGGCATCTATTTAAAGTCTTACTTGATTTGTGTAAGTAGAAAAGCTCTAAGTCTGAGAAACAGAAGATTGATTTAAATCAGCACAATAGGGGGTCACATGCCATCAAACAATTCTCAGTCTTGAGTTAGCTCATAGTTCCAGAGTCCCTTGAATAAAGGAGAAACGGGGTCACCCCAAGGAGGGGCCCCACTATATTACTGAAATGTAATCCTACAAATACATTTCCTAGCATCTCCCAAAAAGAACTTCAGATATTTAGCAGTGCACAGGGGAAGAGAAAAGAAAGAGGATTTCAGTGATTAATGGGCACTGGCTTTGAGTCAACTAACATCTAGAAATCTAAAATGTCACTGTGGTCTACTGATTAGAATGGGACTGTTTGGAAATGAGTTGATTAGTGGAGTTTGGGCTTAGTTATATCAGTAAGCCAAATGGGTTCCCAAACAAAATCTGTGGTTATTTTCTAGTTCTGGATTACATTGTCGAAATAGACATATTGAGCAACTGGCAGAATGTCCATTTAATTTTACTTTCCCCTGAGGGTGAGTATGCCCCTATAACTTTATGAATAAAATATCTTAACTAAAGAACAAATTCCCTTTTGACTTTAATTATAAGCTCTGTTTCCTATATTATTTTATTACCATAATGTTTTACACTTGCAAAATCTTCCCTTCTATTATTCTTTTGTCTATTCAAGTAGCAGAAAATCTTGCTCAAACTACATTCAATAATGCAACCAGCTTTCTGATACATCCACATGAAGTATTAGTACGTATGTGTAGTATATCCAGAGGTATGCTAGATTTAAATTAATCTTCACCTAAGGGAGTTATTAATTTTGCAATGATTCTGGTATCATAGCATATGTATTTAGTTACTAGATTGAATTAGATGTTTCTGAACACAATTTTTATTTATTTTTTAATATTTTATTTATTTATTTGCAGAGAGGAGAGAGATCACAAGTAGGCGGGGGAGGGGGAAGCAGGCTCCCCACTGATCAGAGGGCCCGATATGGGGCTCGATCCCAGGACCCTGAGATCATGACCTGAGCCAAAGGCAGAGGCTTTAACCCACTGAGCCACCCAGTCACCCTTCTGAACATAATTTTTAAAGTACATTCCTCATTAATGTTTTATCAGGGTTTATTATACTAAAGGTGCACTGAAGGCTTGACTTTGGTCACAGATTTGGCCAAAATCTACTCTTCAGATTGACTTTTAGTCTCAGCATTCAGAAGTTTGAAGATCTGGATGCCTATTTCAATACCATTTCTGCCTATCTGGTCTGATTTTTGCACGAGTAATGATCCATGACAGGATATGGGATCACCAAATCTTAATCAGAGAAAGTATTAGGAATATGAACAAGGCATTTTATTTAGATTTGTTAGTAATATCTGACTCTTCCCATAGAAATTTGGTAAATATTCTAGTTATGATCTGCCCTAAAAAATCTTATTTTTTAGTATTTCAAGTCTCTTATTTATAGTTAAACTATAATGATTATTAGTGCATAGAAAAATTAATGATTTTTGTGAATACTGCTGTTTGAAAACATTGAATGAAAAACATTAAAATAGTTAAATATGGAAATAAAATAACTACTACAAAAATAAGAGAAAATACATAAGCTACATAGCTTTAATAATACTATATTACTTTTGAACTAACCAATATAAATTCTAAATAATAATATAAGGCAGAATAGCAGAGGTTAGGTCTAAATATATTCTAGTCTTATAAATTTGCTTGTTATACTAGTATTTGTGTTAAACAAAATAAACTTTAAGGATTCTTTTTATTTTTAAATCTATTAAATTTATTTCATGTTATATAGATCATGAATCTGTAAAGCCCTATAGAAAATTTATCACACCTAAAGATACGTTAGAATATCAACTTTGTTATTTAAAAATTTTAAAGAAGAAAAAACTCCAAAATGATAAGTAAGTATTACCCATGATAAGTCATAACCTATGTAAATGTCACTAAAAATATGTTTACGGAAATGAAGAAATTGGAGAAAAAAAATTGAGATATCAATATTTTGTTCCCTCTCATTCACCTGGTTTGTACTAGGCTTTATAAAAGTGATTTTTAAAAAAAAGTATTAGGATGTCTGGGTGGCTCAGTCAATTGAGTGTCTGACACTTGGTTTCAGTTCAGATCATGATCTCAGGGTTGTAATACCAGCCCTCGCATTGGGCTCTGTGCTCAGCGTGGAGCTTGTTTGGGATTCTCTCTCTCTCTCTGTCCCTCACCCTGCTCACTTATGCTCTCTCTCTTTCAAAGAAATAAATCTTTTTTAAAAAAATAATAATAAGGTAAAAGAAAATTCCTTATTGTTTAGAGTCTTGAAGGCCAAATATTTAAACAAAAAGCTTGACAAAATTACGGCTACAAAATTATTGCTTCTGTCAATAATTCATTCATTGAAAAATGAAGACTATTTTTTAACATGTTCCTAAGCTAATAATCATAGGCATAATGTTCTTTCAGAAAAGAAGTATATCACTCTGCAATGAGTTTATTCAAAATTTTCAAGCATTTCAGATTAGCTCCTTGTCTCTAAACTATGGAATTTAGCTATCCAAGTAGCAAGCAGTGACTAAGTAAACATAGTTATCTGCAATAAATCCTGAAAGTTGTAGGTCAAATCCATTGTGTCAACTTTCCTTCTCCTGAGGACACTGTGATTTCTTCCTGCATCACAAATATGTGCACTGCTGGAAGTGCTGCTTTGAATAGAGTCCGACTCCACATATGCCTACAGCTATGAATGCCACTGCAGGAGATTTTTATAGTCCTTTACAGCTCTTGCTGGGAAAATAATCTCTTCTCCACAAAGTCCAGCATCAAGACTTGTTGCCATGTCAGAAAAGTCTTTTTCTCTTTTGGTTATTTTCCTTATGTCACTATTAAAATCTCTGTAGCTACATCTCTTGGTGTTAAAAGCAGCCTGTTTGCAACCAAAAGAACAAACAACCAAACAAACAAAAAAGCTCACTATGACTTTGACTTTAATTTTGGTATGCTATAATAAAGGTTATCATCTTTATATTTACTTTCATTCAATCAATAAATTTGTTGAACAAGTATTATATGCCAACCACCTTCCCATTTTCTGTAAGACAGATTTGCCTTCCCCCTTGTCACAGATAAAGGAACTGAGAGTAAAAAAATATACTAAGCTCCTTTTTACAGAGCACAGACTAGAATCCAAATTTGAATTTTGGGTTTCTAACCAGCTCAATGATCTGTGCCTTTTAATTGGAGTATCTAATGCATTTGCACTTAATATAATTATTGACATAGTTGAATTCTACTAGACTGCTATTTGTTTTATAATTATAGCCTTGGTTTTTCATTCATGGGGCTTCTGTTTATGCATTTTTTTGGAAAAATGATTGTTCTAGGGACTTCAATACACACCTTCATTTTACCCTAGTTTATCCTAAATTAATACTATATCCTTTCACATATAATATCAGAATCCTAGAAGTATATAATTTTATCCCCCCATTCTTTGTTTCTTTATGAATTTATTCACATATTTTATGTGTAATAATGATACAACCCCACAGTATATTTTTAACTGCTAGTTGTCTTTTAAAGACATTAAGAGAAGTAAATCAGCTGTAGTTACCCACATAATTAACATTTCCAATGATCTTAATTCAATCCTGTAGATTGGAGTTCAAATTAAGTATAACTTTTATTCAGCCTGAAGTAGTTCATTTAGCATTTTTTGTAGTAAACATATCATTTTTGGAAGAATTTTTCTTTGGAACCAAATTCTGTGATACAAGTTTTCCTTTCTCGTTTTTCCTTATTTTTTCCCCCTTTCCCATTCTTCTCCTCTCAAATTTTTTATTCCGTTGTCTTTCATTCTCCATAATCTCTTATGAGACACCAATAATTTATCTTATAGTTATTTTATTATTTGTTTTTCTTCATCCTTTCAGGCTCTTTGTAAGATAGTTTATTTTTTATTTCAAAAGTTTAACTACAATGTTCCCAATTGTAGTTTTGCTTGTATTTATTCTGATTGGTGGTTGAGATCTTTCAATACTTATGAGTTCTTTTTTCTTTTTTTGCCAAATATAAGAAATTTTGGACATAATTTCTTTACATATTTTTTATCCTTTTACCTCTTTTTTTTATTATTTTAACTCCAATTACATATATATTCACCCATTTAATATAGAATCACAGATCATTGATATGCTGATCATTTTTTGGTCAGTCTTATAGATCTCTTTCTGCTTCTGTTTGAAGCATTTATATTGATCTGTCTTCAAATTCTTCTCTAGTAGTCAATTTTTTTATTAGTTTTTTAATGAATGTTTTTTATTTCATTTATTATATTTTTCAATTCCAGTACTTCCACCTGGTTATTTTCACAGCTCCAATTTCTTTTTTGAAGAAATTGGAGCTTCTCTTGCTATATGCACGTTTTCCTGTTAATTCTTTAACATATTTGTGGTAGTTGTTTAAAATTTCTGGTCACATAATTCTAAGCTATGTGTCATACATGGGTTTGCTTCTATTGAGTCTTCTAACTCTTGATTATGGGTGAATCCTTTCTGCTTCTTCATATGCTCAAGCTTTGCTGTATTCCAGATGTTGTGTGTAGAAGAACAGTGGAGAGAAAATATAATCGGTTTGGTTTGGTTTGGTTTGATTATTTTCCCAAGGAATGCATATATATTGGGTAGGGTGAGGTGACAGTCATTCAGATTTCTCCTAGATATGAATAGAAATAGTGTTCAGCTGTAGCTTTCAGTATATGAATTTCATCTCTTTGCCACAGTTTTATTTGGATTAAGTTCTTTTCATTGATGCCACTGAGGGATGGAACACTTTGATTCTTTTTTTTTTTTTTTAACTAAGAGGGGTTTTAGCTACCATTTCAAGTTGTTTGATTCCATTTTATTTTTAATCAACTCTTTTAGGCACCTGAAATCCAAGCACTTCAGCTCTGAATTCTCTACTTCCAGTCTCTCCTGAACTATTGTTTTGGCAAAATCCTGCAGTGGTGTGGATCTGGGCAGAGAATTCCAGGACTAGGAGATTTAGTTTTTATTTAGAGTCCTTCTAGAGCCAAAAATATCCTGCTAGTGTACTCTATCATCAAACACTTAGCCAGTTTTCCTGCATCCCTGTAAGGATCCCAGCTGAAGACAGGCTGTCTCCTCCCTTCAACTGTTTCCAGGCACATAAGCTTTCATGGCTCTCTATACATCTATCAGGAGTTTGTCTTTCTCTGGAATTCGGTCTCCCAAGGTGCCTTTGCATCTACTTTTCTTCTTTCAATCCATAAAAAATTAAAATTTTTATTTTAATTCTTTATCGCAGTTTGGTACCATGGGATCCAAGGTATTTCATGTCCCTCTACATCCCAATTTGAGAAGGAAGGAAATATTCTCTCTTTCCAAGTTGAACAGACTAACTGTAAATTCCATAATCGTGATAATCTTATGTTTTTGTTTTTGTTTTCTTTTACATGTAATTCTGGTTTTAAATGTGGAATCACTCCTTCTAAGTCCTGGATTACTTATTTTTCTTTTCCAAATATTTTTGCATTTGAGTTTTCATTTGATAATATGTATATTTTATAAAATTTGCATTTTTAAGCATACTTTTGCTTTATCTATCAAAAGGGAACTGAAATTTCCATCTATTATTTTATCTTTAAAACAAGTAAAATTCTCATTAAAAAGAACTTCTAGTTCTATAAAATAAATAAATAAACAAATAAAACAAGTAAAATTCCAAAACACACACAGATGGATAAAGGTCATTCTTAAAATTGCCAGAAAGTCACTTTGTTTACTTACGTGCTGATGGAAATAGTGACTGGATATATCAAATAAAAATAATTTTAGGGCAAATGCAAGGGAAAATTTAGTTAATTAAAGTGAACCAAGATAATCATAAATAAAATAATCTAGCATATACAGAATTAATTTTATAAAAATATCTCACCAATAGGGATGTCTGGGTGGCTCAGTCAGTTAAGTGTCTGACTGTTGGTTTTGGCTCAGGGTGCTGAGATAAAGGCCCGTGTCGGACTCCCCACTTAGTGGGAAGTCTGTTTGTTTCCCTCTCCCTCTGCTTCTCCCCATGCTTGTACGTGACCTCTTTCAGTTTCTCTCTTTCTCTCTGTAATAAATAAACAAATCTTTAAAAAATATATCACAAAAAAGAAAGATTCGATAAGGTAAATACACATGAAAATTTGTTGTATTTATTTTGATAATAACTCCTCCAGAATTCAGTTAAATGAGAGAAAAGAACAAATAAAGAGCTAGCATATTTCGAAACTTATATGGATCTTTGGGGTGCCTGGGTGGCTCAGTCAGTTAAGTGTCTACCTTCAGCTTAGGTCATGATCCCAGGGTCCTGGGATCGAGCCCCATGTAGGGCTCTCAGCTCAGTGGAGAGCCTGCTTCTCCTTATCCTTCTGCTTGTCGCTCCCTCTTCTTGTACTCTCTCTCCCTCTGCCAAATAAATAAACAAAATCTTAAAAAAAAAAAAGAAACTTACATGGATCATTAAGTTTTAGAGAAATAACCTTAAGATACAAAGAGGAGACATGAGGCTTGAATTTTGCACAAAGATGGATGTGTTGGCCCAGTCATTAGAGAAACAAATTCTGACCTGAATCTCCTGACTACGTATGTATACATATTTGCCATGATTCAAAACTAGATTATCTATGAATGATAGTCATCACTTTGATAGTCATCAAATAGACTTTTGATAGTCATCAAAAAAAATGGGTAAATAAATGGAAGGCCAGGATGTAATATTATAGATCATTTTTTCAAGATCTATCATAATAGATGCTATTATTTATCAATAGAATAAAATATCAAAGATTCACATAGGCCTTACTAATAGTGAATCCAACAAATCCTTATCTTTTATTAAATAGATTGTTATATTAAAAGGGTTTGACTTTAGAAGAAATCCTTTAGAATAATTATGTCCAGGCTGGAGTCTGTCAGTTGTTTTAAGTCAAGGGACTTATGTTGATAATGACAAAAATACAGAAGGATATGGTAAAAAGGTTATGCTAAGGACCTAGAAGAATCTAACTGCCTGGGTTCAAATTCAGGTTGTATTATTTAATAACTGTGATCTCGATCATGTTATTTTACCCATGTTTCAATTTCCTTATCTGTGGAGATTATAATAGTATCAATCTCACATAATTATTGTGAAGATTAAATAAGTTAATATAGTATATTCAAAACATCTGAAAGAGTGCTTGGAATATACTAAGTACTACATGTTTGTTATTATTATTATTATTATTATTATTATTATTATTATGTGTATCCAGATCCTGAAAATAACAAAAGACGTTATTAGAAGTTTTATTGCTTGTATTTTCAGTAAGTTCTAAAATTTCTTTCTTCCGTGGAAAAAAGAACTGTTATAGTTAGTCCAGTCAGGAATCTAGAACAAATGAAATCTCTGATTAACTGTTAAGGTACTTTGAGTAAGAATTGCATAAATCAGGGAGCCTGGGTGGCTCAGTCATTAAGCGCCTGCCTTTGGCTCAGGTCATGATCCCAGTGACCTGGGATTCAGCCCTGCCTGGGGCTCCCTGCTCCGTGGGAAGCCTGCTTCTCCCTCTCCCACTCCCCCTGTTTGTGTTCCCTCTCTCGCTGTGTCTCTTTCTGTCAAACAAATAAATAAAATCTTTAAAAAAAAAAAAAAGAATTGTGGGTTCTCCACTTAGGCATCAAACTTCCAGATTTAATTTCACTCCAGGATCAGTGAATGAGAAAATTTCATAGACCATATTTTATTAGCAATTAAAGAAGCCAACCAATGATAAATATTCTTTGTTGAATTATTTATATCTTTCTAAGTGGATAAAAACTGCATCCTTCAGTGGTTATATGCAGGCAACTGCAAGATGCCCAGTGTCGAAGAAGCTAGAAACTTTTCTCTGGGGATGAAGGATTGTGTGACTGAGGCAAGCTGATCGACCCCATTGTTTCCTGATTAATTTCTTTCACCCCTGTTCTGATGAGGGCAAAAGAAGAATAACTTTTTACAATCTTTGTAATCATTGGGCTCCCAAAAGTCATCCTCTTCTGAAGTAATTTTAAGACACCTCCTTGTCTTCTGTGTGACTCTTTATGTAAGTCTACAATCAATTTTTCCTGTTACAAAATCTAACTTGATCTTGATACTTAAAAATTATTCCAATGTACCGTCCCCACCCCTAAGCCCCCAGGTCAGGTCTTAGCAAGTGGAAAGCAAATTCTGGCAAAAGTAACAATTACTGGCATTCTTTTTCTTTAAAACAAACTGTGAGAACCCCACTACTGGTGACCTAGTCAATAAACAGCATACTAGTTTAAAATAAGACGTATATTTTCTCATTATTTTTATTATATAGTAAGGAAACTACATGAAATGTAACCCCTCAATATACGGATGATTTATAACAGAAAAACAGTGTTAGTTTATGGTCCTTCACTTGGGCTGTTAAGTAGGAAAGCATCTTTACAATCCATGCACCTTCTGCATTTCGGGCTTAACTGGTAGATTGTGTATTAATAGAAGACTCCATTCATTTGAAGCAAGGCAAACAAAGTACATAAACTGAGCTTATTTGAATTTTTCTTATTTGGAAGGAAAAATAAAACGACCAAATAAACAATGTAAACCAAAAGCCTCTGTGAGATAAAACTTAAGAATGCAGTTTAATATAATGGCCATTGACACACATTGCCTTTTTTTCCTCTCCATCTGATTAGCGTAAATAACATATTGTCTGTTACTATCTGTTATATATCTTCCAGAGAATTTTGATTCCATCTGCGATACTGTCTAGAGGTTTAGGAAGGATGAATGAGAGATCAGGAAGTCATCTGTGAGAGACTAGTCATAGGATTCTTTGTTTTCTTGCCCCTGGAATGTCACCGGGTATATACATTGTTTTCATTTTGAAATTACCACTGCCTGGGAGGGAGAACCCTTGAAGAAGAAAGCCAGCCTTAAGTAGACACGGGTATATATCATGTTTGATGCGGGTTAGAGAAACAGTTACAAATTCTGCAGGTTACAAATTCAGCAGGCTAATATTTAACTTTTTTGCTGTCCCTTTGCTAAATGCTTTAAGGTTTCCCTTATCTGAGTGTCATAAGGTCTCACAGCCCTTGAGTGATTTTCTTGCAAAGTAAATTGAGTCAGCAATCAGGACATTAGCATAAAGTGTTCACACTGGTTTCTGTTAGTGTCAAAGACTCTCCCACTGACGGGGAAACTGGTCATGTTTGACAGGTCAATCTAGAAATAAATCAATTCTAAGTGCTCATATTTTGCTGGATTCTCTGAACAGAAAGAAACTTAATTTCTGCTGCGTAAGAAACATCTCCCTCTTGACATTTGAGGAAGCTGAACTGTCACTTCCCCTTCTCTCCATCCCTTTCTCTTCTGAATACTAAGAACTGAAATTATAATTAATTTTGTGTTTATTTAGAGCCATGGAGAACCCTGGGAACTCCTGATGTGAAGTGTCTGGCATATAGGAAATACTTAAAAACAACCCCTGATAGTGTATTAAACTGCACCTATAAAATTGTCCTTCACACTTCTGCATTCTAAACTGGAGGCTACCCACATCTGCTTCAGAAGCTCTTCTAGGGAATCTTCTGGTAAAAAGATCTGTACAGAAAATACAGGATTCCAGCAGAGTGGAAACATGGCAAGAGGGTGGTTGGAAAAGATATGTTTAGCCATTGAGAAGAAAGTAAAAAGGCATAAAATATACCTTTCACTGCCTAGATGTAAAATAATAGTACCTATGTTGAATTCGTCACAAAAAGCCCCAAAGTACAAAATGGCTTGGTGATATTGGTACAAGTAATCATGGCTGC
Source organism: Nasua narica (assembly GCA_028533885.1). Taxonomy (NCBI): domain Eukaryota; kingdom Metazoa; phylum Chordata; class Mammalia; order Carnivora; family Procyonidae; genus Nasua; species Nasua narica. The sequence continues at coordinate 183,565,982 of CM052799.1, read as the reverse complement.
TTGTTCTCTTTAACTTATTTCTGGGTTTGACATGCCATTTTGCAGAGGAATGTTTCCAGAGAATGCAGCAGTGGTTGATGAATCAGAGCTCAGTCCAGAGCTAGACTTTTTGGTGAGTGACCTTGGGCAAGTAATTCATCTCTCTGACCCTCTGTTCCCCCTTCCCAGGGCTGTTATCAGAGTAAATAAATCAGTATGTATGAAGCCTTTAGGGAAGTGTCTGGCATATAGGAAATACTTAAAAACAACCCCTGATAGTGTATTAAACTGCACCTATAAAATTGTCCTCCACATTTCTGCAACTCATTTTTATGATTTTTCTCTGAGCTTCTTATGATCCTCTTTTTCAGTTTCTCCCCGTAGTAAATAAACTTAATCCCTGATCTTTCTATGGATTCCAACAATCTCAACTGCAGAGCTGTGACAGACCTCTGCAAATGCTCCCTGTCCAGCCCTCTACCACATCCTTCCCTTGGTCTCTATTTCCAGCTTTAGCTTGCTTAGATGACCTTTTTCACTTCAACGTTCTGAAAATCTTGTGTCTGCATATCAAACTCACTTTTGGTGAGCATTTCTTTGTCACAGGCTAGGAGATTTTAGCGAACAAGAATACCTCATGAATATCACTATTTGGAATTTTAAGCCTATTTATAGCATCATATATATAATATATGATAGATGATGAAGATGATAAATGATAGATGATAGATAGATAAATAGATGATAGATAGATAGATAGATAGATGATACATAGATATCTGTCCAAGTTATTCATTCTATGGAATGAAAGGAGAACTCCTTTTCCAAGTTTAGACTCCATTTAGAAATTGTTGTGGACTTGGCTTTTTGGATCAAACCTGAACTAATTGATTTGTATGAACACAGCTGTTAGTAAATTTCACTTTCAATTAAGTTTAAATGATTTTATTTCAAGAAATTTCTAGCATCAAAGAACTTTTTTTTAAAATTGATTATTAAAGCCCTTCAAAACCCCATGCACTCCCTGTGAACGAAGTGTCCATGATTGCTCTAAAAAGAAATCCTTAATGAAGTGTGTTTTGGATTTTAGAAAGAACTTCTAATGTCAATGGAGTTTGATCCCTGACAGATGCACTTGTAGCAGGATTTGCCAACTCTGATTTAAAAACATCTCATCCTCAAAGAAGTAATCAGAGTTTAATCTTGTCTGTTTCCAGCTCTTCGTATCAGAACTGATTTGCTTCCACTGGGGAGGAGATGCTGACCTTCCAGCTCTAATCCAATTGCATGTAACTGCTCTAAAGGCAAGGGAAGCATTTTTCCCCCTCTCATGATTCGTTGTGTAATAAATACAGTCCTTATAATTTGTTGCATCTTATGTTCGATTTTATAACAATCTATAAAAGAACCTGCTTGGCTATTGATTACTTTTTAAAATAGTCTGTATCAATCAAACTCATAAACCATTGTGTCTCCAGTACTTAAATGTGAGAGATAAATTATATTTTTTCCTATAATCCCTTCTTTGTTTATTATGGCATATTTGGGATGGAAGAAGAGGAGGAAGAAGAGCAGGAGGAGAGAGAGAAGGACTGTCTCCAAGATATACCAAAGGTTCCTTTTTGTTCCACAACCTTATTATTTTTCATTGTCTTTACTGTTCATTCCTACTGACTACCTCACAGGAGAGGTATGTGGGAGACTTTGAAACTAGAACAAACAAACAAATAGTAAAAGGCAATCTTAAAATACATTGCATGATTTGTGAAAGCAAAATATTCTTAAATGCCTCACAAATATGTCTCTTATTTTCAGGAAAGACCAACCCAGAAATATAGCCTTAAAACTCTCTGGAGAATTTTATTCACTTCTATACTCTACAGATGACTGGTTCTGATTTTTTTTTAACAGAGTTGAGAATTATTGGTTATTTTTTATTGCACACTTTTTATCTCTTTAGGAAAGCTACTCAGTGTTTCAATGCTATTGCCTTATCTGAGATTTTGTAAAAGATCACAGACTCTTCGTGAACATCATAAAGATACTGTTTGTTGAAATCAGTGCTCGACTGAGAGAATAAAATAATGTTCCTACAGAATATTGCTTTGGAGCCCAGTATTCATATCTCAATATATTTCTCAGTTGCAGTTGAGCGTGACAGAAGATTCAGTGATGTCAGAATATAGTTCTTTCTGGTCTATTTCACCCAAGTCCACATGTAGGCACATATGTGTATGTGTGAGAAAAGGATGGGTGTTGATTATTTTATTGATCTTGGTTAGTTTACATGGGCCTTTCTCTTTGGTATTTTGTTCTATTTTTATTGTAGCATAGCAAATACTCACTATTAGCTACCAGCACGGTTGCTCAATTAAATCAAAATACTATGTATCTGGATATTTGTGTCTGGAAAATGCCCTGACATATATGTCCATTTGATGATAATCCTTTGAGAGTACGGACTTTATCTTAGTTGCCACTATTTCTAGTGACTAGCACAGTGCCTGATACATAGAAAATATTCCATATATATTTGTCAAATGTGCGAACAAATGAACTCAGCAGGGATATGGGAAAGAGCTTGCACTTTGGCTGAAGGAAATTCATACTATGTTTTAAGATCTTACATCAACTTCTAAAACTCAGGAGATTTTACGTTAAAAAATCAGTTTTCCAACTTTTTTATTAAATCTGATTTCTGTTTATTTATTCATTTTGATTTTGATAGGAAGATCTGGCAACAACACAGAACCCTGCATCTCTACAGACCAACAGTTGGCTGGGCTGAGGAATGGCTGCTCCCTTGGACAGGGATGGCACCTGCCATAGGTCACATTGGGTTTACGACTCATACTTTGGGGAGTGTGGGAGCCGCCTAACATAACACTGATGTGAGTTCCTTAATGTCCATGTAAGATAAAATGACTGCTGCATTTATCTTTTTCTACCTGTTTGGTTTTCTTTTCTTTTTTTTTTTCCTAAATACTCTTATTTTATTTTTTCAGTGTTACAAGATTCATTGTTCGTGCACCATATCCAGGGTTCCATGCAATACATGCCCTCTTCAATACCCACCATCAGGCTCACCGATACCCCATCCGCTCCCCTCCAAAACCCTCAGTTTGTTTCTCAGAGTCCACAGTCTCTCATGCTTCGTTTACCCCTCCAATTTCCCCCCGTTCACTTTTCCTTTCCTTCTCACAATGTTCTCCATGATTTTCCTTATGCTCCACACTTAAGTGAGACCATAGATAATTGACTCTCTCCGCTTGACTTATTTCACTCCGCATAATCTCTTCTAGTCCTGTCCATGTTGACACAAAAGTTGGGTATTCATCCTTTCTGATGGAGGTATAATATTCCGTTGCATATATGGACTGTATCTTCTTTATCCATTCATCTGTTGAAGGGCATTTTGGTTCTTTCCACAGTTTGGCGATTGTGGCCATTGACTGCTATGAAGATTGGGGTACATGTGGCCCTTCTTTGTACTGCATCTGCTTTTTTGGGATAAATACTCAGTAGTGCAATTGCAGGGTCATAGTGTAGCTCTATTTTTAATTTCTTGAGGAATCTCCACACTGTTTTCCAAAGCGGCTGCACCAACTTGCAATCCCACCAATGGTGTAAGAGCAAAAATTATGACACTTATTTTGATGGCACTCAAAGGTCCTTTAAGTGCTAAGTATGAATGATTTAATATTCTGTCCCTTTACTCAGACTTATGGTCATGCTGAATGAAAAGAGTATGTAGTCAGATAGCACTAGATACAGTCTACCTTGGAGCTATTACTAATATACAGGTCCAGCCTTCTTCCAGAATAAGTACACAAAGCATCATGGTAATACTAATAATAGTAATAGTAAATGTGTGTTTCAGTAAAGCTAAAATCTGAGGGGAGGATGTGGGGAAAGATAAACCCTCTTACACAGTTGGTGGGAATACAAGCTGGTACTGCCATTCTGGAAAACAGTATGGACATTCCTCAAAAAGTTAAAAATAGAGATACCCCATGATCCAGCAATTGCACAACTAGGTATTTACCGAAAAAATACAAATGCAATAATCCAAAGGGACACCTGTACCCCAATGTTCATAGCAGCAATGTCCACAATAACCAAACTATGTAAAGAAACCATATTTCTGTCAACAAATGAATGGATAAAGAAAATGTGCTCTCTCTCTCTCTCTCTCTCTCTCTATATATATATATATATATATAATGGAATATTACTAAGCCATCAAAAAAAACCCCTAAAATCTTACCATTTGCAATGACATGGATGAAACTTGAGAGTATTATGCTAAGCAAATAAGTCAATCAGAGAAAGACAATTTTGATATGATTTCACTTATATGTGGAATTTAAGAAACAAGACAGAGGATCGTACGGAAAGGGAGGGAAAAATAAAACAAGATGAAATCAGAGAGGGTTACAAACCATAAGGGACTTAGCCATAGGAAACAAACTGAGGATTGCTGGAGGGGAGGTGGGTGGGGGGATGGGGTAACTGGGTGATGGGCATTAAGGAGGGCACGTGATGTAATGAGCAACTGTTGAATCACTAAACTCTAGCTCTGAAACTAATAATACACTATATGTTAATTAATTAAATATAAATAAATAAAATCTAAGGATAAAAACACTTAGAAGTGCATTGGTATCTTATGATCTCACGTATGAAGCATAAGGAAAAACATGGAGGGCATTGTGAGAATGAAAAGAAGGAAAGAAAGGGTGAATTGGGGGAAATCGGAGGGGGAGATGAACCATGAGAGACTGTGGACTCTGAGCAACAAACAGGGTTTTGGAGGAGTAGGTTGGGCAAGCCTGGTGGTGGTTATTGAGGAGGACACCTATTGCATGGAGCACTGGGTGTGGTGCACGAACAATTATTCTTGTAACATTGAAAAAGTAAAAGAAAAGAAAAAGTGCATTGGTATCTTAGATGTATCCCTATAACAAATCACTCAATGTATATTTCATTTAATGACATAATATATTGGTCGAAGATTTGTATCTCTCTCTTGTGGTCTGAACACAGTATCCTGTACTAAAGTCAGTCTTAAGCTTCAAAATTCATATCCCTGCACCATCATGCTGATATCACACAGTATTACCATCATTATCATATCTTCATCCTCCCTTCTCTCCAGATCCTTCTCCTGTTTAATCTTTTATTCTTCTTTTTTAAATTTGCTTCCATCTGCAATTTTCTATAGTTCCAAAATAAGCCTCAGTAGACAATTTTACTCAAAAGAGACTAGGGAAATTACTTTGGGTAAAGTTGCTTAAAGGAAAAGAGTGAAACAAATTATTTAAGAAAATTATTCCATACTGCTCATTTTAAAGAATCTTAACTATAAGAGAAAGCAAGTGAATATAAATCAGTCAATATCTAATTTTATAAGAAATATTAGAAAATTAAAGCAAGAAATATTTATCAAGTTAAAATAATTAAAATCAATGTGATTTAGACTCGTGCATTACATAATCTATTAATCTACTTTGAAGTAACCATTTTGTAACATATGGCTTTAGTAATATCCAGAGAAGTTCCCTTTTATAAAACTAGCTGACAAAACTTGAAAAATGCATTTATTTTTTACTAAAGGAAAGAGAATTTGTGTTTCCTGTACTAGAATTTGAGATTTTTACCACATCAGATAAAAGTGTTTAACAAAGATTTTGCCAAGATTTCACTGACAGAGTAGCAGAAGTCTATTAGAAAATTACATATTAAGGGGCGCCTGGGTGGCACAATTGGTTGTGCCCAGCTAGGTCGTCATCTCAAGGCCGTGACATCCAGCCCCTCATCAGGCTCTGTGCTCAGCAGGAAGTCTGCTTGAGTTCTCTCTCCCTCTCCCTCTGCCCCACCAGCTCATGCTATCTCTCTTAAATAAATGAATTTTTGAAAAAAAAATTAAAAAAGAAGTTATATATTAGTTACCTAATTTTAAACATTGAAACAAGTTTAAAATCCAATTCTTAGCTAGACCAATAAACTGATATGTTGAAAAGCAGTGAGTTCTTCAGTGCTTTTTATGCTTTGATTACTTTTTAAAAATGTGTCAGATTGTATGCTTCCTGAAGGCTGGAGAAGGATGGTAACATGGTTACTTTACACGGACTTTAAAATAACTCAAAGGGCACTTTGATAACAATGGATTCCTATTTGAGAGCATTTCATAAAAAGTGGTCTTGAATTTGCTGGAATTAGCTTCAGGTAATGTGTATGAAGCAAAGCCAATTTGATTTATTCAGTAAAATCCTATTCAAATTGGAGGGAAACATTAGCTAAAGAAAACATCTTAAAGGTATATACAAAAAAAATAAGCAGAAAATGGAAAAAATGAATTGATTTCTATAAATAAATAAAATATTTCTGACCTGTTTATAAACTTTTGGAATGATAAAAATATTGTATCATAGTATCTTAATCTATATCAATACATAACAATAAGGTAGAGAACTAAAAAACATACTGTTTAAGTTTTCAAAATTATAGCTTCTTTTTGCTTTTATAAATTAATGTAGAAAAAGAATCACTTTAATTTTCTATTTTTGGTTAGGTGACCTTTATTTTTTTCATAGCCCCCCTTAAAATAAATGTCAAAGATCTTCCCCCATACTTTAGAGAAAAATATCTCCAAGATAAAAATCTGAAGCTTCAACAGCAGATTTTCATCCCTCACTTTTTTCTTTTAAGATTTTATTTATTTATTTAACAGAGAGAGAGAGAGAGAGATCACAAGTAGTCAGAGAGGCAGGCAGAGAGAGGGGGAATCAGGCTCTCTGCTGATGCAGAGCTCAGTCCCAGGACCCTGAGACCATGACCTGAGCTGAAGGCAGAGGCTTAACCCACTGAGCCACCCAGATGCCCCAATCCCTCACTTTTTTAATATACAATTTACTAAACATTTATCAAATTTCTCATGTATGCTTATAAGAAAAAAAATGTCATTGAAGGCAAAGGGGATTGTTTATGTGTTTTCTTTCCACAGGTGAGAAGGTGTAAAAGATAAAAGAAATCACAACGAGGCACTTGCGATAAGACCCAGTGTTTGTATGAAAGCGATGAATCACTAAATTCTACACCTGAAACTAATATTACATTGTACGTTAACTAACTAGAATTTAAATAAAAACATGGAAAGAAAAAAAAATACATTGGATGTAAAGCACTGATAGTAAATGAAATTCTTATTGGGAACTTCTTTCTTTTGAAAGAATTGTTGCAGAGCTGTCAGCAAACACATTGGATGCGGTGTGTAAGGATAAACAAAAATAAAGAATAGGATCAAGGAAGAAGAAATAAGATAGATTTCTACAAGAAGAGAGGAAAATAATAAACAGTAAGTCAAGAAAGACAGGATTATAAGAGAGAAGATAAAGATTGTACACCCTGCGCAAAATATAAATGAGAATGAGGCACTAAGAGACAGAAATTAGGTTAGTTTCGAATGTCTAAAATCTAGTATCTAAAATACCTAATATCTAAAATGAGGATGACAGCGAATAAAAACAGAACAGCAATTACAGAAATTCTAAGAGCAAAAGAGAGAAGTAATATATGATTTGGCCAAAATAAAAATGACAAGCGTGTGCAGCATTGGTGAGAGAGGAGAGTCTGGGTGCCTGGGACAACCACAGCAGGGGTGGTGAGCAAAACTCATGGCTGGTGTGGCAGAATGTTGGTGGGAAAATACACGCCAGAGGGTGAACACGAACACAAGGGTGTAGATTCGACAGGGCAGCCAGCGTCCAGTCAAATCCTGCCTGCAAGCTGAGACTCTAAGTGTTGTAAAACAACCACAACAAAGAGTATAAGGAAAGGAAAGCCGATGGGGAGAATATACATGCCACAGAGACCCCATGAGACTTAGGCAGCTTCACATATTTACTACCTGGCTTTTAACAGAAAATGTTGGTCAATTCCTATACTAGGAGATTAAAAAAAAGTGATCAAGAAATGAAGTAAGGTTTTTACAACCTTATTGTGATTTACAAGTAGTCAGATCATGATTACATGTCTAGATTTCAATTTTTTTTTCCTTGTTGGAGAACATCGCACAAGATCAGTTTCACCTTTTTAAAAGGCAACAGACCGTGACAACTGTAGACTACCCAGAGCGGAAAGCAAAGTTTTTGCTTGTGAACGAGACTGTGTTCAAAATTTCCATTAGAGAAACACACAAGCCCATGGAACTTAACGTTTTTATAAATTCAGTAAATCCTGATTAAATTACCGTCCCTCCCTCCATAATTGCCTGGGCATTAGTTAAGGAGATTCTTTAATATTCCTTCCCGTAATTTTTAAATTTTAACTACAGAAATCAATTACATGACCCATTCTGCTGAAAAATCACTGAACACTGCTGTGATATATATGGCACTTAACCATTCTGAAATATACAAATCTATATATAAAATCAATTCTCCAATGGCCACATTGGACAAGTGCATGATACAATCTCTAAAACTAAAGAACTGATTCTCTATGATCACATATTTCTCTTTATAAGGTTGGTTGTAGGGGCACCTGGGTGGCTCAGTGGGTTAAAGCCTCTGCTGTAGGCTCAGGTCATGATCTCAGGGTCCTGGAATAGAGCCCCACATCGGGCTCTCTGCTCAGCGGGGGGGCCTGCTTCCTCCTCTCTCTCTGCCTGCCTTTCTGCCTCCTTGTGATCTCCCTCTCTGTGTCAATAAATAAATAAAATCTTAAAAAAAAAAAAGGTTGGTTGTACTTGCTTTGCATAATCCGCCACTTATCCAAATCCAAATTCTCCATATTTGTCATGAATGGTCCAACTTTGAAAACTAGCCTAAGCCATTTGGATCAGGCAGTGAAGGATCAGGGCAGTGAAGTGCTTATGTTTTTAAAAGCCCTAATTTGTAGTCGCTTGGGTGGCTCAGTCCTTAAAGCATCTGCCTTCTGCTCAGGTCGTGACCCGAGGGTCCTAGGATGAAGGCCCCCGTAGGGCTCCCTGCTGGGCGAGAAGCCTGCATCTCCCTCTTCTGCTCCCCCTGCTTGTATTCCCTCTCTCGCTGTGTCTCTCTCTGTTAAATAAATAAAAATCTTTAAAAAAAAAGCCTTGATTTGTAATGTTTCTGAGTTCAATGTTCCCACACGATTGATTTTAAGCTACCAACAGGGCGGCTGAACATGGACTTGAGAGAGATGTACACAATTGCTCTTATGGCCAGTAGAAACGAGCCCAGCACAAAACTCATCAGTGCCTTAATACTTTTTAAGCATTTATTTAAAAAATCTGATCTTGCTCCCAGAGGTAATGACCTGGTCTTCCCATTTTTGGAAAGACAGAGTGGTTTCTATGGAATCTACTTGCCCCACCATGACGCAGGCTTGAGGCGAACTACATTACCTGCAAAACTCAAGTGAAAATATATAATTGTTTCCAAAAGAAATTTCAGTTTTCTGAGATTCCTGATGGAGAGTTGAACTTCAAACACAAACAGCAACCTTACCACTGGTCCCTCAGATCCTAACACATGTGACCACTGTACTTTGTTATCAACTCTTACAAAGTTTCTCTTTGACTTAGATGAATATGTTGGTCATAAATATGAGTTTTATGTGCTTTACAAATCTTTAATATTAAATTGAGTATTTCATAATACTTAGGCTCAATTTCATATGGAACAGGAAAAATTTGAGAGTGATAAAAAGTTGCCACGAGTTTGCTATGTTTTCATAAAATATAAAAATAGATTACAGGCATTATTTTATAAAATAATATATTGCTGAAGTTTGGATGTGTACATTGCTTGTGTTGAAATAACAAAAAAAAATGATGGTAACAAAGATACCAATATGCACATCAGGTAACTTTTTGGAAATCAAAATCGTAAGAGAAAAATGAATAAAGTCTTAGTCTAGACAGCTGAGCAGGCTATTTCTTTTAGCTTTGGAAACATTAGATCTCTTATGTAGAAACCATATAATATGAAATTTTTACACTCAAATTATAATATTAGAAACAAAGCATTGGAACACATGTATAATAGTAATTTCAAATTATTTTAATAAAATGTGAAATTTTAATCAATATTACATTATTATGCCTATCATAAAATTCTACATCCAGTGGGACAAATTAAAGGTATAATTTCTGTCCAGTGATGAAAAATATATTTGACAAAGGACTATCACAGTTACACGGAACAACAAAATACAAAGAAAACACTGCATGTTGCTGATATCCAAACATCAGTTCTACCACTTAGAAGTACATAGCCCAATCCAAGTATGCTAAAAAAGAGTACAAATAGGGCAGCTGTCTGCCGCATGGATGACCAGTGTTCATTTCCATCCCGTGTGTCACAACTATGATGCTTTCAGGAGACAGGAAACTGAAGGCATGTCAGGTCTGACTGATTCTTAGAACTGATGAAAAAATAAGTTGGATTATCCACGGGGGGGCACCTGATGAAGTACAGAACAATTAGACCAAGTGGTTTCATATACTAATTTGTAAGTTCTTCCTATCATGCAAATATTTGCACTGATGTCAACAACTACAGAATTACCATTAATTAATTTGGATCCTAATACTGATTTCGATGACGTTGGTGATCTCCATTCATCATCATGTTTCTCAAAAGCTGTGTTCTCTCCAAGGAGTCATAGTAGGAGATAAATTATAATTATAAAATGGGGTGATGCTCTAAAGATTGTTTTAAAAGCAAGTGCTTTAAACTCAAGAACTAAATCGAATGGATTGTAGAGCCATCTAATTAAATTCACAAGTGTTCTAAGCAGCATATTCTGGAAAAGAGTCAAAGAAACAATACCTCAAAGAAGCGACTCATTCTTTTTATCAGATTATGTATCTACACTGAGAAAATGAGCATCGATTTCAACAATGTTAAAATTATTGTGCTCTACTGAAAAATACGTGCTCTACTGAAAAGCATAAATGTGTGAAGCTTAGCATTTTAAATCTTTTCCCTATTATTGAAAGTTTACTGTGTTCTTAATTAAAAGGAGCAAAAATGAATTTGATGGTCAACCCGCCAGGCCTGTCAGCGATTTCAGTTGACCAATTTAAAGGTTAATTTCATGCAAAAACACCCTCAACAGAAACATCCAGAATAATGTTCAACCAAATGTCTGAACACCTCCCGGCTCAGTCAAGGTGACACATAAAATTAACTCGTAGGTATTATGCTCTTTGTATATCATTAGATTCAATTTGCTACAGTTTTGTTAAGAACTTTTATGTGTATGTTCACTACGAATTGGTCTAGTTTTGTCTGTTTTTGGTAAGAAGGTAACACTGACCTTATACAATGAGTTGGAAATTGTTCCTTCCTCTTATGAGTGGAGTCAGCATTGTTTATGACTTACGTGTTTGGTAGAATTCACTACTGAATTCATTTGTGTCCGTGATTTTCTTTGAAAGTTTTCTTTTTTTTTTTTAAGGATTTTATTTATTTATTTGACAGAGAGAGAGAGAGAGAGAGATCACAAGTAGGCAGAGAGGCGGGCAGAGAGAGAGGGGGAAGCAGGCTCCCCCCGGGCAGAGAGCCCGATATGGGGCTCGATCCCAAAACCCTGAGATCATGACCTGAGCCGAAGGCAGAGGCTTTAACCCACTAAACCACCCAGGCGCCCCTCTTTGAAAGTTTTCAGTGATGAATTTAATTTCTTTAATTCCTCTAAGGTCATATAAGGCATCTATGTCTTACACATGCTTTGTGTATTTCAAGGACTATGTCCATATTATCGAAGTTGTTGAATTTATTGGAATAAAGTCTATACAGACCTGGGCCTTCCTAAGGCAGATGCTAAGACAAAATGAAACATGCAAGGCAGTATTAGGGGAAATGTGTGCGAGAGAAAATGTGGAAGGAACTGGAAAAGCATGGTAGCTTCTGTATCCTGCCTTTTAAAATCTAGAAGCTATGTAAAAAGTGAGCGTCATGAAACAGCCATGTTATGAGAAGCTCAAGCCACAGGGAGAGTCCTTAGAAGATAGGATGCCATGCAGATAAAAAGAAGCCAAGGAGCCCAAGACACTGGATAGGCAAGGGAGTGACACAGCCTTGAATGTGGGTCACTCTAAGAGAATCCTACTGGAAACATCATTCCCAATATAAACACGTTAATAATGGTATAATTCAGCACCTAGAATGATTCAAAACCTAGAATTTTTAGAATCATCAAGTCCCATAAAAATCCTTGCTGGGATTGTAGTTGGAAATATATTAAATTGAAAGATGTATATGAGGACAATGCCTATTTTTTTTTTATTTTAAGTCTTCTGATCTATGAACATGTTAATATACTTTTTTCTGTCCTGCTCCATTCGTACGCATAGTGGCTCATCTGAGGACTCAAGTACTTCAGTCTTTCAAATTCAGAAACAAACTGCCCTTTTGTTTTCAAGCCTGGTCTCCTGACCATTTCCTCTGTACTCTGTTTCTGGAATTTTCCTCAGTACATCTTAGAAATTCTAGATTTATTTTCCACGCTTTCTCAATTGTTCAATAAGTCTGTTTTATTTCACTGACAACTTAGAATTAATTCTTTTTTATCTTAAAACGTATTTGTTTCATTCATACTTATCTTTTGTTCATCTTTTTCTTGTTCACTTATAACACACATTTTTCCTTCACTGAGTATCCAGATACACTTAAAGTCTATGTCAAACTGTTCCTAGAAAATCGATTTCAATGCAAATAAATTCATGTTTTGTTTCTTCATTCTGTTAAATGCCATTTTTATCGATAGGTTTTTCTTTCTTCAGCTTTCAAGATCATTTGGAGGCCAAAGTTTGTTTCCCTTTGCTTTAGACTCTCCTTGATTTCCTGTTTTGCCTCCGGCTGTATAGTATCATTGGGAGAAGGCAAATCAAGTCCATTGGGATGCTCTCTGTTCTTCCATTTATCTAAGCCAGGAGAACCCTATAAACTGTGTGTCCAGACACAGGATGACTCCTTTTTATTTTTTAAGCCTCTTCTCAGAGGTAGATGAGCACTTTCTAAAATGCAACATCAGGCAGTGATCTTATCTCCGGTCTCTTTCCTGCACGGAATTCTTGTAAGAAATACCAGCTACAGAAGTCTAAGGAGTACCAACTACTAACTTCATTCTCAACCATTCCTATCTGTTTCTGATCCTGGAGAACACCAAGCCTGTAGATTTATCCCAGCTCCTATTTCTGTACATCTTCTTGAAGATACCAGACTATGCCCTTCCTCTAATTATCCACTGTTTTCACTTATCTGCTGCATTGTTTCTTAGGCTTCAATTTCATTTTATAAGCATTTTGCTTCAGTTTTTTTTTTTAGATCTTCACTAATTATCAACCCAAGGGGAGATTTATTTATACCAATGTTCGTCAATAAGCAGAATGTGTGGTTTCCACTCTTTCTCGACTTAAAATGAATCTGTAGTCATACTTCCCACTGTCTTCTAAGCTTGTATCTAAAATGAATCCATTTGGCTGAACTGGTCTCTAACATAAGAATTTGTAGAACTACAATCTTCACAACGCATTGCTGGTATCACTTTTTCTATCCCACTCCCACCAACAAGCCTTAATTTTCAGAGTGATACCTTCTCTTCTGTTACAGTCATCCCTTCCCACTAACATCTAATCCTTCTTTCTGGCTCAGATAACTACTGGAATATGTTGTCCCTGTGTAGGAAGAAAGGAGCTGTGGTGTGAGGATAGGAGAAATATTCTGGTTCACTCGCAACCCAGTAGCTATATAGTGATGGTAGCCGGTCCAGTTTACTTTCTTTTTAAAATTGTATTTAAGTTCAGTTGGCCAATATATAGTACATCATTAGTTTCAGATGCAATGTTCAATAACTCATCAGTTGCATAGAACACCCAGTGCTCATCCCATCATGTGCCCTTTTTAATGCCCATCACCTAGTTGCCTCATCCCTCCACCCACTGTCCAATTTTCTTAACCCAAAGGACAAACTGGCAGAAGTGCAGAGTGGGTATGGGTCACTCGTGTGTTTTGCATTCCCTTCTATTACTTTTACTTAATTGAGCAATCCGTTATGGTTAAAGTTATTTGAAATTCTTCCCAAATTCTGGCAATGGGTTAATTTATTACTCTGATTTATGGTGTTATTTCACAAGCGAGGAAAACTCTTCATTACTAAGAAGTTAGGATAGAATATGCCAGTCACCACTAGTCATTTTAAAATGAAACAGCCCACAGACCTAATGCAGTGACAGACAAGGCCTGATGCACAGAGTTTCATGGTGTGAACAAAGTTTTCTGAGGAGGGCATGTGCATAAACTACTGTGGGCATAGTAAACCAACTGCCTTGATGAAAAGAGAGGCTTCTCTGAGCACTACTGCATGCATTCTCATTTTTCTGCTTCTCTGAGAATCGTTGATTCTTTTCTTACTTAATTGAATTTCTATTTACTTCAACTGGTTCTTCTGACATTTTGTTACATATCCTTCTATGCAAGTACTGGAAAAAATTTACACCTGGGCTACATGAATCTCAGCTTTGTGTATTTTTCATGCTTTGGTCTTACATAGAAACTTGGTTTAACTGCTTGATCTTTCTCATTAATTTAATCAATATGTTTTATGTTACCTTAATGAAAGCCTGGGATGAATTGGTGATGTCTATGAAACAGTCAATGGAGCTCTGTAAGTGTCCATCTTGAGCTTATTTGTTTCGTTCCTCTCTCTGCCCTTCCAATTAAACTGGAAAATTTGTATTCTGCCCCAGAATTCTACTGCCTCTCGCCAGTGCATTTTTAGAAATGTTATCTCCATTCCTGACATAGAGCAAAGCAAGGAATTCAACCCATTTCACAGAGACCTGACATAATTTAAAGCCCTCCAAGTGCTGTCTTTACTTTGGCATTGGTCCCAACAGGGTCTACAGGGGCTGAAACATGAAATGCTTTCTGCAAATCTGCTGTCTTCTATGTCACTAAACTGCCTTCCAAGTTTTGAAACGTAATTTCTCCTATTGTCTCTGGCTCCTGTGCAGTTTGTTCATTTAAAGTTTGTACAGAAGAATTGAGCGTTAGCATTCATGGCGATGATGGAATCACGTGAGCTAGCAGAGGTTGTAATTTAGCTAGCAAACAAACTGTAAGACAGGGATAGAAGAAAAGTATCAATCCTTTTGGTTATATTCTTTCTTTGCACTTTACTACTTTTTAGAAAAATCTTAGTCCCCACAGGCCCTACTGCCTAGGGCAACATCTTACACATAGACAGCATAGTTGGCTTTTAGTAATAGGAACTTTTTTTTTTCTTAATTGAAGACATTAAAGAGAATTTTTTTTCTTGAAATATTTTCCATACATTTGAACCAGGTGAAAAGTAAAGCCGTTGATATGATATATATCTAGTAACTAAAAATAGGAACCAGTGCTGTCAAGGAGAAGGCAAGACACCGCCCAGGAAGAGTTAGAATGTAGCAATGTGCATAAAATCCTGTAGTGTCTTATCTTGTCCATACAATGACATACCTCGTATGCTGATTGGAGAAATGTATTCACTAACTCCAAGTGAGTGAACATTGATCTTTCATTAGTTTTGTCTTAATTCCTATATCATGTCCCCACTGTGCCAGGAATTAGCATCGAAGCACATTTGGAGAGGCTCAAACTCACATATGCCTTAGCGACTTACCTTCCTTTCTACGAAGGCTACTGAGGGACACCAGCTGTGGACAGACACAAATGCCTCCTTACTCCCTGTTCTAACTGCTTATACTTCCCTTCCCCCACAAGACCTGCTCCCTGTCTGTCCTCTTTGAGGGAACCATCGAGAGACCTTAGTCTACTCCTCGGGTCCAGGAAGGGGAGGGAAGAATGGGTATGGCAGAGGGCAGAGCGTCTATCTTCTGCTCTCCTCACGCCCCTTTTCTCTAAGAGGCCATCCTTTTCCTCAAGGCCCAGAAGCAGCACCATTTATCCTGACTGAATTTCTGCATGCCGCCCACCTTCCTTCAGCCCACCAGAGTTTTTATTTAAAGTAACCAAATGGGGCATCTGGGTGGCTCAGCTGGTTAAGCAGCCGACTCTTGATTTTGACTCAGGTCATGACTTCAGGGTCCTTGCTCATGATCGGGCTCTTTGCTCAGTGGTGAGTCTGCTTGAGAATTCTCTCTCTTTCTTCTTCTCCTTCTGCCCCTCCCCCTGCTCACTCTCTCTCTCTCTCTCTCTCTTCTTAAAATAAATAAATAAATCTTTAAAAATGTATGTGTGTCACTGAACACACAGAGAAGATGCCTAGAATCTTGTATTTCTGCTACAACGTAAGTAAAACATATTCAGAGTACCCACTGTCAGTCATTATAACCTGCACTGCTTCAGTTTTTCTAAAGGCTTTGTGAAGAAGGAGAGAGGGGAAGAAAGAGAAAGAAAAAAAGCAGGTAAGTGAGAGAGATTCTATTTTACCTATTTATCTTTTCGTAGTAGTAGTGAGAGTGGTTAAAACCCTTATAAATCCTCAGGTGACCTGTTACACTTGCTTCAGGGTCTAGAATGTAGAAAAATCTATGAGACTGTCTGGACCATAATAAGCTAAGAAAGGAAGGAATAGATAGGTCACTGGGTCTGATACTGGAAGTCTTTAGCAGTCTAAGTAAAGGAAGAAGAGAGAGATGGACAGAAGGGGAATAGACAATAAAGCGAAAGGATTTCTGGTTTATTCAAGCAAAGGGCCAAATTGTCCAATGCTTCCAAACTCACCTCAGTCTCTCTGAGACTAGGGTTGCCAGATAAAATACGGAACACACAGTTAAATTTAAATTTTAGGTAAAGAGCAATTTTTTCCTTATTTAAATGTGTCTCAGATATTTTAGGAAGACATAGTTACACCAAACAATCCAAAATTCAAGTTTAATTGGGCATGCTATTTTTTATTTGCTACATCTGTCACCCCTACTCTAAGACTTCACCCCTACTGGTTGCTGTCTTATGTAGATCCAGTCCAGAGAGCTTAGTGTTTTGACGTGTTTTGGTATCTGAGGTCCTGTCCTTCTAGTTATTGTCCTCCTAAAAGACTTTTAAGGAGTGGTGGAGTGGTGTAATATTAAATATATATTATGGTCTTAGCGTTTTTTTGTTCGCTGCACATGTCTTTATACTTCTGTGTCCTTTCCTCCTTGTAAAATATATTATCTTGGGTTATAAAGAAGATATGGAAGATTAAAATAGTCAAAATCTTGACTTCTGAAACCCTGATGAGCTGAAGGGTTAAACAATTATTTTGAAAGAGTATAGACACACTTGCAAAATCGCCTGACTGAAGCAGCTGGAGAACAGAATCACAGGGAAAGAAGACATTTATGTCCTGGCAGCCTCAGAGGGTATCTCAACACCCCACACCATATCAGCAAATTACAGATATGAACCTCAAGGCAGAAATGGATGCAAAGGGGTAACTATTTGGTATAACTCAGTTTAAATTGATTTGGGGGTCCCCAGTCCACTGGGTTGGTTAATATTGTATGCTCATCTAGTTCACAATAATTCATACTCATTTTAGGTCACTGGATTTAATTTATTTTATGAATGGTATATAGTACATCAACTCTGTAATGGCAGAATGAATGGAAACTTGTCCCAATCATCAAGACGTATTGCTCTTGGCACCCGCGGTCCCCACAGATCCCTGTTTTGCCCATCTCTTCAATGCAATGCTGAATGGCTCAGGGATTCTGAGGCTGGTTTGAACTCTTGACTCAGAAAGTGCCCAGGCATTTTTGGTCTATTCCTCCAGAACCACACTGAGTCAGGGCTCTCTATGAAATTTGCTGTCTTCCCAGTTACCACCCCAGATGCAAGTCAGGGGTATTTTCTGTCTTTGGAACCTCAACTTTATCTGAGGATTCTGTTGGGTTCTGCCTCTGAGGACTAGACATGTGCAACACATTTTCTCAGAGATCCACCATCTTTTAGCACTCTTACTTCCAGGATTGATTTTGAGCCTTGGGAAACATTGGGCAATGTCTGGAGATACTTTTGGTTGTCAAAAGTGGACAAGTGTACTCGTTTCTAGTGTATCGATGCCCAGAATATTTTTAAACATCCTATGATGCTCAGGATGGTTCCCAACTCCCTTCTGCCCCCACAAAAAAAGAGTGATTCATCCCAAAATTTCATTAGTGCTCAGGTTGAAAAATTCTGCTTTAAAACTGTGTGAAATGATCACACAACACTGATAAATTCTGTGACTCCTGTAACACACCACTCACTGTTGAAGTTTACAATCGTAAACCTCAGATGTGAGATACGATGCTGTGGACCAGATATGTGATACTGTTGCCAGTCAGAATCTAAAGGAAATAAATCCTTCTTCAAGGCACTTTACAAGTGCCATTTTGGTTGCAATCAAAGTTCACAAATGCTCCACAGGCTACAACTGTTATTTTGTTATGTAAAGAAGGTGATGACTGAACTGAAAGTAAGAAAATATGACTGGTAGATAAAACTTATTTTAATGGATGTGAGTTCACTTATGTTTGCCTTTAATGTATGGCACTGATTAGGTAGCTTTCTACTAACATCTCAGTAATGATAGCATTAGGCGCCTCCACCTCCTAACTTCAAATTAAAGTAATTGAAGTGTACAAAGCAGACAGAAGTACTCTGATGCTATGGTTCAGTGATAACCAGCCATCTCCCAGACCTTCCCCTAAATGTAATATAAATCCTTCAGCCCTCAACAAATTAAAGTGCCAGGAAAGAAAAAGAAACTTACCTTGAAGAAATCTTAATGAGAACTTCCCAACGATAAGATCTGTTACCAACATACGTGTCCTCACAATAAAAATAAATTTTCCATGCACATTTCAAGATTTTACTACTCCGTTGAATAACATTTAAATATTTTAGATTTTGTGAAGTTCCCTTCATAGTCATTTACAATAATAAGAGCTCCTTTTCATATTTGGGAGAGTAATAAAAATGCATAGTTCCTATAAAATAGTTTTAAGTTTTTCATATATATAAATAAATGATAAACATTTACTTCTTTTAAAAATCCTCCCTCTGTAGGAAATATATATATTATTCTCCCAGGAACATATTGATGCAATTTAGTAGACTCAATTGTAAGCTTACAAGTTTTAGTTCTTTGGACCACACATTTCTTTTCTCCACACCTCAGTTTCCTGACTGGCTAAATAAAAGTAATGGCAACTGGCTTTCTCTCAGGGATATTTCAAAGAGCACTAAAACATTTCCAAGGGATTCGACAGCACAGGTTGCCATATAGCCTGTTATTTAGTGACACAAGAGCCAAGATGGAAATTAGAATCAGGGGGCGCCCGGAACTACTACACAAAAACCTCTGACCGTGAGGTGCAAAGAAGAGGTGCGCTCATTCCGTGGTATTGCCAAGGGCAAGCATGAATGGCAACGGGGAAGTAGTTCAGTACAGTCTGCCCTGCTGAGATACATATTCTAAACAAATGCTTGTGCTCGATCTGTAGATTTGGCTTCCTGGTAGAACCTCCAACATGCACCATCCAGCCACCAAGGGCAACTCCAAATTAGCATCAACTGAGTAAAAATTGTACACAACTTCCAAGTCATGCTTTTATTAATTACTTCTTAAACCAGATTGACATGCCTAAATTTCCTCTACATAGAAATTCTAGAACCTTCTATGGATCTTCCGGCAATACCATTATCTTACCTAATTGAAGGGATACAAAATAGTTGTGTGGTTGTTAGAGTATCTGCAAACTGGTTGGTTGGCCAAGCTATTTCAAGGCCCCTGCAAGACAGTATAGAATGGCACACAGCATCCCCTTCATGCCTGTGTTGGAACCAAAGAGGTATTCTCCAGCTGTGTTCTAATTTCGCACTCTACCTCATTACCTTTGTCAATGAGAGCTTAAGGCAACTTGATCCTTGTCATTTCCCCACCCTCGCCAACTCTATCCCAGCAAGAACAGAAGAGAGTCAACTTCATTACAGAGTTTTCATAGATGCCTCTCCTTTGGAGGGGGAATGAATTTGTCATTTTCTGAGGTCAAAGGAATTATGGAATTTCAGTGAGAGAACGAATCATTTTTGTTCTTACTTGGCTGAAGGACAAAGCTTATGACTGTTGTTTAAAATTCTGTTGTATCCAATATATACAGCAATCTGTTTGCTACAAAAGTACTCATTTTTCAGTTGATGGCCCATATGGTTACAGACCCCAATAAAAATAAGGGGCTAAACTGGGATTCACATGCTTTACCTTAATATCCATTCAGCTGCTCGTTAGATATTCCTATGGGTTGTCTAAAAATATAAACACTCTTACAGATAAAATTATCCCAATCCTGATGAATCCATTCACCCCAAGTTCAATGATAAACACTGTACTGCATGTGGGAAAAATCCCCAAAACTAGGCAAATAAAAGGAGCTTTATAATAAAAATACTGTTTTTGAGGCCAGAATAGTCACATTAATTATGCAACCAGTGCTACTTTGCTTAAATTACCTCAGCCTCTGCATTTGAAGAGCCTTATTAAATAGTTATGTCCCTCTATATTTAAAGAAAGAGAGTTTTATTCATTTGATTAAACTATTTTTATTGTGTAGGATTGCAGTATCATAATCCTAGGTATTAAACTTCTCCTTCCGCCTCTCCTCTCCTTCCCCACCTCCCCAGCAAGGGAGAAAAAGAAGAAAATGAGTATTCCTTTAGCCACACAAGCTTGCCAAGCAAAGTAAACACATGAAATTTATAGAGGATTTTTTTAAGAAAGGTAGAGAGGGGAATCAATATACAATTGCCAACTGCTTCCTGACAAAAGTTCTTCATAAGCACTTCAGCCTCCCTGCATTTGTTTAAAGCCATTCTGAATACCATCCAGACATTCTTCACTTGCAGTATGAATTAATTTTAGCTGACAAAGTGAAGGTCTCCACTCATCCCCAATTCTCATCAAACAAGTTACCCCTTCCAGGGGAAGAAACTGAGGTTGCTGTTCATTCTCCTTTGCTCCCTTGGTGGCTCTAAGAAAACTAATTATTTCTCTTGCTTTGGAACAAGTTCTTTTCAAGAGAGAAACCCCTTCATGTCCCTATAAAGACAGTCACTCTAAAACGCATTACTTGTATTAAAAGCCAAGAATGTTAGCGACGTATGCAAAGTTTAGCTAACATTCAGCTTTTTATGAATCATTTCTTTTCTGTGGGTGTTTTGAAGCTTATTTATTACAATGTCACCAATTCCTTTGAGGAGCTTCTCGAGATGAGAGTGTGAAACACTCCCTGGTCTTTGGAGTAGGAAAGATCTCATTAAAATGGGAGAGGAAGATGTCGGATCCTCATTGGACCTTCTTTAGTATGATCTGACAAAACAGACCATGGAGTTATATTAAAATGTGATGCTTCCTACAGAGAGGCCAATGATACACTCTTGACTACTCCATATTGAGACACATCAACTTGAGGCTAATGAAACCAAAGCAATGTGGCCTATTTCTATTGAACATTTGATTAATCATAAGGTCATGTCAAAAATAATATTAACCTTAGGATAAATATTCAGGCATTGTGTAGGAGGTGCTAAAATGAACTCTGTGTATTTTTCTTTAGTGATTAAAAAAATGTCCTGAGTCAATTCAACTCTCTCTTTTTGATCAGTTACTCAAGAGACAGAAGACTAATTTCCTTTTTTTAGGAAAGAAAATCATAAATAAGTAGGAGGGAAATTTTAACTTAATGTTCTACTGCAGATTGACAGACATTTAGACAATGTCAACATTGTAGAATATTAAAAATAATCATTAATAGGGGCGCCTGGGTGGCTCAGTTGGTTGGGCGACTGCCTTTGGCTCTGGTCATGATCCCGGAGTCCTGGGATCAAGTCCCATATCGGGCTCCCGGCTCTGCGGGAAGTCTGCTTCTCCCTCTGACCTTCTCCCCTCTCTTTCTCTCTCTCTCAAATAAATAAATAAAATCTTTAATAAAAAAATTAAAAAAATAATAATCATTAATATTTAGGTATGAAATACATTAGATAATTGTTTTTTTGGCAAAGTGCCTTTCAAGTTGTTTTGAATGTTTAAAATGCTAATTTTAAAATCAATTTATTTAACTTTTTTAGAGTATATGGAATGCAAACTAATTCAACATAGGAGGAAAGCTAAAAGCAGGAATGTCAGGGCACCTGGGTGGCTCAGTGGGTTAAAGCCTCTGCCTTCGGCTCAGGCTCAGGTCATGATCTCAGGGTCCTGGGATCGAGCCCCGAGCTCTCTGCTCAGCAGGGAGCCTGCTTCCCCCCCTCTCTCTGCCTGCCTCTCTGCCTACTTGTGATCTCTCTCTGTCAAAATAAGTAAATAAAATCTTTTAAAAAATAAATAAATAAAATAAAAGCAGGAGTGTCATCAAGGAGTAATGGGCCAACCCACTGGTTCAGAAGGAAAACTATATGACAGAAAATAAAGTTAACAAACTTAGCTGTTCAGGAATCTTTTATGTAAAAAAAGGTCCAAAGAACCTATAACTAACTTCTGTGTTTTAGGTGAAATAACCCACTTCCATATCCTTCATCCTGTTTTTAGCGTGAGCCGTGGGAGAGATGGACTTTAGTGGAATTGGCCAATACCTAAAGCCTCAACCCATTTTTAAAAGGATTGGTAAACTTCAGAAGTGTTAGGAGCTCACAGAGCTGTCAAGGGATTAAAAAATTACATGGTATAGAACACTGAGATAGTAACCAATTATGGTTTGAACCGTTGAGGCAATCCCAAGCTTCTTTTTCTTTTTCAAGTGAAAAAAAAAAAAGATTCAGCACCTAATCTCTTTTACCATTTACATTTGAGTTAATAAGTGATGGCCTTCTATTTGTGTGAAAATACAAATATAAGTTTGAAAGTTCACATGACATGTAACTTTGCTTTCTGTACTTCTGGTATTTAAAAAGTGCATGGCTTTCTCTTCAGCCAATAATTTAGAATATCTGTACTAAAAGCTCTCCTCAGAATATTCAATTATTAATTAATTACGATCTAGCTTTTCTCACAGGTTCATTTAAGAAATGAGATATTTAAGAGTCAGTCTAATGGCCATATTAGCTATGTATTCAACTCCATTAGTGAATTAGAGGAGACAACCAGAAATCAAAGTGTTCCTGAACCAGGTTTTCTCAACTGCTACAAAAATGCTTGTCCTTATTATAAAAATGTTTGGTACATGCATTATTTATTTGAACAGCATTCATGTCTTTGCGAAAATCAGAATTGAAAACATTAGCCATTGCATTATCAAAGGTCTCTCAGATAATCACCACCCTCTTACCTTGGTCAGTTTTTTGGGAAAAAAATTAACTGTATCTCGTTAAATCGAATTCTGTGATGGAGGCCAATGTGCTCTCTTGTAACCTTGGCTTCCAAGAGAGTTGCAAGCTAATTTAGTGCCTAACTGTGTTAATATGCTTATGCCCAGCACATATTTACATCCACCTTTGTTCCTTGTAACGTGACCTCTAGAGGCTCCTGGGTGGCTCAGCTGGTTAAGCCTTTGCCTTGGTTCAGGTCTTTGGTTGGAGCCCAGAGCTCACAGAGGGCTCCCTGCTCACAGAGAGTCTGTTTATCCCTCTCCCTCTGCCCTTCCCCCCATTAGTACTCTCTCTCTCAAAAAAAGTAAATAAAATCTTTTTTTTTAAATTTTATTTTATTTATTTGACAGAGAGAGACACAGCGAGAGAGGGAACACAAACAGAGGGAGAAGCAGGCTTTCTGCAGAGCAGGGACCCCCATGCAGGGCTGGATCCCAGGACCCCGGGATCACAACCTGAGCTGAAGGCAAATGCTTAACCGCTGAGCCACCCTGGCACCCCTCAAATAAATAAATAAAATCTTAAAAAAAGAAAATAACAGCAACAACAGAACACATGACCTCTAGTCTGTTTTCGAAACCCGTTTGTTAAGAAATAATTTAAATACAAGAAAATATACTCACTTTTTAATTGTACAATTTGGTATTTTTGACAAATATACACAACCCTATGATCACAACCAAGATATAGGGCATCAATATTTCCTCAGAAATTTGATTTATGCACCTTTATTTTCAATTGTCCTACCCCAAGTTCAAACAATCTGTTTCCTGTCACTCAAATTTACTCTGCCCATTCTAGAATTTCATATACGTGGAAATATACAGGTATTCCTTTGGATCTGGCTTAGAAACATAATTAAAAAATTTCAACCATCCTCTTTTCATTTTTTCAAGTGAAATGTCTGTGATTTTTCCTTAAATGTATTCCCCAGTAGGTAATGAGTTTTGTTTTT